>OY829538.1:77296789-77896789 GCA_963691705.1 Viola odorata | reverse complement strand
CTATAACTATACATGGTGGATTGATGATGCAGCAAGCATTCCTAATACTCTTTTTTCTCCTCATTTATAGGCTAATTAGCTTTCATGGACACATGCTTTTACTCTTTTTTTTGGGTTAAAAATTAAGTTTATAATAAAAAAAATGAAGGTTGGTAAATGATTATATTTTCAGTATGAATTATTTCGATTAATTTCTCGCTATCCTCTCTACTCCTTCCAAATATGAGACTAATTCCGGTACAAGTATTGTCCGGCACCGAGCAGTCACGATTTGCTTCATTCTTCTGCCTCCAATTCAGCAAGGATAAGTGATGATACACCAAAAGTGAATGCTGCTATAAAATCATCCAAACAATATAAAACAAAACCTAGCTTATTAATACTGCGTAATAAGTCAAACCTCAGTTTTACATTGAAGGTAGCAAAAAGAATTCCTACAGCTTGTTTATGCACAACGAAGTGCAGTCCTGGTTTTGCCTCCTAGTTTCTAACAAATGCTACTTCAGTTGCCAGCAAAATGAACACCAACAAAATAAATTACAGACAGCTTTACTGGTAGGCGAAGTACGGGCCCATGCGCATATTTGCATACAACTGATTGGTAACTGCAAAAGCGAAAATGATACAGATAGCTACACTATTCCTTATTAGGTTGTCATGTTACACGTTTTTCAGGCTTCAACTTCTTGACTCCCGGGCTGGGTTTCGTTCTTCTCAGCATCGCCCTCACCGTCATCTTCTTCAGCTTCATCTGCTAGTTTGGTGAGCTCATCTTGGATCATGAGCTTTATATCTGCCTTCTTTGACGTGAGATCCATATCAAATTGTCGGGCTGAAAATGAAATTTCCTCTCAGTCAATCAAGAAAGCAAGTATCATAGTTTGTATCCTCAATCCATGAACAAAATTCTGACAACTATTTAACAAAGAATAGGAGAAATAAGAAACATTAAACTCGAGGGGATAACATACACCACTAAAACGTAAACTGCATAACCATTACTAGAAACTTGTTGTAGTCCTGACGAACTTTTATCATACTATAAACGAATATAATTTGTTTTGAAGGATATGTTGAGATTATCAATAAAAAGCTTTAGAAAATTCTTTACATATCATTGGTTTTGAAGGAAATGCTGAGATAATCAATAAAAAGCTTTAGAAATTTCTTTACATATGTCTGGGAGCACAACATCCTGTAGCTAAACACAAGGTGGTGTTCTCACAATAAATGAGAAGTGCCAAAAAAATTCATTTAAGGCTGGAAGCATAACAATATTATACTCAAACAAGAGCAGGAAAAGAAAGCATACCAAGTATCTTCAAAATGTCGGTGAATGTAGCCTGCAAATAACAGGTCCACATAAATTCAGGTCAAGGCAAGGCACAGATAATAGAAAACTACATTAAACATGAATCAAAATCCAACCAGTATTGTTGGAATAAAAGAAAGGTCTACCCAAAGTATAACCGTAAAAGGAAAGATAAAATGCAACAGCCAATCTTTGCTTTAGAACAATCTTTGCAATGGAGACCAATCCTCCAACTTAATCAGTTCATTGTATAGTTCCTATATCAGCTAAAGTAATAATAGGGAAAAAAGAAGTAAACATGATATCACTACAACCACGAGTAAGACAATTGGCATCACCTCACAATAAAGGCATAATTCTGCACACACACACTTTCATTGTGTTGTTCTCATTCCTTTATGTTTTGCAATTAGTCAACTGCCATATCAAAATTATTATAGAGAAGCTGTACTGTTTTTTTAAGACAACCCATCCTTAAAAAGTAATCAATGAGAAGAATGAGAACCCCCAAACATGTTTGTCAACATGATAAATATAAGACATCCTAGAAATTATTGACAAAAAACAGCTGCCTAAACGAATTCGGTCATCATAAGCTGTAGGACAAAGCACTGCAGAGACATATCCAACAGGTTCATTTGTTGTGTATCTTATGTCTGTACCAATCGTCAAGACAGTAGCAAGATCAGATCTTACCGTATTGAAATCCACCTCCTTTAGAATTTCACATATGGCATCTCTAAGCTCATCGTCACTCGGTATCGATTTGTCCTTAGTGCCTTTAGCCTTTCTCTTTCCTCTTGCAGCCTTTTTACCTTCAAAATCACAGAAACTTCTGTGAAAGTTATCTAATAAGAAAATGGAAGACAATCTCAATAAACTCAGAGACTAAATGGACAACATGTGACACAAAATCATAGCATATCCACACAAAAAACACTAACAACCAAGGGGCAAGTGCTGGTTGGACAATCTTGTCCTTCCAGAATAATCAGAAAAGGAAAAAGGTTGAATTCAAACACGAAAACACTACTGAATTTGGCCCTGATTACTCTTCAGGGTGAAGCCAGAGGAAACACTGGAGGACCGAAGATGTTGGGATCTTCTGACCGGGCAAGTACAATTTTGCATTTTATGCAGAGAAAAAATGAACAGACAAAATATATATACCTGCTTTCTCCACAGGAAGAGATTTTTTTGGAGTCTCAGACTTTTCCTTGGTTACTTTGTCATTTTTCTTCCTCCTTGATGAGACCTTTGGAGCTTCGTCACTGTAATCTTCAGCTTGGGAGGGTTTCGCGGAAGATTTTTTTGGAGTCACAGACTTTTCCTTGGTTACTTTTTCATTTTTCTTCCTCCTTGATGAGACCTTTGGACCTTCATCACTGTCATCTTCAACTTGGGAGGGTTTCGCAGAAGATTTTTTAGGTGGTGGACTAGATCTACTGGAAACTGATACTTTCTTGTTTGTTGCCTTTCCAGCAGATTCTTTCTTTCTGGATGAAGCTTTTGACCTTCTTTTGCGTTTCTTAGTTTCTTCTTCAGAGTCCTCTTCAGATTCATTTTTCTCCTCACTTTCAGAATGCTCAGGCAAGTCCTCATCTGACTTCTCAACACCATTTTCAATTTGCTCATCTATATTTTCTTCTTTTTTCTCTTCCTCGTCTTCTTCTTCTTCTTCATCCCTATCCTCTTCTTTTTCTTCTGACTCATCTTCTGTCTCAGACATGCTTTTCTTGCCTGCCCTTGAGGACTCGACCATCTTTTGGCTCTGGAAATACGACAAAAAATTAGAAAAGGAAATAGAACAAAAATATTGGACTTATAGAAGTGAAGGCACGAAAACTATTGTTTAGTTTTACATGCTAAAATGGCTTTCCAAGTAGTACTGCACAAACAAGAAACAAACATTGCAGAAATCAAGCTTCCACTTGCTTTCAGCAAAAAATAGTGAGTAGAAACCAATATCTTCATAAATTCAAGATGAATAGACAATTGACCATCTCACAGCCTCTGAGCAATGCTATAGATTCCTATTTATACATCTACAAGCTAACAATCCAAATGAACCAGCAAACTAAAGAAATTAGATTGACAAGTAAGTGACTGCTGAAAAATAAAAAAGATAATAACAGAAAGTGCTGTCTCTTTCTCATGCCTCTAACAAACAAAGCGATCCATGTCTAAAATATGCATATGCTGATAGATGTGATGAGTATAATCCAAGTAGAAACAAGACCCTCCATCTGAACCACTTCAAATAAAAATGTACACCAAATTAAAAAGGAAAAGGGAAAACATTCCCCATCTCCACAACCCCCACAGGCTACCACCTCTTGCAAAAGGAGCCAACACTTTATGCAATAAATATGCAAAAAGAAGCATGAGACTATAGACTATAGAGTGGGGGGAAAAATCACATCCGTATCACACTGATATGATGTATTGCGACTACAAGACAGAACATTGTTTTAGAAAAACAAAAAAAACAAAAAACTTTCACCAAATTGAGATATTGATTGAATCCAAATAAACTACGAACTGCATAAATAAAAGTTTCACAATTTATATACATGAATCAGAAACCCATCTAGGAAGTTGGAAGAAGACATATACCTTCGACGAAGGTCTTGATGATCCCCTCCCATATGTTGGAGTTTTGGTTGGCCTTTTGCGCTTTTTGTCAGAACTTGCCTGATAGTTCAATATTTTAAATCATATAGATGCCACACACAAAAGGAATCAAATTGCCTAAATTGGTTTCATAATAATTGAAGACATGAGGAGCACAAACCTTCTCCTTTTCTGCAAGTAAAACAGTAGGGGTAGCATGAGGGGCCACCAAGAAGTCTATGAGCTTTGCAACAAGATCTTCCTGTATGTGCATTTTAAAATGCAATTAAAGTAGTATCTTTCGAGCTAAAAGGGTAGAAACATTGGTGTTCAAAGTGAAGAATTATACATTGGGCTCCATGCAAATGATATAATGTTGCAACAAACAAAATGTTTTCAGCCTAAGGCTGGTTTTCTCGTGTGCATGTTTGCATGCATAACAGAGGAAATATAGTTACAAATCAATTAATTCACATGAATAGGGAATAGCTGTTGTTTAAGAAAGGGGAATGTTTCTAAAGAAGCAAACTTAGAAAACTCACCTTCTTTGTAGTAGCCTTAGCAATTGGAATGTCCAACACATCACAAAATTCCAACAGCTTCTCTTTATTAAACTTGTCAAATTTTTCTTTAACTTTAATCTTTTGCTTTTCCTGTAGTAGTGATATGATTAGTGATAGGTTATACAAGAATATAACAAAATATACCAATCAAATCAACTAATCACAATGTGATAAACTAATTAAATAAAGCACTACAAAGAGATTACATCCACCAAGAAAGTAAATTCTACTTCTCATGTGATCTACCATCTCACCTCATTGTCACGCCACACAAAACCAGAGAACCTGGATATGTTACTCTTGATCTGAAAGGCCTGCAAAGGAACAGAATACAAGTATGCTATAAGTGCATGAACAATAGCTGCTCCAGCCCATAAGATCCACAATGCACTTTCACACGGTACACAAAATGTTTAATATCCTTCATTAGCCACTTGCAAATGGACAGACACAAACAATATGAGCAAAGAAAGAAATGAATAGTAAATTTGATTACCTTCCCTCTCCTTCCAAAGAGAATAGTATGAAGCTGTTTGAAGGTATCATCACTCTTCTTCCTCGATAACTTGAATGCGACTGAAGAGAAAACATTCAAAGGTTAACAAATTCACCCAGTGCTCTGAATATAGAAATACACAACTTTCCCATCCAAATGGAGAATGCACACATAACAGTAATTTTCTTAATCCTCAGCCACAGAGAACATGCTTTTAGGGAACAAAAGCCTGGTAAACAACTTGAACACCAAATTCACAACAGTGCCTAATCCTCTGAGGAAATGGCACCTCGATATAAAAAATTCCCAATCAATAGAAGAGTCAGTAAAACCAAAATGTGGTCAGGACTGCAACTATCATAGTGGCAACCAAAAGTGGGGGAAAAAAGGGTTCTCAAGCAAAAACAGCCAAAAACTTATATCGTCAAGGTTCACTTTATAATACATTCAAAAAGAAAAGTTGGCCCGTACCATTAGGAATATCTTTCAGTGGAGTACCACGCCCCTGCAAATTCCAAAGTAAACTAGGCATAAACGAAATCCCCACATAAAATATAAATAAAGCAAACCAAAGTGAAACCACAATTATGCATATACATATATCACCTTTGGAATCTGAAGTTCCTTTCCAGCATCTTTCTCAATAGATGCCACCAGCCTTTCAACAGATTTCCGTTCACGCTGTGGCCTGTCAGAAGCAGGAGTCCTTGGTTCAGGCTTCTTCTCTTCGGCTATTTTTTTCTTCTTTTCAACTTTCTCAGCAGCACTCTTCTTGTTCCCACTTTTCTTTAACCCCTTCTGCGCCTCAGTTTCCTTCACCTTAACTTTCTCACCATCAACCTTCCTGTCCACCTCTTCTTTGGTTTCCCCTTTTTCTACAGTTTCTTCTTCCATTACTTCATCTTCAGACTCCTCATTTTCTTTCGGTTTGTCTTGTGTTTTTCCCTCAACCCCTGTTTTTCCTTCTACTTCTTCATCTGTGTTTTTTTCCTCTCCAACTTTTTCTTCTTTGCTATCCTCTTCAACCTTTTCCTCGTTGCTTTCCACTTCAACCTTTTCTTCCTTGTTTTCTTCTTCAACCTTTTCTTCCTTGCTGTCTTCTTCAACCTTTTCTTCCATGCTCTTCTCTTCCTTGCTGTCCTCTTCAACCTTTTCTTTCTTGCTGTCCTCTCCAACCTTTTCTTCCTTGCTCTTCTCTTCAACCTTTTCTTCATTGCTCTCCTCTTCAACCTTTTTTTTCTTACTCTGCTTTTCAACCTTTTCTTCCTTGCTCTCCTCTTCCTTCATATTGGGGACTTCTTCCATTTTTTCATCTTCTACAACCTTTTCCTCTCTCCTTTTCTCTTCAACCTTTTCTTCCTTGCTCTCCTCTTCCTTTACATTGGGGACTACGTCCATTTTTTCATCTTCTACAACTTTTTCATCTTTGCTTTGCTCATTGTCCTTCACGTCTTCATCCATTTTCTCTGTCTCTTCAACTTTTTCTTCTTTGCTTTTCTCATCTTCCTTCACGTCTTCATCCATTTTCTCACTCTCTTCAACTTTTTCCTCTTTGCTTTCCTCATCTTCCTTCAACTTGAGGTCTTCATCCAATTTCTTAGTCTCAACCTTTTCTTTGTTATGATTATTTTCCTCTACTCCCTTTTCTTTCTTTTCAGTTGCAGCTTCACCAGATTTCCCTGGCTCACTAATCCCGTTTACTACTACTCCAGGAGCTTGTGTCACTGTTTCCTCCTCCCCCATTTGCTTAAAGTAGACGGTAAAAAGCTACATTCAGGTTTAAAATACGTCAACATAAGCAATTGAGCCACAGAAAATATCAAAATAATAGTAAACAGTAGACTAACTACCCCTTGCAAATAAATGTATGAAGAAACGTCATCTAAATAAAAATCTGCAAAACTACTTCCTTCTGAAACAAACAAAAGCCAACATGCAAAACAGCAAAATTTTGATCTTACAGTCATTGCAATAGACCAAATTAAACATGCAAATGAGACGCAACAAACAAAGCAATCATCCCTAAAAGAGTAAGCAAATCTGCTAAAGTGAACAATTATAATTACCAAGTAGATTCCGCACCCATAGAACCAAAATGAGCAACTACACTATGAGTCATCAGCACAAACTTAAAGAAAAAAATCAAACACAAACGTCCGGAAGAACAAAAGTCTGGAATTTAACATAATCACGTATGAAGGAATAAAAACAGTTTACTCTTCAATGTTTACAGTCACTTAGTTTTATCAGAGGAACAAGTAAGCTGTATTAATGTTGAACTTCATACAAATCCAGATTAAATACTACAAAACAAGACTAAATTCCAACATTCTGTCAGCAACAAATGACACAAATTTCAGAATTTCCTCTCCAGTCTCCACTTCCTGAGCAACCAAAACACAGAATCTCAATTTGACCCAAAGAAAGAAGAAGAAAAAAACCAAACTGAAACAACAGAAAGATGAATACTTTACAACCCAAAACTTCAAAACCCTACCTTCAAAACCCTAACTTCAAAAAAAACCAAAATTGTACCAAATTAGAATAAATGAAAGCAAATCACATGAACACCTCAATTAAGACGAGAAAGCTGAAAGGATTGAACTTACACAGATTTATGAACTCGGATTTGGAAGCTTGAGAGTTAAGTTCTTACTCTCTTGACTTTCGAAACATTATTCTGTCCTTCCTTTCTTTTTTGCGAAAAAAAGTTTTTGTTTTTTGGGGAATCATTTTCTTTTGTATTCATAAAGATTTGTACAGCGCGGACTTGAAATCGGATTTGAAATGGATTTAATTGCCACGTTGGATGACGGTGTCAGAACCTGGGGAGAGCAATGGACGGTGGAGATTTTGATGGTGAGGTGCATTAGAAAACAGTGGCTGAGATTCTCCTACTCCATTTCTTTCACCACCTTTTTCTGCGTTTTCTATATTTAAAATCTTTAAGTATAATTTGTTTTTTATTTTTGAAAACCCAAAGTATAGTACCACCTTTAAAAAGTGAGTGGCTACCAACTTTCATTTCATCAAGTTAGAGGCTTTTTTCTTCTTCAAGAAATTATTTTTTGGAAGCTTTCTTTTTAATGGGAGTCGGCACAAATAAAATTATTCTTAATTTATTAAATTTAGTAATACATGTGGTTTAAAAATAAAAAAATTATTAATTATTATTTAATATTATATTTGTGTTGCGCATTTTCTAAAGATTAAAATATTTCTCATTTATTTTTTCAGTTGGATATATAAGTAATAAAATTATCTAACGTAATCACAATATTAATATATTATAAATAAATGGTAGAACAAAATCACACGTCAAACTATAATATTGATATGAAAGTCTTAACTCATAATTAACAAAACCAGATAATAATAAAAAACCAAACAATTAAAAGGTACTAGCAGTACATAATCATATAAGAAATAAGACATTGTAAAGAGAAAAAGAGCAGCCACGGTCACGGGCCGTTTTCCTCTCTTTAAAATGACCCTCAAATTTCAACTCTAACTCTTTGGTTTTCATGTTGTAAGAGGCAAAAAAGCTACAGACTTGGAAGAATACAACATCCTGACAGGTTGGGTGAATACCTAATCCCGTCGCGATGAACTCTTTCATCTTCATCTTCACAGCTTTCTTCCCCCAACGAACATCTATCGGCCTATGAAGAGAGTCTCGAAACTTTAACTTCCATCTTCTACTCTCTTCAATACTGTCATCATCTTCTACTCGATCCCACACCACGAATATCGTGAAGTTGCTAAAACGATATAATTGTGTGCTTATAATTCTTAGAACACCCTTGCATTCTCCGATAAAGTACGAATAACTACAGCCAGGTTCCCTATCTAGATCGGGGAATTCGAGCAGAGAGATTCCCCCCCTCCTGTCGAACGGGTCATAAGTAACAATATGTTTACCAGAAGCATTGACCCAATGCAGCTTCCCATTGTGTGCAGCAATTTCAGACCCAAACCTGTATTTTTCACCCAACAGTTTTTTTCTGATCGAACCCATTGCTTAATCTCGGAGTGGTAAGTCTCCATCGCGAACTGGTCTGCTAGATTGGATGATACTAAAACGATACTCTCCAACCTGAGAATCCGTTGTCCTCCTCCCTCTGTCCGATAGCAATAAGGTTCGCAAATTAATCCGAACTTTGTATGGCTCCCCGTGCGGAAGTGAAAGGGGAAAGTGGGGGCAGAGCAGAAGACAGCCTAGAGAAAGGATTACACAAGTAATAGACCTTATTAGTGTGCTCTGCCTGGGATAGTATCAAATCAATGCAAGCTGCTACAACAGTGAAAGATTCGGTCCGCTGTTCTGTAGATAATTACTAAAATTCAACAGTGAAAGCCATATCTGTCAGGTGTGGGACTCCGATAACATACAAGGATCCTCAAGCGAGGTTCTTGATCGTCTTCCTCCGACTCCGAACCATGTGTTAAAACCAGTCCTTACCTGATGCCGATTATGATTTTAAACGAGTTCTTACTTGAAAAGGATTAAATCAACATCATATCAGTATTATACAATTATTATTATTAAATTTTAAAAGCAAATTCTATCCTAATTAAAATTGTATTATAAAGAGTCGAATTATTTACAACTTTTTAAATATAAGATAGTATATACTTAACTAAATGCAAGTTAGGTAAATAAAATAATTAATTAAAAATTAAATTGAAAAGAGTATGAGATTAACCTTAATTCTTGTGAAGTATGCATCATCTCATTGAAATGTATAGCAAATTAAAAAATTTCGAACACTTACATAGAGGATCGTGCTAGACTAACTTTTCAAATTCACCAATAATATTTTTATTAAAATGTATTAAATTAATTAAATAGTGTAACCCAAAAGGTTTTCTGGGTTATGAATGATTTTTTTTCTCTTATGTATCCAAATTTAAAGTATCTAAATGATGACACGTGAAATCGTAGGAGGTAATAGAAATACTGACTGACTTCCTCGCAAACCACCACAAAAATTTCACTAAATACTTTTTAAGTATATATATAGATTATCCATAAATTGAATCTAAAAATATTTTAATAATCTATAAGATACTATATTATATTTAACTAAATACATATTTGTGAAATAAAATAAATAATTAAAAATTAAAGTTAAGAAAATATGAGAGTAACTTTAGTTCTTGTGAAGTATGCAACATTTAATATAAATGTATAACAAATTGAATATTTGTGAACATTTATATAGAGAATCATGCGAGAGTAACTTTTAAAATTTTTGAACATTGTCATTTCAAATTCCACCACTAAGATTTTAATTAAATTATATTAATATAATTAATTATATAAATTAAAAAGAATAACCAAAATTTTTTTATTATTAAAGATTTTTATTTCTTTATATTGTGTGAAATTATAAAGTATCAAAATATTGACACACGTTAGAGAATTTTAGGTATCTTTGGTGGCTTTTCTCAAGCCACCAATCAAGAAAATTTAAGCACGTAACTTTTATATTTACTTAATCAAACTTCTTTTTTCACTCATCAAAAAGGCAACTCGAACTTTTTTTCATCCCGCAAGGCAGGACGAACCAGAAACCATATTTCTACAAGATGACTTAGATCTAGTGACAATGGAAACCTAAGCATCCATAGCTTATCCCATGCAAATTCAATAAAAGACCCAAGTACCAGCTAATGCTACGCTACCTTCTCATTCTTAAAAAAAACGAAAGAAACAAAACTTTGGTTACTTAGATTCGATCGCTTCCAAGCATCAAAAGCACAGTACATATATATCTTCCATAATATTCCAACCGCATTATACGAATCTTAGAGGTACCACGTCCAAAAGCATTTTAGCTACCACCATTAACAACTTTTACCTACATCTTTGTATACTTAATGCCTTGATCCACTTGCCATCCAAAAGCATGCCTCCCCCCTTTCTACAACACACTCACACGCTTGCCCCTTGATAACCGTGGATTACAAACTGCACAATTTGGAGGAAAACCTACAAGAAGAAATAACAGTAAGAATAATTCGTTGGCCCCGGAGGCTGCACGTCAACTGCAAATAAATATATTTTCTAAAAAGGGCAGAGCATACCAGGATCATTTGGATCATAGGGATGACAAACAGAGACATGGGCATCAACACCAACATCATACAGTTTACTGATCATATGCACTTGAGCCAAAAAGAGTTTGGGAGAGGTATCGACAGAATTCCCGCGCTTGACTTTGAACTTGATGTTAAACATCACGTGAGGAGGAGCAAAGAAACGAGTCTTCAAAATCCGTAGAAATTCTAAACCAGCATCCTGAAAAAGAAAATTAGAAGCTTATTAGTTCCTCCCCAGATATGAGTGCACACAAGCACACCATACAAAGTAGACAAAACGTGAAAATGGAGAAACCTCATCATTGGTAGTCTTGGTCTTGAAGTCGTCCAGGGCCAGTTTAGCAAGTCCAACAGAATGGTACCGCACCAACTCCACTTTTTCTTGTTCTGTCAGAAAATCGCATCCTTCAAACAGATGATCTGCCGGACATTTAAGACGCCTGTGCAGCAAAATCAAAGAATACATCATTAAAAAAAGCAAATCTCATCATCATTGTATTAAACAGTAGCATAACTTAAATTGCACAAGCATATGAAATGAACTGATCCAAGAAAATATATAGCGCTTACACTCGGACCACTCGGTTAAGTACAGCAGCTGCGCATTTTCCTGCTTCTCCATTGAGTTGATATCCATCAGACGGATCTGGGAAACAAAGTAGACAATCTGGATGTATATATGGAATATCTGCCATACAAAAAAGTTTGTAGTTAAGCCAAAGCTATGTATGCAATGCTATATTCCAAACTGACAACAGTGTGGTGTAATGATTGAAAAAATTGAAGAATTTCAAGCAATGACATACATGGTGAAATCTAATAACTTACAACCCCATCCATTGAATAACAAGTAGTAAAAAAGCAAAATGAAGCCAAACTCATCATTCAAATTTGTTCTAAGAAAAACTTCAAAAGAAAATGATAAAATGCCACAAGTGAAGCATCTTCCACCCAACATTCTGTGTCCCCATATCAGGTGCTTGCTAGTAAATACTAAGGAATAGTGAAGGATTTGTGCAGCAGGGGAATCCACATTTAGGAATTGAAAGACAAACAAATATAGGAGTCAAAGAGGAAAACACAGAAGATAAAGTAACAAACATGTAAAGGGGAATTAAAATTGCTCTGCATACCAGACATGTTGGGGTCATATAAACAACATCGAGAGACATGACCCTTCTCAGTAGGATTTTCACTAAAGTGTACTTGGGCAAAAAAGACTCTGGAGGATTCATGGTCTACAGAACCTACAGGCTTAGCCTCGAACTTGAGGTTGAAAACCGTGCCATAAAAGTCAATTGCACATGTGTCCACCATCCGCACAAACTCAAGATCATCCTACACATAACAAATGGAAAATCTTATTGAATAATAAGAAGTGCTAAGCTGAATGAAAAAATAAGATAAAAGTATGAAAACATAAATGAAAGAAGACAGCAAAAAGACCTGGTCGCAGAGATTATTGGACACGTAGAGTTTCAAAGCAAGAGGAACAAATGGCTGGACTGTCCTCTCCATTATAGCCCTTTGTTGTTTTCTGCAGAATGGCCAAACCGAACAGTCTCTATCAGCTTTGAATGGGTAGTCTATCTCATAGCCTGGCAGAAACCACCGGGGAAAAGGAGTTCCCCTTGGTTTCTCATCAAGTTTTGAATTTGTATTCCTGCATATCAAGAAAACAATGAGCCGTCTATGGTCGGAAACCGATTAACAAACAAATAAGTCAGTGAATTTTACTCTTTTCATAGCAAAGGTGGATGAATAGGTTAATAAATGTTTTAGAAACAAATGGAGCAATATCCAATCCATTGTATCTTTGTATATCAACACTGGAGCGGAGCAACTAAAGCCAAAGACATTGAACCACTTTTTAAAACAAAGATTTGACTCTCTACACTGGTTCATGCCATCATACACTCAGCTTTGGATATCGTAGATGCATACATATGTTTATCAATACCTACATAAGCTATAAAAGAACGCAAGCAATCGAAAAGTCCAAAAATAAAAGTAGAAGGCATACTTCTCCTCGGCAGCAGCTCTGGAGGTTCCTGTTCCACGAGTGACAGGGGCAGTCTTCATAGCCTTTTTTGCCCTAGCCCTAGCCTTAGCCTTAGCCATAGCCCTAACTCGATTCTCAGCCCTGCAATTGAAAATTTGAAAGCTAACAAATTAATAATACAATTTGGAGTACGAACAACAACAACAAAAAACAGAGTAAAACATACATAGAATCGTAACAAACCAGAAATAAACAAATTAAAACGACGGTTTGTTACCTACCCAGGCTTGCTTTCGACACATCGTCGTCTTAGATTATACGGGCCAACCACCTTGTCCCCTGATCTCAAACCGCCTCGTGATCTCAGCACGCCTTCCGGTTTCATTCTTCAATATCTAAAGACACATACAAACGGGTAGGAATCGAATATTTAACATGGTTTACTTTTTCTTAAAATTTGGTTGTGACGTGCAATTAATGTATTATTAAGTATAAATTTATTTAATTTATCGTTAAAATGTCATTATTTTTTTAATTTATTTAACTATCACGTTAAAATTCTAAGCCGATGCAAAAGTGAAAGAAGGTAAAAATAATTGGGATTAATATATAAAGAATTAAAGTAGAAGAACTAAAGTAAAATGTAAACTTAATAAAGAATACTAGAATAGAATGGAAAATGGCACCATTTGGTGCTTAACGTTTGCAAATTTATTTTTTTCGGACTCCAACGTTTCATTTTGTTCATTTAAGTATCTAACATTAGCTCTCTCTTTTCAATTTAAACTACGATGTCAAATAAAAAAGAGAAGACAAACGGTGTAATCTTCGCCCCATTTATCAGTAATTTAAAATAATTTTTTTAAAGAAATATGGTTTAACGTACAAATGGTGTCTTTTTGTTTGCTAATTTATTTTTTTTAAAGCCTAACATTTTTCACTTTATTCAAATTTGTAAATGTTAGGGACCAGTCTTTTGCCGATTTCCAGTACGTTTCGCGTTTCTATTCTACTATTATTCTTTCTTAAGTTTACATTTTACTTTAGTCCTTCTACGTTAATTTTTTCGTTATATATTTCTATTAATCCTAATTATTTTCACCTTCTTTCACTTTTGTTTAATGTAACCCACAATTGTTAAGCGATAGTAGAAAAGTAGCAGTACCTATCTCATGCTGCCTGGAATGGGAGGGCAATTCCATCTCGAGACTTCCCATCGCTCGTGTGGTACACCATATTTCTACAAGATGACTTAGATCTAGTGACGATGGAAAGCTTATCATCCATAGGTTATCCCATGCAAATGCAACAGGAAATTCAATAAAAGACCCAAGTACCACCAGCTAATGCTACCTTCACATTCTTAAAAAAAATGAAAGAAACAAAACATTGGTTACTTAGATTCGATCGCTTCCAAGCATCAAAAGCACAGTACATATATATCTTCCAAAATATTCCAACCGCATTTTACGAATCCATCTAAGGTAGGTACCACGTCCAAAAGCATTTTAGCTAACACCATTAACAAATTTACCTACATCTTTGTATACTTAATGCCTTGATCTACAAGCATTTCAAGTCCAAATCACATTACTATTAAATATTGAAAATAGATTTTATCCTACTAAGAAGACAAGACATGTCATCTCTCAAAAGCATGCCTCCCCTCTTGCCATCCAAAAGCATGTATAAATTTTATCCTACTATTAAGTATGTATCCACTTGCCATCGACACGCTTGCCCCTTGATAACTGTGGATTACAAACTGCACAATATGGAGGTAAACCTACAAGAAAAAATAACAGTAAGAATAATTAGTTGCACTATCAACTGCAAATAAATATATTTTTTAACAAGGGCAGAGCATACCAGGATCATTTGGATCATAGGGATAACAAGCAGAGACATGGGCATCAACACCAACATCATACACATGACTGATCAAATGCACTTGAGCCAAAAAGAGTTCGGGAGAGCTATCGACAGAATTCCCGCGCTTGACTTTGAACTTGATGTTAAACATCCGGCGAGGAGAATCAAAGGTACGAAACTTCACAATCCCTAGAAATTCTAAACCAGCATCCTGAAAAAGAAAATTAGAAGCTTATTAGTTCCTCCCCAGATATGAGTGCACACAAGCACACCATACAAAGTAGACAAAACGTGAAAATGGAGAAACCTCATCATTGGTAGTCTTGGTCTTGAAGTCATCCAGGGCCAGTTTAGCAAGTCCAATAGAATGGTAGCGTCTTAACTCCACTCTTTCCTGGTCTGTCATAAAATAGCATCCGTCAAACAGATCTGCCGGACGTTTACGACGCCTGTGCAGCAAAATCAAAGAATACATCATTATAAAAAGCAAAATTCATCATCATTGTATTAAACAGTAGCCTAATTTAAATTGCGCAAGCATATGAAATGAGCTGATCCAAGAAAAGATATAGCGCTTACACTCGGAACACTCGGTTAAGTACAGCAGCTGCGCATTTTCCTGGTACTCCATTGAGTTGATATCCATCAGGCGGATCTGGGAAACAAACTAGACAATCTGCATGTATATATGGAATATCTGCCATACAAAAAAGTTTGTAGTTAAGCCAAAGCTATGTATGCAATGCTATATTCCAAACTGACAACAGTATGGTGTAATGACTGAAAAAATTGAAGAATTTCAAGCAATGACATGCATGGTGAAATCTAATAACTTACAACCACATCCATTGAACAGCAAGTAGAAAAAAGCAAAATAGAGCCAAACTCATCATTCAAATTTGTTCTAAGAAAAACTTCAAAAGAAAATGATAAAATGCCACAAGTGAAGCATCTTCCACCCAACATTCTGTGTCCCCATATCAGGTGCTTGCTAGTAAATACTAAGGAGTAGTGAAGGATTTGTGCAGCAGGGGAATCCACATTTAGGAATTGAAATACAAACAATTATAGGAGTCAAAGAGGAAGATTAAGAGAAACACAGAAGATAAAGTAACATAAACATGTAAAGGGGAATTAAAATTGCTCTGCATACCAGGCATGTTGGGATCATATAAACAACATCGAGAGACATGACCCCCCTCAGTAGGATCTCTACCAAAATGTACTTGCGCAAAAAAGACTCTGGAGGATTCATGGTCTACAGAACCTACAGGCTTAGCCTCGAACTTGAGGTTGAAAACATTGCCGTAAAAGAGAATTGCACATATGTCCACCATCCGCACAAACTCAAGATCATCCTACACATAACAAATGGAACATCTTATTGAATAATAAGAAGTGCTAAGCTAAATGAAAAAATAAGATAAAAGTATGAAAACATAAATGAAAGAAGAAAGCAAAAAGACCTGGTTGCAGAGATTATTGGACATGTAGAGTTGCAAAGCAAGAGGAACAAATGGCTGGACTGTCCTCTCCATTATAGCCCTTTGTTGTTCTCTGCTGAATGGCCAAACCGAGCAGTCTCCATCAGT
This sequence comes from Viola odorata, assembly GCA_963691705.1. Taxonomy (NCBI): domain Eukaryota; kingdom Viridiplantae; phylum Streptophyta; class Magnoliopsida; order Malpighiales; family Violaceae; genus Viola; species Viola odorata. Next base: position 77,880,234 of record OY829538.1, on the reverse strand, counting down.
TTTGAATGGGTACTCTATCTTATAGCCTGGCAGTATCCACCGGGGGAAAGGAGTTCCCCTTAGCTTCTCATCAAGTTTCGGATTTGTATTCCTGCATATCAATAAAACAATGAGCCATCTATGGTCGGAAAACGATTAACAAACAAATAAGTCAGTGAATTTTACTCTTTTCATAGCAAAGGTGGATGAATAGGTTAATAAATGTTTTAGAAACAAATGGAGCAATGTCCAATCCATTGTATCTTTGTATATCAACACTGGAGCGGAGCAAATAAAGCCAAAGACATTGAACCACTTGTTAAAACAAAGATTTGACTCTACACTGGTTCATGCCATCGTACACTCAGCTTTGGATATCGTACATGCATACATATGTATATCAATACCTACATAAGCTAGAAAAGAACGCAAGCAATCGAAAAGTCCAAAAATAAAAGTAAAAGGCATACTTCTCCTCGGCAGCAGCTCTGGAGGTTCCTGTTCCACGAGTGACAGGGGAAGTCTTCATAGCCTTTTTTGCCCTTGCCCTAGCCTTAGCCTTAGCCATAGCCCTAACTCGATTCTCAGCCCTGCAATTGAAATTTTGAAAGCTAACAAATTAATAATACAATTTGGAGTACGAACAACAACAACAAAAAACAGAGTAAAACATACATAATAGAATCGTAACAAACCAGAAATAAACAAATTAAAACGACGGTTTGTTACCTACCCAGGCTTGCTTTCGACACATCGTCGTCTTAGATTATACGGGCCAACCACCTTGTCCCCTGATCTCAAACCGCCTCGTGATCTCAGCACGCCTTCCGGTTTCATTCTTCAATATCTAAAGACACATACAAACGGGTAGGAATCGAATATTTAACATGGTTTACTTTTTCTTAAAATTTGGTTGTGACGTGCAATTAATGTATTATTAAGTATAAATTTATTTAATTTATCCTTAAAATGTCATTATTTTTTTAATTTATTTAACTTTCACGTTAAAATTCTAAGCCGATGCAAAAGTGAAAGAAGGTAAAAATAATTGGGATTAATATATAAAGAATTAAAGTAGAAGAACTAAAGTAAAATGTAAACTTAATAAAGAATACTAGAATAGAAAGGAAAATGGCATCATTTGGTGCTTAACGTTTGCAAATTTATTTTTTTGGGACTCCAACGTTTCATTTTGTTCATTTAAGTATCTTGATCCCATTTATCAGTAATTTAAAATAGTTTAAAAAAAAAAATATGGCTTCACGTTTCTATTCTACTATTATTCTTTCTTAAGTTTACATTTTACTTTAGTCCTTCTACGTTAATTCTTTCTTTATATATTTCTATTAATCCCAATTATTTTCACCTTCTTTCACTTTTGTCCTTGGCTTAATGTAACCCACAGTTGTTAAGCGATAGTAGAAAAGTAGCAGTACCTGAATAAAGAAACTTGAACCAGGTTTGCAGGCCACCACATGTAAGCACATGTTCAATCATGGTGAATGGCCCGGGATTCAACGAAATTGAACAGTTGGTTTGAGGTACTCGAATCTGCCATTTCGGAAGAGTTGCAGCCATTAACTTTCGAGTTCGGAGAGCAACAATTTGAACCGACACTGAAGTAACATTGAGTTGATTTTCGCGTAAGCTGAAGAATTGGTTGACGAAAGAAATGAGAACACAGGATATTGTGCCAACGAACCATGTTCTGAATGCTAAGGTCAGCCCGTTCGGATCATCAGTGATTGGAACAGTCAGTCTCACTTGCTCAATTGGGTTGTCATTTTCTTCTTCAGCTTCTGCATAAAACAACACGTTACATAACATATTCCATTAAACCGATACTATATACTACATGATATTGCAATAATTCTTTCAGGATTGCTCCTATTCCAAACAAGGCTATTTAATTTCATACCTTCAATACCTACAACCTCAATTTCAAAACCCCCTCTCACGCTGCCTGGAATCGGAGGGCAATTCCATCTCGAGACTTCCCATCGCTCGTGTGCGTACACCTTCTGCAGTTTTGTTACGCTCTGCAGGAGGTTTATGCAGTGTAACCTGAAACAGAAGAGGCCAGGAATAGAGCGCATACTATGTAATGCATTTTTATAGGGTTTAAGCATCTTTCATCGGAATGGAAGTATCTGTTTGGACTCTTAACCGCTCCATTTTCATTTTTAGATAAAAACATTTCAGGCCTCCCATCTGCAAATTGAAGGGAAAACTTATGTAAATGTTGTTATATAATCAAACAAACATAGATAGAATCCATCGAACAAGTTACTGGTGACTGCATTTTTTAAATACATAAACCTTGTAAAAATCTGTGATAAGTGTTGGAGATTCTGAGGCTGATTTCCTGAACCAGATTCTGGTCCAAAGTACTCTAGTAAATATACAGAACCAGCGTCAAACTCAAGCCTTGCGTGAATAGAATGCCATCATGAGTGAAGGGGCGAACACGTTAAAAAGAAATCAACAGAAACAAAAATAATAATGGATGGATTGAAATTGCATATCTTTAAACTACAGGTTTGTTAATGTTGGAGCGGTACGGTACTCGTTCACTGTTAACTCAAATCTCTAGTTTGGATTACAAGAAATGAAGCAAATTGTGTTCGGAAAACTATCCCTTTTGAAAAAACGAAAATACTCAGAAAGGAAAGGCATAAAATTTAAACATGACATTGAGCCTAAGGAAAAAGACATCATTTTCTGCTTCGGTAAGAATTTCAAGTCCAAATCACATTACTATTAAATATTGAAAATAAAATTTATCCTACTAAGAAGACGACATGTCATCTCTCAAAAGCATGCCTCCCCCCTTGCCATCCAAAAGCATGTATAAATTTTATCCTACTATTAAGTATGTATCCCGTTCTACAACATGTTCACACGCTTGCCCCTTGATAACCGTGGATTACAAACTGCACAATATGGAGGAAAACCTACAAGAAAAAATAACAGTAAGAATAATTAGTTGCACTATCAACTGCAAATAAATATATTTTTTAACAAGGGCAGAGCGTACCAGGATCATTTGGATCATAGGGATGACAAACAGAGACATGGGCATCAACACCAACATCATACACATGACTGATCAAATGCACTTGAGCCAAAAAGAGTTCGGGAGAGCTATCGACAGAATTCCCGCGCTTGACTTTGAACTTGATGTTAAACATCAGGCGAGGAGAATCAACGGTACGAGACTTCACAATCCCTAGAAATTCTAAACCAGCATCCTGAAAAAGAAAATTAGAAGCTTATTAGTTCTTCCCCAGATATGAGTGCACACAATCACACCATACAAAGTAGACAAAACGTGAAAATGGAGAAACCTCATCATTGGTAGTCTTGGTCTTGAAGTCATCCAGGGCAAGTTTAGCAAGTCCAATAGAATGGTAGCGTCTTAACTCCACTCTTTCTTGCTTTGTCAGAAAATAGCATCCGTCAAACAGATCTGCCGGACGTTTACGACGCCTGTGCAGCAAAATCAAAGAATACATCATTATAAAAAGCAAAATTCATCATCATTGTATTAAACAGTAACCTAATTTAAATTGCACAAGCATATGACATGAGCTGATCCAAGAAAATATATAGCGCTTACACTCGGACCACTCGGTTAAGTACAGCAGCTGCGCATTTTCCTGCTTCTCCATTGAGTTGATATCCATCAGATGGATCTGGGAAACAAACTAGACAATCTGCATGTATATATGGAATATCTACCATACAAAAAAGTTTGTAGTTAAGCCAAAGCTATGTATGCAATGTTATATTCCAAACTGACAACAATGTGGTGTAATGAATGAAAAAATTGAAGAATTTCAAGCAATAACAGACATGGTGAAAGCTAATAACTTACAACCTCATCCATTGAACAGCAAGTAGTAAAAAAGCAAAATGAAGCCAAACTCATCATTCAAATTTGTTCTAAGAAAAACTTCAAAAGAAAATGATAAAATACCACAAGTGAAGCATCTTCCACCCAACATTCTGTGTTCCCATATCAGGTGCTTGCTAGTAAATACTAAGGAATAGTGAAGGATTTGTACAGCAGGGGAATCCACATTTAGGAATTGAAATACAATCAAATATAGGAGTCAAAGAGGAAGATAAAGTAACATAAACATGTAAAGGGGAATTAAAATTGCTCTGCATACCAGGCATGTTGGGGTCATATAAACAACATCGAGAGACATGACCCCCCTCAGTAGGATCTCTACCAAAATGTACTTGCGCAAAAAAGACTCTGCAGGATTTATGGTCTACAGAACCTACAGGCTTAGCCTTGAACTTGAGGTTGAAAACCGTGCCATAAAAGCCAATTGCACATATGTCCACCATCCGCACAAACTCAAGATCATCCTACACATAACAAATGGAACATCTTATTGAATAATAAGAAGTGCTAAGCTAAATGAAAAAATAAGATAAAAGTATGAAAACATAAATGAAAGAAGACAGCAAAAAGACCTGGTCGCAGAGATTATTGGACATGTAGAGTTTCAAAGCAAGAGGAGCAAGTGGCTTGACTGTCATCTCCATTATAGCCCTTTGTTGTTTTCTGCTGAATGGCCAAACCGAACAGTCTCCATCAGTTTTGAATGGGTACTTTATCTCATAGCCTGGCATTATCCACCGGGGAAAAGGAGTTCCGCTTGGCTTCTCATCAAGTTTCGAATTTGTATTCCTGCATATCAATAAAACAATGAGACATCTATGGTCGGAACACGATTAACAAACTAATAAGTCGATGAATTTGATTCTTTTCATAGCAAAGGTGGATGAATAGGTTAATACATGTTTTAGAAACAAATGGAGCAGTGTACAATCCATTGTATCTTTGTATATCAACACTGGAGAGGAGCACGTAAAGCCAAAGACATTGAACCACTTGATAAAACAAAGATTTGATTCTACACTGGTTCATGCCATCGTACACTCAGCTTTGGATATCGTAGATGCATACATACGTATATCAAATACCTACATAAGCTAGAAAAGAACGCAAGCAATCCAAAAGTCCAAAAATAAAAGTAAAAGGCATACTTCTCCTCGGCAGCAACTCTGGAGGTTCCTGTTTTACGAGTGACAGGGGCAGTCTTCATAGCCATTTTTGACCTAGCCTTAGTCATTGCACCAAATCGACCCGAGACGCTGCCATTGATTAATGAATAATGCCAAATTAGAGTAATACAATTTGGAGTACGAACAACAACAAACAGTAAAACATGCATAGAATCGCAGAGAAAAAGCAAACCAGAAATAAACAAATTAAAAACAACAACGACGACGACGGTTTGTTACCCACCAAGGTCTGATCTCGACCGATCGTCCTCTCAGATTATACCGGCCAACCACCTCGTCTCCTGATCTCAACACGCCTTCCCGTTTCATTCTTCAATATCTAAACACACATACAAACGGGTAGGAATCGAATGTTTAACATGGTTTACTTTTTTTTTAATTGTTTGTGACATATATTATTAAGTATAAATCTGTTTAATTTAGTTCTTAGAATATCGTTATTTTATTTTATTTGTTTAACTTTTACGTTAGAATTTTATGCTGATGCAAAATTTTATAGGACCAAATTAAAAAAATAGTTTAAAAGGAAATTAATCAAGATATTATACTTTAAGGGTTATATTAAATAAATTTATTTTTTCAGGACTAGGTGGAATAAAGAGTTAATAGTATCTTCATCAAAGTGCATCTGGGCGAAAAAGACACCCAAAGAATTTTGGTCTCCATAACCCATAGGTTTATCCTCGAACTTTAGATTGAAAACCGTGCCATAAAAGAGCATTGTACATTTGTGAAGCATCCGCACATACTCAAGATCATCCTACCGTATAACAAATGGAACATCACATTAAATAATTCATGCTAAGCTAAAGGAGGAATAAGATGGACGGGCACTAAAACTTATCCTTGAATTGCGAGATATATAATTAGCATTTGGTTGATAGAATTATGAAAAAAGTGTTTGGAGAATCTGAAATTCTAAGTTTTACTATGTCTAGGCACTAAAACTAATTTTATTTGTGAAAACCTAAGCCCAACCCATCTATAAATACTATTATCATTTTTCTCCTTTCCTTCAACACTAATGTTGGATGTTTTCATTTACCGTTTCTCTAGCGCACATTATCCTTTTTAGTGTCTGATAAACCCTAAACCCTAGCCGACCTGTGTAGAGAAAGAAGAACCCAACCATACCTTACCTGCTAATCTAACTGACCTGGTAAGTCTCTTGTTCGATTTGAGGCTTATTTGTTAAGAACCCATGTTTTATATCAATGCATTTTATTAATTTAGTGGTGTATTTTTGAGGTTTGCACAATACTAACCAATCAAATTCACAATACTAACTAATCAAATTCACGTACCACCACGCGAGCTCTCACTATACATACTCATCGTTGCAAAACAAAATAATTATCTCTCCCAAATCTATCTTTTCAATTTCTAATCAAAAACCCCAATTCTCCAAATTTCTCTTTATTCTTTTCTTCCTTTTAATTCCTAGAGTAAGTACATTATCATCTTCTATATACGTATTTTTGGTTATAGTTAATCTTGTAAACTCATTTTCATTGTTTTTCTTTTCTGGTTTGGATTAACTAATGATGATCATCGTGTTTTATCCCTTCTTCTTTTTTTGTTCCTTGATTATTTTAGGGTTTTCTTGTTAACAATTCTTTTGATTGTATGGATTAGGATTGGGATTAGGATGGCTCGTACAAAATAAACTGCGCGTAAGTCCACTAGTGGCAAGGCCCCAATAAAAGAGCTCGGCCGAAAGGTATTAATCATGTCAAAACAAACATGCTATTTGCACGTTTAATTATTCTCGTTCTAATACGGTTGGGTTTGAAAGTATAGTTTTTTTTTCCAATTTTTGAACGATAATCAACGTGTTATTCTTTGTGTACATCTTTTGATTGATATTAATTTGCAATGGGTTGTTGTCACCTCTCCTTCTTTTTTTCTTCAATTTTATTTGTAGATTGAGAGGAAGAACTAAAGGAAAATAATTTACTAAATTGAATCATAATATCATATGTTTGGTTTTCTTAATTTTTTTGAAGGCTATTGCTGGTGCATATTGCCGGAAGTCAGTTCCATCCACCAGCGGCGTGAAGAAACCACATAGATTCAGGCCTATCACTTTTGCACTCCGGTAATTAATTAACACATATAGTTGCTAATTAATCTAATAATCAGCTTATATTAATTTGTTATTAATTAATCAAAATTTTCGTTTAAATAGTGAGATCCGCAAGTATCAAAAATCAACTGAACTTCTCATCAGGAAACTTCCTTTCCAAAGGATTGTTCGTGAAATTGCTCAGGATTTTAAAGTATATTACATTTTCTCGAGTGTACGTACATAAGAATTTGAACTTGTGACCTTTTACTGTACGATGAAAATGAAAATTGCAGACTGATTTGAGGTTCTAGAGTCATGCGGTTTTAGCACTGCAGGAGGCAGCAGAGTCTTACTTGGTTGGGTTGTTTGAGGACACTAATCTTTGTGCCATTCATGCCAAGAGAGTCACTATCATGCCTAATGATGTTCAGCTTGCTAGAAGAATCCATGGAGAAAAGACTTAATTAAACTTAATTATTTAAGTCTAAATAAGATTTCGATTTCGATTTTGGTCAATTAACGATTTTGTGTTTTTTAATTCTGATATTGTTGTTTAAGATGGGAACTTAAATAGCTTAATATTGTGTTAACGATAAATATATTTTATTATCGAGTTAGAATTTTTATTTTTAAAATTATTTTAATAGGAAAATTTTGTATTGTCAAATTTAGATAAACTGTTGTTAAATTTGAAAGAGATCACAATAATTGTAATATAGTGAGCTTAGAGAATTGAAAGTCCTTTTATCACTGTGACTCAAAAAAAATTCGAGTCTCGTAAACGAATAAAGATAGTCACGTATATGAATGAAGAAAAAATAAAATCCCCTAAATCATTTATTTCAGGCCTAAAAATAAAAGCCCAGCCCATTTAGATGTCTCAAACCCAGACAAAAACAAAAACGTAGGCCAGCCTCCATCCTTAAAACACTCAACACAACACTCCTTGAAATCTGAGACACAACCATCCAGTTTTCTCTCTCGCAAGCGACTCTGTCCCTCTCTCTTAAATTCACCAAACCGAATTCCTTGGCGCTACCACTCCCAAATCCTCATCTGGGTCTTTCCCTTTCCCTTCTCTCCCTATTTCTCATCCTTGCTCTCTTCCCGCAACCCATTTTTTCTGATTCTCTCTCGGTGTACGAAATCCTGCCAAAATTTGGTCTTCCAAGCGGTTTGTTACCTAGTTCAGTAACAAGCTACTCTCTTTCAGAGGATGGTACCTTCACTGTAAATTTGGAGAAATCTTGTTATGTTCAGTTTGATTACTTGGTGTATTATGAAAAAAAAAATAACTGGGAAATTGCGATACGGGTCTATAGCTAATTTGAAAGGGATTCAAGTGCAAAGATTGTTTTTTTGGTTCAGTGTTGATGAGATCAAGGTCGACTTGCCTCCATCTGATTCAATTTACTTCCAAGTTCCAAGTTGGTGTGATTAATAAGAAACTTGATGATGGCCAGTTCAAGACCGTCCATTCTTGCCGTGGTAAGGTCAATGGTGGATCCTGTGATGGATTTCGGAAGCAGGTTTTTGAGGTATGTTATTGTTAGATACTTGTTTTAATTGCTTGTATTATCTGTTTGCTAATTGGGTATGTTGTGTTTCATTCCGATTTGGTTTGATTTGATCAGTTTTGATGTTGACTTTATGTTTGCTCCAGTACATGCTTCTGGATTTGATCAGTTCAAGACCCATCTCTTATTTCCCTTCACATTCGCACTCTCGCTCTTCAAGGGCGCAGAAATCCAGAAACTTGAGCAGGAACTGGATCTTGAGAGCTTAGATGAGACAGCAGAGGAGGAATTGGTGGTGATTGGGTGCGCAGGGGCGCATGGGAAAGACGGTGAGGACCGAACGGAAGCTGGAGAAAGAGAGAATTGGATCAAAGCCATCACCTTTATTGAGTGAGAGCGGAGAGAAGAAGGAGAGGTACGAGTAGTAGAAGCTGTGACTGTGATGAAAATGGTGAAGATTTCAATTAGTTGCAGAGAGGAAAGAACGTGACAATTAATGGCCACAATGTGGAGTCACTGGAGTGTGTAGGGGCAATTTCTATTATGTGAGTGGTGACATGACCAGAATGGGTTTGCATTTTTGGTGGTAGAGAATAATATCTTGGGGTATTTTGGTCATTTCGTTAAGACTTTGGAGAGGAAATGAAATGAGAGACTGAAGAGGATTTGGTTTGGACTGGAGAAAAAAGTGTATGGTTGATGAGAAGCCAGAAAAAAGAAAATTCTTATCTACATATTTATTTATTAAAAACTGTAATTCTATTGAAAAATGCTTCATTTTTTTATTAAAAAAACTATATTTTTGATAGAATTTTCATTTTTGTATGAAGAATATTTTTATCTACATATTTTTCAGGCTAAGGCCTTCCATTGCAATTTTTTAATAGATTTTTTCTTATTCACCACATTATTTTCTCTTCTTTATGTTGTAACTTTGATCATCTCAAATTTTAACGAATATTAGTTTTTTTCTTTTAGAACTTTAAATTCAAGATATTATCTTCTCTAATTTTTTTTAAATATCACTAAACTATAAATTTATTGTTATAAATGAATTGATCAGCGATAAATTTGATATTCATAAGTTTCATAAAGCTTTTTATAAATAACTTATCATTCTTTAGTTTTTCATAGGAATGACAATAGAGCGGGTATGGAGGGAAGGGTGAACACCCTCCATACTCGCACCCGGGGGGCGGGTTAAGGGTGAGAATTATCCCTACGGGTACTCGTATTTTTTTTTAAATTCTTTAAATTTAATAAATACTAAAATAAAATGTGTATTTTTCTACACAAAATTTAATCTTAATGGCACAAGAATTCATTTCCTTTCCATAAACAAAAATACATTAAATTATCAAGGGAAAAAATAGTTAAACTATTATTTAATTTATCTAAATTAATGAATGAGTATGGAGCGGGTATCCAATGAGTGGCAACATGATGTAAGTTACTTGCATGTTTCCATTTAATAATTTTTTCTCCATCCAGAAAGAAAAACAAAAATTTAACTAGTGATAAAAAAAATCTATAGAACTTCAAATAATTCAAAGAAAATAACTCTAAAAAAAAAAAAAATAGAACCTAGTAGGGGTGAAAAATAACAATTCATTCGGTACGGTGTGATAAATTTTAATAATTTTCGTTCAGTATTCGGATGATCAAATTAGGAAATATCAATTATTGAATATAAATAAAATATACATAATAGCTACAGAACCGAAATTCCAAAAATAAACTTGATTCAGTATTCGATTATCTGAATAAACCAAAATTCTAATGCTTTAGTGAATGCACAACAAAGCTACACACAAAGTTTGAATTTGTAAACACTAATTCAATAAATAAAATAAAATTTTATAACATAGTAACAAAAAATATCATGTCAAACTTTCATAGCTGTCATTGGCTAGCTTAAATATTCTAATAAGGAAGTAGAATAAAATAAGTCGGAGATGGATTTCCAGGTTAGAAAGATTTTAATTGTGCCCAGTACAAGGAGGTATATGGTGAAATGATTGGCCGAAGTCCCTCTCTGATTACAAAATTATCACATCAAATATCCTAGAAATCTTGCAAGTTAAACATCTACCTACAGTCAGCACCGCCACTGTATCCACTATGGCCAAGGTAGCCGCCAGCACCGCCATAGCCACTACAGCCACCACCCACCGTTACCAACTGGAAGTCTTGTTCAATTTTTCAAAAAATTTCAAAGACGTCGTGGCGCTATATTTTTGGAAAATGTCTTGATAAATTGCAGAAGTAATAGAGAACTCATTGTCAGGGAAATGAAAAATAGTTTACAAGAATGAGAGTGATTATTCCAAAGGAGTAGACGCTTTCGTACTCGAATGCACAGGCGCTCCCGTGCCCGTATTTTCAACCGCATCCGGATCATCAGACAAAGGCAGATCTTCATATTCCCCGTCATCACATAAAAATGTATAACAATTATTTTTTGAACACTTATAAATTATTAAATATTTTCTTTTCAAATTCAATTCTAACATTTTAATTAAAATGTATTGAAATAACTAATTACAAAACTTAAATTAATTAAATATGGTAATCTAAAAAGTTTTCTACGTAACATCATAGGATTAGGTACCACGTCCAAAAGCATTTTAGCTACCACCATTAACAAATTTACCTACATCTTTGTATACTTAATGCCTTGATCTACAAGGCTCTCACAAGCTTGCCCCTTGATTTTTGTGGATTACAAACTGCACAATATGGAGGAAAACCTACAAGAAAAAATAACAGTAAGAATAATTAGTTGGCCACAGAAGCTGCACGTCAGCTGCACATAAATATATTTTTTAACAAGGGTAGAGCATACCAGGATCATTTGGATCATAGGGATGACAGACAGAGACATGGGCATCAACATCAACAAAATACAGTTTACTGATCATATGCACTTGAGCCAAAAAGAGTTTGACAGAATTCCCGCGCTTGACTTTGAACTTGATGTTAAACATCAGGTAAGGAGGATCAAAGGTACGAGACTTCACAATCCCCAGAAATTCTAAACCAGCATCCTGAAAACGAATATTAGAAGCTTATTAGTTCCTCCCCAGATATGAGTGCACACAAGCACACCATACAAAGTAGACAAAACGTGAAAATGGAGAAACCTCATCATTGGTAGTCTTGGTCTTGAAGTCGTCCAGGGCCAGTTTAGCAAGTCCAAAAGCATGGTAGCGCTTTAACTCCACTCTTTCTTGCTTTGTTAGAAAATAGCATCCGCGAAACAGATCATCTACTGGACGTTTACGACAACTGTGCAGCAAAATCAAAGAATACATCATTATAAAAAGCAAAATTCATCATCATTGTATTAAACAGTAGCCTAATTTAAATTGCACAAGCATATGAAATGAGCTGATCCAAGAAAATATATAGCGCTTACACTCGGACCACTCGGTTAAGTACAGCAGCTGCGCATTTGCCTGCTTCTCCATTGAGTTGATATCCATCAGATGGATCTGGGAAACAAAATAGACAATCTGCATGTATATATGGAATATCTGCCATACAAAAAAGTTTGTAGTGAAGCCAAAGGTATGTATGCAATGTTATATTCCAAACTGACAACAGTGTGGCGTAATGATTGAAAAAATTGAAGAATTTCAAGCAATGACAGCCATGGTCAAATCTAATAACTTACAACCCCATCCATTGAACAGCAAGTAGTAAAAAAGCAAAATGAAGCCAAACCCATCATTCAAATTTATTCTAAGAAAAACTTCAAAAGAAAATGATAAAAAGCCGCAAGTGAAGCATCTACCACCCAACATTCTGTGTCACCATATCAGGTGCTTGCTAGTAAATACTAAGGAATAGGGAAGGATTTGTGCAGCAGGGGAATCCACATTTAGGAATTGAAATACAAACAAATATAGGAGTCAAAGAGGAAGATTAAGAGAAACACAGAAGATAAAGTAACATAAACATGTAAAGGGGAATTACTATTGCTCTGCATACCAGGCATGTTGGGGTCATATAAACAACATCGAGAGATATGACCCTTCTCAGTAGGATCTTCACCAAAGTGTACTTGCGCAAAAAAGACTCTGGAGGATTCATGGTCTTCAGAACCTACAGGCTTAGCCTCGAACTTGAGGTTCAAAACCGTGTCATAAAAGCGAATTGCACATATGTCCACCATCCGCACAAACTCAAGATCATCCTACACATAACAAATGAAACATCTTATTGAATAATAAGAAGTGCTAAGCTAAATGAAAAAATAAGATAAAAGTATGAAAACATAAATGAAAGAAGACAGCAAAAAGACCTTATCGCAGAGATTATTGGACACGTAGAGTTTCAAAGTAAGAGGAACAAATGGCTGGACTGTCCTCTCCATTATATCCCTTAGTTGTTCTCTGCTGGATGGCCAAACCGAACAGTCTCCATCAGTTTTGAATGGGTACCTTATCTTTAAGCCTGGCAGTTTCCACCGTTGAAAAGGAGTTCCCCTTGGCTTCTCATCAAGTTTCGAATTTGTATTCCTGCATATCAATAAAACATCTATGGTCGGAACACGATTAACAAAATAATAAGTCGGTGAATTTGATTCTTTTCATAGCAAAGGTGGATGAATAGGTTAATAAATGTTTTACAAACAAATGGAGCAGTGTCCAATTCATTGTATCTTTGTATATCAACACTGGAGAGGAGCACGTAAAGCTAAAGGCATTGAACCACTTGATAAAACAAAGATTTGATTCTACACTGGTTCATGCCATCGTACACTCAGCTTTGGATATCGTAGATGCATACATACGTATATCGAATACCTACATAAGCTAGAAAAGAACGGAAGCAATCCAAAAGTCCAAAAGTAAAAGTAAAAGTGAAAGGCATACTTCACCTAGGCAGCAGCTCTGGAGGTTCCTGTTCCACGAGTGACAGGGGCAGTCTTCATAGCCATTTTTGACCTAGCCTTAGTCATTGCACCAAATCGACCCGAGACGCTGCCATTGAAAATTTGAAAGCTAACAAATTAATAATACAATTTGGAGTACGAACAACAACAAGCAGTAAAACATACATAGAATCGCAGAGAAAAAGCAAACCAGAAATAAACAAATTAAAAGCAACAACAACGACGACGACGGTTTGTTACCCACCATGGTCTGATCTCGACCGATCGTCCTCTCAGATTATACCGGCCAGCCACCTCGTCCCCTGATCTCAACACGCCTTCCGGTTCCATTGTTCAGAGCTTCTCTCTCTCTCTTGTAATGACTCGTGCGTTTTTATATATAATAAAAAATAATGATGCTATTAATAAATATAAGGGCAGCCGGCCCACACTTATAAACTCGGAACTTGACAAGATAGGCCCATGAAAACCTAGAGGGATTTCCAGTACGTGTCGCGTTTCTATTCGTTTAACACACCAACTGATGCCTAACGTTTGCGGTTCTATTTTGGGTTAAACACAAAATTGGCACATGTACTTGTATTGATAGACATTTGGCACCTCCATTTGTAAAACGATTTAAAAAGCACCTGAACTTCAAACATATGACACATTTGGCACCTCCTTCTAACACCGTCCACCGTTAAGTGATGATGTGGCATGCCACGTCACCAAAAACAATGACGTGGCAAGCCACGTCATTTTACCCGACCCGAATCCCGGTGTTCACGGGTCTTGAATTTGGTTGTCGAACGACGCGTCGTTCGCTGTAGGAGACGCGTCGTTCGCGTGGCAAGGCAAACACAATAGACGACACGTCGTCTATTGTGTATGACATGAATGAGAGTGCAGCGTCTGCGTGACGCGTCGCTCGTTGGTTTAGTGAGCGACGCGTCACGCACAATGTATGTCTTCTCCATTCCTTCGATCCCTCTGATTTGGAAAACAACCAAAATCCAATTATTCTTCCCTCTCCTCTCGCTCCCGCTCGACCAAACCTAACCCTAAAATTAAATCCACCCAAATCATCTTCCCTCTCGCTCCCACGCTCGACCAAACCCTAGAATCGATTCCGTCAAAATCATCCTCCCTCTTATTTTAGGATTTGTTGCTTTGTGCAAAGTTATGGTTTCGCTAACAGGAGTCTCGTTTGAGAAGTCTGCTTCGAAGCGATCAGAGAAGCAATTCAGTCTCCTTGCTGGGGCTTTGGGGATTGCCTTTGGGCTTTTGATTTGTTCTGGAATTCCTCGTTCGCTTATCGATTTTGATATTGGTTCTGTCGATGGGTTTGGGAGGGTTTCTGTCGTGGTTTTGATGGGGTGGATTGCTGGTTTGCTGTATATGCCTGTTGGCAAGAATGCAAGGTGTTTTTGGGTTGGAACAGATCAGGTTAGATGCAATATGGGAATGATTTCTTGTGGATGGTTTGCTAGAATGATTCTATATGCCAACTATTTGACTGCGTGCTTTGCGGCATTGCTTTGGATTAATCCATTGGCTGAAATGTTTCTTATCAAGAAGATTGGTTGTAATGCTACGAGAAAGCATGGGAGCGAGAGGAGAGGAAAGAATAATTGGATTTTGGTTGTTTTCCAAATCAGAGGGATCGAAGGAATGGAGCATTGTGCGTGACGCGTCGCTCACTAAACCAACGAGCGATGCGTCACGCAGACGCTGCACTCTCATTCATGTCATACACGTCGTCTATTGTGTTTGCCTTGCCACGCGAACGACGCATCTCCTACAGCGAACGATGCGTCGTTCGACAACCAAATTCAAGACCCATGACACCGGGATTCGGGTCGGGTAAAATGACGTGGCTTGCCACGTCATCGTTTTTGGTGACGTGTCATTCCACGTGGCATGCCACATCATCACTTAACGGTTGACGGTGGACGGTGTTAGAGGAAGGTGCCAAATGTGTCATATGTTTGAAGTTCAGGTGCCTTTTAAATCGTTTTACAAATGGAGGTGCCAAATGTCTCAATCAATACAAGTACAGGTGCCAATTTTGTGTTTAACCCTTCTATTTTCCTCAGCGCTTAACTTTCATTTTGTAGGTTCGTTTTACACTAAATTCACCACGCTGTGATCGACCAGATTTACCGCGAATTCACCACCAGCCTATCCACCTAACTCGCCACGACCGAATTCATCATTAACTATCCAATTGTTAGATTCACCATCTAAAACACTACTACCTACTAGATCCGTCACTACCACCGCCACCGCCACCGCTATTACCACATGCTAATTTATTTTGTGAATTAAATAATAAATTAAATTAGTTAGTGAAATTGATATGAATACTAATATCAAATTTGATACATGCTCTGATATGCTGGTGTCGGAAATTGTAATAGTGGTGGTAACACGAGGGGCAGCGGATGAAGATATCATTTTGTTGGGAATTTTTTTTCCTAATTTTGGATGTATTTTTTTAAAATTATTATCAATGAGAATTTTTATTGATACTTTTGTAGATAGGGCCCACTCATGGTCAAAAGATAATAATAAAATAATAGTAGTAATTTTCTTTTTAACTATTTTTAATGAAATATTTAAAAATTATTGTCTATAGATAATTTAAGACCATTGGCTTTCATGTCATGGATGCAGAATTAAACCATTGAAGACCCTTCTGATGTTCAAAATGATGAATTTTTATCTCATTTTCTTGGATTTTTTTGAATTTTTATTGATATATAACTTTTTCACATAATTTATTTTATTTTTTATATATATTTTATATTAGATCCCATTTATTAAAAAATATTAATAAAAAATAGAAGATAATAGCAGGTGGTGCCACGTCGAATTTTTTTATAACGAAAGGACCCAATCAAATATCATACCAAACGTTAGAGATTTTATTGAACAAAATATACATTAGGAACCCCGATTTTTTTTTTTTGTAAAACATTTTACCATTACATAATAGATGCACAATTATAAATTTAGTTCCTCTCATACCTCTCCAATTTCTTCCATAACGACATCACTATGGGCTCAGAAGCGACATCGTTTCTTCCATCCTCTTAAATCTGTTTCCTCTTCACCGCTTCTTATTTTCCAACCTTAAACACACATACTTCCGAAAAAACATAGGTACACCATGATACAAAATAAAAATGCAATCATTTGATTAGAAGAATGTACGAAAGTTTATAGGTCAATCGAATTCTATTTCATGCTTGTTAATTCTTTATAACTAGCCTAATAACTAGCCTTATGATCGCGCGATTACCTACACCTTTGGATACTTAATGCCTTGATCAAATGCAAAAGCAATATAATCATGTATGTATCCACTTGCCATCCAAAAGCATGCCTACCCCCTTTCACAACACGCTCACACGCTTGCCCCTTGATAACCGTGGATTACAAACTGCACAATTTGGAGGAAAACCTACAAGAAAAAATAACAGTAAGAATAATTAGTTGGCCCCGGAAGCTGCACGTCAACTGCAAATAAAAATATTTTCTAAAAAGGGCAGAGCATACCAGGATCATTTGGATCATAGGGATGACAAACAGAGACATGGGCATCAACACCAACATCATACAGTTTACTGATCATATGCACTTGAGCCAAAAAGAGTTTGGGAGAGGTATCGACAGAATTCCCGCGCTTGACTTTGAACTTGATGTTAAACATCACGTGAGGAGGAGCAAAGAAACGAGTCTTCAAAATCCGTAGAAATTCTAAACCAGCATCCTGAAAAAGAAAATTAGAAGCTTATTAATTCCTCCCCAGATATGAGTGCACACAAGCACACCATACAAAGTAGACATAACGTGAAAATGGAGAAACCTCATGATTGGTAGTCTTGGTCTTGAAGTCGTCCAGGGCCAGTTTAGCAAGTCCAACAGAATGGTACCGCACCAACTCCACTTCTTCTTGCTCTGTCAGAAAATCGCATCCATCAAACAGATGATCTGCCGGACATTTACGACGCCTGTGCAGAAAAATCAAAGAATACATCATTATAAAAAGCAAAATTCATCATCATTGTATTAAACAGTAGCATAACTTAAATTGCACAAGCATATGAAATGAGCTGATCCAAGAAAATATATAGCGCTTACACTCGGACCACTCGGTTAAGTACAGCAGCTGCGCATTTTCCTGCTTCTCCATTGAGTTGATATCCATCAGACGGATCTGGGAAACAAAGTAGACAATCTGGATGTATATATGGAATATCTGCCATACAAAAAAGTTTGTAGTTAAGCCAAAGCTATGTATGCAATGCTATATTCCAAACTGCCAACAGTGTGGTGTAATGATTGAAAAAAATTGAAGAATTTCAAGCAATGACATACATGGTGAAATCTAATAACTTACAACCCCATCCATTGCACAACAAGTAGTAAAAAAGCAAAATAGAGCCAAACTCATCATTCAAATTTGTTCTAAGAAAAACTTCAAAAGAAAATGATAAAATGCCACAAGTGAAGCATCTCCCACCCAACATTCTGTGTCCCCATATCAGGTGCTTGCTAGTAAATACCAAGGAATAGTGAAGGATTTGTGCAGCAGGGGAATCCACATTTAGGAATTGAAATACAAACAAATATAGGAGTCAAAGAGGAAGATTAAGAGAAACACATAAGATAAAGTAACAAACATGTAAAGGGGAATTAAAATTGCTCTGCATACCAGACATGTTGGGGCCATATAAACAACATCGAGAGATATGACCCCCCTCAGTAGGATCTTTACCAAAGTGTACTTGCGCAAAAAAGACTCTGGAGGATTCATGGTCTACAGAACCTACAGGCTTAGCCTCGAACTTGAGGTTGAAAACCGTGCCATCAAAGCGAATTGCACATATGTCCACCATCCGCACAAACTCAAGATCATCCTACACATAACAAATGGAACATTTTATTGAATAATAAGAAGTGCTAAGCTGAATGAAAAGATAAGATAAAAGTATGAAAACATAAATGAAAGAAGACAGCAAAAAGACCTGGTCGCAGAGATTATTGGACATGTAGAGTTGCAAAGCAAGAGGAACAAATGGCTGGACTGTCCTCTCCATTATAGCCCTTTGTTGTTCTCTGCTGAATGGCCAAACCGAGCAGTCTCCATCAGTTTCGAATGGGTACCCTATCTTATAGCCTGGCAGTTTCCACCGGGGGAAAGGAGTTCCCCTTGGCTTCTCATCAAGTTTCGGATTTGTATTCCTGCATATCAATAAAACAATGAGCCATCTATGGTCGGGAAACGATTAACAAACAAATAAGTCAGTGAATTTTACTCTTTTCATAGCAAAGGTGAATGAATAGGTTAATAAATGTTTTAGAAACAAATGGAGCAATGTCCAATCCATTGTATCTTTGTATGTCAACACTGGAGAGGAGCACGTAAAGCCAAAGACATTGAACCACTTGATAAAACAAAGATTTGATTCTACACTGGTCCATGCCATCATACACTCAGCTTTGGATATCGTAGATGCATACATACGTATATCAAATACCTACATAAGCTAGAAAAGAACGCAAGCAATCCAAAAGTCCAAAAATAAAAGTAAAAGGCATACTTCTCCTCGGCAGCAGCTCTGGAGGTTCCTGTTCCACGAGTGACAGGGGCAGTCTTCATAGCCTTTTTTGCCCTTGCCATAGCCCTAACTCGATTCTCAGCCCTGAAATTGAAAATTTGAAAGCTAACAAATTAAAAGCAACAACGACGACGGTTTGTTACCTACCCAGGCTTGCTTTCGACAGATCGTCGTCTTAGATTATACGGGCCAACCACCTTGTCCCCTGATCTCAAACCGCCTCGTGATCTCAGCACGCCTTCCGGTTTCATTCTTCAACATCTAAACACACATACAAACATTAGCTCTCTCTTTTCAATTTAAACTACGATGTCAAATAAAAAAAAGAAGACAACCAGCGTAATCTTCGCCCCATTTATCAGTAATTTAAAATAATTTTTAAAAAAAAAATATGGCTTTACGTACAAATGGTGTCTTTTTGTTTGCTAATTTATTTTTTTGAAAGCCTAACATTTTTCACTTCATTCAAATTTGTAAATGTTAGGGACCAGCTAGTGTTTTTTGCCGATTTCTATTCTACTATTATTCTTTCTTAAGTTTATATTTTACTTTAGTCCTTCTACGTTAATTTTTTCTTTATATATTTCTATTAATCCTAATTATTTTCACCTTCTTTCACTTTTGTTTAATGTAACCCACAATTGTTAAGCGATAGTAGAAAAGTAGCAGTACCTATCTCATGCTGCCTGGAATGGGAGGGCAATTCCATCTCGAGACTTCCCATCGCCCGTGTGGTACACCTCCTGCAGTTTTGTTACGCTCTCCAGGAGGTTTAGGCATTGTAACCTGAAACAGAAGTGGCCAGGAATAGAGAGCATACACCTAGGAGAACACACTATGTAATGCATTTTCATAGGGTTTAAGCATCTTTCATCGGAATGGAAGTATCTGTTTGGAGTCTTACCCACTCCGTTTTCATTTTTAGATAAAAACATTTCAGGCCTCCCATCTGCAAATTGAAGGGAAAACTTATGTAAATGTTGTTATATAATCAAACAAACATAGAATTCATCGAACAAGTTACTGGTGACTGCATTTTTTAAATACTTTTTAAATACATAAACCTTGAAAAAATCTGTGAACAGATAAGCGATAACACCACTAAAGACTATAGGTGTTGGAGATTCTGAGCCTGATTTCCTAAACCAGATTCTGGTCCAAGTACTCTAGTATTTATACAGAACCATCGTCAAACTCAAGCCTGGCACGATAGAATGCCATCTTGAGTGAAGGGGCGAACACGTTAAAAAGCAATCAACAGAAACAAAAATAATAATGGATGGATTGAAATTGCATATCTTTAAACTACAGGTTTGTTAATGTTTGAGTGGTACGGTGTTCACTGTTAACTCAAATCTCCAGTTTAGATTACGAGAAATGAAGCAAATTGTGTTAGGATCGAGTGAGGTGTTGTCACAGCTATGTTGAGGTTAGCGATTCTGGTGCTGAGTCTGCTGACCACGCCGTCCATCTATCCTCTGGTCGGGTGGTGAGGGACAATCTCTCTTTACATAAATTGGTTGCCACATTTAGAAGAATGTACTAAACTTTATAGGTCAATCGAATTCTATTTCATGCTTGTCAGTTGTTACCATATAAGCAATACATTATAGTTTACTTGATCAAACTACTTTTTTCACTCATCGAAAAGGCAACTCAAGCTTTTTTTCATCCAGCAAGGCAGAAACCATATTTCTACAAGATGACTTAGATCTAGTGACAATGGAAAGCTTATCATCCATAGGTTATCCCATGCAAATGCAACAGGAAATTCAATAAAAGACCCAAGTACCACCAGCTAATGCTACCTTCACATTCTTAAAAAAAATGAAAGAAACAAAACATTGGTTACTTAGATTCGATCGCTTCCAAGCATCAAAAGCACAGTACATATATATCTTCCAAAATATTCCAACCGCATTTTACGAATCCATCTAAGGTAGGTACCACGTCCAAAAGCATTTTAGCTACCACCATTAACAAATTTACCTACATCTTTGTATACTTAATGCCTTGATCTACAAGCATTTCAAGTCCAAATCACATTACTATTAAATATTGAAAATAGATTTTATCCTACTAAGAAGACAAGACATGTCATCTCTCAAAAGCATGCCTCCCCCCTTGCCATCCAAAAGCATGTATAAATTTTATCCTACTATTAAGTATGTATCCACTTGCCATCCACACGCTTGCCCCTTGATAACCGTGGATTACAAACTGCACAATATGGAGGTAAACCTACAAGAAAAAATAACAGTAAGAATAATTAGTTGGCCCCAGAAGCTGCACTATCAACTGCAAATAAATATATTTTTTAACAAGGGCAGAGCATACCAGGATCATTTGGATCATAGGTATAACAAGCAGAGACATGGGCATCAACACCAACATCATACACATGACTGATCAAATGCACTTGAGCCAAAAAGAGTTTGGGAGAGCTATCGACAGAATTCCCGCGCTTGACTTTGAACTTGATGTTAAACATCCGGCGAGGAGAATCAAAGGTACGAAACTTCACAATCCCTAGAAATTCTAAACCAGCATCCTGAAAAAGAAAATTAGAAGCTTATTAGTTCCTCCCCAGATATGAGTGCACACAAGCACACCATACAAAGTAGACAAAACGTGAAAATGGAGAAACCTCATCATTGGTAGTCTTGGTCTTGAAGTCATCCAGGGCCAGTTTAGCAAGTCCAATAGAATGGTAGCGTCTTAACTCCACTCTTTCCTGGTCTGTCATAAAATAGCATCCGTCAAACAGATCTGCCGGACGTTTACGACGCCTGTGCAGCAAAATCAAAGAATACATCATTATAAAAAGCAAAATTCATCATCATTGTATTAAACAGTAGCCTAATTTAAATTGCGCAAGCATATGAAATGAGCTGATCCAAGAAAAGATATAGCGCTTACACTCGGAACACTCGGTTAAGTACAGCAGCTGCGCATTTTCCTGGTACTCCATTGAGTTGATATCCATCAGGCGGATCTGGGAAACAAACTAGACAATCTGCATGTATATATGGAATATCTGCCATACAAAAAAGTTTGTAGTTAAGCAAAAGCTATGTATGCAATGCTATATTCCAAACTGACAACAGTATGGTGTAATGACTGAAAAAATTGAAGAATTTCAAGCAATGACATGCATGGTGAAATCTAATAACTTACAACCACATCCATTGAACAGCAAGTAGAAAAAAAGCAAAATAGAGCCAAACTCATCATTCAAATTTGTTCTAAGAAAAACTTCAAAAGAAAATGATAAAATGCCACAAGTGAAGCATCTTCCACCCAACATTCTGTGTCCCCATATCAGGTGCTTGCTAGTAAATACTAAGGAATAGTGAAGGATTTGTGCAGCAGGGGAATCCACATTTAGGAATTGAAATACAAACAATTATAGGAGTCAAAGAGGAAGATTAAGAGAAACACAGAAGATAAAGTAACATAAACATGTAAAGGGGAATTAAAATTGCTCTGCATACCAGGCATGTTGGGATCATATAAACAACATCGAGAGACATGACCCCCCTCAGTAGGATCTCTACCAAAATGTACTTGCGCAAAAAAGACTCTGGAGGATTCATGGTCTACAGAACCTACAGGCTTAGCCTCGAACTTGAGGTTGAAAACATTGCCATAAAAGAGAATTGCACATATGTCCACCATCCGCACAAACTCAAGATCATCCTACACATAACAAATGGAACATCTTATTGAATAATAAGAAGTGCTAAGCTAAATGAAAAAATAAGATAAAAGTATGAAAACATAAATGAAAGAAGAAAGCAAAAAGACCTGGTTGCAGAGATTATTGGACATGTAGAGTTGCAAAGCAAGAGGAACAAATGGCTGAACTGTCCTCTCCATTATAGCCCTTTGTTGTTCTCTGCTGAATGGCCAAACCGAGCAGTCTCCATCAGTTTTGAATGGGTACTCTATCTTATAGCCTGGCAGTTTCCACCGGGGAAAAGGAGTTCCGCTTGGCTTCTCATCAAGTTTCGAATTTGTATTCCTGCATATCAATAAAACAATGAGACATCTATGGTCGGAACACGATTAACAAACTAATAAGTCAGTGAATTTGATTCTTTTCATAGCAAAGGTGGATGAATAGGTTAATAAATGTTTTAGAAACAAATGGAGCAGTGTCCAATCCATTGTATCTTTGTATATCAACACTGGAGAGGAGCACGTAAAGCCAAAGACATTGAACAACTTGATAAAACAAAGATTTGATTCTACACTGGTTCATGCCATCGTACACTCAGCTTTGGATATCGTTGATGCATACATACGTATATCAAATACCTACATAAGCTAGAAAAGAAAGCAAGCAATCCAAAAGTCCAAAAATAAAAGTAAAAGGCATACTTCTCCTCGGCAGCAGCTCTGGAGGTTCCTGTTCCACGAGTGACAGGGGCAGTCTTCATAGCCTTTTTTGCCCTTGCCCTAGCCTTAGCCCTAACTCGATTCTCAGCCCTGAAATTGAAAACTTGAAAGCTAACAAATTAATAATACAATTTGGAGCACGAACAACAACAACAAAAAACAGAGTAAAACATACATAGAATCGTAACAAACCAGAAATAAACAAATTAAAAGCAACAACGACGACGGTTTGTTACCTACCCAGGGTTGCTTTCGACAGATCGTCGTCTTAGATTATACGGGCCAACCACCTTGTCCCCTGATCTCAAACCGCCTCGTGATCTCAACACGCCTTCCGGTTTCATTCTTCAATATCTAAACACACATACATACAAACGGGTAGGAATCGAATATTTAACATGGTTTACTTTTTTTTTAAATTTGGTTTTGACGTGCAATTTATTTAATTTATCCTTAAAATGTCATTATTTTTTTAATTTATTTAACTTTCACGATAGAATTCTAAGCCAATGCAAAAGTGAAAGAAGGTAAAAATAATTAGGATTAATATAAATATATAAAGAATTAAAGTAAAGGAATTAAAGTAATGTAAGCTTAATAAAGAATACTAGAATAGAAAGGAAAATGGCACCATTTGGTGCTTAACTTTTGCAAATTTATTTTTTTCAGACTCTAACGTTTCACTTTATTTATTTTAGTATCTAACATTAGCTCTCTCTCTTCAATTTAAACTACGACGTCAAATAAAAAAAAAAGGAGACAAACGGCGTAATCTTGGTTCCATTGATCAGTAATTTAAAATAAAAAAATCTTTAAAAATATGATTTCTCGTTTCTGTTCTACTATTATTCTTTCTTAAGTTTACATTTACTTTAGTCCTTCTACGTTAATTCTTTCTTTATATATTTCTATTAATCCCAATTATTTTCACATTCTTTCACTTTTGTCCTTGGCTTAATGTAACCCACAATTGTTAAGCGATAGTAGAAAAGTAGCAGTACCTGAATAAAGAAACTTGAACCAGGTTTGCAGGCCACCACATGTAAGCACATGTTCAATCATGGTGAATGGCCCGGGATTCAACGAAATTGAACAGTTGGTTTGAGGTACTCGAATCTGCCATTTCGGAAGAGTTGCAGCCATTAACTTCCAGTTCGGAGAGCAACAATTTGAACCGACACTGAAATAACATTGAGTTGATTTTCACGTAAGCTGAAGAATTGGTTGACGAAAGAAATGAGAACACAAGATATTGTGCCAACGAACCATGTTCTGAATGCTAAGGCCAGCTCGTTCGGATCATCAGTGATTGGAACAGTCAGTCTCACTTGCTCAATTGGGTTGCCATTTTCTTCTTCAGCTTCTGCATAAAACAACACCTCTCGCGCACAAGCTTATGCAGAAGGTTATTTAATTTCATACCTTCAATACCTACAACCTCAATTTCAAAACCCCCTCTCTCACGCTGCCTGGAATCGGAGGGCAATTCCATCTCGAGACTTCCCATCGCTCGTGTGCGTACACCTCCTCAAGTTTTGTTACGCTCTGCAGGAGGTTTAGGCAGTGTAACCTAAAACAGAAGAGGCCAGGAATAGAGAGCATACACCTAGGAGAACACACTATGTAATGCATTTTTATAGGGTTTAAGCTTCTTTCATCGGAATGGAAGTATCTGTTTCTTACCCGCTCCATTTTCATTTTTAGATAAAAACATTTCAGGCCTCCCATCTGCAAATTGAAGGGAAAACTTATGTAAATGTTGTTATATAGTCAAACAAACATAGAATCCATCGAACAAGTTACTAGTGACTGCATTTTTTAAATACATAAACCTTATAAAAATATGTGATAAGTGATAACGCAACACTAAAGAGTAAAGACTATAGGTGTTGGAGATTCTGAGGCTGATTTCCTGAACCAAATTCTGGTCCAAGAACTCTAGTATTTATACAGAACCAGCGTGAATAGAATGCCATCTTGAGTGAAGGGGCGAACACGTTAAAAAGCAATCAACAGAAACAAAAATAATAATGGATAGATTGAAATTGCACATCTTTAAACTACAGGTTTGTTAATATTGGAGTGGTACGTTACTCGTTCACTGTTAACTCAAATCTCCAGTTTAGATTACGAGAAATGAAGCAAATTGTGTTAGGAAAACTATCCCTTTGAAAAACCGACAAGACTCAGAAAGGAAAAATATAAACATGCACATAAGAAGACAAACGAAAAACTAAAATTTAAACATGACATTGAGCCTAAGGAAAAAGACATCATTTTCTGCTTCGGTAAGGATTTCAAGTCCAAATCACATTACTATTAAATATTGAAAATAAATTTTATCCTACTAAGAAGACAAGACATGTCATCTCTCAAAAGCAAGCCTCCCCCCTTGCCATCCAAAAGCATGTATAAATTTTATCCTACTATTAAGTATGTATCCCTTTCTACAACATGTTCACACGCTTGCCCCTTGATAACCGTGGATTACAAACTGCACAATATGGAGGAAAACCTACAAGAAAAAATAACAGTAAGAATAATTAGTTGGCCCCAGAAACTGCATCAACTGCAAATAAATATATATTTTTAACAAGGGCAGAGCATACCAGGATCATCTGGATCATAGGGATAACAAGCAGAGACATGGGCATCAACACCAACATCATACACATGACTGATCAAATGCACTTGAGCCAAAAAGAGTTTGGGAGAGCTATCGACAGAATTCCCGCGCTTGACTTTGAACTTGATGTTAAACATCAGGTGAGGAGAATCAAAGGTACGAGACTTCACAATCCCTAGAAATTCTAAACCAGCATCCTGAAAAAGAAAATTAGAAGCTTATTAGTTCCTCCCCAGATATGAGTGCACACAAGCACACCATACAAAGTAGACAAAACGTGAAAATGGAGAAACCTCATCATTGGTAGTCTTGGTCTTGAAGTCATCCAGGGCCAGTTTAGCAAGTCCAATAGAATGGTAGCGTCTTAACTCCACTCTTTCCTGGTTTGTCATAAAATAGCATCCGTCAAACAGATCTGCCGGACGTTTACGACGCCTGTGCAGAAAAATCAAAGAATACATCATTATAAAAAGCAAAATTCATCATCATTGTATTAAACAGTATCCTAATTTAAATTGCACAAGCATATGAAATGAGCTGATCCAAGAAAAGATATAGCGCTTACACTCGGACCACTCGGTTAAGTACAGCAGCTGCGCATTTTCCTGCTTCTCCATTGAGTTGATATCCATCAGGCGGATCTGGGAAACAAGCTAGACAATCTGCATGTATATATGGAATATCTGCCATACAAAAAAGTTTGTAGTTAAGCCAAAGCTATGTATGCAATGCTATATTCCAAACTGACAACAGTATGGTGTAATGATTGAAAAAATTGAAGAATTTCAAGCAATGACATGCATGGTGAAATCTAATAACTTACAACCCCATCCATTGAACAGCAAGTAGAAAAAAAGCAAAATAGAGCCAAACTCATCATTCAAATTTGTTCTAAGAAAAACTTCAAAAGAAAATGATAAAATGCCACAAGTGAAGCATCTTCCACCCAACATTCTGTGTCCCCATATCAGGTGCTTGCTAGTAAATACTAAGGAATAGTGAAGGATTTGTGCAGCAGGGGAATCCACATTTAGGAAATGAAATACAAACAATTATAGGAGTCAAAGAGGAAGATTAAGAGAAACACAGAAGATAAAGTAACATAAACATGTAAAGGGGAATTAAAATTGCTCTGCATACCAGGCATGTTGGGATCATATAAACAGCATCGAGAGATATGACCTCCCTCAGTAGGATCTTTACCAAAGTGTACTTGCGCAAAAAAGACTCTGGAGGATTCATGGTCTACAGAACCTACAGGCTTAGCCTCGAACTTGAGGTTGAAAACATTGCCATAAAAGAGAATTGCACATATGTCCACCATCCGCACAAACTCAAGATCATACTACACATAACAAATGGAACATCTTATTGAATAATAAGAAGTGCTAAGCTAAATGAAAAAATAAGATAAAAGTATGAAAACATAAATGAAAGAAGACAGCAAAAAGACCTGGTCGCAGAGATTATTGGACATGTAGAGTTGCAAAGCAAGAGGAACAAATGGCTGGACTGTCCTCTCCATTATAGCCCTTTGTTGTTCTCTGCTGAATGGCCAAACCGAGCAGTCTCCATCAGTTTTGAATGGGTACTTTATCTTATAGCCTGGCAGTTTCCACCGGGGGAAAGGAGTTCCCCTTGGCTTCTCATCAAGTTTCGCATTTGTATTCCTGCATATCAATAAAACAATGAGCCATCTATGGTGGGAACACGATTAACAAACTAATAAGTCGGTTAATTTGATTCTTTTCATAGCAAAGGTGGATGAATAGGTTAATAAATGTTTTAGAAACAAATGGAGCAGTGTCCAATCCATTGAATCTTTGTATATCACACGGGAGAGGAGCACGTAAAGCCAAAGGCATTGAACCACTTGATAAAACAAAGATTTGATTCTACACTGGTTCATGCCATCGTACACTCAGCTTTGGATATCGTAGATGCATACATACGTATATCAAAAACCTACATAAGCTAGAAACGAACGCAAGCAATCCAAAACTCCAAAAGTAAAAGTAAAAGGCATACTTCTCCTCGGCAGCAGCTCTGGAGGTTCCTGTTTTACGAGTGACTGGGGCAGTCTTCATTGCCATTTTTGACCTAGCCTTAGTCATTGCACCAAATCGACCCGAGACGCTGCCATTGAAAATTTGAAAGCATACATAGAATCGTAAAGAAAAAGCAAACCAGAAATAAACAAATTAAAAACAACAACGACGACGACGGTTTGTTACCCACCAAGGTCTGATCTCGACCGATCGTCCTCTCAGATTATACCGGCCAATCACCTCGTCCCCTGATCTCAACACGCCTTCCGGTTCCATTGTTCAGATCTTCTCTCTCTCTTGTAATGACTCGTGCGTTTTTATATTAGATAATCAGCTTATATTAATTTGGTATTAATTAATCAACTGAACTTCTCATCAGGAAACTTCCTTCCTTTCCATATGCTTGTTCGTGAAATTAGATTTTAGGGCAAAAAACAGATTGACACCCAGTTTTTACAAAAAAAGACAGATTGACACCCAATTAAAACAATTGACAAATTTGCCACCCAAACTTTCTCCGTTAGACAATTTAGCACTCAACCTTTCCTCCGTTAGACAATTAAGCCACCGTGTCCGTTAAGTTTGACTGACGGCGTTAAATAAATGACACGTGACCGTTATCTGCTGTGCCACGTCAGCATTAAAAAAAATATAAAATTGTAAAAATAGGGAGAAAATCTTTAAAATTTTACAAAAAATTCAGAAAAATATAAAAAAATCCAGGAAAAAATGAAAAAAATAAAAAGAGGAAAAATTATAATGTAAAAAAATATAGAAAATTCAAATCAATAGGATTTTTAAAAAAATGGACAAAATCCTTATCACTTTGTTTTTCAATCCCTTCAACAAACTCACTATCCTAAAAGAGAAACTACAAAAAATGAGGTGTGTAGGGGAGAAGTTAGCATTTCTAGTATCTATACGGAGTGTGTTTTTTTTTTTTTTTTTTTTTCTTCTTATATTTTTCTATTTTTAAGATATTTTAATAAAAATTATAATAAAATATTTGAAAATAATTTATTTTTACACTCTATGGAGTGTCTAATTTTTTTTAAAAAAATTCTATTGGTTTGTATTTCCTATTTTTTATTTATAATTTTTAAAACACATATATTTGTTTACATTATATTTTTTCTAGATTTTTTTATTTTTTCTGATTTTTTAAAAAAGTTTATATATTTTTTCTGAATTTTTTATAAAATTTTAAAGATTTTCTCCCTATTTTTACAATTTTATATTTTTTAAAATGCTGACGTGGCATGCCACATCAGCAGATAACGGTCACGTGTCATTTATTTAACGCCGTTAGTCAAACTTAACGGACATGGTGGCTTAATTGTCTAACGGAGGAAAGGTTGGGTGCTAAATTGGCTAACGGAGAAAGCTTGGGTGGCAAATCTGTCAATTGTTTTAATTGGGTGCCAATCTGTCTTTTCTTGTAAAAGCTGGGTGCCAATTTGTTTTTTGCCCTAGATTTTAAGGTATATTAGATTTTCTGGCCTGGAGGAATTGATTAAAGTTTAAAAAATTAAAAAAAATATAGAGATATTTGTAAGATTAATTTTATTTACAACGGGTATATCTAAAATATATAAAAAAGCATAAAATTATTTATAAAATTAATTTTGTTTTCATGAGGTTGGTTGGTTTATTTACTGTATAAATACAGTGCTAAGTCGTAATTATTCTTTACACTATCAACTCATTGGGAAAAAGGAAAAAAGAAAAGTCCATGGTTAAATGAGGGAGAAAATAAAATTCACAGCGATTTAAAACAAAAATCACAAGCATTAAGGTTAGAAGCTGGGTCTAAACCGGAGCTTCTTCTGGCTATGAACTGCTTGTGCAAGGGAAATCCTGAATCCCTCCTCGTTTGCAACGGATTCAAGGATGCGGACTACATTTCCCTGGCTCTCCTTGCGAGGAAACTGGCTCTGAACACTGTTATTGTCCTTGAACAAGAGTGATAATCCAAAGAAGGATATGAGGGTTTTTCCGTCAAATGGCATTTTGGAGTGAGGTGGTCAGAAGTCCTTGAACGCCATGAGCGACCTGCACAGCGCTGGAGGTGGTCTCCGGCGTAGAAACTCCGATGCCAAAGTCAGTGTTTGGTCTTATTTTGAGAAATGTTCTACGTATATGTGTGTAAGAGTGAAATGAATCCCCTCTCTTGTGTGGCTTCCCTCCATCCCTTATAGTGGGTTGGAGTGGTTAGATGATCTGACCACCTTCCCCTTTTTTGGGGTTAAAGTGGTTAGATCTACTGACACATTTCCCATTTTTTTCACAAAGTGGTTAGAAAGTAGGAATAAATAATAGAAAAGTAGATATAGTGCCTTTGGGAGGATAAATATTCCTCCTGTCCAAGGACTTTATCAGAGTTGAGTGGGAGTAGGACATGCTGTCTCCCATGCGTGGCTGTGACCACTGATTTAATAGGAAAATGTATACAGTGTACCTTTGTTTGGAGTTTATGCCGTTTGTGGCGGATCGGCAAGGAGCCGTTTGTAGCGAATCGGCCGAGTGCCGTTGTCTTTGCCTTTATTGATGAATCGGCTCTGTGCCGTTTTGGTGATAACGGGCTGGACTTGTCCTTTAGTCACTTATTCCCGTTGACCTGGTCAATCGATCACGATGTCGTTTTATATGGTTGACTTGGTCAAACCGGTCATGTGCCGTTTTGACCGGTCAACGGTACTTTGTGAGGGTACAATGTCCGTTTTGCCTTTATGATAATTTTATGTATTATCAGAGGCCCAACAACAAACGAGCCCGAGTGTTTACCAAGGGCTTGCCGTTCCTGGCCTGGTGCTTGATAATCGGCATGCTGCCGTTTCATTCGTGACAATCGGCATGCTGCCGTTTTGTTCCTTAGCTTGATGCAGTTATTGAGTTTTTTCTCTCAATCCTGCAAATAAATAATAAATAGCAATAAAGGGATTAATGCATTTAAATGCATACCTGCTGACATTGTTTCTTCCCAATAAAATGATCCTTGCTGGTTGAGCTTTTTAGGACAAACGTCTCTTCGTTCTCTGACAAAGTTTGAATTTCGAAATTCAAAAGTTGTCAGAAACGCATGCGCCGTTTTCCCATTTAATGCTCTGCAGCTTTTGTGACATGTGTCCGTTTGTTCAGAAATGGGTCCTGCCACGTGTCATCGTCCAGTTTGGGAATACTGACGCTTGAAGTGTTATTCCTTTTAAAAGTGGTTTCTCTTGGGAAACCCTAATTTACTCTCTTTTCTCAGCGCCGCTCTCACTCATCTTCCTCTTCAAAGAATTCTCTTCTTCTCTCTCTCGTTTCCACGGCCTTCTCCTGCAATTTCGGGCTCCGTTCTTCAAGACCTCTGCGTTTTTAGGTATTTACCCATTCCTCTCCCTCTCTGATCTATTGTTTGAGATTTAGGAATGGCACCCAAACGCCCGCTTGTTACTGATGAGATCATTGATAGAACCCCCACTAAGTTAGACAGTGAAGATAAGCTGTTGGCTGAGATAGAGGCACTAGAAATTGAGTTAACTGATGAATATTCTGCCACTGTTGCTCCTCCCAATGTTCGGTTGAACAGTAGTTTTGAAGATAACACTAGGGTTTTATATTCAAGAATGTTTGAATTTGGGTTTAGGCTTCCCCTTGATTCCATGATTAAAACTATGCTGCGTCAACATCTTTTGAACCCAGCCCAGATTACTCCGAACTCTTGGGCTGGTATTTATGCCTTTATCAAGCTCTGTGAGTTGAATGGGATCAAGTCGCCATCTCTATCCCTTTTTAAATTTTTCTTTAATCTGACCAACCGTGGATGCTTGATGATCATTCGCCCCCGTCGGGATTCCCATCTTAATGAGATTTTCCAGAGGTATGATTCTTCAGTCAAAGATTGGAAAGAGCGTTTCTTTCTGGTGTCATCTTCTTCGTCCGGATGGTTTTCTGGATTCAATCGGGAAATGAATGAGAAACACTGGCTCAAGCCAGATAACCTTGGTGAACCTCTTCAATCCCAGGTTGATATGTTGCTGTCGGTGAACACGCCGTTTCACACACGGTATTTGGCCGTCGGCGTGCCGTTGTCTGATTGTGTTCTTGGTGAGCTTTATTTCCTAGCCGTAAACATGCCATTTTATTCTGTGTTAACTTCTGAAGTGAACTTCATTTTGCAGAGAAAACGAAGAAGAAAAAGGTTGTTCTTGCTCCTGCCTCTTCGATTCGGTTGACATCTATAACGGCCGAAACTTCTGACAGAATGCAGACTGAGGATCAGTCAATTGATGAGTCGGCAGAAAACCAAACGGGTGCGGAAGGCCGTTTGGCAGATGAAACGGGTGATGAAGAAACGGTGGCCGAGGAGACCGTTGTCGAGAGCGGTGAGCAATCGGCAAGGCCAGAAACACAATTTGCCTTTGATGAAGAAGAAGAAGACGAAGAACCCCCTCTCATCATCAAACGGCGGCGATCCGGTTCATCGTTTCAATACTCCGAGCTGCCAGATCCGGATCCTCATGTTCTCAAGGCTGCCGCAAGAATTCTTAAGAAAAGAAAAAGAGCCGAAGAGAAACGTGCCGCTGATAGGGCGAAACGGGCATCTGCCGTTTCAGAACCGGAGGGCGAAGAAGATCGGCCTCAAGCCGTTTTGCAGCAAGTCGACCCGAGTCAGTCAGGAGCCGTCCCTGAGCGAGCCAATCAGACTGCTACTCTTCAAGATGAGACAAATCGGCAAGATGCCGTTTCTGGACCAGCTGTTGGTTCTAGTGAGCCCATTCTGCCAGCGATGACTCCCCAGGGTCCTCCCGCTGCTCCTCAAGTTCGTCTTCATTGGGTCGCTGGTCCGCCAATGCCTAGTCCGTTTATTTCGGATGATGTTGCACTCGCGCCGCCTGCCGATATCCAAGGTCATCTCTCAAGCCAGGGTCCTGATGGGGAAGCGACTCATGTTGTGAGCATGCACAACTTTGGGGACATCGGCTGCCGTTCCCTTGGTTTGGATGTTCCTAGCGTTGCCGACAGGCGGTCTGGGCAACTGATTGCTGAAATGCTGGCGAATGGTGCCGACCGGGAACGGTTCTGGGATTTAGAATTTAGCGCCCAGTTTTCAAATGCCGAGAGCATTGCTTATCGCATGCTATGCAGCATTCGCTACCTTGCCGAGACGACAGATGAGAAAATGGCGTCTCTGAGGAAGGCTCTTGAGCAATCAGATACTGAGAAGATTTCCCTTCAGAGGGAGATGAAAACCCTCTCTGCCACTCGGGAAGATGATAAAAGGGCAGTGATGGAAGCTCGCTCAAAGCTTGCCGATAGTCTGAAGGAGAGGGATGTACTTTCAATGATGACCAGACAGAAGCAGGCACTGATCGAGGAGCTGACAAAAGATAAGTCCGCTTTGTGCGAATCCGTTACCAAGATTTCTGAAGATAAGGCCACCTTGATCAATACTGTAGCCAAGCTTACTGAGGAACTAAACGCGGTCCGTTCGGATCTGACAGCCAGAACGGCAGCATTAGAAACAGCTCAAGGTAGCATTGCCGCTAAGGACGCGGAATTGGAGAAAGTCCCTGGGAAGATAAGCTGGTGGCGAAAGAAGATGAAGGATATCATGCTGGAAAGCTATCTCTCCTACTATGGCGATAAGCATTTCTACCCCGATCATCTTTCTCGATATGTTGCCGCTGGAGAAAGGATTGCCGAGGCTAAAGAGTATGCATCTTCTTCCGATTCAGACGAAGATGACAATCCTGTTGGACTTGACATTGCCTCTGGATCTAGGCCGGCGGCCTGAGGTTTAGTTTTACTTCTTGATCATCTGCCGATTGGCATATTTTTGTAATGAACAGATACTATTCGGAATATAATTTTGCAATTTTTAGTAATTGCTAATGTTTAATGATTTCTGTTATATATATATCATACTCCAGAAAAAATAAACAAAGATAGAACAATTGAAATTGAACTTATCTCTTTTGTTTGGCAGAATCGGCTGCTTGTCGTTCTGTTATGGCCGTTTTGAGGTTTGCAACCGTTTTAACTTGGCCTCTTTGTTGATTTGGCATTGAGCCGTTTTGAAAAATATTTGCCGTTTGAAACGGACCTTTTGGCTCTGCCGTTTTGGAACGGTCTTTAGCACTTTGCCGTTTTGGAACGGTCTTTATAATTTTGCAGTCTGTCTGATCAGCATGACCAACATGGTCTTTATATGATGACAATATATATATGCCTTGATGACGATATATGCATCAATAACGATATATGCATCGATAGCGATATACGCATCAATAGCGATATATGCCTCAATAACGATATATGCCTTGGTGGCGATATATGTATCGTTGGCGATATATGTATCGTTTGCAATATATGTATCGTTTGCAATATATGTATCGTTTGCAATATATGTATCGTTGGCAATTCTTGGATTTTGGTGACGTGGTTCAGCCTAAAATGACTTACGTCCACGGTTGATTTAATCTTTGTTTTCTCAAGATCTGCAATCATATGAGAAACAACGCTTGCAAATATATATTTTTCATTGCTTGGAAATATTTGATAATTCATGTTATACATAATATTCCAGAAATTTTAACAAGATAAAACAAATTGGACTTATCTCTGTTTTGACGATTCGGCTTGATGCCGTTTTGACTGAACCGTTTGAGGTCATTCGGCACTAGGTCGTTTTGAGAATATTGCCGTTTCCTCCTCTGATCTGGACAACGGCATTAAAGGGAAATCGGCTGACCAGTCTGCATATCGGCTTCATGCCGTTTGCTTCTTTTCTTCACTCTGGAGATCGGGTTCCTCCCGTTTCCTCCTTCGGTAGTCTGCTTCTTCCATTCTGGAATATTTTTCCACCTCAATCCGCAAAAGATCTAAGGTTTTAGGAGTGTTTGCAATCAGAGCATTCTCCAATTCTCGATATTTACAATTTCTTTTCACCGCTTCTGCTGCAAAGTTGGGTGCTACATCAGGAAGAGTTGCTAGCTCTGTGTTAAATCTGGCCACATAAGCAGCCAACGACTCTCCTGGCTTTCGCATCATGTCAAACAGAACGGCTGAAGATTTCTCCGTCGGTATACATGAGCTGAATCGGCTTCTGAATGCCTTTTCTAGTTGCTCGAAACAGTCAATGGATCCGGCTGGTAGCCTCTCGAACCAAGTGTTGGCTATCCCTTTAAGGGTCATCACAAATATTTGGCACAAGGCCTCATCCTTTCTAGTAAAAAATTTAACGTGTTTCTTTACTAAACTTACATGAACCGTTGGATCTGTTGTCCCATGGTAGTAATCGGATGGAAGCTTGACATGCCTACTCACTTGATGCCTCCGAACCCGACGGGTTAACGGATTTGTTGGATCATCATCCTATTTTTCACGATCTGGTTGTTGAACAGACCGTTTAAACAGATCTGGATCATCTCTGTCACGATTTCTCCTGGTTTGATGGGGAGTCACCGATCTCTCTCTGCTGATCCTTTTCTCGGATCTACTTTGAGGTGATTGTTCATGACTCCTTCTTGCGCTGCGTTGAGCTATTTGATTGACGAATTCTTCTATGTCTTCCCTTCTGGGTAGATCTGCACTTTGATGGCCTGGTGGTGGCTCAAAAGATGGTTCCACCGCCTGTTGATTGTAGATCCGTTGAGGAACAACTGGCTGGTTGACTGGTGGGGGAACTCCTCCCATGAACGTTTGCATCATCACGTTCATCCTTTGGTGCAGGGCAGCAAACTCGAGCATGATGGCTGATTCAATGACCTCTGGGGTTGCGCCCGGAAATGGGTTTTCTGGAAAATTAAGCCGACGGGCTGCAGCATCTAATTCCACACGAGAAGATGAAGCTTGGGCTGGTGGTGTTTCACGTTGACCCGTAGCAACACCCGTGGGTTGATTTGATTGAAGATCTTGATTGGATACCATTTTTGGAAGTGAAAAAAAACCCAAATTTTTGAGAAAGAAGAGCTTTGAAGCTCAAGGCTTGCTCACTTGAAACTTCAAAAAGCTCTCAATGAAAGCACCATTTGATAATCCAAAGAAGGATATGAGGGTTTTTCCGTCAAATGGCATTTTGGAGTGAGGTGGTCGGAAGTCCTTGAACGCCATGAGCGACCTGCACAGCGCCGGAGGTGGTCTCCGGCGTAGAAACTCCGATGCCAAAGTCAGTGTTTGGTCTTATTTTGAGAAATGTTCTACGTATATGTGTGTAAGAGTGAAATGAATCCCCTCTCTTGTGTGGCTTCCCTCCATCCCTTATAGTGGGTTGGAGTGGTTAGATGATCTGACCACCTTCCCCTTTTTTGGGGTTAAAGTGGTTAGATCTACTGACACCTTTCCCCTTTTTTCCACAAAGTGGTTAGAAAGTAGGAATAAATAATAGAAAAGTAGATATAGTGCCTTTGGGAGGATAAATATTCCTCCTGTCCAAGGACTTTATCAGAGTTGAGTGGGAGTAGGACATGCTGTCTCCCATGCGTGGCTGTGACCACTGATTTAATAGGAAAAGGTATACAGTGTACCTTTGTTTGGAGTTTATGCCGTTTGTGGCGGATCGGCAAGGAGCCGTTTGTAGCGAATCGGCCGAGTGCCGTTGTCTTTGCCTTTATTGATGAATCGGCTCTGTGCCGTTTTGGTGATAACGGGCTGGACTTGTCCTTTAGTCACTTATTCCCGTTGACCTGGTCAATCGATCACGATGCCGTTTTATATGGTTGACTTGGTCAAACCGGTCATGTGCCGTTTTGACCGGTCAACGGTACTTTGTGAGGGTACAATGTCCGTTTTGCCCTTATGATAATTTTATGTATTATCAAAGAGGATGAGCTTGATTTGGTTATTGATTTAAGCCAGAAGCTTTCTGTCCGGTCCGTGATTGGTGTCCGAGCCAAGCTGAGGACAAGGCATTCGGGTCATTTTGGGTCGACTTCCGGTGAGAGAGGGAAATTTGGGTTAAACACGACCCAGATTCTGCGGGTTGTGAAGAAGCTTGACCAAGCAGGAATTCATATTGGATCTCAGATTAAACAAAAGAATTTAACTGTTGTGTGTACTAATGATAGTATTTAATTGGTTATGTCTAAAAAAAAAAATAAGGAGTTTATATAATAGGCCATAAACCCTAGATAATGTTTGCTTTTTAATTTTTAATTAATGAGGGTCGATTTTTTTTGGTATGAGTATTAATGTTAAGTGGGTGGAGAATTGATAAAGTAGATAGGCGTACTTGGAGGGTCGCCAAAATCTAGTTTATGGTGAGTTTAGTTATGGTGACTTAAATGAATGTTAAACAAATCGTTAGGGATCAATCACTTTACTTATCTTTGAGGAGTTGCTCTCTTGATTAATCAAGTTGCTGGTCTTTGAGCTGTGTTGTTAGATCACTAGTCTTGAGCTATGTGGTTAAGTCATTGACTGATCAAGCTTGTACAATCTCTCTCTTTTGAACCAAACAGTCGTGTTTATAATTTTTTAATGTGTTAGTAATTCCGTAGAATATGAAATGATTCTTCTAAAAAAAGAAAAAGGAATGGAAGGATTATATCTTTAGAATTTCCCCTTTTTAAAATTATTATACCATACCGAAATTTATTTCGATACCGTACTGAAATACCAAATAATATTTTCAGGTAAAAAAATATTTTTCGAATTTATGTAATTTCGATACGATACCGCGCTATTTTCGATACAATATTTCGGTGGACACCCAGTATCACATATGCTCACTTAATGAAAACAGTTATGTAGGGGTAGAAATTTTTTACTTTCACCACTGACAATTGACTATGAAATGAAATAATTACCAGTAGTTCTTTTATTCGATATTAGTTGTCTTCTTATTCTTGAGAGCCGCAGCTTTTGGCATACACGTAGTTCCATACAGAGTGATTTCTCCTACTTTGCGTCTTAAGAGCAGCTTTATCCTACCGATGATGGCTCTGTGCAGGGGCGGATCCAGCCCAGGGCCAGGGTAGGCTGGCGCCTACCCTGGCCCAATCCAAAAAAAAAATTTACCTTTAATTTAAGGTTTAATTAAAACTTCATCTATTTATCATCAAATATCATCCTTGGCACAATGGTAGGAAGTTTGACTTAAGATCAAGAGGTTCCGTGTTCGATTCACGGAACTCCCCTCTTTTTAGCAAATTTTTTGAGCCCAAATCCGTTCAGCCCAGCTCTCCAAAACCTGATGTAAAGGAATGCGTGGAGGGGGATTCGAACCCCCTCCCTTTAGCTTAGAAACAAAGTTTTATACCACTGAAGCAAAGGAAACTTTTGATAAATATTGTATATATATGTATATACATATATATTTCGAATATGAGTCATGAATTTATAAATAAAACTCTTATAATATATTTTTTTCTATCGACAAGGTTTGAATTTGAACCATATTTAATTTATTAAAAAATATAATAAATTAATATTTTAAAAAATCACGCTACATATCATTAATTGTCATTAAATATTATAAGAATATAAGTTACATTTCTCGATTTATTCATAACGTTATTTATCAAGAATAAATAACTTGTGCAAGCTAAAGTTAGTTTTTAATTTTTTGTACGATGTGTCAAAATTAATATCATCTTTCAATTAACTATTTTTAGTCTAATATATAAAACGACGACTCCTTGAGAGTTTTTTATTTATCTTCTTGTTAAGTTTATTTGAATATTTGTTATTTAGTGACGGATACAAATATTTGTTATTTCGTTCAGCTCGTTTACTTTCCTTTTAAAATACTCAAAAAAAAAATTTTCGGGGGCGCTGCCCCCAAACCCCCGAACCTCAGCCCACCCTGACAAATATTTCTGGATCCGCCACTGGCTCTGTGTATCCGTTCCTGGAGGTTTCAGGGCTGTTGCTGGGTTGAGGGAGTTTGCTCAGAATCATCATGGCCACCCCAAGTTTTCACACGCTCCTTAGCTTGCAAAGCCTGCATTGTTTAGAATTGGTTAAAGGCACCCGGAAGAAGGTAAATGGTCAAAGGTAAAGCATTTCTTAGGTTTTATCCTAGCCATTGGTGCGAGTACAGGACTTTACATTCTTTGTTGTACATATGAAAACTGTTACTCGGACATTAATCATGTTCAGTTTTATTGAATGCCAGGTAAGCTTACTTCTTTCTGCCAGTTTGTTCGTCCAACGAGGAAAAGAACAACGAGCATCTGAAGAACACAACCAACCAATAGCCCTATTATTATGCCATGAATGCCGAGCTTAAACTTGTAGCCGAGCAGAGCACTAATGGGAAGTCCAACGAAGTAGTAGCTGACAATTGTTATCAACGCAATTAAAACCTGCCAGCCTGCACCCACTGCCACCCCTGCAGATGTGAAAATATCATATTATAGAAATATTTCGAGTCAGTTGATTGCTTGTACAGATGTAGAGAGTTTAAGTTGCAGTTCACGATACTTACCATAGAGAACATACTGGATGCTGTTGAGGAAGATTAATACTGCTGGTAAGTATACCAGCTTTGCAGTCTCCTTTATAAGCACTGGTTCGGCAGTGAACATTTTGGAGAAGTCATTTCTGGCTACCAGAATCACAATGCTGAACAGAATTCCGATTATTGTAGAAGTTAAAGCGTGCACCATTGCTGTCAATTTTGCAACCTTAGCATTTCCAGCTCCAAGCTCGTTCGATACGCGAATGCTGTAAAAACAAACATCTTTTGAGATTCATGTTCAAAATTTGTCAGTATTACAATATGTTTGTTTATACAGAAACAACTGACCTAACTGATGCATTGAAACCGACATTAATCATCAAAATCCACAGTAGGACATTGAGGCTGCAATCAGAAGAAGCAAGAAAATAAGAATTAGATGGTTTTTTAAAAGGCTTAATGACCCTAGGAGTCCTTACGTTTGCACTTTTGGAGCACAGAGGTCTCTGCGTTTCACATTGAACTATGAGTCTCTATGTTTGTAAAATTGAACCCTAGAAGTCCCTGTGTTTACAAAATTGGTTTTTTTTTCTATTTTTTAGAAATTAAAAAAATATTTTCCTATACTATTTTCAACATAAATTGGCATCCAATGCAAGAATGAAGATGTACATGCAAGAATGAAGATGGAAAAGATGGAAAAAACTCTAACCAAATGGAGATGGCATCCACTGCAATCTCTGGATCCTTCAGCCATCCAACCATAAGAGTGATTATGGTAGGGTACCATAACTCCAAGCTGTTATCATAAAAAACAAGAACAGTAAATTCATTAAAAATGCGACTTTCTATCTTTTTAAAGATAGCTCAAATGAATGCTGAATTTAGACACTAACCATAACATTATAGCTGATGAAAGTGAAAGCTTTACAAAAGCAGCCGATGACTTGAGAGCTGAAAAGGAAAAACCAGTCCAAGCATCTGGAAAAAACCCAGCAACCACATAAACGTAATGAGCCAAAACTAGAAGGATCCACGAGATATTCCCTACAATGGCAGCTCCGACGAGGCCACGATTCATTTTCTTCACAACAACCCAATTTAAAACGCCATGAATTGCTAAAACCACCATAGAAATCATTGTCATAACCCAAACTCTGCTCTGCGATTGGAGAAACTTCTGAATTGGAAAGTTTGCAGCATATGCAAAAACTTGAGGGATTATACATAACGAATATTTTCCAGCAATCTCTGAAATTTCTTTGCTTTGATGAAACAGTTTGAGCAATGGCGAGGCGAAAATGTAAACTGGAGTTATCAATAATGCGGTGACTAAACTAATCATCCATGATCTTTGCAGGTAAATCCCAAGCATATTGAATTCTCCAGCCCCAACAGCTTGCCCACATAGAGTCTCCAAAGCACTTCCCATCCCTACCTAATGAAAAGAAAAGCCAACCCAACATAAGAAAGATCAGAATTCAGTAGAGGAACACAAGAAATGCAAAAAAGAAGGCAATCTCGTTTGACAACAGAAGAAAGATAGCATCTTTTTATGAAAGTGGGTATTTGTTGGCTAATGAAAGAAAAGCCAACCCAACATAAGGAAAAAGAATGAAGAAAAGAGGGTAATCTTGATTGACAAGAGAGGAAAGATTGTATCTTTTTGTGAATGTTGGGAAGCTAATGCATAGAAAAGCAAACCCACTTAAAAAGATCAGGATACAGCACAGAAAAAAAACAGAGCAAAAAAGAGGGTAATTTAAGATTGACAGGAGAGGAAAGGTTGCATCTTTTTTTTCTTCTGAAAATGGGTATTGCGTAGCTAGCTAATGGAAAGAGTAGCCAAACCAAAATAGAAAAATCAGTGAAAACGCATCTTTTTGAGAAAATAGGTTTTGGGTACTCACCATAAGTCCAAAAACAAAACCTTGAATTACATTCTGCACAATAGAAACAGCAGCAAGCTCGACCGAACCCAAATGTCCAACAAAAGCACTAGTCACTGACCCAATTCCGAACTGAGTCACTTCTGTTAGTATTGCAGGAAAAGCAATCGCCCACATAATTTGCGACTCGACCCACCATTTCCCTCCAACTTTTCTCCAACCCTTCTCCTCCTCCTCGCTCATCACCATCTCTACCTCAAACGTCTCCGTTTCTCGATTTACTTGAGTTGTTCTTCGGAACTAATTTTCAGAGTAATTTAACTCAGGGTTTTGGTAAAAAAAGTCTAATTTTATTAAGCCAAGCAGCTGCCTTAAATAGGCGCAAATAATACAAATTTAACTAAGACTAGAAAACCTATTTTAACTAGAACTCCTAAGTAATTTTAAAATAGAACTTCTAATAATGGTAGAAACTAATTAATAAATACAAATAAAGCGTTCTAGAACATTCTAGACGTTTTGGGTTGATTGGCCTTGGTCGCAAGGCGTGTGCGCGTTGTGCGTGCGCTAAGGCTAGCCTCGAGGCTAGGATCGTATCAGGCGGTGTCTGCTGAAGAGTCTTCATCGTAGTTAGGCATTTTTGTTAACTGTCCTGTCCGTATATGTGATTTTCCAGTATATGTCATTTAAACATTGCAGCACATTTAGTATTTTCCTTTTTTCACCCCCTTTTATTTTTTTCCTTTTTCACTCGGATTTTTATATTAAAAAATAAGAAAATATAATAATAATAATTTGTATAAAGTAAATTATTAATGATATTATTTTTCTTCTTAAATACATAGGAGTCGATTACTAAGATACTTCCTAGCCTGAATTTCTTTTTGTGTTATGAATCGAATATGGTAACCATCCAAAGTGCATTAAATTTGGATGACTGAACAAAAAATGGTCTGAGATTTCATGCCATTTATCCATTCTCTTTTGCTGTGATCGCAAGAAATGGATCATTATTTTTTGGGGTAATAGCTTAAAACACCCCTGTACTAACCGCGAAAAACAAAATCCTCCCCCGAACTTCAAAAACGCTAATACACCTCCCCTGAACTACGTTGATCGTGCAATTAGCCCCTTCTGTCCATAATTAATTACATTTTTTTGTGATTTTTTGGAATTTTTTACAATGTTTCTTGATTTTTAGGTTAATTACATTTTTTTTAGAATTTTTACATGTTTTTTAGAATTTTTAGAATTTTTTTAAAATTGTAAAAATGTGCATTGAGGGGCCTTTTTGCCCGAAAACAATAGTCCAGGGGAGGTGTATTAGCGTTTTTAAAGTTCGGGGGAAGAGTTTGTTTTTCGCGGTTAGTACAGGGGTGCTTTAAGCTATTACCCCTTATTTTTTATACAAAGTACGTTGCATGAGTTGATTTCGTCAAATTTGAGTCCACTCAACAAAAAGATGGAAATTGATTCAACAAAGATGTGGAGATTTATTGGAGATTTGTTAGACGTTTGATTTGTTGGATATTTAAAGTTAGAATAAAATAAAATCAAATAAAATCAACAAATCAATTAGATTTGTGGCAATTAGATATTTGATTCAGACGTTTTGTTGCATGTATTCCGACGAAAATTTAGACGTTTTTTGCATGTATTCCGACGAAAATTCTTGTCCCAAACAAGTTCAATAGAATATTCCGTCACAAACAAACTTTATGGATTTGCGACATAATTTTTCCTCGCCAAAAACTTTAACGGGCACTCCGTTGAAAATTATATTAATTATGTCTTTTGTAGATATAAATCTAGGTGTTTTTTGTATTTTAGATCAAATGCATGTTCCCTAAAGTTTTTAACTCTTTTA
The DNA here is from genome assembly GCA_963691705.1 of Viola odorata. Classification (NCBI taxonomy): domain Eukaryota; kingdom Viridiplantae; phylum Streptophyta; class Magnoliopsida; order Malpighiales; family Violaceae; genus Viola; species Viola odorata. The sequence continues at coordinate 77,836,841 of OY829538.1, read as the reverse complement.
TTATAGTCCTTAATATGCTCCCAAAAAGTTTGAGTTTTATATATGATCTTTAAAATTTTCAGGTTTTTTTTGTTTGGTTGACAATGGGCTGCTCATCAGAATTTTCGAACTTCTAAATTTTCTAAAATTTCGAGTTCGAGCTACATTTGCAATGTTATAGCTTGATTTAAGCCCCATCTATCCTGAGTTTAAAAATTAAATCAAGTTCTACATACCCAAAAAAGAAAAAGAAAAAGATTTTTTTTTTTTTATTACGTTGATTTGAACCCTTAATCTCATAATAATTCGCCGATCCCTCACCACTAGCCGAACGCCACGTTAAATAACAAGATCACCTGGCTTTGTAATGGTTGCTCGCATCTGCATTCACTCAGGTTTTTGGTCACAGAGTAATATAACTAATGTTGTGGCATGTTCTAGAGCAAGAGCAGCAGCAGGTACAATAATACTATTTCATGGGCTTGAAGAATAAGGGCCTAAAAGAGACTGGGCCTAATATTCTTTGTGAGCCCAAGAGGTGATGAAACAGGCCCAAATGGGTGACATTTATTTAATTATTATTTTCATTTTTCACAATGTATTGAGAAATAAAAATTAATATTAATCAACTATATTTACTAAAGTCATTAAAAGTAATTTAGTAGATGTACGTCGAAAATATGAATTAATTATTTTTTTAATTTCCATAAAAATGGTTTGAGCGTTATTTTTTGGAGGATAAAGGGAGTATACGGTAAAACATCACGATAGAATTCAATACTCAAGAAGCTTTGATTTTGTCTATCACGGCGTAATTTGGATGATCATCTTACCAATCATTGATGATATAGTATGTATGAAGTTAATATGAAGAAAATATTTTCTCCCCTCCCAAGCTGCCACAGTCAATGTTCTTGAATTCATGCATATATTTCTTTAATGAACTTTGGATATGGATATGGATGTGGATGAATATTTTCCTTTTTTTAAAGTTTGGTATTTAGGCGGAGAAAGACTTTTGTGTGGTAGATAAGATATGTACACCAAACAAGTAAAAGAGAAGAAAAAAAGGTATACCATAATCATAAAATTACCCTACGAAGAAAACATAAAAAATAAAATAAGTAATTGTTGTTATTTTTACAGTCTAAATTGTTATTCGCATATGTTTATTTTTATGAATTTAATATCTATTTTTTCGTATATTTTATGACATGATTTTAGTATCTAATAATTTTTTAGTAATAAATCGTGAGAATATATATATATATAACCAAGAAAGAGAGTAAATCATCCAAAAACATGTGTCAAGCCGTATAACCATTTTTCATGCATTCTTGCGTGTACAAGAATTTATAACAAGTTTGATGATATTGACATAATTACAAGCCCAAAAAGAGCTCTAACAAGAAATTAATGTCACCTCTCAGTAAACTAGAAACCCCTAATTAATGTTTTATAACAGTTGACCTAATGTTTTCCACTCCTCCCAAGCTTATAGGTACACGAACATTGTACCAAAAAATAATAGTAGTTAAAAGAAAATCAAAATATTCATGTAGATGATAATGATACTCTTTCCTAGGATAACATATTTTTTTCAATAAGCAATGCAATGATATTAAATTAAAGAGAAAGAGAAACAGAGGAAGATGGCTACTAGAAGTAGCCACACCTCAAAAGCAAAACAGGTCCAATACAAAGAAGATGCGCAGGCGGGGATTAAATACGATATACATTTATGTTCCCCAGGTCAAAAGCCAAGCTGACGAGACCCACAATTGGGAGCTACTGTATGAGAATGAAGTATCACTGATCCTAATCCAATTCCTCCATGACACAGCTATCTGATTCAAGCATCTTGTGGAACAAAAATATCTTTGATCAAATATAACCCTGTTGCGCAGCAGCCATGTAGTCCACCATGTCGCATATAGGAGCGTCCTCCACATCCTTCGAGCCTCTTGATTCTGAGAAGGTAGTAAAATAGACCAGCATTTCCATAGCTCCTCTACTGTACTCGGACAAACCCAGCTAATACCTAGCCAACGCATTATCCCTTCCCATACCTCGTCGATCTTGCAACAATGAATTAATAAATGATTAGTAGATTCTGGTTTTACGTTGCAAAGGCTACACTTGCTGTCCTCGCCGACCATCATTCTAAATTAAGTGTTTATATTGCCTGATTTTACTGTTTGAATGACATGACGTGATAGTTTTGTAAATAAAATGATTGTTTTATAAAACTATCCTCTATATTTATAAAACTACCACGCCACGTCATTCAGAAAATGAAATCAAGACAGTATAGTTACTTAGTTTAGTATTTTTCTATTAAAAATATTAATTTTATTCATGTTCATTCTCTATGTAACCACCCATTCATATGCAATCAATTTATATATTAGTCGGGATACGTCTAAATAGAATACAAGTTTTTTAAAATTATAATAATTTATACTCTAATCTCCATACAAACCAAGGGCAGTTTAGTAAAATTATGTCAACACTCAAGTAATCCCATCGATTATATAAGAGGAAAATATTCAGTCCATTTTTTTGACATACCTACAATATATTCCAAACTACCAACATCTTTCAAAATCCATCATCATCCACAATATTTGCAAAAAAACCATCAACATGGATAGAAAGGAGCACCAAAACCTCAATCCAAGAGCCTTAAGACAATTATCAAAATCCCAACTCCTTAAAAAAATCATAACACCATTTCTAGTTTCCCTTTCATTGTTCTCCTTATGGCTGCCTAGCTTCCACTTCTCCTTGTTCCAATGAGTCAGACACACCCTTGACAAGAATTACATATTCCTATTTTGCAATGGACTCCTTGTTTTTCTTGCAAAATTCTCAGGTTTGGTAACTTCTTCCAAAGATAACAACACTCTTGATCAATCTTTGAAGAATTATGAGCAAGAAATCCCATCACCATTAGTAGATAGTGTTGGTGAGGTGCAAGAAGATGTTCTTGAGGAGAGAGAAGAAAATCAAGAAGAAGAAGAAGGAAAAGAAAAAAATGGGTTTTCGGCGAGACCATCCGATTTTCGGTCACCATATTGACTGCCGATTATTTCAGACTCGAGTTGGAGAGAAGGAAGTGAGTTCCTAAAAGATGAGGAAGTATTAGGTAATCAATTGTGCCGTGGAGAAGAGGAAGAATCGATGGAAGGGAATAGTAATGATGGAGTGGTGTTGTTGTCATTGAGTACGGATGAGTTGAACAAGAGATTCGAGGAGTTCATTAGAAAGATGAAAGAGGACATAAGGTTTGTAACTCAACAACAACTAGTCCTTGCTAATTAGATATTAATTAAGCATATATGTAGAAGCTAGCTAGCTAGCTTATCAATCCTGTAAAATTTTGAGTTTTTTTCTTGTTTTTTTCTATTGTTTACCTTTTTGTTTAATTAATTAATGTAGGAAAGAAGTATATGTTTTGTCGTTCAAAAGTAATAAGTCGAATTAATTAGTTTAATAAATATTTATTTACCTAATCTATAAATAAAAGTAAAAATCAGCTTAATACATTCAAACATTATCTGATCCCATCAGAACATTTTCTATTTCTAATAGATGGTGAATTAGATTCAGAATCATTTTGAATGAGTGATTTTATTTTTTTCATCGAGTTCGGGTAAAGAACGAAGGATCTATAACTGGCACTAATACGTACTTGACCTAATTAAGGTTGTTTATATATGTGCCAAACTAGAAAAAAACAATCAAGCAAATTTTGCTCTTGTTGGAAGAAAAAAAGAGAGATTTTTTTCTATAATTACTAATTAATAGTAATTTTCCCCCCTAATCTTTTCATGGAAGGAAGATAATCTCACTTGCTCAATTGGGTTGTCATTTTCTTCTTCAGTTTCTGCATAAAACAACACATTACATAACATATTCCATTAAACAGATACAATATAGTACATGATATTGCAATAATTCTTTCAGGATTGCTCCTATTCCAAACAAGGCTATTTTATTTCATACCTTCAATACCTACAACCTCAATTTCAAAACCCCCTCTCTCATGCTGCCTGGAATGGGAGGGCAATTCCATCTCGAGACTTCCCATGGCTCGTGTGCGTACACCTCCTGCAGTTTTGTTACGCTCTGCAGGAGGTTTAGGTAGTGTAACCTGAAACAGAAGAGACCAGGAATAGAGAGCATACACCTAGGAGAACACACTATGTAATGCATTTTTATAGGGTTTAAGCATCTTTCATCGGAATGGAAGTATCTGTTTGGAGTCTTACCCACTCCGTTTTTATTTTTAGATTAAAACATTTCAGGCCTCCCATCTGCAAATTGAAGGGAAAACTGATGTAAATGTTGTTATACCATCGAACAAACATAGAATCCATCGAACAAGTTACTGGTGACTGCATTTTTTAAATATATAAACCTTGAAAAAATCTGTGATAAGTGACAACGCAACACTAAAGACTATAGGTGTTGGAGATTCTGAGAACCATCGTCAAACTCAAGCCTTGCGCGACTAGAATGCCATCTTGAGTGAAGGGGCGAGCACGTTAAAAAGCAATCAACAGAAACAAAAATAATAATGGATGGATTGAAAATGCATATCTTTAAACTACAGGTTTGTTAATGTTGGAGTGGTACTGTACTCATTCACTGTTAACTCAAAACTCCAGTTTAGATTACAAGAAATGAAGCAAATTGAGTTAGGAAAACTATCCTTTTGAAAAACCGACAAGACTCAGAAAGGAAAGACATAAACATACACACAAGAAGACAAACGAAGAACTAAAATTTAAACATTACATTAAGCCTAAGGAAAAAGAGTTCATTTTCTGCTTCGGTAGGGATTTCAAGTCCAAATCACATTACTATTAAATATTGAAAATAAATTTTATCCTACTAAGAAGACAGGACATGTCATCTCTAAAAAGCACGCCTCCCCCCTTGCCATCCAAAAGCATGTATAAATTTTATCCTACTCTTTCTACAACATGTTCACACGCTTGCCCCTTGATAACCGTGGATTACAAACTGCACAATATGGAGGAAAACCTACAAGAAAAAATAACAGTAAGAATAATTAGTTGGCCCCAGAAACTGCATCAACTGCAAATAAATATATATTTTTAACAAGGGCAGAGCATACCAGGATCATCTGGATCATAGGGATAACAAGCAGAGACATGGGCATCAACACCAACATCATACACATGACTGATCAAATGCACTTGAGCCAAAAAGAGTTTGGGAGAGCTATCGACAGAATTCCCGCGCTTGACTTTGAACTTGATGTTAAACATCAGGTGAGGAGAATCAAAGGTACGAGACTTCACAATCCCTAGAAATTCTAAACCAGCATCCTGAAAAAGAAAATTAGAAGCTTATTAGTTCCTCCCCAGATATGAGTGCACACAAGCACACCATACAAAGTAGACAAAACGTGAAAATGGAGAAACCTCATCATTGGTAGTCTTGGTCTTGAAGTCATCCAGGGCAAGTTTAGCAAGTCCAATAGAATGGTAGCGTCTTAACTCCACTCTTTCCTGGTTTGTCATAAAATAGCATCCGTCAAACAGATCTGCCGGACGTTTACGACGCCTGTGCAGAAAAATCAAAGAATACATCATTATAAAAAGCAAAATTCATCATCATTGTATTAAACAGTATCCTAATTTAAATTGCACAAGCATATGAAATGAGCTGATCCAAGAAAAGATATAGCGCTTACACTCGGACCACTCGGTTAAGTACAGCAGCTGCGCATTTTCCTGCTTCTCCATTGAGTTGATATCCATCAGGCGGATCTGGGAAACAAGCTAGACAATCTGCATGTATATATGGAATATCTGCCGTACAAAAAAGTTTGTAGTTAAGCCAAAGCTATGTATGCAATGCTATTTTCCAAACTGACAACAGTGTGGTGTAATGATTGAAAAAATTGAAGAATTTCAAGCAATGACATACATGGTGAAATCTAATAACTTACAATCCCATCCATTGAACAGCAAGTAGTAAAAAAGCAAAATGAAGCCAAACTCATCATTCAAATTTGTTCTAAGAAAAACATCAAAAGAAAATGATAAAATGCCACAAGTGAAGCATCTTCCACCCAACATTCTGTGTCCCCATATCAGGTGCTTGCTAGTAAAAACTAAGGAATAGTGAAGGATTTGTGCAGCAGGGGAATCCACATTTAGGAATTGAAATACAAAAAAATATAGGAGTCAAAGAGGAAGATAAAGAGAAACACAAAAGATAAAGTAACATAAACATGTAAAGGGGAATTAAAATTGCTCTGCATACCAGACATGTTGGGGTCATATAAACAACATCGAGAGATATGACCCCCCTCAGTAGGATCTTTACCAAAGTGTATTTGCGCAAAAAAGACTCTGGAGGATTCATGGTCTTCAGAACCTACAGGCTTAGCCTCGAACTTGAGGTTGAAAACCGTGCCATAAAAGAGAATTGCACATATGTCCACCATCCGCACAAACTCAAGATCATCCTACACATAACAAATGGAACATCTTATTGAATAATAAGAAGTGCTAAGCTAAATGAAAAAATAAGATAAAAGTATGAAAACATAAATGAAAGAAGACAGCAAAAAGACCTGGCCGCAGAGATTATTGGACATGTAGAGTTTCAAAGCAAGAGGAACAAGTGGCTTGACTGTCCTCTCCATTATAGCCCTTTGTTGTTTTCTGCTGAATGGCCAAACCGAACAGTCTCCATCAGTTTTGAATGGGTACTTTATCTCATAGCCTGGCGGTATCCACCGGGGAAAAGGAGTTCCCCTCTTCTCATCAAGTTTCGAATTTGTATTCCTGCATATCAATAAAACAATGAGACATCTATGGTCGGAACACGATTAACAAACTAATAAGTGATGAATTTGATTCTTTTCATAGCAAAGGTGGATGAATAGGTTAATAAATGTTTTAGAAACAAATGGAGCAGTGTACAATCCATTGTATCTTTGTATATCAACACTGGAGAGGAGCACTCAAAGCCAAAGACATTGAACCACTTGATAAAACAAAGATTTGATTCTACACTGGTTCATGCCATCGTACACTCAGCTTTGGATATCGTAGATGCATACATACGTATATCAAATACCTACATAAGCTAGAAAAGAACGCAAGCACTCCAAAAGTCCAAAAATAAAAGTAAAAGGCATACTTCACCTCGGCAGCAGCCCTGGAGGTTCCTCTTCCACGAGTGACAGGGGCAGTCTTCATAGCCATTTTTGACCTAGCCTTAGTCATTGCACCAAATCGACCCGAGACGCTGCCATTGAAAATATGAAAGCTAAGAAATTAATAATACAATTTGGAGTACGAACAACAACAAACAGTAAAACATACATAGAATCGCAGAGAAAAAGCAAACCAGAAATAAACAAATTAAAAACAACAACAACGACGACGACGGTTTGTTACCCACCATGGTCTGATCTCGACCGATCGTCCTCTCAGATTATACCGGCCAACCACCTCGTCCCCTGATCTCAACACCCCTTCCGGTTCCATTCTTCAGATCTTCTCTCTCTCTTGTAAGTTGTAATGACTCGTGCGTTTTTATATAGAATAAAAAATAATGATGCTATTAATAAATATAAGGGCCGCCGGCCCACACTTATAAACTCAGGTTCGTTTGACACTAATTGTTTGGACTGGAGAAAAAAGTGTATGGTTGATGAGAAACCAGAAAAAAGAAAAATAAACAAATATTTATTTATTAAAAATTGTAATTCTATTGAAAAATGCTTCATTTTTTTATAAAAAAAACTATATTTTGATAGAATTTTCATTTTTGTATGAAGAATTTTCTTATCTACATAGTTTTCAGGCTAAGGCCTTCCATTGCAATTTTTTAATAGATTTTTTCTTATTCACCACATTATTATCTCTTCCGTAACTTAGATCATCTCAAATTTTAACGAATATTAATTCTTTTTTTTTAAAAATTTTAAATTTGAAATATTATCTTCTCTATTTTTTTTTAAATATCACTAAATTATAATTTTTTTTGGTAATAGTAAAAAAGTTCTCTATACAATCGCGAAAAATAGAAACCTCTCATGACATTTGAAAACTCTTTTCAACCTCCCCTGTACTTATGGTCAACGACAAAAGTATAGTTTGTGTTAGTCAAACTAACAAACCGTTAGAGTTGACCGTTAACTTTGATTAAAAAAATTCAAAAAAATGTACTTATGGTCAACAGCAAAAGTGTAGTTTCTGTTAGTCAAACTAACAGACTGTTAGTGTTGACTGTTGACTTTGATTAAAAAATTCAGAAAAAACGTAAAAATTCTATAAAAAAATGTAACAAATCCAAAAAAAATGTAAAAAATCCAAAAGATTGTAATAAATTACAAAAAAAAAATTATAAATATAAAAATATAGGAAAAAATTTGAAAAATCAAAAAAAATTATTAAACTAAAAATCTAGAAAAAGATGTAAAAAAATTTAAAATTTTAAATAAAAAATCCAATAAAAAATGAACAAATTTCAAAAAAAAATTAATATTTCCAAAAAAAAGTTAATTAATCTAAAAATCCAAGAAAAAATTATAAAAATTTCAAAAAAAATTTTAATCAATCTGAAAATCGAGAAAAAAATGTACAAATTCCGAAAAACTGTAAAAATAACAAAAAAAAGTTAATTAATCTAAAAATCCAGAAAAATTGTAGAAATCCAAAAGAAAATTAATTAATCTAAAAATTCAAAAACATGTATAACTTCAAAAAAAATGTTAAATCCTGAAAATGTTAAAAATCCAAAAAATAATAATTAATCTAAAAATCTAAAAAATTGTAAAAAAATAATTAATTGTGGATTTTTACATTTTTGATTAATTAAAGATTTTTTTGGAATTTTTATATTATTTTGTGAATTTTTACAATTTTTTTTGTATTTTTTACATTTTTTTAATTTTAACATTTTTTTGGATTTGTTACAAAATTTTTTGAACTTTTACATTTTTTTGGAATTTAAACATTTTTCTTGATTTTTAGTTTAATTAAATATTTGTTTAGAATTTTTACATTTTTTTACTGAATTTTTCGGTAAATTAATATATTTTGGATTTTTTTCATTTTTTCTGAATTTTTTAATCAAAGTCAACGATCAATACTAACGGTCTGTTAGTTTGACTAACAGAAACTACACATTTGGCGTTGACCATAAGCACAGAAGAGATTGAATAGAGTTTTCAAATGTGAGAAGGGTTCTCTATTTTTCGCGATTGTACTGGAGTCTTTTTACTATTACCCCTAAATTTATTGTTATAAATGAATTCACCAGGGATAAATTTGATATCCATATGTTTCATAAAGCTTTTTATAAATAACTTATCATTCTTTAGTTTTTTCGTAGGGATGACAATCGGGCGGGTATGGGGAGGGTGAACACCCTCCATACCAGCACCCACACGAGTTTTTCCGCACCCACACTTGTGGGTGCGGGGTAAGGGTGAGAATTATCCCTACGGGTACCCACACTTTTTAAAAATTCTTTAAATTTAATAAATACTAAAATTAAATGTGTATTTTTCTATGAAGTAAAATACGAGCAAAATTTAATCTTAATGGCACAATAATTCATTTCCTTTCCATAAACAAAAATACATTAAATTATCAAGGAAAAAAAATAGTTAAGCTATTATTTAATTTATATATAAATTTATCTAAATTAATGAATGAGTATGGAGCGGGTATCCAATGAGTGGCAACATGATGTAAGTTACTTGCATGTTTCCATTTAATAATGTTTTCTCCATCCAATATCCTAAAAAAAATTCTAAGCCCAAACATACTAACAACTGGAGATCATAGCCCCATTGACCTGTGTTATTAAACTAGGCCCAATGAAAAAGTGAGACTTCTTTCCAATCCGAACCCTAACCAATTTTATACTTTAACCGTTTGATTAATTCCTTAGAAATAAGGAAACAAAAATATTTCGACCGTTGATTAATTCACACAAGAAGCACAACATATGAACATTTTAACCGTTGGATTACAATGCAATTTTAGCTTTGTCCAAAAATAACAAACAATATCTATTAAAATGGAATTTAATTTATTAAATCCGTGGCAATTAATTTAGGCCAATAGGAATCGAGTATTCTAATTTTATAATCCAAAATAAAGCTCCTAATTACACATCTTAACCGTTGATTATTCTGAAAAAGAAACACAACACAGATACATCTTACCCGTAGGATCAAAATATATACTAAAAAAGAAAAAAACACAATACTAACCAATCAAATTCACGTACCACCACACGAGCTCTCGCTATTAATACTCGTCATTACAAAATAAAATAATCATCTCTCCCAAATCTATCTTTTCAATTCCTAATAAAAAACCCAAATTTCTCCTTATTCTTTTCTTCCTTTTAATTCCTAGAGTAAGTACATTATCATCTTTTATATACTTATTTTTAGTTATAGTTTACTAATCTTGTAAACTCTTTTTCATTGTTTTTCTTTTCTGGTTTGGATTAACTGATGATGATCATCGTTTTTTTATCCCTTCTTCTTTTTTGTTCCTTAATTATTTTAGGGTTTTCTTGTTAACAACTCTTTTAATTATATGGATTAGGATTGGGATTGGGATGGCTCGTACAAAGTAAACTGCGTGTCAGTCCACTGGTGGCAAGGCCACAAGAAAAGTGCACCTGGTCTGAGGGAAACTTTGGCAAGTCTCACATTTTGTAGTTCCAACATGTGACAACCAAATAGAAAGACACATTTGTATGAGATGATAGTATCCAAATATGTAAAGTTCAACTAAACATTGAGGGCCAGATTCTAATGGACCAAAAACTAGCACATAAAAAAAATCATTGGCCAAAACCTTAACTAGTCCATATCAGCAACACAGTTGGTCATGCTGTTGAAACAAGATATGAGGTCTAATGATATATGTCTTATACCTTTATTAAAGGAGATGTGAATATAAATTTCTGGAACATTAATTGATAATCATCATTGCAATCTATTTGTAGCGGAAACCAGAGTATCAAATGCAACAAAAGACAATTATATTTAAGTCATGCCCAACGCAATATGTACAAAGATGAGCACACTTAAACTCACTAGTCATTACAATCAGTAACCTGACACAAGAAAGACATACCGAGCCATTAAATTTCAACCATAGCAGAGAAGATAAAATTGAATTACCAGCTCTATGAGGCGGTTGCTAGTGATGTTCTTAAATCTGAGGGCCTGAACAAGAAGAAGAGTGTGGCATCAGATAACAGGCCTGATCTGACAGCTGCATCCGCTGCCGAGACCATAGATCAGAATCACAACAGCGGTGACACTCATGTGGTCCCAGATGCGGTAGAGACTGAACAGCAACAGCAAGGAACTACTCAAGTTGGGAATAATCTTGATGTGCATCCTAATCAGTCAGCAGAGCAAGATATGAGGATAGAACCAGAAGCAATGGCAGTGAACCCATCAATGGAGATTGGGATGGATTTCATGCATGAAGAAATGGAAGAAGGTGCTGTGTTGCACAGCTCTGATTAAATTGAGATGACTTTTCGAGTGGATAATAGAGTAGATGATGATATGGTAGATGAGGATGATGACGATTTGTCAACCTGGGGCTGGATCATTTACAGGTGCTTGGTCAACCTGGGGCTGCAAGTGGTCTACTTGATGTTTCAGCTGAGCCTTTTGAAGGGGTGAATGTGGATGGCCTTTTTGGTCTTCGCAGGCCTTTGGGTTTTGAGCGCAGGCGACAGACTGGCAGGTCTTCCTTTGAGAGTTCCGTTACTGAAGTAAATGGGTTTCAACATCCTCTACTTCTAAGACCATCTCAATCAGGTGATCTAGCCTCTATGTGGTCGTCAGGTGGGCATGTATCCAGGGATTTGGAGGCTCTGTCTGGCGGGGGCTTTGATGTAGCTCACTTCTATATGTTTGATACTCCTGTTCTTCCATTTGATAATGCACCTAATAGCCTGTTTGGTGATCGTCTGGGCAGTGCTGCACCCCCTCCGCTGACTGATTTTTCTATAAGTATGGACTCACTTCAGATACAGGGACGAAGAGCACAAGGTGATGGCCAGCCACAAGCTGATGCCCAAGCTGCTGCAATTGCACAAGCAGTAGAGGAGCAGTTTGTTTCTCAGCTGCGCAGTGTTTCTCCAGCCAATGGGCCTGGTGAAAGGCAGTCCCAAAGTTCAGGAGTGCAGGAAAATCAACCATCTAATAATCCTCCTTCAAATGATGGTGAACTTCTGGTTGAAGGTAATAACACCAGCAGTCAGCAAACTGAAGTTCAGCAACAAGAAAATTATACTGAAGATGCTCAACAGGAGCATATCTCAGCTGTTGAAAGTCTTCCCTGCCCAAAGCAAGTCAATGCCCCAACTTTAGCTGGAAATGCTGGTGAATGTCTGCAGTTAAATGAGCCTATGTTAGCTCAACCAATTTCTCTGAACAGAACTCCAAATGGACATGACAACATGGAAATTGGGGCAGGCGATTGTATTGACAGTGATCAGGTGGAGGCAATGGTAGAGCGCCCATCTGCAGAATATCATGCAGCTTTGGAATGTGAAGGTGATCTAGAAGTGCCTGTGAATCTTCATGACTCTTCCCTTCAGGCTGCTGGTTGTGACGGTTCTTCAAGAATCGGCGTCGAGTCCAATGATCATGTGCTGTTGGATTTTGGTTCAGAGATGCCTAGTTTGGATCATGCCAATGTTGATGTTGACATGAATGGTACAAATACTGATGGGAATCATCCTGAACAGTCTATGCCTGCTTTTGAGCATGGTTTACCTGAGCCATCATCCAGGCAAGAGGCTCTGGTTCTGGAGGATGCTAGTCAGGACGACCAAGCTAGCGTAAATAATGAAGTTCCTGGTGCAAGCGGAATCGATCCAACCTTCTTGGAAGCTCTGGCCGAAGAGTTAAGGGCAGAAGTTCTAGCTTCCCAGCAAGCTCAGTCTGTTCAATCCCCAACCTATGCACCACCTTCGGTTGATGATATTGATCCTGAGTTTTTGGCTGCCCTTCCTCCAGATATCCAAGCAGAAGTCCTTGCACAACAAAGGGCACAAAGGATTGCCCAACAGGCTGAAGGACAGCCTGTGGACATGGATAATGCTTCAATAATTGCTACTTTTCCTGCTGATTTGCGTGAAGAGGTTGGCATTTCTACATTTTCCTTCTATAACTTGCTGAGCTGAAATAACACATTCGAGTGTTCCTTTTTGTTACAGGTGCTTTTGACTTCTTGCTGAAGCACAGATGTTAAGGGAGCGTGCAATGAGTCACTATCAGGCTCGCAGCCTGTTTGGTAGCAGCCACAGATTGACTAATCATAGGAATGGTTTGGGGTTTGACTGGCAGACGGTAATGGACGGGTGTTGGAGTTACTATAGGACGGAGGACAGCTTCTGCTTTCACTGAGAGTATGAAGGTGAAGGAACTTGAAGGGGAGCCGCTTCTTTCTTTAACTAACTCTCCTTACCAGTAATATGATCTTCTATACACTGGAATACTGTTTCCAAGCAATGGTGGTGTATGAAAGAGACATTGGATATGATATTTGAAGCAGCCACAGCACACTGTTGTTTCTCTGCCTGCCCTTCCTCATCCGAATTAAACAGGCCGCTCACCCAAGATGCTTGTGAGAGTCATTTGAGCTGAATGCCTCAAACCCGTTACCAAATCCTGTCACAACTCAATTCGCATCTAATGTCCTAGCCCTTTGCGGTTTTGCAGTGTTCAAGCCCCGCAACAGGCAAGCCATCAATCTGTTATCATATAAACAGAATACCTACTTATACTTCCATTCAATAGCAACATCATAACTTCAATACCATATACATGATTTTAATTCTATAAACTGTAAAGCACATGAAAAGCATTAGAAACAGCATGCCCAATGATAGTTTCATACGACTTAATGTGTCTGGAGGAAAAGTTCATTTTTTATTACAGTATCAAATTGTCAATTACAATAGCTTCCAAAGATGAAAAGCCGACCAATGACTACTCTCACATGAGAGAGAACATATCATGTAATTAACTCTCCAAAAAATCAAGAGATTTTTATTTGTTTTTCCTAAAATAAATTTCATTTTTTCCCCTACATGATTGGTTGCATGAAACCCACCTATAATATGCTACATTTGCAATGTTATAGCTTGTAAGAGAGAGGACTTTTAGATAGTATAACTTTATTTAATGATATTTTTGGTCTTGATATGTTATGATTTTTTTTTTTAATTTAGTCTTTGTGGTCTAACCGTGACTAATTTTGTTTAAGTGCATGATCGTTTCTATTTGGACCCTCTTGTTAACACATAATTTAAACACTAATTCAATAAATAAAATAAAATTTTATATTTGGACCCTCACGTTAACGCATAATTTAAATACTAATTCAATAAATAAAATAAAATTTTATAACATAGTAACAAAAAATATCATTATGTCAACTTTCATTGGCTAGCTTAAATATTACAATAACGAAGTAGAATAAAATAAGTCGGAAGTCAGAAGGCAATAATAAGAGATGGATTTCCAGGTTAGGTTAGAAATATTTTAATTGTGCCCAATACAAGGAGGTATATGGTGAAATGATTGGCATGCCACTCTCTGATTACAAAATTATCACATCAAATATCCTAAAAAGTTGGAATACGATAATATAAAATCTTGCAAGTTAAAAACTAAACGTCTTCGTTACTAGATAGATCCTACATGTCCTACCTACAGTCAGCACCGCCATTGTAGCCACCACTGCCGTATCCACTATGGCCAAGGTAGTCGCCACCACCCACCATCAACATAACCACTGCCATAGCCACTGCTATCACCACCATAGCCATCATCAATATTGTCGCCACCATCATCCTCCTCACCCTCACCATCATCATCCTCCTCCTCCTCAGCACCACCATCATCATCATCCTCACCACAACCACCATCCTCCTCCTCCTTCTCACCCTCACTATCGTTACCAACATCACCACCACCATCACTCTCAATCTCAATAACATCGGGCACATCTAATTTCACAACGCAATATTGCATTCGTACCCACCTTCCCAATACCTTTGTTCCCAACTTTTTTACCCCAATTGTTTTGGTAGATCCAATAATCATCTTTATATCCAATCAACGCAACAACGTGATTAATAACTAGGAGATCATTGTAAGTCGATCCATGACCATAATACATGTTTTTTCATTGTAAGCCAATCCATGACCATAATATATGTTTTTTTTCCAGTCATGATCTTGGAAGGTGTCGAGGATCCCAAAAGCTGCATAAGTTGGTCCGTTACTGTAGAGAAAATTCTTAACAATCTCATACTCTTCAGGCTCGTACCAAGTAAACGAAGTAGCTTTTAATCGATCAGTAGGCTGGAAAAAAAAGTCAAACCCATACTCCAAGATGTCATATAAAAGACAATACACAAAACAAATAGAATGGATAATTACATTATCAGAATCCGGACTGTGGTAAAGTACTCCCTCCATCGTCAAAAACTGAACAGTGAGCTCAGGTATTTCATGTGCCTTGTTTGTTTCAAAAGCATTGGCGACAAAATCTATGAGACAGGTGAGAGATAGTTTTCTGAAACGCTCTCCTTCCCTCGCTGCTTTGATTTTGGAGCAGGACTCCATTGTGGTATGAAAAGCATGGGCCACACATAAACATGTAGGGAAAATAAAGAATATTTACAGCAACAAACAATTGAAAAGAAAAAAAAAATATTAAGCATCTTATCCTCACGGTGGTCAGTCAATGGTATACTAATAATTTCCTTGTTTACTTTCTTATTCTTCCAATTCCATGAATTAGGAGGCATGCTGAGGGAGAGCAAAAGAAGAAGGATAAAACCAAACTGAAACAACAGAAAGACCAAACTGATTTCAGAATACATTAACAAGACAAAAACAACCAATCTCCAACTCTTGAAGCGCCAGCCTGACAAACCTCAACTCAATTCACTCAAAACCTAAACACTTCAAATTACTAAGCAGCTAACCACTCACCTTCAGATCGGTTCTAACTTCTACCAGAGTCCAAATACACAACATCATTTCTCAAAAGCACGACCAAGGACAACTACCACATATCAAATTGTTTGATAGTTAAACAACAAAAAATGCACACCTCAAGATCACATATTGGCTAGACCAATCCACAGCACACAAAAACCCACATCAATCCACCAAAACAAATTCCAAAAAGTCACAGATGGAATCTTAAGAAAACAGAATCAAAACATAAACAAATTCATCATGTAATGTTAACTAATGGTGCTAAGACTAAATTCTAACATTCTGTCAGCAATAAATGACACAAATTTTAGAATTTCCTCTCCAGTCTCCACTTCCTGAGCAACCAAAACACAGGGCAGAATCTCAATTTCACCCAAAAAAAAGAAGGAAAAAACCAAACTGAAACATTCAAAGCCCTAACTTAAAAAAAAAATTGTACCGAATTAGCATAAATGAAAACAAATCCACGTGAAATTACACCTCAATTAAGACGAGAAAGCTGAAAAGATTGGAACTTACACATTTATGAGCTCGGATTTGGAAGTATGTGATTATCACTTGAAAAATTAATCAAGGAGTTAATGTGACTGGATTTGTCTTCTTTCTCCTTCTCTTCCTGGATGTTAGGAAGAAGAATGCTCAAATGTTTTTTCCTTCTTTTTTGGGAATTATTATTATTAATAAAGATTTGTATAGGTAAGCCTACTAATTAGTATATGAGAAAACAATGTAACTATTTTAGACCGGAAACATACTCAAAAGTTTGACAGTTGCTCTTAATCATCACATGAAAATAGGTATCCAGTGACCCAAAAGAAGGAAGAGTTATGCTTTCAACTTCAACAGATTTACCCTCCACGGCTCCAACTCATTGATTGCACAAAAAAAGGACATGAGAGGCAAACATAACTCTCAGGGATAGAAAGAGGATAACCAGAATCAATTTATTTTTTACAGAATTTCTTTGGCATTTTCCAGTTAAAGGCAAGTTATAATACAAGATATTATATAGGTCAGATGAACTATGGAGGTACCTGCACCAACACGCAAATTAGAATGATGTCAATCCAAAACAGAATGTATCTTAGCTCTCTTAAAAAGATCAGTTGGATACCTAAAACCATGAACTAGAAAATTCAGAACTCAACAGCATACATATAAAGATAGATGAGATAAGGTCATTAAATGTTTATGGAACTATGAGAAATTGAGATATTTATGGATCAAACATTAAATGCAGTGAATGAAGATTCAAAGAAAAAAGATTGGAAATGGATGAACCTGTGCTGCAGAGCTGAGGAGGGAAGGAGATTGGATTGAGAGTTAATGTGACTGATTTGTCTGGTGTAAGACTCTCTTCCTGAATGTTAGGAAGAAGAATGCTCAAGTGTCTGTGTCTGTTCCTTTGCTGGTTTATTTTCTTTTGTAGATTTTGATGGTGAAGGTCTAATTAAGTGATTATGTTGTTGTGGTTGACTAAGCCAGACGATTGTGGATTGTTTGACCAACATGAGAAAAGAGTGGGCTGACACTCTCCTACCGTACCGTACCACAAACCAGGTATATATTGTGGTTTGACGTGTCATTTAGTTCTACCATTTATTTATAGTATATCAATACTGTGATTACGGTAGATAATTTTATTATTTATGTATCCAATTGAATAAATAAATGAGAAATATTTTTAAAAAATTAAAAATAAATTGTAAATAAATTTGAAACAATTTTTCCGTTGTTGGGGTTGCTGGTTTGGTTTGTGGTACGGTACGGTAGGAGAGTGTCAGCCCACTCTTTTCTCATATTGGTCAAACAATCCACAATTGTCTGGCCTAGTCAACCACATCAACATAATCACTTAATCCCTTCACCATCAAAATCTACAAAAGAAAATAAACAAGCAAAGGAACAGACACAGACACTTGAGCGTTCTTCTTCCTAACATCCAGGAAGAGCCTTACACCAGACAAATCAGTCACATTAACTCTCAATCCAATCACCTTCCCTCCTCAACTCTACAGCACAGGTTCGTCCCTTTCTAATCTTTTTTCTTTGAATCTTCATTCATTGCATTTAATGTTTGACCCATAAATATCTCAATTTCTTACAGTTCAATAAACATCTAATGACCTTATCCCATCTACCTTTATATGTATGTTGTTGAGTTCTGAATTTTCTAGTTCATGGTTTTAGGTATCCAGCTGATCTTTTTAAGAGGGCTAAAATACATTCTATTTTGGATTGGCATCACTCTAATTTGCGTGCTGGTGCAGGTACCTCCCTCCATAGTTCATCTGACCTATATAATATCTTGTATTATAAATTGTCTTTAACTGGAAAATGCCAAAGAAATTCTGTTAAAATAAATTGATTCTGGTTATCCTCTTTCTATCCCTGAGAGTTATGTTTGCCTCTCATGTCCTTTTTTGTGCAATCAATGAGTTGGAGCCGTGGAGGGTAAATCTGTTGAAGTTGAAAGCATAACCCTTCCTTCTTTTATGTCACTGGATACCTATTTTCATGTGATGATTAAGAGCAACTGTCAAACTTTTGAGCATGTCTCCTGTCTAAAATAGTTACCTTGTTTTCTCATATACTAATTAATATGCTTACCTATACAAATTTTTATTAATACAAAAAAAGAAATCCCAAAAAAGAAGGAAAAAACATTTGAGCATTCTTCTTCCTAACATCAGGAAGAGAAGGAGAAAGAAGACAAATCCAGTCACATTAACTCCTTGATTAATTTTTCAAGTGATAATCACATACTTCCAAATCCGAGCTCATAAATCTGTGTAAGTTCCAATCTTTTCAGCTTTCTCGTCTTAATTGAGGTGTAATTTCACGTGGATTTGCTTTCATTTATGCTAATTCGGTACAGTTTTTTTTAAGTTAGGGCTTTGAATGTTTCAATTTGGTTTTTTCCTTCTTTTTTTTGGGTGAAATTGAGATTCTGCCCTGTGTTTTGGTTGCTCAGGAAGTGGAGACTGGAGAGGAAATTCTAAAATTTGTCATTTGTTGCTGACAGAATGTTGAAATTTAGTCTTAACACCATTAGTTAACATTACATGATGAATTTGTTTCTATGTTTTGATTCTGTTTTCTTAAGATTCCATCTGTGACTTTTTGGAATTTGTTTTGGTGGATTGATGTGGGTTTTTGTGTGCTGTGGATTGGTCTAGCCAATATGTGATTTTGAGGTGTGCATTTTTTTGTTGTTTGTCTATCAAACAATTTGATGTGTGGTAGTTGTCCTTGGTCGTGCTTTTGAGAAATGGTGGTGTCTTTGGACTCTGTTAGAAGTTAGAACCAATCTGAAGGTGAGTGGTTAGCTGCTTAGTAATTTGAAGTGTTTAGGTTTTGAGTGAGTTGAGTTAAGGTTTGTCAGACTGGCGCTTCAAGAGTTGGAGATTTGTTGTTTTTCTCTTGTTAATATATTCTGAAATCAGTTTGGTCTTTCTGTTGTTTCAGTTTGGTTTTATCCTTCTTCTTTTGCTCTCCCTCAGCATGCCTCCTAATTCATGTAATTGGAAAGAATAAGAAAGTAAACAAGGAAATTATTAGTATACCATTGACTGACAACCGTGAAGGTAAGATGCTTAATATTTTTTTTTTCTTTTCAATTGTTTGTTGCTGTAAATATGCTTTATTTTCCCTCCAGGTCTATGTGTGGCCCATGCTTTTCATACCACAATGGAGCCCTACTCCAAAATCAAAGCAGCGAGGAAATTAGAGCGTTTCAGAAAACTCTCTCACCTATCTCACAGATTTTGTCGCCAATGCTTTTGAAACAAACAAGGCACATGAAATACCTGAGCTCACTGTTCAGTTTTTGACCATGGAGAGAGTACTTTACCACAGTCCGAATTCTGATAATGTAATTATCCATTCTATTTGTTTTGTGTATTGTCTTTTATATGACATCTTGGAGTATGGGTTTGACTCTTTTTTTTTCAACCTACTGATCGATTAAAAGCTACTTCGTTTACTTGGTACGAGCCTGAAGAGTATGAGATTGTTAAAAAATTTCTCTACAGTAACGGACCAGCTTATGCAGCTTTTGGGATCCTCGACACCTTCCAAGATCATGACTGGAAAAAAAACATATATTATGGTAATGGATTGGCTTACAATGAAAAAACATGTATTATGGTCATGGATCGACTTACAATGATCTCCTAGTTATTAATCACGTTGTTGCGTTGATTGGATATAAAGATAATTATTGGATCTACCAAAACAATTGGGGTAAAAAAGTTGGGAACAAAGGTATTGGGAAGGTGGGTACGAATGCAATATTGCGTTGTGAAATTAGATGTGCCCGATGTTATTGAGATTGAGAGTGATGGTGGCGGTGGTGGTGGTGATGTTGGTAACGATAGTGAGGGTGAGAAGGAGGAGGAGGATGGTGGTTGTGGTGAGGATGATGATGGTGGTGCTGAGGAGGAGGAGGATGATGATGAGGGTGAGGAGGATGATGGTGGCGACAATATTGATGATGGCTATGGTGGTGATAGCAGTGGCTATGGCAGTGGTTATGTTGATGGTGGGTGGTGGCGACTACCTTGGCCATAGTGGATACGGCAGTGGTGGCTACAATGGCGGTGCTGACTGTAGGTAGGACATGTAGGATCTATCTAGTAACGAAGACGTTTAGTTTTTAACTTGCAAGATTTTATATTATCGTATTCCAGCTTTTTAGGATATTTGATGTGATAATTTTGTAATCAGAGAGGGACTTCTACCAATCATTTCACCATATATCTCCTTGTGTTGGGCACAATTAAAATATTTCTAACCTGGAAATCCATCTTTTATTATTGGTTCGTATTTTCTTTCGCAGGTTCAAACCGCCTTTAACCTCTTGGAGTGGATCAAGCGTCATCATGAATGGTTTGTAGGTTTTGGAATGTAACCTGCACCAACATTGCAAAAGATCAACAGACATCAGTAATTTCTAAGACAATGAACAACAGTCTATAAATACAAAAGTTAAATGTCCACTTGAAAAGTAACCAGTATAAAGTCAGGATTTACCAACCAGTCCATAATGGGAACTGTTGAGAACACTGCCTTCCTTTTAATCCATGTACTATGAAAACCAACATGCACTCAAAATACTTAAAAGCTCTTCCATATATTCCTACAAAAGCCATGATGGGTGTCAGTGAGACACAACAACCACAACCATGGAAAATAACAGCAATTAGTGGGGGCAGAAAGTTGGCGCTTAAAAAAGAGAGAGCACAACGATGAAAGAAGAAGAAAGAAACAGGCAAACAAAATAAATACTCACCAATAATGAGTAGAACAACAGAGACCAAAATCGCACAAAGCTTCATCAACACCAAGAAGACCAACAGTAGACAAATAAGTTAACAAAATATCAGAACCATAATTGTTAAGGACGGATAGAAAAAAAAACAAAGCACAAACAACATCCCAATGGGAACCTCACCTCAATGGAAAGAGAACCACTGGACAGTTACCGACAACAGAACATGAAAGAAACAACACAGACAAAAAGTTACAGATAATCAACCATCAAAATCCCAATAACAAAAACAATGGACACAAAATAAGAAAATAAAAAATAAATAAATTGAAGACTTACAGTTCCAGTAGTCGCTCAAGAGATAAAAAGCCAAAGATGCCCATGATCTAATAGGAAACTGAAAACACCAGAAGCATAAAAGCAACATAGATCATCACACCCACAAATGACAACGCAACAGAACATGAAAAACGGGAACAAATTTAACGGAGAGCGGAGACAGAATAAAAACAGAACACTATATTCTAAAAATAAAAAGTTAAAACCGAAAAGATCTTCAATGCACATTGCTCACTCACCTGAATGGTACGGAGAGCAGCTGAACCATCGTCACATTACGATCAACATACCAAAAGGAGAAAAATAAAAAGATAAGAACCAAAAACAGCGGAAAGGAAATAAGCATGGCAAAATTAAGGCATAAAAACATGACAGTAATTTGAATTTGTTCTCTTTCATTTTTTTTCTTTTAATTCAGACTGGGAGTTGGGTACACAGGCCCTACAGGGGGTGGGGCCCGCGCACGGGATGGAAAAGGAAAGGGAAAAAATGAGAAAATACATCCAGGTCCCTAACGTTTTATTATTGTTCCTTTGGGTCTTTTGGTTCGTTTAAGTGCCTACTATTTGTATATGTACTCCAGTTTGGTCCCTGACGTGACCAAAATTCAGTGTGGCACGAAATATTTCCTTAATATTATTTTTTTAATAGCTTTTAAGAAATTAACAATGAAATAAATAAATAAAATTATTTTAGAAAAATTCATAAAATCACCTCACATCTATACCAAATGTTCGAAAAATACCTCACTTTTACCTACATCTTTGTATACTTAATGCCTTGATCAAATGCAAAAGCATTCCTCCCCCCTTTCTACAACACGTTCACACGCTTGCCCCTTGATAACCGTGGATTACAAACTGCACAATTTGGAGGAAAACCTACAAGAAAAAATAATAGTAAGAATAATTAGTTGGCCCCGGGAGCTGCACGTCAACTACCAATAAATATATTTGTTAAAAAGGGCAGAGCATACCAGGATCATTTGGATCATAGGGATGACAAACAGAGACGTGGGCATCAACACCAACATCATACAGTTTACTGACCATATTCACTTGAGCCGAAAAGAGTTTGGGAGAGGTATCGACAGAATTCCCGCGCTTGACTTTGAACTTGAAGTTAAACATCAAGTGAGGAGGACAAAAGAAACAAGTCTTCAAAATCCCTAGACACTCTAAACCAGAATCCTGCAAAACAAAATTACAAGCTTATCAGTTCCTCCCCAGATATGAGTGCGCACAAGCACACCATACAAAGTAGACAAAACGTGAAAATGGAGAAACCTCATCATTGGTAGTATTGGTCTTGAAGTCGTCCAGGGCCAGTTTAGCAAGTCCAACAGAATGGTACCACACCAACTCCACTCTTTCTTGCTCTGTCAGAAAATAGCATCCGCGAAACATATGATCTGCCGGACGTTTACGACGCCTGTGCAGCAAAATCAAAGAATACATCATTATAAAAAGCAAAATTCATCATCATTGTATTAAGCAGTAGCCTAATTTAAATTGCACAAGCATATGAAATGAGCTGATCCAAGAAAATATATAGTGCTTACACTCGGACCACTCGGTTAACAAAGATAAGCAGATAGTCAGCCGAAACCGGTCTTAGCTGGAATAACAACATGTGAGACTACAAGCCCAGTTATTTTCCTAAGTGGCTGACACGAGTTAAACAAAATCTACAAAAGTGTCACTAGTAATCGCATAGCACAAATTGCCAAACAATAAGCCCACTAGTTCTTAGAGATTCCTTCCTGCGTTCTCTTTCTCTTGGGAGAAGTTTTGTCTTCTTCTTGACCAACATTTAAAGCACCACGGATTGCTTCAAATGATAAATTTGCTGCTGCTCCAGTGCCCTTTGACAGAGATGAGAACATCATAATATCTTTAAACTTCTCAAACTGCATGAAATTAAAAAAAACATCTTCATGTCCCATTGATGGAAAAAAATTCGGTTTCATACATCATCATAACCATTGGAACCTCGCTTCTTAATGCCCTGACCCTGAATGCGATGGTTAACAATATCTAATGTACCCATTGATTGACAAGACACTTCAAAGTTCAAACAATTTGAGCAATCTTATGGAGAAGAAAAAACACCACCACATTAACCCAAAAAAAGAAGAATAACACATTCGTGGCTCTTTCCTTCCTTTCATGCAGGCAACGAAACAAATGTTTCAATGATCTTACATGGAAAGATAGAGGGATAGAATGGAAAGGGACCTAATTACCATGACCTTATAAGGCTTCGTCCACAATGGAGAGAACATTTCAAGGGCATAAAATTAATAAAAAATGCAATCCAAGCTTACTTATAACCATTCTCTTAGACAAGTGTACAAACCTTCTCTATATGACCAACAACATAGGCTGCATCTCTGTGGACACAATGCTGCCGTTTGCATATAGAATCTACACAAAAAATAAGAGAAACGAATACTGTAATTATGGAAATCAAATTGACATTTGAAGCACTGCCACTGACAGAAACGAGTAGAACTCGAATTTCAAATAAAACACAAACGGCGACACAAATATTTCAAGAACCCAGATTATAAATGAAGCAATTAAAGGAAATATTGAACAATAACCTAACAAATTAATCAAAATAACTGAGAACAGAAACAACTTACATTGTGGTAGCCAGCGGCGATCCGAGAGGAGAGGAGGTAGCTGCGACGACTGGCGGAAGTCTTTTGAATCCGAAGAGAGGTAGGCGGTAGGCGAGGAGAGGAGAGGAGGTAGGGTGGCGGCTGCGACGAGAGAGGAGAGGACGTAGGTTGAGACGAGAGAGGAGAGGAGGTAGGGTGGCGGCTGCGAAGAGAAAAAGAGGAGGCCGGCGGCTGCGAAGAGAGAGGAGAGGAGGTAGGGTGGCGGCTGCGACGAGAAAGGAGAGGAGGCCGGCGGCTGTTTAGAGAGAGGAGAGGAGGTACGCGGCTGCTGCGTAGAGAGAAGCTAGGGCTTCTCTTCTCTCAATTGATTTCAATTTTGACTTCTGTTTAAAACACACCATTTAAATGTTAAACGACGTCGTTTTCACATTAAATATACCGTTTTTTTTATTAAACACACCGTTTAGTTATTAAATAATTAGTAATTAAATTTTTTTATTTTATGACAATTAATATGATTTTTTCTTACAATAATATAATATTTTTTATTAAGTAAAATATTGAACAATAAACATATTAGATAACATATGCATATTAATAATTTTACTTTATACATATTAACTATATAAATGGTCATATTAATTAGATAACATATGCATATTAATAGTTTTACTTTATAGTACATATTAATATATTTTTTCGAGCCTAACATATATACACGAAGAATTTTCAAGTATAATAAATAGTGCTCCATAGGATGATAAAATTAGATCACTTACATTTAGAGCTTAAAAAATATCATTGAACAATACTATAGTGAATTACTTATACTCATGTAACGTGTAATACAACATTAATACAATTTAAATTAAAAGCATAAAACTCTAAACAATTAGTAATTACATTTTTTTAAATTTTATGACAATTGACATGATTCTCTCTTATAAAAATATAATTCTATTTTCATTAAGTAAAATATCGAACAATAAACATTGGTAATATTACTAGTATGTGCCATATTATTAATAATTAATGGTCTTACCTTATACATATTAACTATATAAATGGTTATTACAATTTATAATAATATACTACTTCCTCATATTAAATTTTTCAATTTCTTACTAAAAAAACAAATCCTAATAATTTTAAAATAATAAAAAGGAAAAAAAATGTCTTTTACTTAAGTTAAAAAGAAAAAAAAATTAAAATTTTATATTTCTTAGTTCTTACTACAGAGAAAATATTGTTCCTCATAATAGTTCTTACATAACTTCCTTAATAATTTTTTCTATTTAAAATAACAAATAAAAGGGAAAAAATGAGGACTTTTAATTAAGTTTAAAAGAAAAAAAAAAGAAATGAGGATTTTTAATTAAGT
Source organism: Viola odorata (assembly GCA_963691705.1). NCBI lineage: Eukaryota > Viridiplantae > Streptophyta > Magnoliopsida > Malpighiales > Violaceae > Viola > Viola odorata. Next base: position 77,811,178 of record OY829538.1, on the reverse strand, counting down.
TTAGACGAAAAAAAGAAAGAGGAAAAAATAAGTTTAGAAGGAAAAAAGAAAGAAAATAGAAAGTAGGAATTAATTTTACTAAGAAATTAAAATTTTCAATTTCTTACTACGAAAAACAAATCCTAATAACTTTAAAATAATAAAAAGGAAAAAAAAAAGGTCTTTTACATATGTTAAAAAGAAAAAAAAAGATTAAAATTTTCTATTTCTTAGTTCTTACTACGAAGAAAATATTGTTCCTCATAATAGTTCTTACATAACTTCCTTAATAATTTTTCTATTTAAAATAACAAATAAAAGGGAAAAAATGAGGACTTTTAATTAAGTTTAAAAGGAAAAAAAATGAAACAAATGAGAAATTTTAATTAAGTTTAGACGAAATAAAGAAAGGCGAAAAAATAAGTTTAGAAGGAAAAAAGAAAGAAAATAGAAAGAAAAATAAAAAGTAGGAATTAATTTTACTAAGAAATTAAAATTTTCAATTTCTTACCACGAAAAACAAATCCTAATAATTTTAAAATAATAAAAAGGAAAAAAGAAGGTTTTTTACTTAAGTTAAAAAGAAAAAAAAAGATTAAAATTTTCTATTTTTTAGTTGTTACTACGGAGAAAATATTTTTTCCTCATAATAATTCTTATATAACTTCCTTAATAATATTTTCTATTTAAAATAACAAATAAAAGGGGAAAATAATGACTTTTAATTAAGTTTAAAAGAAAGAGAAGAAAAAAAATGAGGACTTTTAATTAAGTTTAGACGAAAAAAAGAAAGAGGAAAAAATAAGTTTAGAAGGAAAAAAGAAAAAAGATAGAAAGAAGGAATTAATTTTACTAAGAAATTAAAATTTTCAATTTCTTACTACGAAAAATAAATCCTAATAATTTTAAAATAATAAAAAGGAAAAAAGAAAGTCTTTTATTTAAGTTAAAAAAAATGGATTATAACTTCGTTAATAATTTTTTCTATTTAAATTAACAAATAAAAGGAAAAAAATGAGGATTTTTAATTAAGTTTAAAAGAAAAAAAGAAAGAAGAAAAAATAAGTTTAGAAGGAAAAAAAAAAATAGGAGCTAAGAGGATTTGAACATCTCCCCATTAAGATGATTGATGAGGAGTTAACCTTCAAACCAAATGGAAACTTTGATATTGTATTGCATATATATATTTATATATTTTTCCGATCCTCCGGACCGCCGAGCCGGTTTCCAGGTTTGAGCACTTGGAGGTCCGGATCGGCCCGGAATTTTCTGGGCTGGGCCGGTCCGGTCCGGGCCAAAAAACAGCAGTGTTCCGGTTCGGTTTTTGGGCCGATCCGGGTCTTGTTCACCCCTAAATACGACAAGCTTGGCCAAGCCTGTGGCCAAAAATACTTGTTTGTCTGATACAAGTTATAAAGCTGGCATATTTTTCATTCTTTCCACCTCCACAAATATCAGTTTCGATTGCTCGCATCTGCATTCACTGGTTTTTTTGTCACATAGACAGTAATATAACTAATGTTGTGGCATGTCCTAATTAATGAGCAAGAGCAGCAGCAGGTACAATAATACTATTTCATGGGCTTGAAGAATAAGGGCCCAAAAGAGACTGGGCCTAATATTGGTGTGAGACCAAGAGGTGATGAAACAGGGCCAAATGGGTGACATTCATTTAATTTTCATTTTCATTTTTTTCAATGTATTGAGAAATAAAAATTAATGTTAATCAACTATATTTACTAAAGTTATTAAGAATAATTTAATAGATATATGTCGAAAATATGAATTAATCATTTTTAAAATTTTCATAAAAATGGTTTGAGCGTTATTTTTTGGAGAATAAATGGAGTATACTGTAAAACATAACGATGGAATTCAATACTCAAGAAGTTTTGACATTGTCTATCACGGCGTAATTTGGATGATCATCTCACCAATCATTGATGATATAGTATGTATGAAGTTAATATGAAGAAAATATTTTCTCCTCTCCCAAGCTGCCACGGCCAATGTTCTTGAATTCATTCATCTATTTCTTTAATGGACTTTTGGTTATGGATATGGATGTGGATGAATATTTTCCTTTTTTTAAAGTTTGATATTTAGGCTGGGAAAGACTTTTGTGTGGTAGATATGTATACCAACCAAGAAAAAGAGGGAAAAAAAGGTATACCATAAAGTGTATATATATACCAAAATCATAAAATTACACTTTGCAAGAAACATAAAAAATAAAATAAGAAACTAATTCTCATATATTTATTTTTATGAATTTAATATCTATTTTTTCGTATATTTTATGACATAATTTTAATATCTAAGTTAAATTAAAGTAGTAAATTTTTAATAATAAATCGTGGAAATAACAATTCAGGTTGTAAGAACAATATCAACCAGATGATATATATAACCAAAGGAAGACTTGTTGCCACGTATAACCATTTTTCATACATCCCTATCTTGCGTGTAGAAGAATTTATAACAACTTTGATGATTGCTCGTTTGAAATCATGAAATAGTTTGGTAAAATAATCCGAGAGGAGGTTTCCAAGCTACGGTAACCATTAAAAAATTAGAGTTTAGTAGATTTGGATATTGACATAATTACAAGCCCAAAAAAAGCTCTGACCAGAAATTAATGTCACCTCTTAATCATGTCGGTAAACTAGAAACCCTAATTAATGTTTTATAACAGTTGCCCTAATGTTTTCCACTCCTCCCAAGCTTATAGGTACACGAACATTGTACCAAAAAATAATACTCTCCTCTCGTAGATGATGATGATACCCTCTCGTAGGGTAGTGAAGTCATAATGACCTAATCCTTCAGTGATGATCTTAAAGCTCACGTAATGTATCAACTTTGCAGAATCGATACACGTAAAAAAGAATATTAAATATTAAATTTTACATCGAAAATAAACCATAATAAATAATTAAATATAATCACCCACTCATATGCAATCAATTTATATATTAGTCGGGTGATAAAAGTTCTACACACGTCTAAATAGAATACACGTTTTTTAAAATTATAATAATTTATACTCTAATCTCCATGCAAACCAAGGGCAGTTTAGTAAAATTATGTCAACACTCAAGTAACCCCATCGATTATATAAGAGGAACATATTCAGTCCATTTTTTTGACATACCTACAATATATTCCAACCTAGCAACATCTTTCAAAATCCATCATCATCCACAATATTTGCAAAAAAGCCATCAACATGGATGGAAAGGAGCACCAAAACCTCAATCCAACAGCCTTAAGACGATTATCAAAATCCCAAATCCTTAAAAAAATCATAACACCATTTCTAGTTTCACTTTCATTGTTCTCCTTATGGTTGTCTAGCTTCCACTTCTCCGTGTTCCAATTAGTCAGACACACCCTTGACAAGAATTACACATTCCTATTTTGCAATGGACTCCTTGTTTTTCTTGCAAAATTCTCAGGTTTGGTAACTTCTTCCAAAGATAACAACACTCTTGACCAATCTTTCAAGAATTATGAGCAAGAAATTCCATCACCATTAGTAGATAGTGTTGGTGAGGTGCAAGAAGATGTTCTTGAGGAGAGAGAAGAAAATCAAGAAGAAGAAGAAGAAGGAAAAGAAAAAAGTGAGTTCTTGGTGAGATCATCCGGTTTTCAGTCACCACATTGGATACCGATTATTTCAGACTCGAGTTGGGCAGAAAGAAGTGAGCTCTTGAAAGATGAGGAAGTAGAAAAAAATGATTTTTTAGGTAATCAATTGTGCGGTGGAGAAGAGGAAGAATTGATGGAAGGGAATAGTAATGATGGAGTGGTGTTGCTGTCATTGAGTACGGATGAGTTGAACAAGAGATTTGAGGAGTTCATTAGAAAGACGAAAGAGGACATAAGGTTTGAAGCTCAACAACAACTAGTCCTTGCTAATTAGATAGTAGTATTAATTAAGCATATATGTAGAAGCTAGCTAGCTAGCTAGCTCATCAATCCTGTAATTTTTTTTTCTTCTTTTTTTCTTTTGTTTACCCTATTTTGTACGAAACCATATGAGAATCTATTTTGTTTAATTTTATCTCTTATATATGTTTTGTCGTTCAAAATAATAAGTCGAATTAATTAGCTTGATAATTGGAAAAATATTTGGAGAAAATAATAAATTATAAACAAAACAACTGCCACGTTGATATTCTGTGGGAAAAATAATAAATTATAAACAAAACAACTGCCACGTTGATATTCTGTGGGAAAAATAAAGTAAAATAGATGTGACTAAACAAAATAAAAGGAACAACCCCTTTTTTATGGTATCTTTTCTTTTAGAAAAAAAATATTTTATACTTATTCGACACAATGAATCAAAATGAACAAACGATATTAGCGTTAGATATTAAATTGGTTATTTTAAAACGCAAGGTTCTCGTAAATCTTTTCATGCATCTTCTTAATCTCTTCTAAGTAAGAGTTAATACATTTAAATATAATCGGATTTTAAAAAATATAATTCTCTCAGTACAATTTTCTCTATTTTTCTCATATTCGAACCTTATTGAACTTAATTCCAAAAAACCTTTTCAATGTCCTCTCAATCAAAAAAATATCTGAAGCACAAATCAATAATGTAAGTTAGAAGTTGCTATGGAATAATGAAAAATGACATTATTGTTACAGCTACAAAACGCAAAAACTTCGTCTTCATCTATTAGTAATTAAATATGTACGGATCCATTTGGTTTAGAACACTTGTGTGGTCTTAGTCTCAAGAGCTTTCATTTTCATTAATGCGTTTGTGGATTTACAGAGAATGGATGAGAATGTAATTTAGTGATTATTTTATCGGTGATAAAAATATAAGTAAGATTTTCATCGTCAAATAGTATTGGAGATTGACTTATCATGATTTTATAAGGATTTCCTATCAGCGTTAGCGTACGCATTCTATCTTTTATTACTTGAAAAAAAAATTGGAAATGAAATTCAACTATTTGCTTCATTTGTAGCACACAAATTAATCCATCTAGAAGTATCCATAAAGGCACCCAAATTATTCGAGGGACACATCAACTTTGCTAGGTGAATATATATATATATATTTGAATATGGTTTTCTCCATTTAATATACTCGAATTTAAAATTTTGATTAAAAATAACAACAAAAGTAGAGTAAAGAAAGTCTATATGTGAAGTCCAATTTGAATCTTGGATGGAATGTACTGTTCTGATAAGAATGAGAGTGAGTGCACTGATAGTGCTTCAATCTCAAATTTCACTCCTCTTTGCAGCATTATCTCTAGCTCCAACCTGAAAAAATACAGAAATTTATGTCAACTTAATTTTATATTAGGTCCAGCAAAATTATAAAAAGTAAATAGCAATTTAATAAAAAAATAAATGAAAGTGTAAGGATATCATAAAATAGCATTGAAGTTACAGAAGCCTACCTCCAATGTGGCACTTCTCTTTGTAGATAGCATCTATCTAGCATGGTTTCAGTTCTCCTCTTATCTGAAACAAAGAGCAGGAGCGGCAGTGAAAAGTGTCAGGAACAAGACAGCAATAGCTAAATTGAGGAATGGGAGCAGAGAAAAACTGTTCTCACCCTCTGTAGTTAAAGGAAGCAGACAATGTTTGGGGAGAGAGTATTTATCGACGTCCAAAGGGAAAGCTCCAAGCCAATGTATCCCCGCGACACGCAGAAATTTTGCATCGTAGGCCAGTTGCTTACAATGTCAGAGAGAAGGGAGAAATTGAAGTTCAGTCACAGTGATGAAGGCCGAAGCATTTATATGTTTCATGGCAAGTTTACTGCAATTGATGTGACATGAGTATGAGAAGAAAGTGAAAAGCAGATTAGCAATCAATCATGAAGTCTAACCATGGAACCAAACCGATATGTGGTGAGGATGTCAAAGCCGTAGGGATCACAATCTACCAAGCAATATACAGGCAGAGACAATTTCTCAACAAGAAGCCGTAAAAACCTGATAGCCAAAAATGTAAGGTGTTTTAGAGATGTCAGAAAGATTCATAGGCAGATGAATGCATATGTGATGGACAAAGGACAGACATAATAAAGCTTCCAATCTCAGTAGAAATATCCTACCTCCGCGTGGGAATATCAGGATACCCTCTACCCTGCCAAATACAAAAGATTCAGCATACTAAACCCACCATAAGAAAAGGCCTAAGTTAGCTTGATACTTACAGTGATTACAATACACCTATTGGAGTTACAGAAACGGTCATTTGCTAAGCGCTGGAACACTGCAGCCCCCACATTGCAAGAAAATAGTTCATCCAATTAAAAGAAATGAGAAGAAAGAAAACTCCTTGTCACCCCAACAAAATATGAGGGTTTCACCTGATTCCTTCTCCACAAGCAGTATGTACTCAGCAACACTAACAATATCTAGGCACAAGAATAAGGGGGCAATTAGCAATACAATCAGTACAGAATTGATTGGAAAAATAATCAAGTTTATGCTTTTAGGTTTAAAAAAAGAGTAAAATTTCAAACCATTCCTCAACTTTTATGACTCCAAAATAGAATACTACACAAAGTAGTCAATTCACACGCACCACCATCTATTTGTTTCTAACCAAGTAAACAGTAGGCATTTGAGATTAGCTAAGGTATCCAGTGACTCTAGTCTACTAACATAAACCATAACTTTCAAGAGTAAGTATAGATACCTTTGATCTCTTCAACATGCACTGGAATAGGGTGGGCCTGCAAATAAATCAGAAATAGTCATATCCAGAAAGTGATGCAGCTAATACTAACATGATGCAGTTAATAAAATGTGTCTTCCTCCATTCTTACAGTACTCGGGGAACTAATGCAATCAAATTTCCTTCCACCTTCCAGGAATCGTAACCACCCCATCACCAATCTATGCAACAGGAAGAAATGGATCAATACATATTATGACCTCCTGTTGAACTCTAAAACTCAGATTCCCCACATTCTCAAAGGATCAGTGTGATTGAAAGTACCCACCCATTTCCAACTGAGACCTGCCAAAGCAATCATTACATAGTAAATTTACCAAGAGCAGTTGAGAAGCTTAGGTGTGGCAATCTAAAAAATTGTAGAAGACATCATTAAATCCTTTGACCAACAATCTGATCGCTGCAGCAACACTTTTTTAAGACAATTTTTATATGATCAACGTGAATGAACTTAATATCGTTTAAGCCAATTGCGGCACACCAACATCTTTCATGTAATGACATCGTCCATTTTTCATTTCTACCTTATTATTTTTTTGTAAATTATCAGACTAAAAAAAGCAACGCTAGCACAAAACACTAAATTCTATTGCTTAACTAGAGAAACAATTCCAGAATTTAAATTCAGGTAGAAATGAAGAAAGTACCAACCACATTCAGGTTGTGACGACTGCATTGAAGAAGGATGCATATGTCGTTAATTGCCCGGTCCACTATTGATTGTTCTGCATTGCAACAGAACCACAACAACTCACATTCCAGAGCAAATAATATCTAGATATTCACTTCTTTAAAGAGCCCGGTTAACGTAATAACGAATTCACATTTACCTGTAAACACAGATGGGTGCATGTAATATATATCTCTCTTAGACCCATGTTTGTTCTCTTGCAGAAGCTGTTGAACAATCACCAACACTCTTAACAACACGTCTGAAAAACAAGGAAACAAAAAACGATAACGAACAGGACCCATTTAGTGAACAGTTGAAAACCTCATTCCCATCTTTCAGAATTCAATCCAGCAAATGTGCATATCAAAATCGACTCACCTATTCTACGCACGTGGCATTTACTCATGAGCGTGATAATTTCCTGCCCTTTTGCGAGATCAGAGCTGCAACAACTGAGAAAAAGAAAACCAAGCGAACAAATTACTACTACTACTTTCTTCTTTATCGTTTTCAAGACCTAAATTTCAATTTACAACTGAGGAACAACTACGATTAACGGAAATGAAGACAGTGATGAAGTGATGAAGTGAGCGGGAGCTAACCAGGTAGCGTCTGTATTTGAGCAGTAGTTCTGGAACTTGTTGATGGAGATGGACGGAGATCGACCTTCGCTCAGATCTTTCACCAACGACGCCGTGAACGCTGCAATCAAACAAGTGAAAAGTATGATCATCGGCGATTAGAGAAACCGGAATCAGAAGCATTTTATTGAGTTTTGAGTTGTCGTTTCGATAAAGACCTTTGATCTTCCTCAGCAATTCTCTTCGTCGTTTGGCGCTGCAGATGTTTCCCTCCATCATTTCAGATTTCTGGGGGAAAAAAAACAAATTTGAAAACTATTTTTGAATTTAGTGTTACTGTGTTAGTGGTGAACTGTGTAACTGGGCCTGGAGCTGCACATTCTGGGCTTGAAGGATTGGGCTTGGACCTGGCAAAAGAAAAGACTAATCAATGCACAAAATACTATCTCGTGTTGGCTTAATTCTATTTTTTTATTGGTTAAACCCTAATCATTTTGAAGTAACATCTACATATGTTAATTTTTTTAAGAATATATTAAAAAAATAATGTATTTAATAAAAAATAAATTTAGAACTAGGTTGGGTTCTGAGTTCGATAAAGTTTGTCTCCGTTAGTCGTTTTTGACATGGTTGAAACTTAAAATGAAATAAAAAATGTTCAAAACTCTTAATATATTAACCCCACATTTCATTCGAACATTATCGAGTTAAAAGAATACTTAAATAAAATTCACTCAATCCGTTCTGGTCTTTTAATTCCTCTATATTTATAAAGAAAAAATAATTTATATATGAATTTTAATAAGTGGTCTTAGAATTTTCAGAAATTAAAAATTAAAAATTAGCCCTAGACTTTTTCTTGTGTGCATTATTTAATTTGGCTGAGATTTGGCTCAATGAACTTAGCACAAACACTAAAATAATTAAATAAACAAGTCATTGCATTAAATAAGAGCGAGTTCCCAACAAACTTTTTTGGTTTTAAAGAACAAAAATCCAGTTATGATCCATTTGTCAATTGAATCACTACTAGTACTAATTATATCCCATAAAAGCAGAAGAGAGAGTCATAACCAAACCTTCTTTCAATTGACAAACAACGAACCGCTTGGCCTGCAGAAAGGAACAAGATTTGCTGCAGGAAGCACTGAAGTTTACTACTGTGGCGCGCGCATGACTTCCATCATCTTCTTAGGATTCTTCTAACCGCCGCAAACAAAACCCGAACAGTTGCATATAATTCAGCTTCATCTGGTAATCCCTGTTCTCTGGAAATTTCTTATTTTTGTCTAAAAGTTGCCTCGTTTCTTCTTGCCTGTGCAAGATTCCATCTTTTGCCATCTGCAGCAATGACCCATCATTACTGTTCCTCTATTGATCTCGTTGGGATCATTATTTTTCCTATTTATCGGGTTTGTTTCGTTTGCTTATTTCTTTTTTATGTGGTGTAATTTGAAGGGTATGAGGTGAAAAGACTTGAATTTGGATCAAAACCCATGTTTTATTTCCTGATTTCTGCCGATTACTCTATAAGGTTTTGGATGATTTGCAATTTGGATCCATACCCATTTTATGATTTGCAATTTGGCATGGAAAAGGATTTCTCTTTCCTATTCCTTATCTGGACTTGTGTACGAAAGTTCCTAGTCAGAGACTCAGATGCACACCATTCTGTTTTGGAATTTGGATAACTTATTATACAGCTTAGCTGCTAAGGACAAGACTACTACCATGTAGAAATTAGGAATTTGCTAGGAAACTTCCCTCTACCTGGGAATGCTATAAATTTGATGCAATCCCTGCTTCTGTCAGTACCTCTAATCCAAGAAAGTTGCAGATAGCTAATTGCGTTGCAGTGAAGTTGTAACTTGGGCTGTTAGTGAGGCTTCTAAACTTAAAACTCATACTTCTGTAAAATCCTCTTTCAGTTGTTTCAATGCTGGTGACTTTGAGCTTTTGGTTAATCCCGTAATTTGGTATAATTTTGAAATCTTCATTTTCATTGAACTTGTTCCCTACTGCAGTTTGTAGAAACAAATGCTCAATTGTAGAATTTTCAGTGCCATTGCTGTTTTCTTATTTAGCATTTTGTTTCTTTCTGTCTGTGTGGCAGTCGACCATGATCTGGCATAGAGAACTTTTTGTATATCGTGTAGATTACGAATATTTGTTGCACACTTACGTATTATTTTGCAAGGATCCTTAAGTCATAGCTTACCTTGTTTTTTGCATATGTTGTATTTGCTTGTTGTGATCAGCTGAAATTTTAAATTGGAATATTTTAACTAATGTGCTTGCTTGCAACATTTTCAATGTGGAATTGGCTGCTCCTTGGTGTGACAGATATGTGTAATACTAACCATGTTTGCAAGATTTATAGGTTAAGATTTGTATATCAATTGACAATGCTAGATTCTTTTGGGGTGAACAATTTGGCTGTCTTAGTTGAGACAAGTAAATGCTTGACATTTTCAGGTCTGCCGAGACTCCTCTGGTTGTGCTATACTGCGCTAGTAATGGCATCCGATGGTGTACAAGAGCCCTTACTTCCAGAATTAGCTGATCTGACCTCTCAAACAAAAAATGCATGTGCTCCCAACAAAAGGAGATTTCGCCGTGTTAAAAGTGCTCCTCTTGCAGAAATTGTTACTTCACAAATCATTGACACTGGTGCATTTTCAGGTCCCGAACCCATTTCTGGGGGACTCACCCTAAGTTTGACCAAAGTAGCTATGATCTTGGGTATTTATTTAGGTGTTGGCTCTGTGTCCTTTTATGTGGTCAGGGATGATATCAAGGGGAAGAAATCAAATCCCATACTTGATTCTCTATATTTCTGTATCACAACTATGACTACTGTAGGATATGGTGACCTAGTGCCTGATACTGTTTCTTCGAAGCTACTTGCCTGCCTGTTTGTTTTCGTAGGGATGGGTCTTATTGGATTAATAATGAGCAAAGCAGCAGACTACTTGGTTGAGAAGCAAGAGATATTGCTGGTTAAAGCCCTCCACATACATGACAAGCTTGGTCCATCAGCAATACTAAAGGAGATTGAAACCCACAAAGTGAAGTACAAGTGTTATGTGGCCATAGCGATCCTTTCCGTGCTCATGTTGTCTGGGACCATCTTCCTATGCAGCTATGAGGGTTTGGATTTTATCGATTCCATTTATTGTGTCTGTTCAACCATCACTACCCTAGGATATGGAGATAAAAGCTTTTCTACGGGACCTGGCCGTTTCTTTGCTATATTTTGGATCATAACCAGTACTGTTGGCTTGGCTCAGCTCTTTCTCTACATTGCTGAGCTGCTTACCGATCAACGACAAAAGGCACTGGTCAACTGGGTTCTTACAAGAAAGATGACCCATGTAGACCTGGAGGCAGCTGATATTGATGATGATGGAATTGTTGGGTAAGTTAATTCTTTCTTTTATCGTCACGATATATAGTTTGAGTTATATTGCTGTCGCTGATTCTCTTGTTCCCCCTTTTGTTATAGTCCTGCCGAGTTCGCACTATATAAGCTTAAGGAGATGGGAAAGATTAGCCAAGAAGATATCCATCTTGTGATGGAAGAGTTTGATGATCTTGACGTTGATCAATCGGGAACCTTGTCGGTGTCTGATCTGACTCTTGCTCAAGCAACTCCGCCGCCGCAGAAGTGAGTCAATCTTGTTATTCTTTATGCTTGAGCAATGGAGCAATGTTGATTTTCATGGGAGAGCCAACCTCAAAGTTCTTACATAAATTCCTTGTTGTAGTTCATGTTTCTACTAGTAGTCCAGTTCAATCAATCCATCAGCCATTTTTTCAATTGAAAGTCTTGCTAGTAAAAATAATTATACCATATGAGGTTGTACATTTATAAAATTAATTACAGAAATATTATTGTACATCTTTATGCTTGCTAAACTTTTATTTAGATATAAAATTATGTTATCGTACATGAGGTTGTAGTTCAACTAGTTAGCGTATGCTGTCTTTATGACGTAATAAGGTTATAAGTTCGAACTCTATTATTGCAATGATCATCATCAATATAACCAATTTTTTTATAGAAAAAAAAACCATTTTATCCTCAATTTGATTCAAATATACTCATCTTGACCAAAAAGAAAATCCAAATACTCATGAAGAAACTTTTTCTTATATATGAGAAAAACACTACAAATATTACAATTTTATTGAATGCAATAAATATATATAAAATGATTTTAAGTATGGTTATAATTAATTTTCTTTCAGATTTTGATACTGTTACAGAGGATCAAATATTAACAGATATTGCATGTAGATATATGTTTAAAAAATACTCCCTCCCAGTTTTATTAATTGTAGCTTTTCCGAGTTTTTCTACGGATTTTTTGGTTCATCTCCTCTTCTCATTTTATCTTTTCCGAATTATATATTTTGTGAAAATGACAAATTAACCCTTCTGCATTAAGCTAATTTGATAATGGTGTGATAATTTGAGTGAAAATTAGGATGAAAATAAAACAATGTAGAATAAAATAATATCAAACATCATTGTTTTAAATTTTGCTACGATGCTGACAACGACAACTAATAAAACTGAGAGGGAGTATAAACGACATTATAAACACCTCATTTAAAATTTCTCTAAAACTCGAGAAAAATAAATATACCACCGGTTGATTATAAAAAATGCAAGCCAATCAGGTTTCACACAACCACAAAAGTGGAAGTAATCATTTCGTTCACTCAATCACGTTAACTAATAAGAAAACTACACGTTAATAACTACAAATTAGGCGAATTTAAAATTTGAATTTAAAAAAAATTATAAACTTAAGTAATTCCGGGATAACATATAAAGAAACTCATACACGTAAAATCACTTTATTAGTTTGGTTACATCCTAATTATTGATTCGGTTGCACCCTAATTAGAATAACAACGCAATATAATTTTTTCAAAAGTAGTGGTGGGGTGCACACTGTTGACCGTACAGGCACAATCAGTGTCCTCCATGGACTATCGTGGTCAATTCATATTCGTTTCCAGTCATTGTGGGTCCCAAGGTTTCATTAATCAAAGGCTCTGATTAAATTTCTCGGAATATAGAGGAACCCCACCCTATAGTATGTGAAACGCAGTGTTGGTGTACATTGTACGACTATCCATAACTTGCAAATAAACAACTAAGACAATCATGTGGTGCACAATTCACATTTTACAACATAAAGAGTACTAATATGTTCCTCGCTTCAAACGACCCGTAGCTTATGAATTGTCCATTTATAATTCGTACTTTATTTCTTAATGAACTAAATCGATTTTACGATAAATTTAAAAATAAAAAATACACATAGTTTAAATCTAAAATTGTCATTTCCAATCCATATACATCCACAACCGAAAAGAAATTCCACCGTCCATCCATATCAATCACCACTATCATTATTGATCCAAAAAATTCAAAGTCCCCATCTTGATAAAGAAATTCAATCCAAACTCATAAAAATTGATGGAGCCCAATATCATAAATCATTATTAGCATATGAACTAATTAATACCACAATGATAATAATATTAATAACTCTTCTCATAATAATGACAAAATTACAAGCAAAGGGAAGCTAACAAGAACTGCTGATTTTTTTTTTATAAAAAAAGAAGAAAAAGAGAGAAAAAATAAGTTGCTAAAAGTTAGAGAAAGGGTACACTTCATTTCAAGATTGACAACTTTATGAATCATTCATCAGTCTCATGATCATCATCACCATCAAGATGCTGTTGCTGCTTGCAGCTGTCAACCGCTACATCAGGTTGCCCAGCGACGACATAGTCTAAGAGGTCTTCACCTGGTTTGTCACCGGGAGAGTCGGTAGCCGGTAAAGATGTTTTCCCAAAGAAGACAACAGCGACAAGGAAGAGAGCTGTGGAGAGGAAGAGTGGCCAGAAGTAGGCCAAGATTGTGAGGAATCTTGGTGCGAGAAAGAACAAAGATGCAAGAATGAGAGAGATGGCGAGTGTAAAGATGATATGGTACTTGTATTTCATGAGCTTTTCTAGGATCTCCATGGTGTTTGTTGGCGGTGGTGGAGGAGATGGTAGTGGTTTTTTGGGGGAAAGAGAGGTGGGAGGTGAGGTTATCTTTTTGTTCGCAGAGATTCTCTGAAAATGAATTTTTGTGTTTGTATTTGTATTTGTTTATTATTTGGGTTAAGGAGGTAGAGACTAGAGAGGAAGTAAAATAAAGAGTGACTGTAAGTTTTGGTGTGTTTTTGTTTGTCAATTTGTAGATTTTTTTTATACTGTACTTTACTTTTTCTTGGACACATAAGGTGAAACTTACATCGAAGGATAAGAAATTTAACTATTTTTAATTTATACTTTATATTTACGTTGAAAAATTAAAAAAATTATGTGAAAAAAATCACCTCTTAAAAATCTAAGTATAAATGAATGAGATTAATCTACCGTTATAAAAGAATAGGGTTTTGAGACATTTTACTACCAAGTTAATTACTTTTTTTCTGTATTTTTTTCAAAAATATGCTGTTTGTACCAGTAGCACTGAAGTTGTCGGCTACTTAAAATTTTGAAATTAGAATTGAAGACTTAAGCTTTAACCAACGTTTTTGTATGCTTGTGGAGAAGATGAGATCTAAGAACATGATACGCAGCAAGCAAGGGCAGGGCAACCCTCCCTAGGCAGAAAGTTATTCCACATGGGAATAATTCCATTCTCAATAGTGAATTGTACTGTAATACCTTTTTAAATTATAGGTTTGCAAATTACAAGGTCTGACATTTGTCCCTAAAATTAAACTAAATTAAATAATCACGAAAAACGCGTAGATTCGTGAGTAAAATTTGGGTAGATCATAATCTACCTACATCATAATATAGGATGATGACACGTGTCCAAAAGTGTCAAGAATAGTGGTATTTTAGCACTATTTGGGGCACGTGTCATCATCCTAGATCATGATGTAGATAGATCATGATTTACCCAAGTTTTTTCCTAGATTCGTTGACAAAGTTGTTCTCTTTTAAAAAAAAGTTTCGGTTTTGAATTCTGAGTATACACAAGCAGCTGCACTAAAATTTATGAGGGTAAATTTTACTGTTTTTATCCGATTTAAATTTAAATTAGTTCATAATCGAAATTTAATTGCAGGATAATTTTTAGAAAAAAAAAACTAAATAAGTTATTGGATTCCTGATCAGGAAATGTACCATGTTACCTTTTCATCTAGTGATGATGGGAAAAAAACTAGAAAAGGAAATGGAAAGGGAAATGTCACCTTTGTTCGATGAATTTGCACTCGTGGAAGATGACTTGATTGAGACTAAGAAATCAAACCTGAAATTGATTTTTATCAAAGAAAAGTATCTATCCAATTCACATCTCTCGTAAGTAAAGAGTTATAGTTTCGATTCTTTATGTATAAAAAATTATATGTTAAAAATATTTTACTTTTTTATGAGTGAATTTAATACAAACGAAATTATAATTTTATAACTTTAAGAATATATTGGGTTAAAATAAAAAAGATAGATTGTGACATATCTACAAATTTGTTTTCATTGGTGTAGAAACTTGTCACCATTTTCTACTTTACTCTCAACCACATTCACTTTCTAGTCTAATGAGTAATAATTATGCTGCAAGTCAAACACAATCAATATAATAAAAAAAAACATCAAAGAATAAGTTAATAAGGAAAAGAAACTAATTTATCTTCAAGAATCCATTTGACAAATTGTTTAATGCTTGATTATCATTATAATTCAAGTAATAGGTGCATTTTGTTTTTATAACGCAGATTAAATGTTCGATCTTTAATATTGTAGTGATCATTTTGATTAATTTAGAATACTATGCGATTGAACGTGGAATCTTTTTCTTTAAAAAAATAATAGTTAATTATTAATGATCATTATAATAACTTATATTATAAAAAAAGTATAATCTTAACATTTTTCTTGGTTTCATTTGACCGAGAATGCAACTTTTTATCATAAATTTACACAATAAATTCGTGACCCAACAAAGGAAACTTTCAAGATGAACTGGGCCTGAGGCTCGGCCCAAGAAGAGCACACGACTTTTCTTAAAAACAAGACGAGTAAGCTTTCTTCTCTCGGTCTCGTCTCGAGCTCGAGCAGCTAAGCATGGCGCCTGCGAGAGCCATGGGCGCTGTCATAGCTGCTGTCTCTGTCTCTGTCTCTGTGCTAGTGTTCTCCTATTTTATCCACAGTCACAGCGCCAAGAAAAAGACTCATTTATCTTCTCTGAAGAAGAAGAAGAAGAAGAAAGCAAGAAACGGATTGGTTGATGCTATTGGAAACGCTCCGTTGATTAGAATCAATAGCCTCTCCGACGCCACTGGATGTGAAGTAAGTTTCATGATATTACTTTCTAGTTCATTTTTTGCTTCTGGGTTCTCTATAATTTATTGTTTTATGCATAATTTGTGGAACTCTTCTATGGTTTGGACTTCACTTTGTCTAAAGCTACAAGCTTTATGATTTTGAAGTCTTGGTGCTGTTTTTCTAATCTATGATTCTAGGAATTATGGCGCTGTAAGTTTTCTGTAGCTAACTAGGAGCTTGGAGTTTCATTTCTAATGTGTAATTTGTGAATTATTTATGGTGTAGACTTTTAGGCGTTTGTGCTTTGGATCAAGCTATGATTTTCCTTTCTTGTTATGGAGCTAGTCTTGTCTATAATTCATACGTGATTTGAATCATCAGGTACGGTATTGCCTGATCTCTGGTTTGTGCTTCTGTAGAGTACATTCATATTTGTGTAGTGACATGCTCTGGGTTCTCTATGGCACTCTTTTTTTTGGTGTTATGAAGCTGTGATGATTGATGCAAATTTCACGAGCTCTTCTTTCCGGTAGTCAAGCTTAGTTTGATTTGTTATTTTGCTTCCTTTACTTAGATTCTTGGAAAATGCGAGTTGCTAAATCCAGGAGGCAGTGTGAAGGATGGAGTTGCAGTGAAAATAATTGAAGAGGTAAATCACTTGAATGCTCTGTGCTTGCCGCAAGTCATTAAAGTTTGATAATTTTGGTAGCAGTGATTTTTCTGTGTAGCTCTAGATTGACTTATTATGAAGGAAGCTATTGGCTTATAAATTCGGGTGGACTTGTAATTTGGATATGAAATCTAGTACCAATTTAGTAATGCTCCTTAAAATCTTTTTGCCTCTAACAAGAAACCACAGCTGAAAGTTCTCAGTGTGAGATGGTGACTGGGCCAAAATTTCAATCGTAGCAGAACTTGCCTTTCCTCTCATATTCCTGCTTCACCATTTTAGTTTGAAATGATAATAATAATTAAAGAATCCATATCCTGTTTTTCCTTCTCTCTGTAGGTTATAGTAATCTCAACGCATAAATTTGTGCGAGGGGGCTAGAACCACTTCAATGTCATATGTGATCCAAGGTTGTAACCAAGCATTATTTGATTAGCTATTCAATGATTTGTTTCCCCCTGTTGTATGTTCTAATCTCTCTTTTCTGATACAGGCTCTGGCATCTGGCCAGCTATTCCATGATGGCGTTGTTACTGAGGGAAGTGCTGGAAGCACTGCTATTAGCCTTGCTACTGTTGCTCCTGAATATGGATGCAAATGTCATGTGGTTATCCCAGATGATGCAGCTATAGAGAAGGTATAATAGATTGCACAGTTCTTTTAACGATATTTTTGTTTATATCGCACCATAATCAGGTTTATTTCTCTTGAAAATTTTATTAGTCCCAAATTCTCGAAGCCCTGGGAGCTACTGTTGAAAGGGTAAGGCCAGTTGCAATCACACATCGGGAGCACTATGTCAATGTTGCTAGGAGACGAGCAATAGAAGCAAACAAACTAGCATCAAAGCTTAGAAAAAGTGGAGGAAATGACGTAAAAGATACAGTGCAAGTTAATGGTTACAAATCTGAAGGAGATAATGATGACTCTGTCTTCTCAAGTTATTGTAGTGGTGGTTTCTTCGCGGATCAATTTGAAAACTTGGCAAATTTCCTGGCCCACTATGACGGTACTGGGCCAGAAATTTGGGAACAAGTCGGTGATAAGTTAGATGCATTTGTGGCTGCTGCAGGCACCGGAGGCACGGTGGCTGGTGTTTCCAAGTTTCTGCAGGTTAAATTTGTTCCCTCTTTTTTGTGAAAGAAATTTGTTCCCTCTTTTGATTTTTCTTTTCCAAATGTTATGCAATGAAAAGTCCCATAAATTCTTTTTTGGCATTCTGCAGGAGAAGAATCCAAACATCAAGTGCTACTTGATCGATCCTCCTGGTTCAGGATTGTTCAATAAGGTAACCAGGGGGGTAATGTATACCAGAGAGGAGGCTGAAGGAAAACGGCTAAAGAATCCATTTGACACAGTAACTGAAGGAATCGGAATCAACAGATTAACGGAGAACTTTAAGATGGCAAAACTTGATGGTGCATTTCGAGGGACTGATAAGGAAGCCGTTGAAATGTCAAGGTTAGTTCACTCTCTGCTCTCCTGTCCCTAGTTCTTTACATCCTCATCGCATTGGTAAAGACTTGATGATACGCTTGGGAAATGTCTCCAGTAGGATGCTTCTCAACAGCTGACAAACGTTTTAGTTTTTCAATTGACGGATTTTCACACTTTCTTGATGTATAGGTATCTTTTGAACAATGATGGTCTATTTCTAGGGAGTTCTTCAGCCATGAACTGTGTTGGAGCTGTTCGACTGGCACAGTCACTTGGTCCGGGTCACACGATTGTAACCATTCTATGCGACAGTGGGATGAGACATCTTAGTAAATTTTACAACGCCGAGTATCTCTCTCTGTATGGTTTGACACCCACAGCAACTGGATTAGAATTCCTCAGCATCAATTGAGACTTGGATCATAAGTTTTCTCTACCCAGTTTCAGAACAGAACAAACAATGGTGGCGAATGGCGATGTACATCACAGAGTTTTGGTGTAAGGCTGCTGTCTGATGATCCGATATGAAATTTTGGCCGTCACAGCTTATCGAAGCAGGTACTTTAGAGTAGATCAACCACCATTCAATGTTTTTAGGATTGTTACAGATTCGTTGCACTATTATAGTGCATGTAAGGCTTATGATGGTTTATTCGAAACTGAAATTATTGATTACAATCAATTTTGACCTAAAAGTGACCTGTTTCCCTTTTCTTTTCTTTTCTTTATGTTTTTGCCTTCTGGTATCAATTAAATTAAAAGCCTTTCATAATATCACTACTCAGTGCCTAATCTGTGCTGGAAATGCTATCCAAGCTTAGACAGTCCTTTCCCCCCCTCCATAGATGCTGTTTCTGTTTAAATAGATGGAATTCGACTATGAGACTTAAATCCGAGACCTATTCTTCCCCGTCTTATAGGAAGTACTTCTAAGTTACTAACTCAGGCTCGAACGCGAAACATAATCCTTCCGCTTCATAGGAAGTATCGCTAACTTGCAAGCTCGCTCTTTCGTTTCCTATGCTCAGGCTGTTGAGTTCAGCCATTAGCTAAAGTTTAATTTATGTAGATTCATTCATAATACGAAAACACAAAACATACATCAGAAACTTGGAATACCTTAAACCTTGACAAAATAACATGAAACGTCATAAAACAAAGTATAAAAAATGTACATTTGACCTTTTTGAGCAACTGCTAGTAATCAAGCTTCAATCTTCAGAGATGGAAGACTTGATGGAGTCCATAGAAAGATCAATCTCAATCAAGTTATCCTCCTCAATTGCCTCATTAAGCTCTGCCCATAGCTCCATTAGATCCTCAGGCAAGTAATCCGGCAGATTCGACTGCGATTTTTTCTTCGAAACCGCATTGAAATCAACAGAATTACTCATTGGGAGACTGATTTCAATAAGATCATCACCATCCTGATCATCAAAATCATCATCAGATACTGAAGAACTCTCAGAAATCACCAGATTTTGACCCACATTGGAGCTGCACAACATCCAACTCAGCTCAAAATTTCCAGTTGCGGAGAAACCGTCACTGCTTTCACTATCTGATGGGAAATCCGCTGCTTCAACTTGGTACTCATGGATATGTGAAATTTCTTCACTTTCTTGAGATTGAGCAACATTTTCAATCTCTGTTGTAGTGCTTACTTGCTCTGCAACTTGTTCTTGCTCTTTCTGGGTTGGACTCTTGACAATGACAACCTTTTTCTTTGAGAATCTGACAATGAAAATGGTTGACAGAAATACAGTAGTGATGGTGGTGACAAGAAAAACAGAGAAACCCAGAATTAGAAAAGTGAAAACTAGAGAAGGGACAAGAACTGCAAGAGAAAGCAAGAAACATGGTTTTTTACTTTCAGCTGGTTTTTCCATTTTTCTGGTGTCAAACTGAAGAACAACTCTTGAAAAGTGATGAAAACAGAAGCAGAAGAACAACTCTTTTCTCTTCTTTTTTTCAAAGAAAGAAAGAAAAGGGTTTGCTTGCTTCTGTGTTTTCCTCTTTGACACCAAAAGATACAAAAAACTATTTTTCAATTCACAATCTCAAAGATTTTTGAGATTGCCAAGATTTCCATGTGCAAGTGCAACACTTTGTGCTCAACACATGGCACCATGAAAAACACAATCAGCCAATCAAAACAAAACCAAGAGGAGTAAAATGGCTTTCAAGCTAGGTGAAAAAATAAATTCAGTTTTTGTCAACAAAGGGCCATTAATTAATGACTGGTATTTTGTCAGGGACCTAATTACCAAAAACAGCACAGTAACAAAGTAATGATGACCCATTTTCTATTGTCTGCTAATTAATACTAGAGTACCAAAATTTTCTAGCATTGTAAGCTCTACAACCTACTGTTATATTTGAACGATATCAATTTTTTTTCCCAAAAAAAATAGAAAAAATAGTTGGAGATACGGGGAAAAAGATATGTACTGATGGAGCCATATTGTTTTGAAAGAGATTTTCTCTCACGGTAAGGTAAATGCCAACACTCCATTTACGGAAAAAACTTGAGTACATCATTTACCTTATCGTGAGAGAAAATCTCTTTCAAAGCAATGGGGCTCCATTAGTACCTACATCATGATGTACCTATATCATGATCTAGGATAATGACACGTGCTCTAAATAGTATTAGAATACCACTATTTTTAACACTTTAGGACACGTGTTATCATTTTACATCATGATGTCTGTGCCACAAACAAACAGAGACTAGCAAGTGAAATAAAATGGTCAGGTTCATTCATGGTTGCCTACTAGGGGTATTCAATGCACCGTAGTACCTTTGTCGATACAAGTTAATACGTTACGTGGATAGTTTGATATTCTCATATTATAAGTAAGAGAGATTGATATTACAGAATGTCAAAAGCATTTTGGTAAGGTAAAAAGGTAAGATATTACAGAATGTCAAAAGACATTGCAAAAGATTGTGTAGGCCTTATTAGTTATTTGGCATAATCATCCTCTCTCGTGCAGCTTAATGTAATTATAATTATGGTGCACTTTTCTTTTTGCCATGCGCAGAAAACATTATTTTTCGTTTCAAAGCTATCTCTCCTGAATAATGATGATGCAACTTGAAATTTGTTTTCTTTTCCAGGACCGGTGGCCTTTCCATCTTTTTCTTTAAGCTAAAATTAATCTTATTCGGACAATGATTAGTTAAATTTTAACTCGATTCGATTTAACGATCGGATTAAAATTATATTTATTTTACGATTAAACCTCATTTTCGAGCTTATTTTTTATGTTCCCAATCATCCAGAAATTTCTAAGATATTTGTTACTTCCACGTCATTTTTTTATGCTCAAACTCACAATTTGATCAAGAATGTATAAATTGCTTGCCGCATGACCAAAATCAATGAACATAAACGTTAGTAGTGTAAGCAGCAGACAAGCATAGCATCATTACCAGTCATCAACCCAACATGGTTGGTAGTGATATTGACAAGCATAGAATCCTTGTACCTTTTAGTTGTTAGTACTTTATGAGTGTGAAAAACAAGAGTAGAATTACTAATAATATTCCACTCAAAATCATCTAAATCCTTGTAAAAAAAATTAAAATTAATGTTATTCACACTACTTTTAACATTTTACAATTACATTTCTTTTTTATAACAACAATTCATATCAGAGTTTGCAATCTCGTACCAGTAAACGTTTTAATTTAGCCATTAATATAAGATGTAAGGATTTCGGTATCTTATTTTAAAAAAAAATACATACATATACTTACATACAAATTTATTAGGATTCAATAAATTTATAATTCATTTTTTAGTATTGAGATGAGATGTATCGTCTATTTAAACCATACTGATTAAATACTGATCGGTATGAACGAAATACAAACTTTTCATCTCGTTTTTAGTATTGGGATAGAATATACCGGCCGGTATATGAGATTGATAATATTGATTCATATTCTAAATTTCTAATATTTACATGTAACATGAATATTAAAATTAACACACTTTGATAAATTTATAGGAAGAAACATTTAGTTAATAAGAATTAACATTCTTTCAATAACAAAAAAACGAATAAAAATTAGCATTTATATTTTAAAAAGAAAACAAATGAAAAAAATAAGAAAAAGAAATCAACGGTCGATTTAGTTGCATCTGTGTTCCAACTTTAAATACTCACCACTCACACATGCCATAGATCAGCAACTTCAGATTCCCGGCATCATTTAAAAGACGAAACTACCCTTAACGCCGCTCGAACACGAAGCCTACTCTTGCTAAAATAAGTAGGAGCAATACAGGTATAAGAAAGAATTCAAGCAACTAGAACCATTAACCGTGAGACAACCCTTCCGCTTTGCAGGTTTAGGGTTTTGATTTTAAATCGAATCTAACCTAATTTCTCCAATGTTATTAATATAATTGTAATTTCAGAATCATTCTCAAATTGAGATTCTCTTGCTCCGTTATATATATATTTTACTCTGTATTATTGATTACATTAGCAATCAATACTCACCGCTTGATCTGATCTTTTCTGGGCTTCATCGCCCTGTCGCCATTGAAATCCATGATCATCAGCATCTCATGGACCCTTCTGCACATCACACTAGTCCTCCAGTCGTTGACGATGAAGATGAGTGGGGTATGATTATCCATGTTTATTATTTGTTATCTCATGCCCTGTTTCGTTTCTGAGAAAGTTTGGAATGCGTATATATTTGTTGGAAAATTTTGAAGCTTTTTCGTTAGTTGCTGTCAATTTGTTTTCTCGTAATTTTCATCGGATTTATCCTATTCTATATTGCATCACATCTGGGTTTTGATAATTTTTTTATTTTTTGATTGGTGGTGGTGTTAGTTTCGTTATCTGCGGTTGTACTGTAACGTAGTTTGTATGTGGTTATGTAGTTGTTATTTTCTTATGGAATTAGCTTGAGTAAAATTTATTTGGCATAGTGTGCATCATGATTAGAAGTTCTTTTGAAGTGTTAGAGTAGTAATAGTTGCACATTTGAGAAGTCCCTGTATTTACATATATAGGAGCCATTCTGCTTTAAAGAAAGAATCACGCAAAAGTTTTGGTGAAGGAAACAATTTTGAATCTACAAAGTTAATCTACGAATCAATAAGTTTTATCTTTTTAGACTAGTAATCACTGCTTGCGATTGAGAAACTTTGTTATGTTGTATTATTTTGAAGTCCCTTCACTTGCATATTTTGAGCTCTACCGATTAGTAATTGATCAAAATGATTGTGTTGTAGATATCTTTGTGTAGTCTAATGAAATATTAGTTTGGCAGTCACCAAGTTGCTATTGATTGTTGGGAAGAGGATTGCTCCTCGTTGTACTATTCCACCAGTCTTTATAAGTGTTAAATGTGGT
The DNA here is from genome assembly GCA_963691705.1 of Viola odorata. Taxonomy (NCBI): domain Eukaryota; kingdom Viridiplantae; phylum Streptophyta; class Magnoliopsida; order Malpighiales; family Violaceae; genus Viola; species Viola odorata. Next base: position 77,787,378 of record OY829538.1, on the reverse strand, counting down.
CATCTTCGTAATTGGATGGCAGCTACACTGTCTCAACTATCATTTTCATGGCTACATGTATCGTGGTTATTTAACCAATTTATCATCATGCAATTCTGAAAGTTGTTGAAGCTGTAATTTTTGTACTTGCAAGTCTTGATCTTGTACTATTTTGGTGTTAGATACTGATGGATTTGTGATTCCAAGCTTGGGAATAGAAGACTCGGATCAAAGTAAACTAGATGCTTCAGAAGTAGAAATCTCAAAAATTCCTTCTAAAGAGGTGAGTTGGATGTAATAGTTTTCATTCCTCTAGGAAGAATACTGATGCATACTTGTTGATATTTATACCAGTCGTGTGCTGGTTTAAATCATGTGTTTGTCGACATCTTATGCGTGTTACATTCTATTTGGATGACTACTTACTTGTGCAGGAAAAAAAGGAAGACATTTACCTAGGACCTCACGGTGCCCCACCTTCCCAGTCAAAGCAGCAAGAGGTGAACTCCTCTGGGCGTAAACAACGGTTCAAGCAGAAACTGAAGGAAGCAGATCGGAAGATTAGTGGAGTTGGGCGTGAGAATAAGTTGGAGCACTTGCGGGAGCTAGTTGGTGTTGAAAAACTGAATGCCAATATGCAAAGGGGCACTACCAGAGATTGGCTAGATCCACATTGCCATGAGTCACAGTTTGAGAAGCGGTACCCCCATTGAGTCGACTAGTTGCGAGCTTTGGTGTATGAGACTATCATCGCACATTATTTCTTTCTGTTTTGTAACATCAGGGCACAGATTTATTATAAAGTTTCTGGTTCTCTTTGGAGTTAACAATTTCTGTGAGGTTGATGTATTTTAATTTTTAACAATAATCCTTTGGTTAGACCAATTGGTGTTGCTGCTATTGCAGAAAATGGCATGGAAGTAAAGGTCAGATGTTTGAATAAACTATCACAATCATTTTGCAGGGCATTTATCCCAGTATGCCTTGATGTTATCCAAATCTTTTTTTTTAAACTTCCCCGGTCTTCTCGGGTATCTTGTCTGTTCTTTTCGGGTATGAGACTATCATCGCACAGCCAAAGTGTGACTTTTTTATATAATTTTTTTTCCATTCTCTAAATTCGAACACAAAACTAAGATTAATCTAGATATACATTATAATATATTCAGAACAATTAAATTTCTCGACACTTTGTCAATTCCTTAAATAAGAGTAATAATGATTATTATTAAAAACAAAAAAACCCCACGTCCAAACCATTCACTTAACAGCTAACGCCAATAGAGTTTAGCAATTTCTGTTTCCCAAACACTGCTTTCTGCATTCTGTTTTTTGCTCGCAAATTAACAAAACCCTATTAAAACCCCTAACGCCATAAACCCATCAAAATCCTACCCACCAAGAAAAACCAGAGGAAATGGCTGCTTTGATACCGCGATCTCGGATTTTATCGCTCATATCAAGAACTAAGAAACCCAATCGCCGACCCTTTAGTTCCAATGTTGCTTCAGAACCCAACAAAGAAACCATCATTTCTTCTCAATCCATCATTTCGGAGCAATCAGCCGCCGCTGCCTCTGGTGCCTCAGAACAGCTGCCTGAAGCTGCCCCTGCTTCCGTCGCCGAGAAGAAATCATGGGGTTTCTTGAAATACGGCCTATTTGCCTCTCTCACTGGTGCCACCGGGGTTGCCGGCTACGCAACTTATGGTCTGTTTCCAATTTTATTTTATTTTTTTATCAAATGTTTCCAAAATTTTGAATTGGTATTTTCTTAGAATTTGTAGTTAGGTTTATGTGTATTTTTTTTTAGCATAGCCAAGTTTCAATTTTGTGTTTTTGCAGCTTATCCATTGGATGAAGTTGATCATAAGACAAAAGCATTGCGTGAGAGCGTCAATTATAAGGTGCCTGAGGATGCGTCTGAGGTTGAAGTAAGTCTAATTTTGAGGTATTTTGATCACATTATGATATTATGGAGGTACTGCCTGTGGTAAATTGGCATTGAAGGTCTGACACAGGATTAATATTTTCATATGTATATCTTGTGCAGAAATATAAAGGTCTGATTTACACTACTGCAATGACAGGTGAGGCTTGTTACTGTCTTGATGTCAATGTTTTTTCTGTTTTTTCTTTACGAATGCTAGAAACTGGAGAAGAAATTTTAATTTGTGCATAATGCATAATTCTGTTATATCAGCACCAGCCATGTTGGCTTGCTCTTTTGGTGCTGGTTTTTGGTATTTGGGGATTGTTGATAAATGAAAATTTGATATGGTTTAACTCACTTATTTCTTTTGAATGTCATTCTCAGTTGGAATAATGTACCGTGTTTTCCTGTGATTTTACAGTACCTGCTAAAGCTGTTGAAATTTACTTGGATGTAAGGAGGCTAGTGGAAGAACAAATCACTGTGAGTGTGATAGTCTTGTGAGAAAGTCATGTTACTTTCTTCCACATCTTACCTTCTTTCAGTCTTGGATTCATTTGAGTTTTTTCCGTGATTTTTTGTAGAGCTTCACCGAACCAACATCAGATAAGCTCCTTCCTGATTTACATCCTTCTGAGGAACATGTTTTTACTCTTGTTCTGGATCTTACTGAGACGCTGACTTATACTGATTGGAATGTAAGTCCTCTCTTTTAAACAAGGTCTTCTTAAACATCTGTTAAAGTTTTAGACTTCAAGCTTTCAGGATTTGTTTGGTTGGCATGGGTCTTATGGTACTAACCAGTTTGACACATCTATGTTTTGCTTGGAAGCAATCAAATCTGGAGTGACAAATTTATTTTTCCGTCTGATCTTTATGTCTCTGATGAGTAGAAGGATGATTTCTTGCATTCCATTTCCCAGTAACATTTCATAGAGAAGCTGCATATGATTTTTGCTGTATTAATTATATTTTTATTCTTGGTGGGAAAAGCGTGAAAAAGGCTGGAGGACTTTAAAAAGACCTGGTGTTCAAGACTTCTTGCAACATGTTGGAAAGTTCTATGAAATTGTCGTCTTCTCTGATCAATTGAATATGGTAACTTCAATACTTTGTGTTGCTATCTTATTTCAGGTCGTCCATAATGTCTGTATTCTGTAGAATCATCATTACTTTCATTTATTTTTGTGGGTTGAGCAGTTTGTTGATCCCGTAATTGAAGCGCTGGATCCAAACCACTATGTGCGCTATAGGCTTGCAAGGGGTGCAACCAAGTATATGGATGGCAAGCATTATAGGGTAAGTTGTTCTGTTTTCTTCCCGTGCTCTACCTTGTATATTATTTTTCTTTTCCTTTTTGCGGCCTGAACTTTTTTTCCACTGTATTCAGAATGTTGTCTTTATTTCTTACTTGAATTTGTATGTGACTCATGCTGAGTAGAAGGTGTAATATTTGTTTTTAGTGTTTTCATCATGGTGTATATATCTGTCTTTCCATTTGGGTTTCAAATTAAAATTTCCTACATCCATTTGCCCTTATGTTTGGCATGGAAAATTGACTGCAAGTGGCGTTTCCTGGGTAAGGTTTCTTTCCACCAATTTTCAGGGAGCATTTGTATAACTTGACTAATATTAATGGTTCTGCTAAACTTTGAATCAGTTGATTGTGGTCAATGCCATATTTTCAAGGGTCAACTTTTGATGCTTATCCCATTTTTTTCTTTTTGTCACTCGTGTATCCTGTTCTTCTGTTTCTGTTCAATTTATGGCGAACTAGAGCAGATTAAAGTTGGAACAGAAGAGAAAACCTCCTTTGTCATGGGAATCAATGTGTTACCCTAATGCAAAACATATATGCCCTCAAGCATTTTCATGATTTTTAATTGGATGATGTTCTACTTTATATATGAATATGATGTGTTTTTGCGTGGTTATATTTAAAAATTGAAGTGAAACATAAAACAGCGAGGACTCCTATGATGAAGGATGTATCTTGCACTTGGAGCTCAATGGTTGTTTTCTTAATTCTTTTCATTTTCTCATTCCCTGTTTGCCGTGTACAGTTATGTAACTGAGGTACTCTGCATTACGCATTGCCTTTCTCCACTGTGCTGAGTATAATTTTTCCATTATTTGGTTTCCTCCTCCACAAATTTATTGATTTTCTCTTTCCTTCTGTTACACTACACACATTTTTTATTCCTTTTGTTGGTGGAGAGTGGAGACGTTAGCACCGATTATTGTATCTTTGCAAATTTCCTAAACCCATACCATATTAATACATTTTGGTTAATGCTTTTTAGTATGATGACTGTCTTGTTAGTCTGTTAATAAGATATATGTGACCTCAGCCTTCTTAAGCCTCCCACTATTCTCCATGTCACTGAGTTAAACATTCTTCGCAATAGATTCTTCATTCCATGCCTAAGGTGCAAACTGTAGAATGGGAAACTGCAATTAATTTACTGAACTCTTTGCAGGACCTTTCCAAACTCAACCGAGACCCAAAAAAGGTTCTCTATGTGAGTGCTCATGCATTTGAGAACTGCCTTCAGCCAGAGAACTGTGTCCCAATAAAGCCATTTAAATATACTGACAATAATGCCGAAGACCTGGATACTGCTCTTTTGGATCTGATTCCATTTCTTGAGTGTAAGTATACACTGAGTTTCTTCTTGTTTATAACGCATTGTTTGGATTTTATCGTGACACAAATTGAGGGCTATTTGTTGTTGTCTTGGAATGTATGAACATTATCGTTCTGTCTTTACACAGATGTTGCTCAATATCGTCCAACTGATATCAGAGCAGTGCTCCAATCTTACAAAAGAGAGGATCTTTCTAAAGAGTTCCTTGAGCGGAACAAAGAGCTTCAGAAGTAAGTACATTCTCATCAGAGAAAATGCTTTCATCAAATTCTTGGTTTAAGGATTTAAGAAGTCAGAAGCAGCTGCCAGATCTAACTTAAATGTGATGACCGGATTATCTAAATGGCATTGTAAATTGTTCCTTGATGTGTAGGCGAATGGAAGAACAGAAGCGCCATCAGGGTCGTCTTTGGAGACGATGAATTGGGATTAATGTAAACCTTACATGAAGAGCCTTTATAAGGAAAGTTAAGCTCTTCCACTTTTTCCTTGGAAGTCGAGGCCAATTTAACCTCTAATGATTATAAGAATCGATAACTTCTCTTTCCCCTCATCGTTTGAGTTTCTGACATGAGAATTTGCTCCTTTTTGTTTTCTCTGGGATGTTGGCATGAGAGTTGTTACTTATCTTGACCACTTAGGAAAATCAAGAGTTTTTTCGGGCAACAAGTATTCGGATATATGCCACTGACTCTATAGTATTGAAATAATGAATAGTTCCCTTGACAATCTGAGGGTTTAGCCATTTGTTGTACAGTACATATTGTGAGATGTGAAAACTGGTTCTTATTTCCTTTGCTTCCTATTATATTGTGAGCTTTATTTTGTTAAAATGTCAGGTAGTCTTCTCTTTGCATTGATAGCTTGTTAGCATTTCATGGCAAGGTGCAATTGATGAAGGATTTATTTATTTATTTGAGGAGCCCATTACACGTACCAACCACATTTTGTCCGTAAGTATTAAGCTATCATATTGCTACGAGATGAGGCACGATCGATAGGTCATTTGTCGGGAGTACGTTAGTCATTAGTGAAATTGTTATTACATCGCAAACAGCGATTGCTTCTGACTCAGTGAGTTTAAATAATATACAAGTAATTTTCACCTGAAATTAATAATAATAAGTAGCTGAAAATAATTGAACCAAAGTAGTTGATATCATAGTCTAAAGATTAAAAAAATGTTGAATGAAAAAAGCACAACATTGGTTTAGATGGAGAATTGAAGGGGAGTGACGTGTTTGATAGGAAGGTTGCAAAAATAAAATTTCTCGATGCATGGGAAAAAAGAAGATATTCATACTCTTTATAAGATGCAAGAATTCATTCAAAACAAATCAAGGCAGTCACACTCTTTCTCCAAAATCAGAGAGATTTTGTGGAAATAAAAAACAATGATCAATACACACACTGTTTCAGCCACTATGCCACGCCTCCTCTGTTTCCTCTGCTTCTTCCTCTGCCTCCAGCTCCTATCCTCGGCCGCACGCGGCGGTGGCCACCATGATGGAGACTTAAAGGCAAAACCCTTGATTGTGGTGAAGATATGGTGCTTGATTCTGGTGTTTATAGGGACTTTTATTAGTGGGATGTCACCTTATTTCTTGAAATGGAATGAAGGGTTTTTGGTTCTTGGGACACAGTTTGCTGGTGGTGTGTTTTTAGGGAATGGTTTGATGCATTTCTTGAGTGATGCTAATGAAACTTTTGAGGATTTGACAAGTAAAACATACCCTTTTGCTTTCATGTTGGCTTGTGCTGGATATTTGGTCACTATGCTTGCTGATTCTGTGATTTCTTATGTTTATGGGAAAGGAAGAAGTGGAGGTAATGATGGAAATGTCAAGCTTGAAGTTGAAGGTATGCCTCTTTAATTCTCATGTATCGAAAAATTACATGCTAAGATTTTATCTTTTAATAGGCTAACTCATTGCAAACATGATTTGTCCTAATCGAGTAAACTGTAAACTTAGAGATATATGTGTTTCAAATTCCTTCCTATCCAAAATATAGGCCAACTGGCGGAGCCACGAAGAGACTAGGAGGGGGCTACAGCCCCCTCTAGCTTTTTAAAAAAAAATTATCAAGTAGGAATTTTGACAGGTATTTTGTGGTGTAAGGATTAAAATTATAGCAAAGAATTGCTTAATTTGTTTAGAATAGTAAAAGTCATTGCCTATCCTATGCTTGTATCTTGAATAAGTGTATTTTTATAGCTAGAAGTGATTAATGTAAATCTAATTAATTTGAGTATCGATTTCAGATAAAAAGTTACACTATTCATCTCTTATACTTCAAATTCCTAACTGAAATAAGACTAAGCTGTTAATAGAAAAAGATCATACCAAAAATGATGTAGTCCAAGTTCTATATTGTCTTCTTATTTATCTTTTTGTTAAGTTTATCTAAATATTTGTTATTTAGTGACGGATACAAATATTCTTAAACATTTTTTCAATTTTTCGTTCCGCTCGTTTACCTTCTCTTTAAAATACTTCAAAAAAAAATTTTCAGGAGTGCTGCCCCCGAACCCCCGCATCCCCTAAATATAGATCCTAGATTCATCACTAACCTCGCCCCCCCAATCATCAAATCCTGGCTCCGCCACTGGGCCAACCCGTAACCTATTACGTGGCTTCCTAATTAATTACCTCTTGTAATACCAAGATTATGGGTCGAGTGATAAAAGCTTGGTCGGTTTCTAAAATTATATGATTGGTATGCTATGAACTGAAAATCATTACTTGATACAATTTTTTCACTTGTGTTCCAATAGGTGGGAATATTGAGCAGGAGAAAAGAAGTCCCAACAATGGCAGCTCACAATCACATGTTCAGGTTATAGGGTCTTGATTAATTTTCTTGATTGGTTGCTTAAGTTAATTCTTAATGCCAATTCGGCTTTTTTGATTGATGGCTCATGACAAAGTACCGATAGGGATTCGACTTTGATTATCTTATTATCATAACTAATTAATTTGGTGATAAAATTTCTTTGGTGTTCTTTCACAGATGCACAGTGGTGGTGGTCATGAACATACAATTACTTCTGCAAGATCCTTTGGTGACAGCATTTTGTTGATATTAGCTCTGTGTTTTCACTCTTTCTTTGAAGGCATTGCAATAGGAGTTGCGCAGTCAGAATCCGATGCTTGGAAGTCTTTATGGATCATCTCTTTGCACAAGATGTTTGCAGCCATTGCTATGGGAATTTCTCTCCTCCAATTGATCCCGGACCGCCCTTTCGCGTCGTGCGTCACCTATGCTTTTGCATTCGCCATCTCGAGCCCCATAGGCGTCGCGGTTGGGATTGTGATCGATGCCACAAGTCAGGGTCTTGTGGCAGACTGGACGTTTGCTATATCAATGGGAATAGCTTGTGGGGTGTTCGTTTATGTATCAATAAACCATCTTTTGGCTAAGGGTTACATACCCCAAAGTAAGGTTTATGTGGACACACCGCACTATAGGTTCTTGGCTGTGTTGTTGGGTATAGGAGTAATTGCTCTCGCGATGATATGGGATACTTAAAAACATTAAACCGTTAGAATTGATTATCAATTCTTCAGTCGGGATCTAAAATATTAGTGATTTGTGTAATAAATTTTAGTAAGTCAATTTTTATCGTCGGATAAAAATAACGACAGTGCTTGTATAAAGGTTTGAAACGCTGATTCTGTGAGAATTAATCAAACAATTTAAGGATTATAATTTGAGTGAATGTATATAAGCATTATTTATTTATTAAAAAGGAAGTGTTATTTTATTTCTATAAAAAATGAAAGGCTCAAAACCTAGAATGAAGTCTTGGTCTTTTGTGGGGTGACCGTTGGCCATGAGTCCGTGACCTTTCTCGCTTGAACTTAACGGCAACGCAAAAACGTCAAAGAGTTTTTTTTAAACGGTGTTCCAACTCAATGTATAGTTTAACTTTTAAAAAATTACATATATATTGAAAAAAGTTAGCGATTTGTGTAAATCGTAAGTTTTTTTTATCGATTTTTGATATGCATGAGAATTCATTAGTATTGACATGTATTGAGACAAATAATAAATCTTGAGTTTCATTCACGTTATATTTTTTTAATGCAGTGGTTTTTTTTTATGGTAACAAAACCTCTATAATTAAATGTCTAAAAGTTCTAATTAAATTAAATCAGCTCATACTATAATGAGCCTCTGCAAATTTCAAACTCAAAGAACTTTCACTTAAAAGGGTGAAAACTACTTTATTATAGAAGAAAAATATTAAATATATTGATTTGTAAAATGTTAAAAATTTACACAAATCGTAAAACTTTCTTAATACATATGTAATTTTTTTAAAGTTAAGCTACACTCGAAGTATCAAACGTATCAAACGTGTCAAAGGTATCACGCCCATTTGGATCTCATCAATTATCAAGATTCCGGAGATTCCAATGTGAAATCATGTTTTGCTGCGTAGCAGCCACTAGCGTTAGTATCGATTAGCATAGGAAACATAGTAGAGTAGATGCAGTCTTGCACTACTAGGATTTGGACAGTTTGGACAAGGACGTTCTTTTGGTCTTACGTCAACCCATCTTGTCGTTTTATTACATTAAAGATTATTTAACGCGTTTTGCTGAAAAAATGTAAATTACTCAGAAGTTTAGGAGTTTTTGGTAATTTTAATCTATAATTATATGGAAAAATAATCATTATTCTCGTCAAAATTAGTATTTACACAACTCCTTTTTTTCCGTATAATCCAATCTGATAATCTGATTCGATGGAATCTTAAAAAATGACTCTTTTAATACGAATAATGAGAATTTTATAATCGATTGGTAAGTACAAATAAATGGAGTATACTACTCTTCAAAGTTTCAAACTAACGGCGTTAAAATCAATCAAATCAAAGCATTAACTCTTCCCTCCAAAAATCACAGGAATTTTCTCGGGAAAATAGGGAGAAGTAGCCAACAAACAATGACCTGTCTTTTGGTAGTACTTCTTGTGACAAGAAGTACGAGTACCAATCTTTGCAGTACAAAGAAACAAACTTCCGAAAAAACTCACTGTCCTTTTCTTGCATCCAAATATAAAAATCACAAAATTTCATTGCCAGTTTTTCCAAAAATCTTAATTAGGTTTTCCATCATTTCTCTCTTTCAGCCCCATTCCTCTCTGTTTTCTGTCATCCACTATGCAGCCACGCCTCCTCTGTTTCCTCTGCTTCTTCCTCTCCCTCCTCCTCTTATCCGCCGCACACGGCGGTGGAGACCATGATGCTGATGCTGACAACACCACCCCTGTGGACTTAAGGGCAAGACCCTTGATTCTGGTGAAGATATGGTGCTTGATTCTGGTATTTGTAGGGACGTTTATTGGTGGGGTGTCCCCTTATTTCTTGAAATGGAACGAAGGGTTCTTGGTTTTAGGGACACAGTTTGCTGGGGGTGTGTTTTTAGGGACTGCTCTGATGCATTTCTTGAGTGATGCAAATGAAACTTTTGGTGATTTGACAGATAAAGCTTACCCTTTTGCATTCATGTTGGCTTGTGCTGGATATTTGATCACCATGCTTGCTGATTGTGTGATTTCTCATGTTTATGGGAGAGAAAGAAGTGATGGAAATGGTGATTTAGAGCTTCAAGGTATGCAATTTTCTACTCTTTTTTTACTATTTACCTAGAGTGAGCCTGCCAGATGCGAACGTGATTAGTCTTTTGAATTTCATTTGATGACTTGAGAAAGGTGACTTGTTGACTTGTTGACAATAAACTCCAGCATGAAATATCCATTAATGAGCTCCTTTTTTATTATTCAAACTCTTGCGGTTGACATTTTGCATCAACCTTATCAAGCAGAAGGAAAAAAATGCCAAAGATTATGACCATGTTCACCAATTAGCTTGTAGCTAAAAAAGTCTCAAGTTTGAGTTTTTTTTATCTGCATTCGTATCTAGGATAAAAAAAAATGATCCTGATCTTCTAAAAACTTCAAAAAGTCATACATGGTTTTTTACTTGACAAACTTTCCCCCCTTCTGTTCCAATAGGGGGTATTGAGCAGGAGAAAAGAAGTCACAATGGCAGCTCACAATCACATCTTCAGGTTGCAGTCTATAATTTTATTTTCAGATTTCAATTCCTAAAAAATTCTTGATTTGTTGATGTAGTTGCTAGTTTCTGATCAAGAACTTCATCTTTTGTTTTTTCACAGATGCATGGTGGTCAAGATCATTTAGCTGCAAAATCCTCAGTTACAACTGCAAGATCATTCGGGGACAGCATTTTGTTGATAGTGGCTCTCTGTTTTCACTCTGTTTTTGAGGGCATTGCAATAGGCGTTGCTGAGTCCAAATCCGATGCATGGAAAGCTTTATGGACCATCTCTTTGCACAAGATATTCGCAGCTATTGCCATGGGAATCGCGCTCCTCCGAATGATCCCTGATCGCCCTCTCGTATCCTGCGTCGCCTATGCTTTTGCGTTTGCCATTTCGAGCCCCATTGGTGTCGCAATTGGGATCGTGATCGATGCCACCACTCAGGGTCATGTGGCAGACTGGATATTCGCTATATCGATGGGAATAGCTTGTGGGGTGTTCATCTATGTGTCGATAAACCATCTCCTAGCAAAGGGTTACGTACCCCGAAGTAGGGTTTCTACGGACACACCACACTACAAGTTCCTGGCTGTGTTGTTGGGTGTTGGTGTAATTGCTGTTGTAATGATATGGGATACTTAGAGCACAAGGAACACGTGGTAGTTATGATAGTGTCCTAGTCTTGTTTGCTTCATCACAGGAGTAAAAAGCACAGTTGATAATAGAATACAATCTTCACTCTCAAGGTAATAGTTGTGTATTTATTGGAAAGTTATATGTTTTAGACTCGAATCTGAGTCTGAACGGGTATTTTAACATCAGACAACTGCTGAGTTATATATCGACAGGCAAACTAACATGTTATGTCAGCTCCAAATTATGAGGAAATTTAGGGCAGAGAAAATTCACACCTGAATGCAAAAAATATACAAAACCATTTATTTGGAATCTTGGTTTCAATAGTTGAAGTGATCTGACGGAGAAATTTTGATAAACAGCTCCAAACGTAGATTCTAATCTAAGGAAGAAAAAACTTGCATCAACTGATATTCCAATAAGTAGTGCTGTAATGAAAAGAATGTCATCATATACTGAAAATTTTGTTAAAAACAAGTCAAATTCGAAGTAGTTGCGGCAAAGGTATCGTATACTTCATCTTCAGCGCTTTAGAGTTCAATATGAAGATATCTTTCAAGGCAAACCGAAACGATGATGGGTCCAGCCAAATCCCCAAGAGCGCAGCCTGTAAATAAGTGTACAATGTTAGATTCTTGGTTATATTAATTGGAGAAGGATAGCATCTCAAAAACCAAAGAGACAAAAAGAGGGATTGAAACGAAGATTGCTTACCGATCCACTGACCCCTTGAGGGGCGAATTATGCAGGCACCAATACCGGCCCCAATGGAAGCGAAAACTAACGCTGCACCACACCTGAGAGTAACTCCAGCAACCTTCTTCCCTAGAATTTGAAGTTGCTCGGATTTTTCAACCTCGGTGTTTTCTTCATCAGTCTTTAGTAGACGAGAAAAGAATCGGTAGATTTCAATACCGACTTGGACAAACCAAGATGCAGTGACTCCTAAAAAGTGTCCTGCCAGCCATACAGGAGCTCCAAGGTAAGGTCAAAAGATTTTAAGCAAAAATTGAAAACAAAATGGTAAAACATCCATTGGATTTACCTCTGAAAGTTGTTTTGCCAACTCTGTAAATGTAAACCATTGTAGGGAGGTCTCTTTCAGCCTTGCGCATAGCAGATTTAGGAATATCTATACATATTGGTCAAATCAATCAGTTGCACGAAAGGTCTAAGCAAAAACCACGGAGGTAATGTAACTGGAAATCTTGAACAAAAACAATAACTACTAAAAGGAAGTACCTTTTAGAAGCTTCCATGCTATCCTTTGTGAAGCATGATGGACAGCTAGTCTTTCTAGAACCCGCCTTGTAGTCACAACAGAGGTCTGACATGGTACACAAATGCACTTAATTAACATTTGCTCTAACTTTTTAATACTTCATCGCATAATGCAAAAAATCGGCCAAGGATATCTCCCCTAGTTTAGAAAATGTAGTAATACAAGGTTTAGCAAGGGAAATAAAGCAACGGAAGTTATATTTAACTGCAACATGAGGAATCCCGTAGCTTATTTCTAGAGCAAACACTCAAAAACAATTTGAATCTTGAGGAGGAATAGTTAGAAAAAGGTCTAAAGTTTAGTAAAGCAAGGAAAATCATATTCCGTAAGGATTTGGAGAGGAGAGTGTCGAAACTCCAAAGTGTTGAGTTCATAACCTTCTCAATCCAATTATTGTCTAATTGGATAGTTCATTTGGCTCTCCATGAATTATGCTACTAGAATAATTAGAGGTATCACAGTCGCCGACATTGACTGACTAACAGGCTGTAGTCCTTTGATTTACATTCTTTTCCTCAAGGAGAATGCATTATTTTTGAGGAAAAATACATCTTTATTCTCCAATTTTGTACTGATTGCTTCCTCCTATGATAAACTACCTTTTCTTTTCATTAGGATTAGTATTTGTTTACTGAACTACTAAAGTCCTACTGAAGATGATTACAGAAAGGATTGAAAATGTCCAAAAGAAAGCATGAATAAGACCAAGGGTAAGAAAGGAATCCACCCAAAATGAAAATCAATTGACTGCAACACTACGCAGAACACAAGATCCTTTCCAATGAGAACATCAAAATGCTAATACCAAGCTGATTCAGGCACATAGTGCAGATACCGTAGCAACCAGTTACCAGAGCATATGACGGACTATTTTAAGTTCTTTTGAGTTAATATTACCATCAACAAATAAATTATCACAAAGACAGTAACATATCAAATCCCTGTTCTTTGTAGATACATGTGTGCGCATCATGGCAAACAGATCAATAATATGGTGGCCACCCCTTTCACATAGACCATTTTCAACATAAATTTCAATAAACGGAATGGACATAATGCTGCTAAATCATAAATTAATCATAAAATAATGAATGAATGAATTAGGGGCAAAAATGTCTGAAATTGATGTCAGTATGATACACCTTTCTCCTAGGGTGATTGCCTAAAATCCACCAATAAGGAGGTGAACTTTAAACAATAACTGTTTATTTAGGGAATCGGGAATCAGAAGATACATACATGAACTCATATTGATTCTCCTCATCCAGAAGAAATGCTAAAAAACTTTGATCCTAATTTCTGGGATAGGAGACCTAAAATCATCACAGTGAAAACCCACACACTTTTCTGTTAATTTTTTTTAAAGATTTAGATGATCAATGGCACAGAAATAAGCAGTGATTCTTTTTAGACACACTGACGTCGCACAACATACATTAGTGCTCAATTAATACAAAGAAGCATATGCTTACATTCCTTCATTTAAAATGACAAGATAATAAATACTAGAGTTAGAGGACCCAATGACTGGAATTAAACAGGGAGGAAAATTTGTAAACAAAACTTTTGTGACTGAAATGATAAAGATCAATACCTCACGAATTATCTGCTTCACTGATTTATGAAAGGGAGTAATCAAATCTACATGGTGCTCCTCAGGAGCATCTTGCAGGAAATCATCATCATCGTCAACCAAATTTGAACTTGGCTCCAAAAGTGGCAAATAGAACAGCAAAAATGACCTCAAAGATGTCAAAGCAAGTTGCCTCCATTCAAATGCTGAAAATAGAGGCTTTAGCTCATAATAGTAGTCCTTGGTAGTGAATTTCACAGCGTCAGTACGAGAAACTTCTGTAGGTACTGTTTGTGATTTAGGAGCAAACTCCTCAACCCATTCTGCACCAGCATCGCAATAAGCAATTGGTCTCCTGGAGTGACTGGTGTGACCACTTATAGAGTCAGTGCATGGAGAAAACTAAACCAAATAATACATATGTATCATAAGCAGTATTTAGATAATTTGGCAGGTGTTAACTGAGAAAATACTAGAATAAATTCCACGAGTTTCAAGCAGAATCCTCTGCTATTAGACTCCAAGAGAAAGTGTGCCCGAATAAGAAAAAGAAGAGAGAATGCTTCCCCTTCCAAACAACCTCACTTCTCTGCTCAACTTCGCTCCACTCTCCCCAATATGTAGTGATTCTACCCACTAATTGCAAGAAGTACAAACAATGAACTGCATACTAACACTACAGTTATCAAACAAACAACAGAGGGAAACGGCTGAGCAAATTTTAAACAAAATAATTGGGGAGATGGGAGGTAATCAACATATTACTACGAGATACATTACAAAAACCTCTTAAGAAGTATTCCATGGCCAGAAATCAAAAATCCTGCTTTACAAATTGAGGATCGCAGGCTTCCCCAAACCAAACTAACTACTAAAACCATCTTAACAAGTCTTAAAATATTGCCTGGCTACTAAAAGCAGGTCAGCAATCACATATATCCGGCTCATAGCAGACACATTCAAATTCCCATCCCCTCCAACAATTTCCAATATCCTCGCAACACCATTGTTCTCCTGCTAAACCAAGGTCCAATCACCAAAAACCACCTCACCTCAAGTGATTCGCAACCATCAAAATTTGCAAGAAAAACACCCCTAACACTCGCCCAAACCTCTAATATCATCTCCAAACACACATAGACGCATACAGAACAGATGATGAAAACATAAACATATAAGGAGGGAGAGAGAGAGAGTACCCGAACAAGAACCTAGAGGCAAAAGGGGTGCTAGAAACAGCAACGGAGGCGGCAGCGACGGTGACGGCAGCAGAAGCAGAAAACTGTGGCGAATAGAACTTATGATTCTTCTTTAGCAGATCCAATACTATAGCTATACCCGCCATTACTGTCTTTCCAGCTCAACAAAAGAAAACCAACAACAAAATCAAAGAACCCAAAAATCCCCACTCCTCTCCTACTACAAAACCAGCACCACAACAAGCGAAAAAGAGACAAGCTTTGCGTTGTTCAGAGTAAACCTTTTAAAGGGTCATTTGGAAATCCGAAAAGACAGGAAATTTGGGTCTGTTTACTGTTTAGTTCAGTTTTAGTTTAGCAGATTAGAATTTAGAGACGCTTCAGTTGATTCTTGATACGAGCGCTAGAGTAGCGAAGCCTGCTTTCAGCTCCTTTATTTATTTATTAAAAAAACAATTGTTGCCATTTTTTAAAAGTTGGTTGAGTTGGGCTTGGGCCTGTGTGCTTGTTGGGTGTATATTGTTTTTGTATCTTTTAAATTAATCATGGGATTGTAGTTTCTCAGTTTTTCTCTAAAAATAAATTAATCAAAAACTAAGCCAATCATAAATACTCCCTCTCAATCTTATTAATTGTCGCTTTTCTGCATTTTTCTATGAATTTTCTGGTCCATCTTTTCTTGTCATTTTATCTTTTCCAAAACATATATTTTATAGAAATGACAAATTAACCCTTCTGTGTCAAATCAATTTGATGATAATGTAATAATTTGAGTAGAAATTAGGATGAAAATGAAACAATGTGGAATAAAATAAGATCAAACATCATTGTTTTAAATTTTATTACTATACTAGCAGTAACGATTAATAAAACTGGAAGGGAATATTACTTTATTTTAATAATATTCTAAATCTATTTTCCTCTTTTCTTTTAATTTATAAATAGTACTTTAATTATAATTTTAATAATCATTTACTTTTTTTCCTTTTTATTATTTATTTTATAATAATCAAATCACCTTTTCTTTTGTTTTTTAGTAGTAGTATTATTTTTTTCAGTATCCCGCCAGCATCGCTCTAAAAAAACCCTTTTCTTAAATCAATTTTTTTCAAATTCCCCTCACAACCCAAATTCACTTCCCATTCCAATCAACAACCTGTCGCGTCGCTGGTTTCATTGGGTCTGGGTTTTGAATTTCAATTCGCTGAAAATTGATTAAGAAAAGCGATGGATTTGGGGGATCTACACAAAGTATGGGAAATCAAAGCCTTGAAAACAAAGCCAGCAGCAGAAGAGGCCAAGAACATGCTCGACAAAATAGCCAAGCAAGTGCAGCCCATCATGCGTAAGCACAAATGGCGTGTCAAGGTCCTTTCGGAGTTCTGGTATTTCTCACTTTCACTCTCGCCTCTATTTTCCTTTCTGGGTATTTTTAGAAATCTTCGATTATGCTTGCAGAAAGAATTTTGTTGCAAATATATTGTTTTTTAAACCAGAAATGAAGTTTTGTACCTTAACTTTGCCGCTTTTGTAGTGAAAGTATGTGTCTTGTTGTTTAATTAGTGTGGGATTTCTCTTTTGTTGATCATGGTATTTTTAGAAATCTTTGATGATGCTTGTATAGAAAGAGTTTGGTTGCAAATATGTTGCTTTTTTCTGAACCAAAAATGAAGTTTAGGACCTTAAAGTTTGCTGCTTTTATAGTGAAAGTATGTGTCTTGGTTGTTTAGCTAATGTGGGGTTTCTCTTTTGCTGATCATTGATGTTACTTTCTGAGTGATGGACTGAATGTGTGATTGGAACTGTGACAGTCCAACCAACCCAAGACTTTTGGGGTTGAATGTAGGAGGAGGGGTTCATGTGAAGCTGAGGCTACGGAGGGCAAACAGGGATTGGGATTTTTTGCCATTTGATGACGTTCTCGATACCATGCTCCATGAGCTTTGCCATAATGCTCATGGCCCTCATAATGCCAGTTTCTACAAGCTCTGGGATGAACTTAGAAAGGTTCTCACCTTTTGGTCCTTGGTTTTTGAATGGAGGGTTTCATTTGTAGATTGTAAACTTATATGTTGTTTCATTTGTTCTCTTAACAGGAATGTGAGGAGCTGATGTCAAAGGGAGTAAGTGGGAGTGCACAGGGGTTTGATCTTCCTGGGAGGCGTTTAGGTGGGTTTTCCCGTCAACCTCCTCTCCCATCTCTTCGCAGAACTGCCTTAGCTGCAGCTGAAAAGAGAGCGAAAATAGGATCATTACTGCCTTCTAAGCCTCAACGCCTTGGTGGTGATAGCAACATTATGGATGCACTTAGCCCAATACAAGCTGCAGCCATGGCTGCAGAAAGGAGATTACAGGATGAGATATGGTGTGGTTCTCAAAATGCTGAGGCTATTATGGATGAAGAAAGCAACTCTGATATGGCAGAAGAGGACATTATGAGGAGCTCAACAGCATATAATGGTCGAAAAAGAGGTTGTGAACCAGGTGGCAGCACATCTTTTCCATCTTCTGATGGTAATTCTGTGCCCGATTTTGTAGATTTATCCATGGATGCTTCAACAACAGGGTCCACATTTGATTGTGGCACCTGTTCTAGAAAAAGAACTTGCAACTCAAATAAGATTTTTTCATCAAATTCTAGTCACACGGAAGCTAGTTTTGTGGATTTAACCGCCGATTCATGTTTCCATTCCAAGCCTAATCACGACGCAACACAGAATCCAGAAGAACCTACTACGTGGGAGTGTGGGATGTGCACCTTATTGAATCCTGTAAGTGCTCAATACAGGTTTTTTTTATTGGACTTTTGTTTGGCTATTCCATTTGAAAATACATCTGATGAGTGTGTCTGCTGCGCTTAAAGTTAAGTACTCTGTTTCATGTTTATGCACTTTAGATTCCATAGTGAATCTTTATTGGTTGTAACCATTGAAAAATTGCAAATTCTATAATGTTGTTTAGAGTTCCACTAGTTTATAAGTTTATTAGGGCAGGTGTGCAAATGGAGACGGATGTAAATTTGAATCTCCTATTGGAGCACTGTTTTTATTTGCATGTATCATTCATGTACATGCTTTGTAGAGTCTCAGGTTTATGGCCATGGCGTCACCTCAAAGTCCTATTTAAAACAATAAGAAAGTAACACTTGTATTTGTAAACGAGACAGAATCTGAAGCTCCTGCATCACTTTCTTGTGCATATTCACCTCCAATGTAAAGGAATTAAGTAGTATAAAAATCTCGTGATTAGTAATCGATAAACCTTCTTCCACTTGTTCTTTATTCTCTCCTTCATTCCTGTCCTGGCCGCAAATTTGTCATAACTTCCTCCTGTTTGGTTCCATCGCATCATATTATGTTTGTGTACTGCATAATAATTTTCATTTCATTTCCAATCTAACATGTCATTGTTGCATGTGAATATGCTGGATCACTTCAGCCATTAGCGCCGTTATGTGAGGTTTGCGGTACAAAAAAGCCCGAAGAAGATGCGAGTGCCAAATACAAGATGTGGTCCTGCAAATTCTGTACCTTGGAGAACAGTGTGAAGATGGATAAGTGCTCGGCGTGCAGTCAATGGAGATACTCATATGGTGCTCCGATCTCAACTCACGCTCCCAATCGTGGCACATGAGAGGTACTTAATAGATAGCTCATGAACACATTCTTCCAAGCACTTGATCACACCTAGTGAACTGACCAATTGAATTCTCCTGATGTTTATCGCATCAAGATCAATGTATAGAATGTTCAGGCGTGCACAGATTTCTTTTTTGTCGAACATTAAGCAACGTTACAGGATGATTAACAGGACGAAAATGGATACCGTCCGTCTTGGCTTATAAATGGGTTTATAATTGAGTTGCTCTGCAAGCTTCTGCTTATAATCTTCGTTAGTTTCTTTATATATTCTGTGATCTGTTCCAGTGTGGTGGGAGTAGATGTAACCGGGTTTATGATGAGAAACGTGATTTATTGACCTAAACAGAAGAGAAAAACTGGATTAACCATTTTGTAACACTTTCTAAAAGAAATTTATGAATGAGTGAGCGATTCATGTATTTTTTAAGTGAGTATTTTGTACAGATTAAGATTTAACTGTGAATTCATAAAAAAAAAATACAATACATTAGCTGTAAAGAAATTTACGAACGAGTGAAGGATGTCAATCGAACATGGTCCATTGGTCCTGTATAGAAAGAAACCAATTGAGCCATCCTGCTATTATCAGACTAACAAAAAAACCGGTGTGATCGGACTAGTAATAAATTATTATGTTGTGTTGAGAATGCTGACGCATAGTTGATATGAATAATTTGAGACTCACTTATAAAATAAGAAATGATAAAGAAATTAAAAGTTTTAAATATTTAATTCTTTAAGGGCCAACATGATTCAAGCGTAATATAAATCATAATTTTATGATAAATGATACTCCATTTGGTTTTTATTAATTGACTTTCTGAAACAGTAACATTCAGTAAAATAAATATAAAAAAGTAACATTCAGTAGGAAAATAATATAAATTTTAAAACTTAAAACTTAAAAGTAAGTATTTTTTGGAGAAAAAAAATTCCTTAGTACGTGAAATACGTATATTGGAATTGGATTGATCGTTTGTTTTAGTAGAATACTCAGTATTGAATTATAGTCATCTTTTTTCTTAATTACAGAAATGAAGCAGTTGAGTCAGAGTGAACGCTCCTTACACGCGCGCGTGGTATAGAATCGACTTTGCCCATCAAGTGGATAGATTTCGGACCATAAGTGGTGGTGTCCGAAGAATCCCCTGTCCCACCAACTATGAGCAGACCCCATCGAGTAAATCTGCACCACTTTACTCTAAATTCTCTCTCTCTCTCAAACTCCTCCACGTCAGCCAGTATTATGACATCGAGAAACACTCAAAAAGTTGTTTAATTTCTTCTCGTGTCCCCTTATAATTACTACTCTACACTAGCCTTTTGTCTCGTTTCATTGGGGAAATTCGAAGTATTGGGGACTTCTGCTGTAATAATATCGAACATGGCTTTGCTCTCTTCTTCAGGTTCGTATCCTTCCCTTGTCAATTCCCAGTTTCTCTTTTGCTCTCGCCTGGATTTGATGCCTATTGGGGTTTGCACCCATCTCAGGGTATTTTTTTGCTAAACATTCTTTCAACTCAAGGAAATAAGGAAGATCATTAAAAATGGTATTTTTCTTGTTGATGAAGTGTTATCTATGTTAGGTCTAACTGATTTGGGCTAATATCAATAAAGGGTATCAGGCTATTAGAATGAAAATGGACATGTTATTATGATAAAAAACAAATTCTCTTTATTTTTCGAATATGTTGCATATGTGAATCTTTTCTGCAATTCTTTATTATTGTAGACATGGAAGAACCAATTTTGAGCAAGGAGGAGCGATCGCTATTCCTTAATCTCGGACGGTGGCAGTGGTGGTTATTGGTGGCAATCAACACCATCTTCCTGATTGTAGGCCAATCTGCAGCAGTTCTGTTAGGGAGATTTTACTATGAACAAGGGGGGAATAGTACATGGTTGGCAACTCTTGTTCAGAATGTTGCCTTCCCAATTCTCTTCATCCCACTCTTTCTGCTTCCGGCCTCTCTGTCTCATGAGACTTCGATTTGTGTTCCACCATCGATCGGAATTCTGACCCTGTTGTACTTCTCAATTGGAGTTCTTACAGCTTGTGATAACATGATGTATTCTGTTGGGCTCTTGTATCTATCTGCCTCTACCTATTCCCTTATCTGTGCCTCGCAACTAGCATTTAATGTTGTGTTCTCCTGCATCTTCAATTCTCAGAAGCTCACTTTTCTGATTGGTGTATCAGTGCTTGTACTCTCTCTTTCGGCTGTTTTCATTGCCTTCGATACTGATTCGGATGGGCCATTCGGAGTTTCTAAGTGGAATTACTACCTTGGGTTCCTCTCTACTCTTGGAGCTTCAGCACTTTATTCTCTTCTACTTTCGCTCATGCAGCTTTCCTTCGAGAAGGTCATAAAAAAAGAAACCTTTTCTGTGGTTTTGGAAATGCTTATTCACACATCAATTGTCGCTACTTGTTTTTCTATCGTGGGTCTTTTTGCTAGCGGGGAATGGCAGACATTGCCTGGTGAAATGCAGAGTTTCGGCAAAGGAAGCGTTTCTTATGTGATGACTCTAGTTTGGACTGCAGTGGCTTGGCAGGTTTGTACTGTTGGTGTTGTGGGATTGATTTTTGCTGTGTCGTCTCTCTTCTCCAATGTAATAAGTACTGTAGCATTGGCTGTATCTCCTACTGCAGCTGTGATTGTTTTCCATGATGAAATGAGTATTCCAAAGGTGCTTGCTATGCTTCTGGCTTTCTTGGGCTTTGCCTGCTTTACTTATCAGAACTATCTGGACGACTCTGAGGTCAGGGAAGCACGTAGTGATGCCAGTGAAACCGACAGTGGTTTCTTGTCTTCATAAGTTCAGCAAGAATGTTTTGTTTTTGTCTTGGGTTAATTTGAGGCTTGGCCTCCCTACAGTCCCGAACATTCGAGTTCTGGATATGACGTGCTAGAGGAATGCTAGCCATTAATGAGAATATAGTACTAAACTTTCTGAATCTGCACCTTGAATACTCACCATGCTGACTCGGGCGATATTCGTTATGTTAGGGGTAATAATGCAGCTGGCTCCTCCTCGGCTTCAACACTTCCAAGGAATTAATCATTCAGCGCCCAGTCACTTCTTTTGTCAAGGTTGTTCTTGATCTCGTGATCATATATCATGGGTGGGATGGGATACAGAAATCTTCCAATTTCTTACATATTTTTGGATTGCTCATCATTTTTTGTATGATAAAGCATCTGTACATGGAAGAATACAAAATCCCATTGATACACAATTTGCTTTCTGATTCAGTCTCTCAAATATATGTAAAAAGAACCCTCTCCTGGAAAATCAACATAGTTTCTTGAGTTGAATGTTAATTGTTAGTTGCTTTTTTCCCCTCTCTAATGTAGAGTTAGGATTTGAGTTTGAATCTTACAATATATTTCCATGTAAGAAAAAAAAAAAAAATGCTAGACTTTATCATAATATTTAAACTTAAACGAGCATAAACATACTGAAAATTGATTTTAATATAATCTCAACTAAACTTTGAACTTGCTTTTGACTTTTTCTTTTCTTTTCTTCCCACTTACACGGCACCCACTAACATGGAAGGATGGATGACAAGTCATGGCCGCATTTACTAATGTTTGGTTTAAAATATATTTCTTGGTGAACTTTCAATGTCCAACTGCGTAGCAAAAGTTAGGACACCAAACAGAGTATAAGATAGGGACACCACCAACTCAAAGTTTCTTACTTTATTGATCCTCCTTTGAGGTTTCAGGTCAGTTGTACTGGGTCTTCTGCTGTGATAGTGACAATGGCTCTGTTCTCTTTAGGTTGGTAATTTTCAGATTAAGTTTCTTTCATCTTGCTAAACAGATATCTTAGTAATCGGTGGAAACATGATTACTCCTACTCCTACCCAGTTTTCTTCGGAATACTTCTTGTTCCGATTAAAGTTCTCTGTCGATTAAGTTTATGATGCATGTTATAATCTGACCATCTTTCTTGCTTCTCCTTGTTACAGATACAGAAGAAAAATTTCTTCATAAAGATGAACATATAATGGATCAATCACCAATCTTTAAACTCAACCACTACTGGTGGTGGCTTTTGGCAGCAATCAACACCATATTTGTCATTGTAGGCCAGTCTGCAGCTATTCTTTTAGGAAGATTTTATTATGAACAAGGTGGGAAAAGTATATGGATATCAACTCTTGTTCAAACTGCTGCCTTCCCAATCCTCTATATTCCACTCTTTGTCCTTCCTCGAGAGGAAACTAGTACAACGTCATCTACTCCGCCATCAATCAGAATCCTAACCCTTCTGTACTTCTCGATCGGAGTTCTTACAGCTTGTGATGGCATAATATATTCTGTTGGGCTCTTGTATCTATCTGCCTATACATATTCCCTCATCTGTGCATCCCAACTAGCATTCAATGCTATTTTCTCTTACTTCTTCAATTCCCAAAAGTTCACTTTCTTGATTGTAATATCAGTTCTTGTGCTCTCTCTTTCTTCTGCTCTCATTGCCATTGATAATGATACAGAAGATGGGTTGTTGGGAGTTTCTACCTGGAATTACTACTTTGGATTCCTTGTCACTCTTGGTGCATCAGCACTTTACTCTCTTCTGCTCTCACTTATGCAGCTTTCGTTCGAGAAGGTGATCAAGAATGAGACATTTTCTGCAGTTTTAGAGATGCATATCTACACATCTCTCGTTGCTACTTTTGTGTCAATTGTGGGTCTTTTCGCTAGTGGGGAATGGAGGACATTACGTGGAGAAATGCAGAGTGGGGCTCAAAAGTGGATGATTTTCCAGCATGGTTTGCTCTATTTCCAAGACCCCAACTCGAGCTATTGGTTAACGGTATATAAATTCCTTACCACTTGATCACAACCAATATTAATTATGGATTAATTCGCACGTTCTGTATACAAGACTAATTTTTTATTCGAGTCAAAGATTTACTCCATCTTTTGGCGTTGCCGTCAAGTTCAAGCTGATAAAGCATCTCTACGGAAGGATTGTTTATCATTTTTGTATCATTAAAAGCATCTCCCATTTTATGGTAATTTATTATTGAAACTTAAAGCTAAAGTATAGATTAAATTGAATCGAATAATCTCGTTCAAAATTTGAACTTTGTTTAATATATATTTTTCTTGTCGGTGTCAATGCGCTTTGCACTCAGGAAAAGGAAAAGGACACCAGACAAACAGAACAAGACAGGGACACACCAACAAAGCAAAACTGTATCATACTCCCTCAAATTGAACATAAGCGAGCCACTTTTTTTAGTGTCAACAGCAAAAACCCATCAAAGTTTCTTAGGACCAGTTTACTTCGGAAAATTTTCAGTTTAAAAATTTGCTGTTTTTTTAAAATTTGCTGTTTTTCATTTCAAATAGAAAACTGATTCAAACTGGAAATCGTGTTTACTTCGTCACTATTTCCTGATTTGAAAACCTGGAGAACGTGTTTACTTCGTCACTATTTCCTGATCTGAAAACTGGAAAACGTGTTTACTTCGTCATTATTTTCCAAATTATTGCAAAACCAAAAACAATTTTATTCCAATAACTTGATTTTTTTAATGAAAAAAATCATATTATTATTTCCTTCTATTTGCAAAGATTAAAAAATTAAATATTTATATTTGTAGGAAAAAATTGACACTTATTATAATTGAAAGCATGTCTTGAAAATGGAGCATGTCTTCATTGCATGCTAACATCAGGCACAATCATCATGCATTTCTGGAGAGTAAACAAGGTGCAGTACATTTTTATTATGAGAAAAGTAAGGCTACTACAACTCTGTTTTGGCTTCTAACCAGTAAATGGGTAACCAATACACAACATTTGAAGCGAAACAAAAATGAGGAAAAAAGCAAGATTCTTCCATTTCTTCCAGAAGAAAAAGAGAATCTGGTGAGAGAACAACCTCCTGATGAGCAGATTCATGGAAAGCGTCTTTCCTAAACGAAGAAATCCTAGAAGAAGCTGCAGCAGCAGCGGTTGCAGCTGCTAGCACAGCCTGGGCTTCCTTGTGCCTTTTTTCTTTTCTACCCTGCTTCTTTGCTTCTTTAAGGTCACAAAGATATCGGTGAGCAAGCACTGCATCCCATCTTTGCACCCTTGCTGTATCAATCTCCTGTGGTAGACTCCTTGCAATATTACCGATTAAATTATCTGCAAGTACACCATACAAACAGGTAAAATAGTGCATTTGGTCTGATTAAATGCAGAAAGCATATGATCTAATTTGCAGCAGAATTTGAAATTTTCATGACATTGAAGCACACTACAGTATAAAGGAAAACAGAACCAAGGTTTTCCAGAAAAGAGAACAGACCAGTGAAGCATTTTCTAAGAACTGCATTGCCAAGCAACCTGTCCTGAAAATAAATTAATTCTCCTTCCAATTCGTCTGCTGCAGCGGAAGAGTATGGCGTTTAGAAGAAAATTCATAATAGCAGCACCAGATAGTCTTGATGTAAAGGAAAAGTGCAGTAATTTCAGTTCACATGCCCAAAAGAAAAGTAAGCAAAAGTATCTATATGACATGAAGTATCAAGACATTGTTGAGGAGGCATTGGGCCCAAAAAGCATGATGGCTACTACAACTCTGTTGTTTCATGTTCATCCGAGTTTCCCTCTACAACACAATAACCATTCGACAATTCAGCAGCATTTTAAGCAACAATTCGACAACATTTTGAGCATCATTTCAACAGCATTTTAGGCAACAATTCGGCAGCATTTTGAGCAACATTTCAAGCAATAATTCGGTAGCAAATAGAGCAGCATTTCAAGCAACAATTCGATAGCAAAATGAGCATCAATTCGACAACAAATAGAGTAGCATTTCAAGCAATAATTTGGCAGCAAAATGAGCATCAATTCGACAGCAAATAGAGCAGCATTTCAAGCAACAATTTGGCAGCAAAATGAGCATCGATTCGAAAACTAATAGAGCAGCATTTCAAGCAACAATTCGATAGCAAAATGAGCATCAATTCGACAACAAATAGAGTAGCATTTCAAGCAATAATTTGGCAGCAAAATGAGCATCAATTCGACAGCAAATAGAGCAGCATTTCAAGCAACAATTTGGCAGCAAAATGAGCATCGATTCGAAAGCTAATAGAGCAGCATTTCAAGCAACAACTAAACCAACATTTGCCACAAAATTAAGGTTGGGAAATGGCATACCTTAAGCTCATCTACGTCAACTAAGACAAACAGGGCATCTGGAACACCTGCTGCCAGTTCTTCAAAAACTGGGTTCATTGCCACCGACGGCATACACCATGAAGCAGTAAAGTGCACAGCAATCTACGATTCGCCCAACAACAAAAACCAAGATTTTATCAGTTTATAATTCAAGAAAAATCATCACTTTTAAAATTTAAAGAACCCTTCTTGAATCGGGGCAATAAAACTTACAGGAAATCCTTGATTTGAAGCTTGGGCAACATAGGAATCCCATGTTTGCACCGAGTCAACCTTCAGAACTTTGGGTTTATTTTGCTGTTCTTGGGTCTCTTCCATCGCTCCTCTTCAGTCCAAATTCAGACACAGGGACGTCGGTACTGAAATACTAACAAGAATTAGATCGAAATCAAAGAGAAGGAGAACAAGAAATTGGGACACTGGAGAAGAGAAGGAGACCGTGTCGCGATGGAGGAGAAGAAGAAGAAACGCAACGTCAGTAGATGAGGGCAAAATTGGGTTTTAAAAAGATTCATTAATCACTCAGATTGAAAACCGCATGTTTTCAATTTGAGTAAGTCAAGGCCATCTCTCTGTTTTTTTTGAACTATTTTTAGTACTCCGAGTCAATAAAGTGACTTTTCTCATCCCTCACCTTACGCCGTCAACGTTTTCCGTCAGCTTGCTGACGTGGCATACCACGTGTCACTGAACGCCACCGACTTTTGACGTGTCATGCCACGTCACACAAAAAACTGACGTGGCGTGACACGTATCACTGACACGTCACCGACTGCTGACGTGTCACACAACGTCAGCAAAAGATCAAATCTTCATGCTACCAGAACTTGCGTGTTATTGTTGAAAAACATGGGAAGTAATACTCAGAATTTATTACATGTTAACACAAAAGTTGTGTAGCTTAGTTGGTAGAGCGTAAGGCAAACATGAGGTCATGGGTTCGATCCCAACCTCACGCAAGATTTGGTAGCATGAAGATTTGATCTTTTGCTGACGTGGCGTGACACGTGGCATGCCAAGCTGACGGAAAACGTTGACGGCGTTAGGGTGAGGGATGAGAAAAGTCATTTTATTGACTTGGAGTACTAAAAATAGTTCAAAAAAACAGAGGGATGAAAAAAGTCAATCAATTAGACTGCAGGGACTTTTTTTGTATTTAACCCTTTTTCAAACAGAGTATTTTCGTTTTCGTTTTCAAACTGAAAAAACGGCTAAGTAAACACGATTTCCAAATTGAACATCAATTTTCAGAAAACTGGAGAATTTTCGGGAGAATTTGCTGAAGTAAACAGTGCCTTAGTTTCTTTGATCCTCGTACTGTGTCTTCTGCTGTGAAAGTGAAGATTGGCTCTGTTCACATCAGGTCAGTAATACTTTTTGTTGTGTATGGATAAGTAATTTCTTATTTTGATTTATAAAAGTTTGGAGCTTCAATTCTATATGCTGGAATCATAAATGCTTGCTGTATGATTCTTCTGTTTTGATGCATATGTTAGTAGAATCTAACCATCTTTTTGGTATCTCTATTAAGACGCGGTTGAGGTGACCGTTTCGACACTTTCAACTTTCAATGACGGTTGTTAATCTAATCATCTTTCTGGCTTCTCTTTGCTTTTCAGATACAGAAGAAAGATTTCTTGATAAGGATGAGCATGTAATGGAGCAATCACCATTCCTTAAACTCAGCCACCGGTGGTGGTGGTTTTCGGCAGGAATCAGCACCATCTTTATCATTGTATGTCAACTCTTGCTCAAACTGCTGCCTTCCCAATTCTCTATATTCCGCTCTTTCTTCTTCCTCGAGAGGAAACTAGTACAACAACTCTACTTGATTCGAAACCTAACCCTTTCGTACTTATCAATTGGAATCCTTACAGCTTTTGCTGCCATGATGTATTCTGTTGGGCTCCATTATCTATCTGCCTCTATCTATTTCCTGATCATCAGTGCATCACAACTAGTGTTTCTTGCCATCTAATTCTCTTACTTCTTCAATTCCCAAAATTTCACTTTCTTGATTGTAATATTTGTGCTGGTGCTCTAGATCTCTCTTTCTTCTGCTCTCGTTGCCATTGAAAATGATTCGGAAGATGGGTCGTAGCTACTTTGGATTCTGTGTCACTCTTGGTGCATCAGCACTTTACTCTCTTCTGATTTCACTCATGCAGCTTTCGTTCGAAAAAGTGATAAAAAAGGAGACGGTTTCTGCAGTTTTGGAAATGCAGGTTAACATAGCTAAATCAATTCTTTCAAGATATAACTCGAAATTCCAATCTCGGTGCCTAAATCAAGGGCCAGAATACACATCATCTCGGGACCAGGATGATAATTAGTTACCCAATGAATTGCTCCATTGGAAAGGAAAAGACCCCAATGGATATCGTCCTCTTCTATACCACTAATGATGATGGAAGATGCCTACTCCAAGTGTTTGATTTCAATGTAGTAGGGAGATGGGGATCTCTGCAATTCACCCATACAAACTTATAATCATCTACCGATTCATCGTAAACGAACCAATTATAGGTCCAGTAGTCGTCCCGATTGATAGCATTCGGGATGAGGCGCTCTATTACTCTAGGTCGTTGCATGACCCTAAAAATCGATATATAGTCCTACCATTAGGTTTAGGTTGAGGTTCCATGGAAGGAAAAGAGGAGTAGGGTTCGTCATGGGTGCCCTATTCTTCCAATCTATTAAAATTTGTGAAATGCTAGTATAGATTCTTGGTGATCTAAACAAAAATAAATAAAATAAAGGATTATAACCTGAGCAATATTAGTAGTGCTGTGTAATGAAAACAATGGTAAATTTTATTTATTAAATCTCCAAAATACAAAGCTCCTGTACTCGTCGGACAACATCAAAGAAACAAATGTTAAAACAAAACCCTAATCTTGTAGTACTGAGTAATATCATAATCTAAAATTTCAAAACTGTTCCTAAAGATCATACGTTGCTTATGATCTCTCCATCGTTGCTTTCCGCTGGCGTTCGTAGCGAACCTTATCACCGAACCTTCTGACTCTAATTCCGATACTTTCAAGGTAATCGTCATCCATCTTTGGACATGCGCACACAATAGGATTTGTTGGGTCGCAGGGGCATCTGAACTCCGGCGAGCTCGAATCAAACGGTATCAGGATCAAAGAGCTGGCGGTGGAAACAGATAACAACAATGCAATGAGCAGAGAAGAAATCACGGCAGACACTTTTCTGTAAACGGAACGGGAAGCCATTGTTTGGATGCAATGTGTATTAGGGTAAGGCCAGCTTCTACCTATTTATATCAATGATAGGTCTACTAGTTTGATTCCAATTAGAAATCCTAATAGGACTTGGAATATAATTTAGCAATTTATAATTTATAAGGGGGCAGACAGAAAAATGAAAATATACAGTTCTGGGCCCATAGGCCTCAAAAGGCCTATCCATATGGATCCTAGCGTTTTCTCAGCCCAGCCCAATATATATATATTTATTTTAATATATAGTTTTGGTTAATTAATCATTAAATTAATCAAAAAATTATTCAATCTTACGAAACTCTCTTTTTTCCTTCCCTAGCTATTTTCTTTTTACCTCTCCTCCTTAATCATCATCTCCTGCATGCACCTCCATCCCTTTCAAACCAAACTACCCTTAAACATGGCTTCTTTTTCCACACACTCTTGTCCTCACACCTCCTCCTCTTGTTTCTCTCTTCTCTTTCACTTCCCTACCTTCCATTCCACACCAAAACCCCGGCAATACCTTGTGCTCTCACCTGCCTCCTGAACCGCCCCCACCGCCGCCGCCGCCGCCGCCGCAAGCTCCAAATAGCCTCTTAACTTTTTCATCTCCTTTCTGGGTGTGGGCTTTGTTTCTCAAAGTGAAAGCTTAGATGCCCATCTCGTAGTTTTTTATGTTTCTTCTAGTTAACTTGGTCAAAGTTATATATCGCTGTGTCTCGGCCTTTTCTAGCTTGGATTTTAGTTTCCTTCACTTGGTTACTGATCTGCTGGCAGATCTTCGCAGCACCGACTTCTCTGTGTTCTGGTCAGCGTTCTCTGGTACTTATTTGTTTGGTAGAGTTATTTGAGCTTGAGCGCCGACCGCTTGGTTGGTCGGTACGGTTTGTTTAACCTGAATTATTGTTTCTCCTTACTGTTATTTCCTTATACTTTGGAATTGTGGTGGATTGAGAGTTGTTGTTGGTGCAAAACTAAGTTGGTTGGTTGGTGTTGATCATTTGACCTGTTCGTAACTTCTATTGGGTACCTCTAGCTATTTGGTTTGAGTTTAGGATCTGATTTTTATTCTTTAAGGAGTGTATTGCTGGTGGGTTCTGGTCAAATTTGTGCTGATGGATCATGGGTGCAGCTAGGGTTATAGCCAATTTGAGGCACTAATTTAGTTTTACATTGAGAGAGTGGCCGTCTTAAGCTCTTTAGCCTTTTGGGTAGCTAACTGTGTAGGGTGTTTGAACTTTTAGCCTCTTCTGTTGAAGATCTCAGATATGTTGGTAGCGTTATAGATAGTTTTCTGGTGTTTTGTGATCTCCCTTGTGGTGGTTGCTGGTCAAAATGACTGCAAATGGTCACTGTTTTGTGGAGTGGAAGGAACAGTTTATTTCCCAGGAGCGTGGAAACCGAGTGGTTCATTATTTCCTGAAGGATTCTGCTGGGGAATCAACCCTTGCTGTTGTGGGCACTGAGCGAAGTGTTAGGCACATGTTCTATGTGGTTGCTGAGGAGTTCGTGCGGGTATATGGTGCAGAAAACTCTATTCATGCTGGTTTTAAATGGAGGTCAAGAAGGGAAGTTGTGGATTGGCTTACATCTATGCTATCAAAGCAGCATCTACAGGGTGATCGCTCCAGTATGTATTTTCTCTTCTATATACTTGATTTTCCTATGTATTCTAGGTTGTCTATGTTTAGTCATTTATGTTTGACATGATTTTTCTGTTACACTTTGATTGCCAAAGTGGATTAGCCTATGACAAGTCAAAGGTTTAGCTGACTGGAATAGAGTGGCTAATACTTTGATAACCAAACGAGATTTTAAGATATGGCATATTGTCTGGCATCATTAGGCATTATGCTGAACTTGTCATCCTTGCTTGTTGTTCAGAAGTTGATCCAAAAGCTATCTGTGATATGTTATTGGAAACACTCTGTGCCCACTTCTGGTTTGCAGTACATTGTGACATCTTTACACCTTGCAATTGTCTGTAGTTCTTTGAACACAAATAATTTTCCTGTATAAAAGAGGTAGGGTTAGCAAGTATCAACTGTATCGTGAAGGCAACTGAACTTTGGACTGATTTATTGCAACATTTGGATGCTTTATTCTCTCACTTCAATAGTTATGTGCACCCACATGGGCTGGCAGTTGATATTTTTGTATCATATGAGATTCAGTTTGTCTATACTTCCTTAGTGAACTTTGATTATTAAATATTTCTTCAATTACAGAATCACCGAAACATGATTTAGCACAAGCGTTAGAATCTGTCAAGCATCAAATGAATGGCTTTGGCACTCAACAGCTGCAGGTATTCTATTCAGTAAATGCTTTTTCCATCCATTAATTTTGTATCTATGTTTATTTATTCTCATGTATCTGCCACACATTCCAGGGTCGTCTTTCAAGGAATTTAAACGGGCACAGTTCAGAAATTGTGTGGTCAGGTCTTGCATGGGCATGTGGGAAACAACTCCAGCATTACCAAGCATTCTGCAGGACTGCAATTACAATTGCGGTAAGGGGGGGATTTCAGGTGTTGAGTTGATGTGTGTGTGGTTAGATGTGTTGGTCTCCTTGATCTTACTCCTCACCTTTTGTTATGTTTCAGTTTTAACTTCTATAAGTTAATTTAGATGAGTAAATAAAAGTGTAAAGGGTCGCCAATTGATTCAGATGTGTAACCCATTGTTATTCAAACTTCAAAGCCTCAGGCTCCCTCAAGGCACCTAGGTCAATTATTATTCTTTAACCTGATCTTGCAGAAGCTACTATGAAACAAAAGGATCCCTAACCTAAAGATGTAGCCTTTAGAGAAATTTCCTTACTGCTTAAAAATAAGGAAGAAAAGTTATGAGGTTCTTATTTTGGAATGGTTAGGTGAAGTTATGCGGAGAAATCTTGTTGGTTTCTCTTACCCTTGGTATCCAGAATAAGGGCTTGCAGATGTTACCCTGTCCTCTTTGGTTACATTAGCCCTCCTATTTCATGACATATTCCTTCTTTTGCCACGCAGGTCCAATCCTTTGTTTTTGTCCTGGGAAAAGGAGAGAATCCTTATGTTGCTTATTTGGAAGATATGTATGAAGACAAGAGAGGACAGAAAAAGGTCAAAGTGAGGTGGTTTCACCATAACCAGGAAGTCAAGGGTGTTGTTCCTTTAAGAAATTCCCATCCAAAAGAGGTTTTCATGACACAGAACTCACAGGTTATTAGTGCTGAGTGTGTCGATGGTCCTGCCACTGTCTTAACACGTGAACATTATGAGGAATGTTTGTCTGCTTTCCCTAATGCTTTATCTGCTAGGGTCCATTTGTGTCTCAGACAGTTCAGAAACAATAAAGTAAAACCGTTCGATGTAAGAAAATTGCATGGCTATTTTGATCAGCCTATTCTTGCTTGTTTGAATTCCAATTTTTTCCCCGGTGCTGATTCAATTGGCCATGCCCATGCTGGTGAAGAAGATGAATATTTGAGCCCAAATGAGAATGTAAAGCCAGGAGCTAAGAGGACCAGAAGTAGTAGAAGTTGCGAAACATTTACGACAGATCATCTGAGGGTTTCTGCTAATCAGATGTTATCATTTTCACCTTCATACCTGAACTTCAAGCATGTCAAGTATGGTATGTCAGGCAAGAGGATGCTTCCCTTCAAGCATGTTGAGTGTCAAAGTTGGCATAGCTTGCTTTTTAAAGTTGATGAGAAGATTGAGTTGTTGTGTCAAGATAGTGGCATACGAGGCTGCTGGTTCAGGTGTACAGTCTTGCAGGTATCCAGGAAACAGATTAAAGTGCAGTATGATGATGTTCAGGATGAGGATGAGTATGGCAATCTTGAGGTACGCGCATGTTGTAATGTTTTGTTTTCTCCCAGCTTGGGATGTGTAGTAGTCTTAGTGATTATGAAATTGCATTTGAAGTTTGTTTATTTAAAAGAAAAAGTTGACCTAAAATTCTGGTTGGCATATCATCTCTCATGGTACTAAAGTGGTTTTTCCATCAGCTTGAGCTCTTGACAAAGACTAGTTCTTATAGGATTTTTTTTATTCATCTATTCCTGAATTTATAAACCATTTATCATGGAGAAAGAGTTCTAACAACAAACCAAGTACCAAGTATTTTCCTCTTTATATTTGGAATTTGTACTACTGGCGAAGGTTGATTTGTCATTAATTTATAGGAATGGGTCCCGGCATTCAAATTGGCTGCACCTGATAAACTTGGCATGAGATGCCCAGGACGGCCAATAATTCGACCCACCCCACCCATGAAGGAGCTAGCAGAACCTGCTTTTGAGGTTGGGTCTGCAGTTGATGCATGGTGGAGCGATGGCTGGTGGGAGGGGGTTGTAACTGGAATCAACAATAGCAATGATGATAGTCTACAAGTTTATTTCCCAGGTATGCATGTTAATATGCTACAGATGCAGTATATTTGTTGTCCCTTTTCTTTGCCATTCTGTTCCTCGTGCTTATTTGTGCAAGAAACGTTTTTCGTATTAGGTGAAAACAACAACTTGAGCATAAACAAAAAGGATCTAAGAATTTCCCGAGATTGGGTAGGAGGTCAATGGGTAGATATTCAGGCTAGATCTGACATACTTCCAGTCATTTCTCCAATTATTAGTGCAGACACCAAAATTTCCATTTCCTCAATAGTTGCCACGGATACTAAGTCTGATGATACTAAAGACATGAAGTCTAATGGTGTTGCTGCACCCGGTACTGAAGTTCCAGTCAGTCCTAAGGTTGATAATATTGAAGAAACAAACACAGGCATAGCAACATCAAGCAGTAACCTTCCAGAGGATATGGACTGTGACGATGGTGATAGAAAGCCTCCATTATTGGATCACAAAGCCGATGGGGACATTCTTGTTGAAATTGAGGTCCAGGATAAAGTAGATGAAGTTCAATGTGATAATAGTGAAGTTGGTGCTGATGCCATTGACTGTTGCGGCAAGTTAGAAACAGAGGTGACATTGGAGAGGAATTGTAAAGGTATAGAACTCACGGAAGTGACAGCATAAGC
Organism: Viola odorata; assembly: GCA_963691705.1. Classification (NCBI taxonomy): domain Eukaryota; kingdom Viridiplantae; phylum Streptophyta; class Magnoliopsida; order Malpighiales; family Violaceae; genus Viola; species Viola odorata. The sequence continues at coordinate 77,752,955 of OY829538.1, read as the reverse complement.
TGTTCTAGATGAGCTTGCAGTGCACCATCTTATGTTGCCATGGTGGTGCAGTTAGTTAATATAGTTAGGTTCATTTGGTGCCACGGCGTGTTGTAGATAGTAACTAGAGAACCGGGGACATCATTGCTTCCCCTTCCTCTCGATTGGATGTCATAGATGTGTACAGGAGTGGAGTTAGAAGGCCTAAGGTTCATGTCATAACTGGTTATATATGAATCGCAGTTGGCATTTAAATTACATTTGTTGTAACGTAGCTAGTTGAGTCACGTCTCCATAAACTGGTTTACCACTTGCTCTCTTGATTGTAAATTGTACTATGTACCAAAATTTGTACCCTAATAATATCAAAGTTAAGGTTTATTAGTTCTGCGTTTCCTATGATTGTTTTTCTTTCGGCAACTCCTCTGTGTTAACGACTTACACAAGGAATGAGACTATTTGAGTTGATCTGCATTGTAGAGCATAGTTGAAGAATTCCTCATTATAGTCGATTTCGATTGATTGACTTTGATGAGCATCGTAGAGCGTGGTTGAAGAGTTTACTTCTTACATAAGTATACATTGCTTAAGGATCATCTAATAATGTGCATGTTCTAGCCATTAAAGAGAATTAAGAAATGATGTGATAAAAGAATATATACATTCTTCAAGATCATTGGAACTATAGTTTAAGCCATTGGTCTCCACTTATGAATTCCAAGTCTAGGAACGGCCTCACGTCCGCAAAGCTGAATCTTTTTGACCAAGGAACCCTCCCTTTTGCATCTGCTCCTCTTCCACTGCATCGGTATTCTCCAAAAACCACGGTCCTGCATACGTTTTTTTTTTTTTAAAAGGTTAGGTATTGAGCTCGAATCTACTAACTTATAATTTTTTCAACAAAAAAGAAAAAAGAGCTATTACTTTTGCCTGGTTGGGTGGTTCCAGTCACTCCAACCTGAAGGATGGATAATGTCACCAATATTACAGTATGCATAGATTGCCCTGGAATAGTTTCCCCAGGCTCTTCCCAGCAGGATTTTTCCTGTCCCGTTTATGACACAATCTACGAACGAGAAACCCGTGTCTTCGTCAGGTGAATCCCTATGATGAGCAGCAATCGCACCCGCGCCTTTCGCTGTTGACTGCAGGAGACAGTCCTGTTTCAAAAAACAAGAGCCTCAGATCATCAAAAATTCATCAGACAATAACACCATAACAAGAATCTTTTACCAGGGTTTCAGGACAAAACCTGAAACAGCGATCTTGCTCTACCAAAAATGAAATCGACACTCCCTTGAATGTGACATTTGTAAAAATAGTGCGATCCTGTCTCGTCTAAGAGCGTGTCTTGTGTTCCCATGACTTTAACTTTGTAGAAAAATGCTTTATCGCCAGAAACCCTAAGCGCGACAGCCTGCATTCCATAGCCTCCAGGAACTGCCACCACTGTATTCTGCCAGTAACTTTTCAAATTAGAATACTTGCAGACCATAATGAAAAAATCCCATCTTTGTCAAGAAAGATATTACCTGAAAAGTGATCCCGGTCGCGCAGAAGTAATCGGAATCTACAGTGACTGAAGATGATCTATAAGTTCCAAGTGCAGTTCCATCGGTGTCCATATCAGAAGCTTTGTTGTTCCATGTAATTACAGTACCAGAGGCATTGTTTTCATTTCCTATGAATGAGATATGGGGTTTGTTCTTTGGCACATGCACCTTCTCCCTACAAAATAATGAATACAATGAAATCCAAAGTTCGAGTCTCGGGAAAGGTTCGGGTAGAGAAAACCCGGAGATACCAAAAAAATGAAAGAAGAAAATATTATAATAATAAGTTATGAGGGTCACATGATCTCCTAACCATTTACTATTTAATAACTACCTTTGTAAACTATCTAGCCCACCACTCCCCTCAAAAAAAGGGTAGAAATAATTACATGAAAAACTCCTCTGCTGATCACAATGAAAAAAAAAAATTTAAGGAAGAAATAATTACATTCAAGAAAAACATACAAACCTGTAAATTCCAGGAAGAATGAAGATTTTCATTCTTTGAGGATTAAATGGTGGAACCATATCGACTGCAGCTTGAACTGTCAATGAATCCCCTCTACCATTGCCGTCAACTACAATCACTCGGCTTCGATTAAGATCGTCTTTCGAACTCAGTCTCAATCTATGCTCATCAACTTTAATGTCATCCCAACTGATCATAAAACTGCCTTTTACAAAATGATCATCACTGCTTTGTGCAGTAGCAGACATAAAACTACCAACTTCAAGAAAATCCATAAAAACCACAAGAACCACACCAAGAACCAATTTTTTCATTATTTTTTAGCAGTTTGGCGAAAAGGGTCAGAACAAAATGGACTAAAATGAACAGAAATTGTATATATATATATTGGTTTTAGGAGTTACAAAATCATAGAAATGAAAGGGTGTGACACAAGAGGAGATGGTGGTGGTAATAAATATGGGCGCATAGAAAAAATGACTGTTGGTTATAAAATAAAGTGAAAAAATGAAAGAAGCAAAGTGTAACAAGTAGAGAACACAGAAAGATGGGATTTTTGTTGTTGAGGAAATTAATGAAATGGAAAAGAAAATTTAATTTTTTGTCATGAAAGTTTTGCTTTTGGAAAGACAAAAATTTGCTTATGTGTTTTTATATTGGACTAATGGAGGTGTGTGTTATAAAGACTTGTAAGTTGTAAAGCAGAATAGCGGTTATGGTTTTTTTTAATAATCTTGAATTAGCTGAAATTGAAAGATATCGTGCTATGACTCTTAAAATTTTAGGATCTAAAATTTTAATTTATCTTTTTTTTAAGATTATCGGGTTCCAGTGAATTCAAGCGAGTAGGACCTGCAGCAAAACTATTTATGAGTCATCTTTTTGAGGTAATCGAAGCTAAGAAGTTCCTAAACCTCCTTCATCTATCTATTCAGGAGCAGAAGAGCAAAAGAAGAGAAGATTCATTGCGCACAAACAATGGCAATATCTTCAATCACTACAGCATTAATACCTTCTCTTACAATCTCACCTTCTCCTTCTTCGTTCCCTTCTAAAACAACAACAAAGTTCTCTTCTTTATCTTTGTCACCATGTAATTCTGTCAATAAATCCTTGATGACCCTTAAACCCTCTGTTTCACCAAGTAGGGTTTTTGCTGCTCCTGAGGCTTTGGATTCTCAAGACACCGCAACCCTTTCTCCAGAATCCATTGATGATGCCGACTCTGACGCCTTTGAGGTAAATACCTTTCTTTTACATTGTTTTAGAACTTGGGTATGTTTGGTGGCCGGAAAGAAAAGAGCAAAATGCTGAGGAAATGAGAGAAAATGAAATCAAGTTTGGTTCTTTCTGCTCAATTATCTATTAGAAAGCATTTGGGTTGTGGGGTTTAGTATTTTCTTTCTCAATTTGCTGTAAATTAAATTATTTGACCGCCCAGAAAGTGTAGGGATTGAATGGAAGTTGATTGCTATAATTTGTTGTTCATTTTGGTTCTGGGTGCTGTAGGTTGGCAATTCCGCAATTCCTAGCTCTCCATCCATCAGCATTGGTGATGATGTTGACAAGGTACCTATCTGCCTTATCTTTTTACCTAGGCGCCCTGTAAGGACATACATCATGTGAATGTGATTGGTATAATCGTCATTTACTCCCTGTGCATTTGTATGTTCTAGTGGAGGTTATGTTTGGAGCCACAACAACAAAACGACAAGGGGATGTGTTTAATGTTCTAGTTGATCACGCATGTGCTGCATGGCCAGTGATGATTTGATATCTTACTAGCACAATCTCATTAGTGTGTCGTTGGATAATCTCAATGTGATGCGGTTGAATTTTCTTATGCACAATTAAGTGCACAGCTTAGCGTATAGAGTCGATTTTTCTATAATATTTTGACCCTTAAATCCATAAGAAGCCAATACTATGTTTGGTATTTATGAGACAGTTTCCCTTAGTGCTGATTTTTTCGCCAAGAAGGACATGTCTTCTCAAGGGGCTGTCAGTCAGGTTTCCCCATGGAAGTTGGGCTGGCTGAATTTTCTGTTAGGAGGGTTCAGTTGTCAAGGACTATTGTGTATACTATAGGCTCACAATCTTTCAGTATTGAGTTCCTAGCCTGGGGTTATGCCTCTTGGACAGCTGTTTCAAGTCCGTGAGTGAGCTGTGATGGTGAATGAAACAAAAAATATATGCCACATATAGTTCTTGTGTGATATCACAAAAGGTGGATCTTAGCATAATCCAGCAGCTTCTCTAAACTTTAAATTAATACGCGAGAAACATTTGTTTGAAGGAGTAGAAGTGTTGCTAAATTCTGGGATCGTGTCTTTGACAATAATATATTGTTCAGCTTAGTGATAGGGAACTAACTATCACTAGGCCAATTGAAGTTTAACAACATTTGTGTTAATAAAGATAAAACCTACGTCACATTTATCTCTCTTACTGATCCTGCCCAAACTATCTATCTGCCCTAATCATCCTTTTATTGAGAAGTATAAATTTATTGTCTTTATTCTTGTCTGTTTGTAGCTGGCACCAAAGCAAAAGATTAGAATCAAGCTGAGATCTTACTGGGTCCGTCTTATAGAGGACTCCTGCAAGCAGATAATGGATGCTGCAAGGACCACCAATCCGAAAACCATGGGCCCTGTGCCATTACCGACCAAGAAGCGTGTGTACTGTGTTCTCAAGTCTCCTCATGTTCACAAGGATGCCAGATTCCATTTTGAGATTCGAACACACCAACGTCTAATAGATATCCTCTACCCAACAGCCCAAACTATTGATTCATTGATGCAACTTGACCTTCCTGCTGGGGTGGATGTAGAGGTCAAGCTCTTAAGAAGCCTCCACTGGAGTTAGGTAAACTTCTTGAAAATTTAAGTTTCTCCCTGTCATCTATATTAAGCAATAACTCAGGGATTCCTGGTAAAACCATGTTACAGATTGTTCAATGTGTGATTTTTAGGTTGCCGAGTTTTTTATAGTACCAATGCTAGCACATAAGTAGGATCTAGGATTATACTGTTTCCTTAACTACTAATTCCTGAGTTGAATGATATTTGTTTTAAAAAGTGAAAATTTCTATCATTTGGAAAAAAAAGAAAGTATTAGTGGGCATGAACAATGACTTTAGGAACCTTTATTCAGATTCTTTGTTTTGAGGAATAATTGAAGTATGCTTAGATGTCTAAGGCATTTTTTTCTCTTTTGATTCTTCTGAAAGTAGGTACCTTACCGTATCCTAAGCAAGATGTTGTCTATTTGGAACTCATTTTTCCATGATTTCTAGCTCTCCATAATGAAACCTTCGTCTCCAGAAGTGGTGGTTTCTCTGGATCATTTCCATCATCTGTATATGCTGATATCTTTTTCCGTAAAAAAGAGTTTGCTTGAAATTGATAAAACGTTTGAAAAATTTAGTAAAACATTACCTATTCCAGTACCCACCCTCTATGTTTCTTTTTGTTTTTTATGTTTTTTTTAGGATTTTACCATGTTCAAGTAGCTTTCCTTCATTTTTGCCGAACCATTAACGTGGCTGCACTGCTGAGTGAAAACTCTACATCATGGTTTCATAGCTGTGGATGCCTTCTCTTTTCTTGTTCTGTGTCTTGTGTGGCATATTTCTTGGATGTGATTCTGTCCTCTGACAACTGTTACTAAGTGAATTTTCTCGTGGTAGATGCTGAGTTTCTTCCGAGGGAAAACATACCAACGAATATTGTCAAGTATCAAATGAATGGCTTTGGCACTCAACAGCTGCAGGTATTCTATTCAGTAAATGCTTTTTCCATCCATTAATTTTGTATCTATGTTTATTTATTCTCATGTATCTGCCACACATTCCAGGGTCGTCTTTCAAGGAATTTAAACGGGCACAGTTCAGAAATTGTGTGGTCAGGTCTTGCATGGGCATGTGGGAAACAACTCCAGCATTACCGAGCATTCTGCAGGACTGCAATTACAATTGCGGTAAGGGGGGGATTTCAGGTGTTGAGTTGATGTGTGTGTGGTTAGATGTGTTGGTCTCCTTGATCTTACTCCTCACCTTTTGTTATGTTTCAGTTTTAACTTCTATAAGTTAATTTAGATGTGTAAATAAAAGTGTAAAGGGTCGCCAATTGATTCAGATGTGTAACCCATTGTTATTCAAACTTCAAAGCCTCAGGCTCCCTCAAGGCACCTAGGTCAATTATTATTCTTTAACCTGATCTTGCAGAAGCTACTATGAAACAAAAGGATCCCTAACCTAAAGATGTAGCCTTTAGAGAAATTTCCTTACTGCTTAAAAATTAGGAAGAAAAAATATGAGGTTCTTATTTTGGAATGGTTAGGTGAAGTTATGCGGAGAAATCTTGTTGGTTTCTCTTACCCTTGGTATGCAGAATAAGGGCTTGCAGATGTTACCCTGTCCTCTTTGGTTACATTAGCCCTCCTATTTCATGACATATTCCTTCTTTTGCCATGCAGGTCCAATCCTTTGTTTTTGTCCTGGGAAAAGGAGAGAATCCTTATGTTGCTTATTTGGAAGATATGTATGAAGACAAGAGAGGACAGAAAAAGGTCAAAGTGAGGTGGTTTCACCATAACCAGGAAGTCAAGGGTGTTGTTCCTTTAAGAAATTCCCATCCAAAAGAGGTTTTCATGACACAGAACTCACAGGTTATTAGTGCTGAGTGTGTCGATGGTCCTGCCACTGTCTTAACACGTGAAAATTATGAGGAATGTTTGTCTGCTTTCCCTAATGCTTTATCTGCTAGGGTCCATTTGTGTCTCAGACAGTTCAGAAACAATAAAGTAAAACCGTTCGATGTAAGAAAATTGCATGGCTATTTTGATCAGCCTATTCTTGCTTGTTTGAATTCCAATTTTTTCCCCGGTGCTGATTCAACTTGCCATGCCCATGCTGGTGAAGAAGATGAATATTTGAGCCCAAATGAGAATGTAAAGCCAGGAGCTAAGAGGACCAGAAGTAGTAGAAGTTGCGAAACATTTACAACAGATCATCTGAGGGTTTCTGTTAATCAGATGTTATCATTTTCACCTTCATACCTGAACTTCAAGCATGTCAAGTATGGTATGTCAGGCAAGAGGATGCTTCCCCTCAAGCATGTTGAGTGTCAAAGTTGGCATAGCTTGCTTTTTAAAGTTGATGAGAAGATTGAGTTGTTGTGTCAAGATAGTGGCATACGAGGCTGCTGGTTCAGGTGTACAGTCTTGCAGGTATCCAGGAAACAGATTAAAGGGCAGTATGATGATGTTCAGGATAAGGATGAGTATGGCAATCTTGAGGTATGCGCATGTTGTAATGTTTTGTTTTCTCCCAGCTTGGGATGTGTAGTAGTCTTGGTGATTATGAAATTGCATTTGAAGTTTGTTTATTTAAAAGAAAAAGTTGACCTAAATTTCTGGTTGGCACATCATCTCTCATGGTACTAAAGTGGTTTTTCCATCAGCTTGAGCTCTTGACAAAGACTAGTTCTTATAGGATTTTTTTTATTCATCTATTCCTGAATTTATAAACCATTTATCATGGAGAAAGAGTTCTAACAACAAACCAAGTACCAAGTATTTTCCTCTTTATATTTGGAATTTGTACTACTGGCGAAGGTTGATTTGTCATTAATTTATAGGAATGGGTCCCGGCATTCAAATTGGCTGCACCTGATAAACTTGGCATGAGATGCCCAGGACGGCCAATAATTCGACCCACCCCACCCCTGAAGGAGCTAGCAGAACCTGCTTTTGAGGTTGGGTCTGCAGTTGATGCATGGTGGAGCGATGGCTGGTGGGAGGGGGTTGTAACTGGAATCAACAATAGCAATGATGATAGTCTACAAGTTTATTTCCCAGGTATGCATGTTAATATGCTACAGATGCAGTATATTTGTTGTCCCTTTTCTTTGCCATTCTGTTCCTCGTGCTTATTTGTGCAAGAAACGTTTTTCGTATTAGGTGAAAACAACAACTTGAGCATAAACAAAAAGGATCTAAGAATTTCCCGAGATTGGGTAGGAGGTCAATGGGTAGATATTCAGGCTAGATCTGACATACTTCCAGTCATTTCTCCAATTATTAGTGCAGACACCAAAATTTCCATTTCCTCAATAGTTGCCACGGATACTAAGTCTGATGATACTAAAGACATGAAGTCTAATGGTGTTGCTGCACCCGGTACTGAAGTTCCAGTCAGTCCTAAGGTTGATAATATTGAAGAAACAAACACAGGCATAGCAACATCAAGCAGTAACCTTCCAGAGGATATGGACTGTGACGATGGTGATAGAAAGCCTCCATTATTGGATCACAAAGCCGATGGGGACATTCTTGTTGAAATTGAGGTCCAGGATAAAGTAGATGAAGTTCAATGTGATAATAGTGAAGTTGGTGCTGATGCCATTGACTGTTGCGGCAAGTTAGAAACAGAGGTGACATTGGAGGGGAATTGTAAAGGTATAGAACTCACGGAAGTGACAGCATAAGCTGTTCTAGATGAGCTTGCAGTGAACCATCTTATGTTGCCATGGTGGTGCAGTTCGTAGTTAATATAGTTAGGTTCATTCGGTGCCACGGCGTGTTGTAGATAGTAACTAGAGAACCGGGGACATCATTGCTTCCCCTTCCTCTCGATTGGATGTCATAGATGTGTACAGGAGTGGAGTTAGAAGGCCTAAGGTTCATGTCATAACTGGTTATATATGAATCGCAGTTGGCATTTAAATTACATTTGTTGTAACGTAGCTAGCTGAGTCACGTCTCCATAAACTGGTTTACCACTTGCTCTCTTGATTGTAAATTGTACTATGTACCAAAATTTGTACCCTAATAATATCAAAGTTAAGGTTTATTAGTTCTGCGTTTCCTATGATTGTTTTTCTTTCGGCAACTCCTCTGTGTTAACGACTTACACAAGGAATGAGACTATTTGAGTTGATCTGCATTGTAGAGCATAGTTGAAGAATTCCTCATTATAGTCGATTTCGATTGATTGACTTTGATGAGCATCGTAGAGCGTGGTTGAAGAGTTTACTTCTTACATAAGTATACATTGCTTAAGGATCATCTAATAATGTGCATGTTCTAGCCATTAAAGAGAATTAAGAAATGATGTGATAAAAGAATATATACATTCTTCAAGATCATTGGAACTATAGTTTAAGCCATTGGTCTCCACTTATGAATTCCAAGTCTAGGAACGGCCTCACGTCCGCAAAGCTGAATCTTTTTGACCAAGGAACCCTCCCTTTTGCATCTGCTCCTCTTCCACTGCATCGGTATTCTCCAAAAACCACGGTCCTGCATACGTTTTTTTTTTTTTAAAAGGTTAGGTATTGAGCTCGAATCTACTAACTTATAATTTTTTCAACAAAAAAGAAAAAAGAGCTATTACTTTTGCCTGGTTGGGTGGTTCCAGTCACTCCAACCTGAAGGATGGATAATGTCACCAATATTACAGTATGCATAGATTGCCCTGGAATAGTTTCCCCAGGCTCTTCCCAGCAGGATTTTTCCTGTCCCGTTTATGACACAATCTACGAACGAGAAACCCGTGTCTTCGTCAGGTGAATCCCTATGATGAGCAGCAATCGCACCCGCGCCTTTCGCTGTTGACTGCAGGAGACAGTCCTGCTTCAAAAAACAAGAGCCTCAGATCATCAAAAATTCATCAGACAATAACACCACAACAAGAATCTTTTACCAGGGTTTCAGGACAAAACCTGAAACAGCGATCTTGCTCTACCAAAAATGAAATCGACACTCCCTTGAATGTGACATTTGTAAAAATAGTGCGATCCTGTCTCGTCTAAGAGCGTGTCCTGTGTTCCCATGACTTTAACTTTGTAGAAAAATGCTTTATCGCCAGAAACCCTAAGCGCGACAGCCTGCATTCCATAGCCTCCAGGAACTGCCACCACTGTATTCTGCCAGTAACTTTTCAAATTAGAATACTTGCAGACCATAATGAAAAAATTCCATCTTTGTCAGGAAAGACATTACCTGAAAAGTGATCCCGGTCGCGCAGAAGTAATCGGAATCTACAGTGACTGAAGATGATCTATAAGTTCCAAGTGCAGTTCCATCGGTGTCCATATCAGAAGCTTTGTTGTTCCATGTAATTACAGTACCAGAGGCATTGTTTTCATTTCCTATGAATGAGATATGGGGTTTGTTCTTTGGCACATGCACCTTCTCCCTACAAAACAATGAATACAATAAAATCCAAAGTTCGAGTCTCGGGAAAGGTTCGGGTAGAGAGAAAACCCGGAGATACCAAAAAAATGATAGAAGAAAATATTATAACAATAAGTTATGAGGGTCACATGATCTCCTAACCATTTATTTAATAACTACCTTTGTAAACCACGTAGCTAAAACTATCTAGCCCACCACTCCCCTCAAAAAAAGGGCAGAACAAGCATGAAAATTCAAAAAAATTCCCACCTCTGCTGATCACAATGAAAAAAAAAAATTAAGGAAGAAATAATTACATTCAAGAAAAACATACAAACCTGTAAATTCCAGGAAGAATGAAGATTTTCATTCTTTGAGGATTAAATGGTGGAACCATATCGACTGCAGCTTGAACTGTCAATGAATCCCCTCTACCATTGCCGTCAACTACAATCACTCGGCTTCGATTAAGATCGTCTTTAGAATTCAGTCTCAATCTATGCTCATCAACTTTAATGTCATCCCAACTGATCATAAAACTGCCTTTTACATAATGATCATCACTGCTTAGTGCAGTAGCAGACATAAAACTACCAACTTCAAGAAAATCCATGAAAACCACAAGAACCACACCAAGAACCAGTTTTTTCATGATTTTTTAGCAGTTTGGCCAAAAGGGTCAGAACAAAATGGACTAAAATGAACAGAAATTATATATATATATATTGGTTTTAGGAGTTACAAAATCATGGAGATGAAAGGGTGTGACACAAGAGGAGATGGTGGTGGTAATAAATATGGGCGCGTAGAAAAAATGACTCTTGGAATTTATAAAATAAAGTAAAAAAATGAAAGAAGCAAAGTGTAACAAGTAGAGAGCAAAGAAAGATGGGATTTTTTTTTTGAGGAAATTAATGAAATGGAAAAGAAAATTTAATTTTTTGTCATGAAAGTTTTGCTTTTGGAAAGACAAAGATTTTCTTATGTGTTTTTATATTGGAGTGATGGAGAAGGTGTGTGTTATAAAGACTTGTAAGTTGTAAAGCAGAATAGCGGTTATGGTTTTTTTTAATAATCTTGAATTAGCTGAAACTGAAAGAAATCGGGCATGACTCTTAAAATTTTAGGATTTTTATTTATCTTTTTTTAAGACTATCTGGTATCCGATCACTACAATGAGTGTTGATTATTCCAGCGAATTCAAACCGAGTAGGACATGTAGCAAAACTATTTCTTGCAAATTTTAACGCAGTTATATATCCATGAATCGAACCTAAAATATTTGATTAAGTTAGACCAACTTTTTACTGGTCGATTTACGTGTTTATGGGTAGTTTTTTATATATATATATATAAAGCATATGGAAAATGATGTTAAAAACTTGCAACAAATTGAATGCATCCTTATCTATTTGATAAATAAATATTTAAACTTTATGCAACATTGAGTAAACAAAATCATTTGTTCGTTTTAATGAAGAATCTTGATGATTTTGTTAAAGTGCATTTAACAAAGAAATAACATGTGACTTTGTCACATAATTTTAGCTCAACTATATATGTTTTTTAATCTTCAATTCACGTTTTTGCTAAAAGGAGATGACTACAAAGATGGAATTAGGGCAGGTGATGAGACTTTGTTAGCTCTTGCTTGCAGGCTTTGTATTCCGGGAAAAAAGCTTTAATTGATAACTAATATTATAGTAACAAAATTCTGAAAACAAAAAAGAAAAAAGAAAAATGCAATATATTACCTGAGCTGAGTCGAAGATCTAACAAATGGGCCTTATGTTAATGTGGACCAGACAAGAGCTTCGGTCTTGGCCCAATTTTAATTTTTTTCAACCTAAATTGGATAAATAGAAATAGAAATAAAAATAAAGGAAATAAGAATTGGATAATATTCCACCAAGCACTGTGAAGCTAAGAAGTTCCTACACCTTCATCTATCTATTCAGGAGCAGAAGAGCAAAAGAAGAGAAGATTCATTGCGCACAAACAATGGCAATATCTTCAATCACTACAGCATTAATCCCTTCTCTTACAATCTCACCTTCTCCTTCTTCGTTCCCTTCTAAAACAACAACAAAGTTCTCTTCTTTATCTTTGTCACCATGTAATTCTGTCAATAAATCCTTGATGACCCTTAAACCCTCTGCTTCACCAAGTAGGGTTTTTGCTGCTCCTGAGGCTTTGGATTCTCAAGACACCGCAACCCTTTCTCCAGAATCCATTGATGATGCCGACTCTGACACCTTTGAGGTAATTACCTTTCTTTTACATTGTTTTAGAACTTGGGTATGTTTGGTGGCTGGAAAGAAAAGAGCAAAATGCTGAGGAAATGCGAGAAAATGAAATCAAGTTTGGTTCTTTCTGCTCAATTATCTATTAGAAAGCATTTGGGCTGTGGGGTTTACTATTTTCTTTCTCAATTTGCTGTAAATGAAATTATTTGACCGCCCAGAAAGTGTAGGGATTGAATGGAAGTTGATTGCTATAATTTGTTGTTCATTTTGGTTCTGGGTGCTGTAGGTTGGCAGTTCCGCAATTCCTAGCTCTCCATCCATCAGCATTGGTGATGATGTTGACAAGGTACCTATCTGCCTTATCTTTTTACCTAGGCGCCCTGTAAGGACATACATCATGTGAATGTGATTGGTATAATCGTCATTTACTCCCTGTGCATTTGTATGTTCTAGCGGAGGTTATGTTTGGAGCCACGACAACAAAACGACAAGGGGATGTGTTTAATGTTCTAGTTGATCACTCATGTGCTGCATGGCCAGTGGTGATTTGATATCTTACTAGCACAATCTCATTAGTGTGTCGTTGGATAATCTCAATGTGATGCGGTTGAATTTTCTTATGCACAATTAAGAGCACAGCTTAGCGTATAGAGTCGATTTTTCTATAATATTTTGACCCTTAAATCCATAAGAAGCCAATACTATGTTTGGTATTTATGAGACAGTTTCCCTTAGTGCTGATTTTTTCACCAAGAAGGACATGTCTTCTCAAGGGGCTGTCAGTCAGGTTGCCCCATGGAAGTTGGGCTGGCTGAATTTTCTGTTAGGAGGGTTCAGTTGTCAAGGACTATTGTGTATACTATAGGCTCACAATCTTTCAGTATTGAGTTCCTAGCCTAGGGTTATGCCTCTTGGACAGCTGTTTCAAGTCCGTGAGTGAGCTGTGATGGTGAATGAAACAAAAAATATATGCCACATATAGTTCTTGTGTGATATCACAAAAGGTGGATCTTAGCATAATCCAGCAGCTTCTCTAAACTTTAAATTAATACGCGAGAAACATTTGTTTGAAGGAGTAGAAGTGTTGCTAAATTCTGGGATCGTGTCTTTGACAATAAAATATTGTTCAGCTTAGTGATAGGGAACTAACTATCACTAGGCCAATTGAAGTTTAACAACATTTGTGTTAATAAAGATAAAACCTACGTCACATTTATCTCTCTTACCGATCCTGCCCAAACTATCTATCTGCTCTAATCATCCATTTATTGAGAAGTATAAATTTATTGTCTTTATTCTTGTCTGTTTGTAGCTGGCACCAAAGCAAAAGATTAGAATCAAGCTGAGATCTTACTGGGTCCGTCTTATAGAGGACTCCTGCAAGCAGATAATGGATGCTGCAAGGACCACCAATGCGAAAACCATGGGCCCTGTGCCATTACCGACTAAGAAGCGTGTGTACTGTGTTCTCAAGTCTCCTCATGTTCACAAGGATGCCAGATTCCATTTTGAGATTCGAACACACCAACGTCTAATAGATATCCTCTACCCAACAGCCCAAACTATTGATTCACTGATGCAACTTGACCTTCCTGCTGGGGTAGATGTAGAGGTCAAGCTCTGAAGAAGCCTCCACTGGAGTTAGGTAAACTTCTTGAAACTTTAAGTTTCTCCCTGTCATCTACATTAAGCAATAACTCAGGGATTCCTGGTAAAACCATGTTACAGATTATTCAATGTGCGATTTTTAGGTTGCTGAGTTTTTTATAGTACCAATGCTAGCACATACGTAGGATCTAGGATTATACTGTTTCCTTAACTACTAATTCCTGAGTTGAATGATATTTGTTTTAAAAAGTGAAAATTTATATCATTTGGAAAAAAAGAAAGTATTAGTGGGCATGAACAATGACTTTAGGAACCTTTATTCAGATTCTTTGTTTTGAGGAATAATTGAAGTATGCTTAGACATTCATGTCTAAGGCATTTTTTTCTCTTTTGATTCTTCTGAAAGTAGGTACCTTACCGTATCCTAAGCAAGATGTTGTCTATTTGGAACTCATTTTTCCATGATTTATAGCTCTCCATAATGAAACCTTCGTCTCCAGAAGTGGTGGTTTCTCTGGATCATTTCCATCATCTGTATATGCTAATATCTTTTTCCGTAAAAAAGAGTTTGCTTGAAATTGATAAAACGTTTCACAAATTTAGTAAAACATTACCTATTCCAGTATCCACCCTCTATGTTTCGTTTTGTTTTTTATGTTTTTTTTAGGATTTTTCCATGTTCAAGTAGCTTTCCTTCATTTTTGCCGAACCATTAACGTGGCTGCACTGCTGAGTGAAAACTCTACATCATGGTTGCATAGCTGTGGTTGCCTTTCTCTTTTCTTGTTCTGTGTCTTGTGTGGCATATTTCTTGGATGTGATTCTGTCCTCTGACAACTGTTACTAAGTGAATTTTCTCGTGGTAGATGCTGAGTTTCTTCCGAGGGAAAACATACCAACGAATATTGCTGCTCCACGGTGGAAGTGGTTGCTCGAACTAAATTTTGCAAGACTGTCGTTCTGGTGCAGCGGTGTTGTTTTTCTCTTTCTATCTTTCGATTGCATGAATTGTAAGCAATATTCTGTATGAAGAGTCACTAATGGTAGCTGGATGTCGGAGGTGAAAAAAAAAGGTACATAGATGAAGGTCCTCTATGGGGTTTATCATGTTTTGATTGGAATCATTGTTAGCAAAAACTTGACGCATTTTTATGGATTGTTGTATGATTATAGAGTCCTTGATGGACCCAATGCAATGGACCCATTTTCTTTCTTTTCTTTAAGGTTGTCCATGCGAGTGGTTCGGCTCTTTCTTAATCACACTTTAAGAAAGAGGATTGTTGGTATGATCATTGTATGAAGTAATTAATTATTTGTCGAAAACACTTTTCTCTTTAGTAGTCGATTAAGTGCGAATAAGATTAGTTCTGATCGGCAAGGTTAGGAATACTTCTTAGATTATGCTGCAGAATTCAGTTGCACTTCTTAGATTTTCTGCAACTATCAATCAAAGAACTTTATGCGGTAGGTGTTGTCACTTGTGAGTATGATTTTGTTTGATTCCAGCAGCAAATACGTGCAGGTTTTAAATCCCATCGTTGTTGGCCTGCGTATGCAAAACACAGTCTATTAAATCTATGACAAACCCCAATTATTTTCATTCAGTTCTGATCATTGTTTTATTTTTATTTTTTTAAGTTTTCTCTCTTCTTCTTTTACGTACAAAATTAATATTGTTCGTGTTTTGTAGAGCATCACAACATAAGCAAAAATTTATATAGATTCGAAGTTAAATTTGAATCCTATTTTCGTCCGTAAAAAAAACATTTAGAAAAAAATGTTTAAAAAAAAAAACAAGGGTGGGGTGGCTGCTAGCTAGATTCTCTGCTGATGGCTCTACTATTCCTATTCTTTTTTCACGACAGGAATGTGCATGGCTCCGATAGGTCGAAACTCGAAACATTATCTTAAAGATTTTTTTAGTCTCGGCGGTGTTAGATTTTTTTAATAAGCTAAGAAGACAACCCTTTGCTTTCTTTCAAAAGGAAGAAAATGTAGACCCATAGCATTGAAAGTTTGAATTTGTGATTAGCAATGGCTTTATTTTCAGTCCTCTAACTTACATTCATGTTTATAATAAAGAAAAAAAACTATATATATACTTATACTTATTTATTTTTTGTCACGATTGCTAATTTACTACTTGTACATTTATATTACTTTATCACTAATTTGATACTCCTTCCGGAGTTTATTATATGACTTCCTCCCAATATTCAGTAAGTTTAACACTAAAAATACAAGTAAAATGAACCGTAAAAGCAAATCCTAAAACGTCATATAATAAACCTCGGAGGGAGTATTTTTGTATGTCACTCGAAAACGTTAACATATAAATGTATAAAAATATGACGCCTATATGAAAAAACATCGAATTAAAATAGTGAGTATAATAAATTAAATAAATTAAATAAATTAATATATAAATAATTAACACAAAGAAATCCAATGGAAATAGTGAATATGTCAAATTCAAAAGAACATGAAAACATAAAAAGAGGAGAAAGTTTTAGGATATTTTTTTTAATAATATTTTTTGGTAATATTCTTTGAAATAAATTAAAATATAGTGCCATTCCACATTACGAAGAGGCACTTCTTTGTTGAACCTAAGGACCAAAAGTGGGGATTGGATGAGGTCCTACTACCACTACCACCACTAGCCCTAAAATCTAAATAGATCGTATACTCATTATGGTTCACACATTGAGTGGCTCGGCTCAAAACTTGTATGTCCATGTAGATTAATGCTAGAGCTTGTATGTATGCAATGGTGATGTAGGTAGATCAATAAATTATTTGAATGGACCAAACAGGAATGTGCAAGAAGAAAAAAATATGTATGTTAGTTTCGGACAGACCATACAAAAATAAAAAAATTAAAAGTAAAAAGTATAAGAGTTAAAATGTATATATTTTTTTTAAAAAAAATTGGGCTAAAAATTCGTGATGTGTCCAAGCATTGCCCGTCAAGTTAGACGAGTTCAAGAATAGAACTGGCTCCCTTCAATTTTTTTATTCTTATGTTTGACAAATAAAATGAAGGGTTCAGGGAGGATCATGACCATTAACCAACTATAAACCCAAAAAATGCAAGGTCCATGGGGGAGGAGCATGGTCAGGTGAATCCTCCGCTCATTTGGCGCATGCAACGCTTTTAAAGCGGAACTGTTGGGGCTTATTTGAGTTTGTATGAGGCATGGGCGCGAGGGTATATCGCACCATTATCTCTAAGTTGATAATCAAAGTGTTGTGCAAATTATTTCGAGTACTTCTCCGGTCTCTCCATCCTATAGACTTTTATTGGATTCAATTCGGAACCTATTGCGCTTCGCAGAGCTAATCCTATTATCGATAACTTAGCTTTTGAGATTATATTCCATTATTTTTGGTTCTACTCCACTCCTACTTATGTTCATTTATTCATTTTATGAGATATTTCTAGAGTTTTTTTATTGCCTATTGTAATGGCGTAACGGTTCGGTTTCTTTCTTCAAAAAAATTTTATTCATGTTCTTGGAAAAAAAATAACTAAACCGATCGGTCAAGTATGAATCTAGTGTAATCCAGTTTTTAATACCGCCACACGTAATCGATTACGAAATTCGTGACTGACAGTCAATGGTCGAAAGAAATACAGTAATTGCGACCAATAGCAATGGCCACCAATGCGCGATGTGGTCAAAACCTTTCCTTTTCCACCTCTTTTTTTATTGTTTTTTTATTCTAGACTGAAGTGATGTGTCACCATCACTGACGTAAGTGCCTCGGTCACTCTTCGTCGCTTTCCTTTCTGTTATTTTCTTCTTCTTTAGATAAGCTGCTGATCATTTTTATTATTTTTATTATTATATTATTATTTACTATGCTAAAATGAGATAAAAAAACACCGATAGATAAGTACGTCGAAATGTCCTCGTTTTCTCACTTTTAAGTAAAAAATTATTACTTTATTATTTAAAATAAAACAAACATCTTCTAAAAACACTCTTATTTGTTGTTGGTACAATCAGAAGAGATTTTTCAACCGATCAAATACGAATAAAATTTATTTTTTTATTTTTTTGATAAAAAATAAAATTAGCGATTAGTTGATACTCCTTCCGATTTTAGAAAATAAAAATGATGTTGAGAATTGAGAGTTGACAACTTGACACCTATGAGATAAAGAGAAAAACAGTTGACGAGGCTGCCTTGTCGTCCTTAAATATTGTGTCCCATTTCCATTTATTACTCCTCATTCAACCCAAAACCACACAAGTACAAATTAAGAAAAGAAAGAAAGAACTTCTGCACATTTTCTTGTTTATTTTTTATTAGTATTCATAAAAAATCTTGGCAACAAAACTTTCATTTTCCATGAAAGCTCTCACCCCATCTTCTCCCTTATATAAGTCTTTCCCTCTTCCAATCTTTCTCCACAAACAAATCTCATCTCATCCTCACCAATTTCATCTTAATTATTATTATCCTCCAATCACCATATCCATGGCTGCTTGCATTCACTCATCAAGAACAACCGACACTTCAAACAGAGCCGATGACTACAACAAGTACCTGACATTTTGTCGAACAGGTTTGTCGGATTGTCAAATTCCTTGCAGACCCATTATCAGAAACCATACCAAAACCATCCACACACGACCAATCGTTGACCCAATTGGCCAAGAAGACGAAGACAGTCAAGCTCTATGGCTGACAATGAAAGAAGAAGCAATTTCTGATGTTGATCAAGAACCCATCTTGTCCACTTACTATTTCAACTCAATCTTGTCTCAGAGTTCGTTGGGGACTGCTCTGGCTAACCATCTAGCCATCAGGTTAAGTAATTCCACCCTTCCTAGCAGTACCCTGTTTGCTATTTTCACAGAAGTTCTTGAACAGAGCCCAGAAATCATCAGATCCGTGGAGGATGATTTGTGGGCAGCGAAAGATAGAGATCCTGCTTGCATCAGTTATGTGCACTGTTTCTTGAATTTTAAAGGTTTTTTAGCTTGTCAATCGCATAGGGTTGCTCATAAATTGTGGAAACAAGGTAGAAAGGTGCTAGCTTTATTGATCCAGAACAGAGTATCTGAGGTTTTTGCTGTGGATATCCATCCAGGAGCAAGAATTGGGAGCGGGATCTTGCTCGATCATGCGACGGGAGTTGTTGTAGGAGAAACTGCTGTGATTGGTAATAATGTGTCAATTTTGCACAATGTTACATTAGGAGGGACAGGAAAGGCAGGAGGAGACAGACACCCTAAGATTGGAGATGGGGTTTTGATTGGAGCAGGGACTTGTATTTTGGGGAATATTAGGATTGGTGATGGAGCCAAAATTGGAGCTGGGTCTGTTGTGGTGAAGGAAGTACCAGCAAGAACTACTGCAGTTGGAAACCCAGCAAGGTTGGTTGGTGGTAAAGAAAATCCTACCAAGCTTGATAAGATTCCTAGCTTTACTATGGACCATACCTCACATATCAGTGAATGGTCTGATTACGTTATTTAAGAGCTCTCTTTTAAAAGTCCGACAATAGTCGAACGTGATTTGTATCATACCCATGCTCGAAATCAGATGAGAGGATATCTAGGAAGGCCTAAAAGAAGAGAGTATGTTTTCTCTTTTTCTCTTTTTTTGGTTCATTGTAGTATAAAATTTGGGTTGGTATCTTGAGATGGAGTCTGGTTGTGTTCTTACTCTTGTTGTAAAAGAAGAGAGAACAGAAGTTCTCCTGATGGCAAACAGAGCAGACTCTGCTAATTTTAGTATGGTGACCTAGAAACTTTGGTGTATATAAGAAAATCAAATAAATTTTTGTTGTGTTGTTGCTTAATTTCTTACAATTTTGATGGTTTTTACTTTTTAGTATAAGTAGTCTGTTTTTTACTTTCTCCCTGTGACAGCTGTGTGTTATATGTATTTTTGCACATCGATGCTGCTTGTGGTAGAGTTCAAGGGATTTGCGACAATTAATTTCTGTGTTAGAGTTCGTAAATTTGCCCGGAGATAGGAGTCGTTCACGTTACTATTTAGGAGGCTCGACATTACTCAAATAAAAATTAATTTCACATCTAAATTTTAGAAAGAGTAAAGAAGATACCTAGAAATAGAAATCGTTCACATTACTATTTATAAGGCCTGACAATACTCGAATAAAAATTAATTTCATATCTAGATTCTAGAAAGAGTAGCGAGCAATAACATCATAAATGAATTTTGCGTATAATTTGGTGATTGATTGAAACATTTACTTTTGATTTGTTAGAGTTCAAGTTGCAGGCGGAATTGGGACCCTATGGAACGAAAATCAAATAGTAGGATAGAACAATAATGGTGACAAGTTGCAGAAACATGCAATTGCGTACACGAGTGACCAAAACATGATTCTCATCATCTCTCTCGCTTATAATAGTTTTATTATAACATTTTTATTGTTGAAAAATATAAAATGATTAAAAGTATCTTTTGACAAACTTATTTTACTACCATACACATTTTTAATAGTAAAATAGAAATTAATAAATATTTGATGTTTTGTTGTGTGGGTGTTTAGAAGTCTAGAACAAAACCGGTAGTTGCGGGTCAAACATATGGCCCCAACGGCAGCAAACAGGTAATTACTCACCCAAAACGACGGAGGATTTAGGTCATAACTTTATGAGCGGGTCAAGTAATCATCACATTTTCTTTACGATGATATGAAAAGAGGATTCTAAAGCTTGGTGAGGTTTGCACCATTGTTGTTTCTTCACCAGAAGCAGCGAAAGAGGTTTTGCAAACCCAAGGCACCATCTTTGCCAAAGGCCTTTCTTTCGTGCAGCAAGTATCATATCGATTGTTCTGGCCTTGCACTTGCCCCGTACGGAGACTTCTGGAGGCATATGAGAAAGATATGCTTATTGGAGCTGCTGAGCGCGAAACGAGTGCAATCTTTTCGATCGACCAGGGAAGAAAAGGTATCAGGTTTTGTTGATTCGATATGTTCAAATGTAGGATTGGCTGTTAATCTCAGCGAGAAAATTTATCCTTGAATTATGGGATCTGTACAAGAGCAGCACTCAGTAGGAAGTTTAAAGGCAAGAAAAGTTCATTCCTGTTCTTCAAGACATAGCAGTGGTTGAAGCAGGTTTTAGTTTAGCTGAATTGATCCCATCCAAAAAACGGCTTCAGCTAGTCACTGGGATTGGGCTTAAAATGCGAAAGCTGCATCGAAAAATCGAAGAGATGCTAGAAAACGTTGTGGAAGAGCATAGGGCTAGGAGGGTAAAGGCAAAGAATGGTGAAACAGAAGCAGTAGTTGAGGATTTGGTAGATGTTCTTTTGGGTGTTCAAGAAGATGGTGATCCTGAATTTCCCTTAACTAATAACAACATCAAAGCAATTATTCTGGTAATTGGTATTCTTTGCATTGGACTGTAATTAGAAAATCTTGCAGCTGTAATTATTTTACTCAAACTTGTGAAATCTTGTTTTCAGGGTATACTTATTGCAGGGAGCGAGACATCTTCAAATACGGTGGAATGGGCAATGTCCGAATTGGTGAGGAACCCAGAAATCCTGAGAAAGGCGCAAGCTGAGGTTAGGCAGGTTTTTGACAGGAAAGGAAGAGTTGGTGAAGAAGGCCTAAATGAACTCAAGTTCTTGAAGCTAGTCTCATCAAAGAAACCTTCAGGTTGCACCCTTCTATTCCTCTGTCAGTTCCAAGAGAGAGTACTGAAAAGTATCAGGTTTTTGGTTTATGATATATATACCTGTCAAAACAAAACAAATTGTCAATGTTTGGGCGATCGGACGGGATCCGAATCATTGGGAGGAAGCAGAGAGGTTTTGGCCAGAAAGATTCATGGATAGTCCTATTGATTACAAGGGGACTTGACTGATTTTGAACTCATCCCGTTCGGGGGAGGAAGGAGGATATGCCCTGGCATAACTTTTGGCATACCTAATGTGGAGCTTTCTCTAGCAGTATTGCTTTACTATTTTGATTGGAAGGGACCCCATGGAGAAAATGTGCAACATTTGGACATGACTGAAACTTTTGGAGGGTCGTTGGGGAGGAAAATTGATCTACACGTTGGTTAAAACCACGGAAGAGAAACAACAGAAAAGCCATTAGATTTAGACATGACAGAATGTTTTGGAGCAGGAGTTAGGAGGAAAAATGATCTACACTTGATTCCAACTCCTTATCATGTCCCTGATCCTCAAATTGGCTAAAACCATGGAAGGGAAAGAGCAGAACATTTCAGCAGACACATCAATATGGCTTTGCTGCAAATTTACAAGGTAGCAGCAGTCCACATAGAAAGTGAGAAAATTGTTTCCTTGGTGCTCTGCTTTTACTCCTCTGTTTCTATTTGACAATAATATCATCATAGCTTGTTATTTCTTGCAATACTTATCAATGTTGAATATGTAATCCGTACAGAACTGAATAACAAATAAGATCTCGACAATGAACAACAACAGCAACAAACTTGTAAAGAGAAAATTCTTGTAATAACCCATAAAAATATAAGAAGTCTGAAAATTACTCTAACTAATTACAACAGGGGTAGGCGATCAATGAACAATCTTCTCATGTCATCTTCCATGTGTTGTGGGTGAGTGAAAATATCGACATCAGTATCGTAAAGATAATGAAAGAGGCGAGCAGTATTAACCAGTGGAATGATGAGATCCCTTGGAAGATGTGATGGCCTCATGGAATCTTCATTTATCTCCTTCCATATATTTGGAATCATTTTCTTCAACTCATCACTAGCTTTCTCTTTACAAACTCCAAATTCCTTCATGTACAGCTGCACACAGGAAGGAATATGTTCTCGTTGCTGCTCCTCCTTCAAATCATTAAAATACTACCAATTGTAAGTATATAACCTTTTTCTCAAAAATAATAAATACTTTAATTAACATTTTTTTACCCTGTTTGGCTGTTCTCTTCGCTCACACTAATCTCCTTTTAATATGTGGATAAGTCTTTTACCATTTAACCACCACCAATATTGGTATAATTGAAACTAAACATCTATCTTTGAGGTTAGCTCTTTCTCTCTTCTCTCTTATTACATTTCTATCTTTCTAATGGCTATTTTTTCTATTGATTTTTTGACTTAAAAAATATGTTGAGCGCCAAAAGAGACTACATACCATTCTTGTTAAGCGCACAAAAGCAAATATTCAATCAATTAAACCGCTGTGTGTAGTTAAGCACGTCTGATTCATATATCTAATCGTTTAGATATAGATATAAATATAGATATAGATGATGATCTTCATCGTACCTTGTGAGTTGCTATGTCATCAAGAATTCGTCCAGATCTCATTACTGCTGAAAAAAGTCTTGGATAGCTGAACAGCCACTCAAAATCTCTCTTTCCTGCAATTCCTTCCATTGCCATGAAACTCGTTGCCACCAATGGAAAACCACATATAATTGAGATGTATAAATACTCCTCAACTGATGGCCACTCACTCCCCGGCCTTAACCACTCCGATTCCTTCTGGTAAGCGAGCGCTGTGTCCTTGATCTTGATTATCATATCATTATCACATGTTCCATCAGAAAGTAAATTGAATAATTAAGCTCTAAAGTTAATTAAATTAAATTAGATGTATCAACTAATCAATATAATTACCGACTGCTTGACATAATTTTGATCGAAGGATCTTCCTTCTTTACTCAAAAGATGGTCAAGTTCTGAAAATGTGTCTGAGAATTTTATAAAGTACTTTCAGGTAATCTGCAGGCAGCTTGTCAAGGCAATCATAGTCCCACCTGATCATGACAACGCATTTAGTATCAAGAAGTTAGTATTTCTATCGATATCGGTTAGTATATTTATATATTCAAATTAGAAATGGAATTGAAAATAAAGTGAAACCTTTGTATCGCTTTGGTAAAACACAGTTTTTCTTCATACGTTGCATATGCATCATGCATATCATCTACACATGCCAAAAGCACAATAAGCTTGGACTGTATAATCCGGGAAGCCGAGTACTGAGGTTCTGAGTGCATTGCCAGTGCGTACACGTAAGATTCCACCACTCTGTGCCTTGCAAAAGGAAGCTTCTCTGCGATCTTGCTTTCTTTGAACCATCTGCATATCTTGAAACAGACCAAAATCAAGATCGATAAGATGTGGTGAAGGATTAGGGGATCTCATCGATCTCTTAAGGATTCATGAAAAAGAAAGAGGAAAAAAGGGGTTTATCCTTTATTTACGTTGTCAGGGCCCTTAGCTCTTGCTGGTATAAGAACTGAACTCTGTTGTAGTCCAGTTTTGCAAGCTTGAGTAAGATTTCATCCTTCCCATTTTCTTGGGTTTCGTACAAGTCGATATACTGCCTTATCTCTAGTCTTTCTACGCCTTTGTGAAAAGGGCATTTCAAGGCACTGATTATTTGCCTTCCAAGGTTTGTGCTTCTGAAGACGGAATCCTTGGAAACTAAGGGTTTCAGATGAGTTTTGGAAAACTCAAGAGCTTGGTCAAGAATTTCTTCTCCGGGAATGATGAGGAAGGAAGCCTCGTAGAGGCTCAATAATCCCCTGGGATCGCTACCTAAGGATTCCTTGAACTTACGGCCATCACTGTCGATAAACTTATCGAACACATCTGCTCAATATATATCCAACAAGCATCAAAGTTAGCAATAGCTAATGACACTCTACTCATTTTTTCCACACATTGACTTCCTCTATCCTACTTAATAAAGTAGAAGTGCAATTTAACCGGACCGAATTGACTTACCACATGATAATTTGTACCCGTGTTGTCTTAAAACTCGAAAAGCAAGTGATGTAGAATAGAGATCATGGAGATGATTTTGACCAATTAGAAAGTGAAGTTTTGCAGTAAAGGTGTCGTTTAATTCATCTTCAATCTCATTCTGGAAGTGATATGCAACACCAAGCCGGCATGTTGAATCGATCAGTTCAATCTTTTCCATAATTGGAGTAACGATGCTTTTGCAACCCAAAAACATTTTCTTCACTTCCTCTTTCATCACCTCAGTTTCAATACAATCTGCTTCGAATCTCTGCACAAGCAAGTTAATAAGTTAAAATCATAAATATAGTGATTGTTTACCGATGACAAAATATGAATAGAAATTCTAAAAATCGAATCGCACACTTCTCCCTAAAAAATAAAATTACATGCTTCGTTTACTCTAATTTATTTTTACTTATTTTGAGTGGATGATTCGTATAAATCCCGAATGTATTTAATAATTTTAAAAGACTAATGAACTAATACTCCTAGAATAAATAATTTATTTGTTTGAGTTATAGTGGGGTAAGGAATAAAATTTATAAATTTTAAGGGCCAAAAATTGATATCATATTTTATATCTTTTGCTAACAATATGTATAAACTATAATTAAATTAGGATAAGGAGCATAAAACAGTAAGGAAAAATAAAATACATGAGTAATATTAAAAACAGAAAAAAAGGAGTCACGGTGGATCCAAAATAAACGATAATATAGTCGAACACAGAATGCTCTCACTTTATTAAGTGATCAGACGTGAGCATGACCAAGATTCTCAAACTCGAAATAAAATCGAAACGTAAAATCATAAAAGTTTTAAATTCTTTTATAATTTTTTATCAATCTCGGAAAAAAAGACGAGGTAAAATCGTAATAGTTTATAAATTTTTAAAATTTTTATTAATTCTAACATTTTTCTAAAAATTTTGCTACAGGGGAGGAGACAGGGGTCGGTCAGGGCAGGCCTTGGCCCACCAATTTTTTTCCAAAAGTACAAATTTAGTCCTTTAAAATTTATAATTTTCAATTAATTATATTTAATTAATAAAAAAATTATATTTTTCCTCCATTTTTAAAAAAAGTTTTAATGCAGCCCTTAAATGTTAAAATTTTCAATTAATCATACATTTATTCATCCAAAAATTTGATATTTGATTTCGAAAAATTAATTGAACTTTAGGAATAATTTAAAATTCAAGTTAATCTTATAATAGTGACAAATAAATTACGGCCGGAGTGTAGGTCGACCATGAATAGAGCTCAAACCCTTAAATTTAGTTTGATCGGTTTGATATAAAATTTGGTTTTTATAACGTTGATAAAATGATACTCCCTCCGTTTTTTTTAATAGATGCGTACTGTTTGAGTACGCATATTAAGGAAGCCGAATGATTCACTATTTGACCACAAAAAATTCCGTACTTTTTTTTCGAACGTACATTTTCAAGAAAAAACTCGAGGCAAAATTATCTCAAATAGTGAATCATTCGATTTCTTTGATATACGTGCAAATAGTAAAAGCGTCTATTATTAATGGACTGAGGGGTATTAATATTGATATATTGGTAATTTATAAAAGGGGTAGATAGTTACCGACTGATCCGAGGGGATGGACGCGAAGTAATGACCCCATATGTCGGCGGGGAAATTTGTGTTGGTGTCCAGCTCAATGGTGGAAAGGTTGTCTTGCAAAAACAATGAGAAGGCAACGTGGAAAAAGAAAAGGAAAAGCAAGCTTGGCGTGCCAGCAGCAAAGTTGGAAATGTGGCAGGTGAATTAATTGAATTAATTCATGTGAACAATGAAAAGTGAATTGAAAGAGTGGGCTTTTGATGTGTTGACCTTTGAAAGGTTGGTTGGTGTATGTAATGTGAATAATGGAAAGGAAAAAGTGGAAGGAAGAAGCCACGTTGATTGAAAGGAAATCCAAGTTGGATTTCACATGGTCAAATGATCACATGGTGTGTGATCATGTTGTTTTTCCTTTTCATTTGTTGACATTGCCTATATTTAGGCATGCGTAGGAATGAGATCAAGAGTATCAATTGAGAGCAATTGCAGCAGAGAGAGCAATTGAGAGAATTGAGAGAGGGATCACTCTTGAGTATCCCGTGAGAGAAAAAATAGAGAGTATTTTTTCTTGTGTGTGATTGAGAGAAAAATAAACCAGTGAGGGTATTTATTTTTCTTGATTGTAAACCTAATAATTTATTATTAGTGAAAGGTTGTTCGGAGTTGGCCCGTGGTTTTTCCTCGTTGGAGGTTTTCCACGTAAATTCTGTGTGCTGTTTATTTTTGCTGTTCTGTATTTTTTGTTTGTTCGATCCTGGGCGGGAGATTTTTCCCAACAACTGGTAGCGGAGCTTAAGGTTTGAAAGATGACAGACAGCGCAAAGATTGAGCCTTTTGATGGACAGAATGATTTCGCAGTATGGCAGACAACTGTGATGGATTTGCTGACTATGAAGGATCTCGACGTCGCTCTTGATGATGAGAAGCCAGAAGGAATGAAAGATGGTGATTGGGCAACGATCCTGAAAAAAGCGACCAGTCAGATCAGGCTAGCATTAGCTCCATCAATAAAGTATGCTGTGATGGGGGAGCAGACACCAAAAGTGATGTGGGAGAAGCTAGAAAGTATTTATACTTCTAAGTCTGTGACAAACAAACTTAGTCTGAAGTTAGACTTGTATTCGTTGAAGATGGATGACAGCACGAGCATCCATAATCACTTGTCAGATTTTAATCGGTTGCTGACGAAAGTGCTTAATACGGGGGAGAAAGTAGAAGATGAAGAGCAGGCGATACTTCTCCTTTCTTCATTACATGTATCATACAAGTCACTGGTGCAGTCCCTTACAGCAGGGAAGACGAGTTTGAAGAAGGAGGATGTGACGACTTTCCTAATAGATAATGAGAAGCTGTTAGGAGCGGAGAACAAGAATAGTAGTGACAGACTGTTAGCTACAGAAGGGTCATCGAGTGGACGGGATCAGCGTGGCAGAAGCAGAGGAAGAGGTGCTTCTTCCAGCTATGGAAGAAACAGATCCAGCTCAAGACCAAGAGCAGACTACAGTGAGAAAGAGTGTTACTATTGTCACCAGAAGGGTCACATTAGAGTACACTGTCAGAAGATGATGACTGATCTGAAAGAACTGCAGAAGGGTAAAGAAAAGATTGATGATGCTGTAACTATTCAGGATGATGATGCTGAATTGTTGGCAGTGCAGAAAAGTGAGGATCTGGTAAGAGATTCCTGGATTTTAGATTCTGCATGTTCTTTTCACATTTGTGCTAACAAAGAATTGTTTAGCACATTTGGTGATTGTGATGATAAATCTGTCACATTGGTCAATAACGAAAAACTGGAGGTTGAAGGTATTGGCAATGTGAAGATTAAGTTGCATGATGGATTGGTGAGAACTCTCGGCAATGTGAGATATGTGCCGAAGTTGAAAAGAAATTTAATTTCTCTCGGAAGATTGGATTCTCGCGGGTATAGATATTCAGCGAGAGATAGATTGATGAGGGTAAGCAGAGGAGCAGCTGTAATCATGAAGGGGGAGCTTGCTGCTAACAATGTTTACAGATTGATTGGAACCGCGGTTAAGAGTACAGTACAAGGTACTCATAAAAGATTGAATGATTGTGATGGCCAGGTAGAGTTGCCTAGGAGAAGAGTTAGCTTTGCAGAGTCGACCAGTGAGAAAGCGAACTCGACCTCTACTCGGAAAGTATGAAGATTGGTGATCCCCCATGATATGAGTTGGAGGGGGAGAATTGTTGGTGTTCAGCTCAATGGTGGAAAGGTTGTCTTGCAAAAACAATGAGAAGGCAACGTGGAAAAAAAAAAGGAAAAGCAAGCTTGGCGTGCCAGCAGCAAAGTTGGAAATGTGGCAGGTGAATTAATTGAATTAATTCATGTGAACAATGAAAAGTGAATTGAAAGAGTGGGCTTTTGATGTGTTGACCTTTGAAAGGTTGGTTGGTGTATGTAATGTGAATAATGGAAAGGAAAAAGTGGAAGGAAGAAGCCACGTTGATTGAAAGGAAATCCAAGTTGGATTTCACATGGTCAAATGATCACATGGTGTGTGATCATGTTGTTTTTCCTTTTCATTTGTTGACATTGCCTATATTTAGGCATGCGTAGGAATGAGATCAAGAGTATCAATTGAGAGCAATTGCAGCAGAGAGAGCAATTGAGAGAATTGAGAGAGGGATCACTCTTGAGTATCCCGTGAGAGAAAAAATAGAGAGTATTTTTTCTTGTGTGTGATTGAGAGAAAAATAAACCAGTGAGGGTATTTATTTTTCTTGATTGTAAACCTAATAATTTATTATTAGTGAAAGATTGTTCGGAGTTGGCCCGTGGTTTTTCCTCGTTGGAGGTTTTCCACGTAAATTCTGTGTGCTGTTTATTTTTGCTGTTCTGTATTTTTTGTTTGTTCGATCCTGGGCGGGAGATTTTTCCCAACAATTTGCTAAGGGACGACGAGGGGTCTCATGATGACAAGCTGGATTGGCCCGCACTGATGTAGCTGCTCTTGCTCTGATAATGGAGCTTTGGAAGGAAAGCTTATCAATGGGCAAAGGACCAAAAACAAGTTGTGAACCAAATTTTGTACGGCTCTTTGTTGCTGTGGCTGTACTGTGTACACTCAATGGCAATACTAGTGCCATTGCCAATTTTGCTTCTTTCTTGTTTATTGGATTGTAGTTGTTGGGAAAAATTTCCAGTTTAGAATCGAATAAAAATAGTACAAATATATGACATTATAAATTTACGTTAAAAATTTCAAATGAGGAAAAATCACAGAACAGATATGAAAATTTTACTAATTAAGAAAAAAAAATTTAAAACCCAAATTTTAAATATACGCAAAAAATCTCAAAAAATTATACAATATTTAAAATACATTCATTTAAAGTATAGAATTAATCCAATAATTTTTTTTTCACTCTCTCAACTCTCTGCCTCCTTCTCTCAATTGCACCTATTTATAGGGTGCCACCCACCGACACAATTTTTCATTTTTTTCCCTTTCTTCTCTTTCTAAAAAAAAACCCAACACCACATCTTTTCTTTCCTTCTTCGGCAGCGAGCTGGACAACTGATAGCACATTGCATTTATAGGGTGCCACCCACCGACACACTTTTTCATTTTTTTTTCTTTCGTCTTTCTAAAAACAAACCATGTGCACTAGGGGTGAGCTCGGATCGGAGGATCCGACCGATCTGATCCGATCCGAACTCACCCATCCGATCCGATCCGTGCCAGGTTCGGATCGTGTTCGGAGGAGGGCGTCGGAATCCGAGTCGGATTATCGATCCAAATGATTAAATGATACACCCAACCCAACCCTAATTCAGTTTACCCTAATCCCCAACCCAACCCGCAAACGCAGCGCAGCCGCTCGCTGTCCCCAAACAGCCATCAACCCATCCTCTCAAACACCAAATCAAAACCAATACCAAATCAACACTCAAAAATTGATTACCTTGCCCAGCCGGAAATACTGTTGCCGCCACTGCCCCTTCCTCCTCGCTCCGGCCAGCAACCAACAAATCGCCCAACGCCACCGCAAGCCTCCATTACCCGAACTCCCTCTCCCGCTCGACCACCGCGCGCCCAGACAGCCGCGCATAGCCGCTCAATCGCCCATCTTCGATTCAACACCATCCCGCCACCCGAATCAGAAAAAGAAATGATAAGAAGGAGAGAAGGGAGAAGAGGGAGGTGCGGGTAATGGAGTTTAGGGTTTTGTTTTGTTGTTTAATTGAAGGCTTGTTCTTTGTTTTAATTTGAGCTAGAGGAAACGAAGCTCAACGAAAAGAAGAGAAGAAAAAGAGGAATGGGCTTCGGCCCATCAGAAGAGAAAAGAGAAAATAGTTCGTTTTAATTAACGAGCTCGAATATTTTGGTCAATATACGAAATCTAATGGGTAAGATGATTTCATAATTTTTTACTATTTTGATTATTTGAATTTTTATTTGTGAGTCCCTTACTGATACGCGTTTATTTGCACGGTCGATATGAATTACAAATTTACAATTATGATCGAAAATCCAAAAAAAATCCGAAAATCCGACCGAACCGATCCGAAATCGAAGGTGTCGGATTGGTTTCGGATTCCTTGTTAAAAAATCCGAAAAAATCCGATCCAAAAAAATTCGAATCCGAAAAAATCCGATCCGACCTCGTTGAATTCCGATCCGAAATCCGAACGTACACCCCTAATGTGCACCACATCTTTTCTTTCCTTCTTGGGCAGCGAGCTGGACCCAACAGTAAAATCCAATCAGCTTTCACGGGATTTGAGAGAAAGCTCATTGGGATTTGATGGGGGAGGCTTCTACCAGGGTTGTTTCTTCTCCAGAAGCAGCCAAGGAGGTTTTGCACACCCAGACATTATCTTTACCCAAAAAGTTCGACAATCATTGCGCAACAAATAATCTTATCCCAAAAATCAATAACTCTTATCTATCAAACCAATCAAAAGTAATCAAGAAAAGAACATAAAAATTTTTAACGTAAAAAACCTCAACAGGTAAAAAACCACGGGACAATCAATCTATTATATGATGATCAATGTGTACAACTAAACAAAATCTCTATCTCAACTATAGGAATTATCTGACATACACCACTATCACCAATAGTATGAATCAAACAATCTAATCAATCAATCCGAGAAAAACAAGAGATGAGAATAGAGAATCAGATTTTCACTGCTTCAATTTCTACCACCTCGGACAACTTCTCACCGATCCAACCGTTCAGATTGAAGAACCAAAAGTCTTGCACCAGTATACCAAATTTCACCCCGCGACAATTCTACCGCAGCTGCACAGAGAAAATCTATTTTCTCTCTTCTCTCTTAGATGCTCAACAACAACCCTAATTAATTCTCTTGTCTCTCTTTCCTCACAACCTAAGCCACCACTCACCTTTTATAATGGTTTGCGATTGCAAACCTAATTACACTAGGTGTAGGGAACCTAAACCACCTCTAACTCTCTTTTTTTTTTCTTTCTTTTTCTTAACCTAAATCAAACAATTACATGTGGCACCAATTGGGTTAAACCCACAACAAATCTCTCTTTCAGTCAATATGAGCTGGACTCCAACAAAAGCTTCTCTTCTTGTAGCAAGCATAATGGCTTATGATTCTGGAGACATTGTTTTTGCGCCTTATGAAGACTTCTGGAGGCAAATGAGAAAGATATGCACATTGGATGTGTTGAGCGCAAAACGCGTGCAATCTTTTAGATCAATCAGGGAAGAAGAGGTATCAGTTTTTTGTTAATTCAGTATCTTCAAATGCAGGATTGACTGTAAATCTTAGTGAGAAAATTTATGCCTTGACTTAAAGAATCACCGCGAGAGCAGCTTTTGGTGGTGTGGTCAAGGGGCAGGAGAAATTCATACCTGTTATTCAGGGAGGGATAAAGCTTGCAGCAGGTTTTAATTTTGCTGATTTGTTTCCATCCATTAAGTTGCTTCAGCTGCTCAGTGATGTTGGGCCTAAAATACGAAAAGTGCATCGAGAAATGGACAGGATACTGGAACAGATTCTGAATGGGCATAGGGCTAAAAGGGCAATGGAAAAGAATGGTGAAACAAAAGGAATTCAAGATTTGGTAGATGTTCTGTTGGATCTTCAGGAACACGGTGACCTTGAATTTCCGTTAACTACTGACAACGTCAAAGCAACCATCCTGGTAATTGGTATTCTTTGCTTTTGGATTCTAATTGGATGTAGGTAGAGAGTCTTTCACTCTTAACTTTACTCAAACTTGTGAAATTTTGTTTTCAGGATATATTTGTTGGGGGGAGCGAGACATCTTCCGCTTTTGTGGAATGGGCAATGTCAGAAATGTTGAAGAACTCAGAAGTCTTGAGAAAAGCACAAGCAGAGGTGAGAGAGATGTTTGATAAGAAAGGAAAAGTAGATGAATACTTGAAGCTAGTTGTCAAGGAAACCTTGAGGTTACACCCTTTTGTTCCTCTGTCTGTTCCAAGAGAGAATACACAAAAGTGTCAGGATTTTGGTTATGACGTACCTGTCAAAAAAAAGTAATTGTGAATGTTTGGGCAATCGGACAAGATCCCAAGTATTGGAAGGAAACAGAGAGGTTTTGGTCAGAAAGATTCTACAATAGTTCTATCGATTACAAGGGGACTAATTTCGAACTCATCCCATTCGGGGCGGGAAGAAGGATATGCCCTGGCATCTCTTTTGCTACACCTAATATTGAGCTTATTCTTGCAGAATTGCTTTACTATTTTGATTGGAAGGTACCTAATGAAGAAAAGCCACAAGATTTGGACATAACTGAGTCTTTTGGAGCGACTGTGGGGAGGAAAAATGATCTATACTTGATTCCAATTTCTTATCGTGTTCCTTTCCACATTGGCTAAAACCATGGAAGAGAAACAACAGAACAGCTCTGGTGCTCAAGTGCTCAATCGTTTCTGTCATACATTTACAAGTGCGAAAAGCCAGCAGTTTTATTATCTTTATGTGGTTGTATTATAAAATGAGCCAAAACTCAAAGGTAAAGACAATGGGATTGGAAGTAATGATGTTTTGGTCTTCATTGTACTTTTATTACATTAATCCAAAAACTGTTTAATATTTATGTCTGATCTGAGACCTGTTAGTTTATGTTTCTGATATGAGAAACCCATTAGCTTTGTATCCTTATTGACATTAGCACCCATGCGGGGTGGGTACATCTATCCTTATCCTTATCCTTATCCTTATCCTTATCCTTCTGATGAGATTAATTTTGTTCGGGTGACTTCTTGCTGTTTGCTTCTATGATTTGATACCACGTTAAATCATATTTATGCTGAAAAAGACCTTTATTTATTTATGATTCATGTGAGCATCAACTCTTATTTGTTTCGAAACCTGTCAGCAGAAAACGATTAATATCTTTTGTGTGACAACCTAATAATATCTTCCATGCACAAAACACAAAAGATGGCATCTTTTCAACTTCTTTCATGGATACAAAGCTTTTGTCTTGGCAGAACCAAACAACATCACTAACCTACCTACAGAAACAAGACGTTGAAAAACAGAATCTTGTGTTAATGTTCCAAACACCATTTAAAAGATTGATGCAAGAGCAATTCATTTCCACTCTTAAACACTGAACAATATGGAATTCCAATTCCTTATCTCATCGTTTTTCACTTTTCTCATTTTCATGTTTGTTATTTTGAGAATCGGGAAGAAGTTCCGAGCCAAGAACTTGATCAAAAATCTACCACCAGGGCCAAAGAAGCTACCTTTCATAGGAAATTTACACCAGTTGTCAGTTGGGTCAATGCCCCATCACTGTCTAGCAAATTTAGCCAAGAAACATGGACCCTTGATGCATCTAAACATGGGTGAGGTTTCAACCATTGTTGTTTCTTCACCAGAAGCAGCGAAAGAGGTTTTGCACACCCAAGGCACCATCTTTGCCGGGAGGCCCTTTTCTCTTTCAGCAAGCATAATATCTTATGATTCTGCAGGCCTTGCTTTTGCACCGTACGGAGACTTCTGGAGGCAAATGAGAAAGATATGCATACTGGAGTTGCTGAGTGCGAAACGCGTGCAATCTTTCAGGTCAATCAGGGAAGAGGAGGTATCGGGTTTTGTTAAATCTATTTCTTCAAATGCAGGATTAGTTTTTAATCTCAGTAAGAAGATTTTTGCATTGACTTAT
Organism: Viola odorata; assembly: GCA_963691705.1. Classification (NCBI taxonomy): domain Eukaryota; kingdom Viridiplantae; phylum Streptophyta; class Magnoliopsida; order Malpighiales; family Violaceae; genus Viola; species Viola odorata. The sequence goes on along the minus strand of OY829538.1, from coordinate 77,718,429 downwards.
AAGATAACAGCAAGAGCAGCGTTTAGCAGGAAGTTCAAAGGGCAAGAAGACTTCATTCATGTTCTTCGGGAAGCAGGACTGGCTGCAGCAGGTTTTAGTTTTGCTGAATTGTTTCCATCCATCAAATTGCTTCATCTGATCAGTGGTACTGGGCCTAAAATGCGAAAGCTGCATCAAAGAATTGACAGGGTACTAGAAAACATTGTGGATGAGCATAGGGCCAAAAAGACAATGACAAAGGATGGTGAGAGTGAAACAAAAGCAGTTCAGGATTTGGTAGATGTTTTATTGGATCTTCAGGAAAATGAAAAACTTGAATTTCCCTTAACTACCAACAACATCAAAGCAATCATCCTGGTAATTGGTATTCTTTGCTATTGAGTTGTAATTATTGGGAAATCTAGCATCCTTAAACTTAAGTTTTTGAAATTTTGTTTTCAGGACATTTTTTTCGCAGGGAGCGAGACATCTTCTACTACTGTGGAATGGGCAATGTCAGAAATGGTGAGGAACCCAGAAATCCTGAGAAAGGCACAAGCGGAAATTAGGCAGGCCTTTGACAAGAAAGGAAAAGTAGATGAAGAAGGGCTAAATGAGCTGAAGTTCTTGAAGCTAGTTGTCAAGGAAACCTTGAGGTTGCACCCATCTGGTGCTCTGTCACTTCCAAGGGAGAATACAGAAAAGTGTCAGGTTTTCGGTTTCGATATACCAGCCAAAACAAAAGTAATTGTGAATCTTTGGGCGATAGGACGTGATACGAAACATTGGAAGGAAGCAGAGAGGTTCTGGCCAGAAAGATTCATGGATAGTTCAATTGATTACAAAGGGACTAATTTTGAACTAATCCCATTCGGGGCAGGAAGGAGGATATGTCCTGGCATATCGTTTGCCACACCTAATGTGGAGCTTCCTCTAGCAGAATTGCTTTTCCATTTTGATTGGAAGGTACCAAATGGAGAGAATCAAGAAGATTTAGACATGACTGAGTCTTTTGGATTATCGGTGAGGAGGAAAAATGATCTGTACCTGATTCCAATTCCTTATCATGCTCCTCTTCCTGTTGGCTAAACCATTAGAATAGCAGGAACAGAACAATTTAAGTGTTGAAATGCTCAATCATTCCGACCATTAATGGAAGAACTGTGAGAAAGTGAAGATGATTGAAAATGCTTGTTTCTTCCATGTAAGCAATACTTGCTTGTTTATATATTGTTGTCATTTTCCTTCTGTTTGAATATATACTTGCTATGTTCTCCCCACTTGGGTTGCCTAGTTACCAAGAAGATCTAGACAAAAGCAAAAACCAATTCATCTGCTATTCCAAGCTAGCTCATTACTTGGAAATTTATCATTTTTTTATTTGTTTAACCTACTTAACTTTATTTTATTTTATTTGTCTTATTAGAACCTAACAAAAAGGGTTCTAATCAGAGGGAGCAATGTGAAGAAATATTCATATTAAATCGAAAATGCAAGTTCAGGGTTTTTTTGGCGTCTGAAAAAATCCTAGCAAAAAGTCCAAGGTTTTTTTTTTTTTTAGGTATGAACAATAGTATATTCGAATCCGTTAAATCAGAACTAATCATGTTTATATTGAGTCAGATTATACAATAGTTAAGTCTGCACGTTATATGACATGTCAATTGAGATGGCATAAAAATATTATCTAATGCTGACGTGGTCGTCTCTCCAACTTCTTCTTTTATTGGATCGTTTCTTGTCAGAACTCAGAACCAAACAATATTATCACTAACGTATCTAATAGAAGCAAGACGTTAGAAACAGAATCTTGTGTTGACTCCAATTTAAGATTCCAAACACCATTTTTAGAACTTGCATAAGAGAGCAGAATTCACTTCCACTCTTTTGCAATATTTTCACTATGGAATTCCAATTCCCCTTCTCATTGTTTTTCTCTTTCCTCATTTTCATGATTATGATTTTGAGAATTGGGAAGTGGTACCGAGCCAAGAACTTGATCGAAAATCTACCATCAGGGCCAAAGAAGTTACCTTTCATAGGAAATATGCATCAGTTAGTTGGGTCATTGCCTCATCATTGTCTATCAAATTTAGCCAAGAAACATGGAACATGGGTGAGGTTTCTACCATAGTTGTTTCTTCACCGGAAGCAGCCAAGGAGGTTTTGCACACCCAAGGAACCATCTTTGCTGAAAGGCCATTTTCTCTTGCAGCAAGCATAATATCTTACGATTCTGCAGGCCTTGCGTTTGCATCGTACGGAGACTTCTGGAGACTGGAGGCAAATGAGAAAGATATGCATATTGGAGCTGTTGAGCGCGAAACGCGTGCAATCTTTTCGATCGATCAGGGAAGAAGAGGTATAAGGTTTTGTGAAATCTATTTTTTCAACTGCAGGATTGGCTGTTAATCTCAGCGAGAAAATATTTTCCTTGACTTATGGGATAACAGCACGAGCGGTGTTTAGTAGGAAGTCCAAATGGCAAGAAGAATTCTTACATGTTCTTCAGGAAGCAGGACTTGTTGCAGAAGGTTTTAGTTTCGCCGAATTGTTTCCATCCTTCAAATGGCTTCAGCTGGTCAGTGGAATTGGGCCTAGAATGAAAAGGCTGCAACTAAAACTCGACAGGATGGTATAAAACATTGTGGATGAGCATAGAGCTAAAAGGGAAATGGCAAAGAATGGTGAAACAGTAGCAGTTCAGGATTTGGTAGATGTTCTACTGGATCTTCAGGAACAAAGCAACCTTGAACTTCCATTAACTAACGACAACATCAAAGCAATTATCCTGGTAATTTGAATCTTTGATATTTGAATTCTAACAACATATAGTTTTGAAGTATTCTTGCACCCTCAAACTTAAGTTTATATTGTTTTCAGGACATTTTTTTCGCAGGGAGCGAAACATCTTCCACTGCTGTGGAATGGGCGATGTCAGAAATGGTGAGGAACCCAGAAATCCTGAGAAAGGCACAAGCTGAGGTCAGAGAGGTGTTTGACAACAGAGGAAAAGTAGATGAAGAAGGGCTGAATGAACTGAAATTCTTGAAGCTAGGTGTCGAAGAAACTTTAAGGTTGCACCCGCCTGGTGCTCTGTCACTTCCAAGGGAGAATACCGAGCAGTGTCAGGTTCTTGGTTATGACATACCTGTCAAAACAAAAGTAATTGTGAATCTTTGGGCCGAAGAAGCTTCCTTTCATAGGTAATATGCACCAGTTGCTAGTTGGGTCGTCAATGCCCCATCACAGTCTAGCAACTTTGGCCAAGCAATATGGACCCATTATGCATCTAAAGTTAAAGTTAATTGTGAAAGAAGCTTTAAGGCTACACCCATCTGTTCCTCTGTTTCCAAGAGAGGGTAAGGAAAAATGTCAGGTTCTTGAATATGACATACCTGAAAAAACAAGAGTGATTGTGAATGTTTGGGCGATCGGAAGGGATCCGAAATATTGGAAAGAAGCAGAGAGGTTTTGGCCAGAAAGGTTTATGGAAAGTTCAATTGATTACAAAGGGACTGATTTTGAGCTCATACCATTTGGGGCAGGATGGAGGATGTGTCCTGGGATTTCATTCGGGATATCAAATATTGAGCTTCCTCTTGCAGAATTGCTTTATTATTTTGATTGGGAGATGCCAAATGGAGAGAGGCTACAAGATTTGGACATGACTGAATCTTTTGGAGCAACAGTGAGAAGAAAACATGACCTTTTCTTGATTCCAATTCCTTATCATGTTCCTGATCTTCCTGTTGGATAAATCTAATGGATGGGAAGAGGAAGAAAATAACATTTTCAGGTGCTCAATGGCCAATGATGGAATTCTTGTTACTAAATTTTGAAAAAAAAAAAATGATTCAATTTGCCCAGTTACTGTTAACATATTTCTCCCATTCAAGGAATAATCAGATTTGATTTTGTGTTTAATTAAATTGCTCAATTAAATTTCTAATTTAAATAGAAGATGTTATTTAAAATTTTAAACTACTCTAAATACATGGAATTTTGAATATCTTATCTCAATGGCTTAGGAAATTTAGTTAAAGGGTTTTAATTAAATGTTGAGAAATCTAACCAAACCAACATTGGTTGTGATTAGGTGATAGTGAACTGTTTCGCCCTTAATTTAAATCTCGAATTTAAAATCGAGAATGAATAAAATCATATTAAGAGAGACATTTTTTTAAAGATCTAACGTTGTTCGAAATGAGATTATTCTACTACCATTTTAGCTAAACTAATAATGGTATGTATTCTCTTTAACCTTTGCAGCCGTAGTGGCTGTTTGGGGTTTGGGGTTGGGTACCCAACCCAACATTTGCCAACCCAAAATGAAATTTTGGTGTTTGTTAAACACCATTCCTGAAATGAAAAAGTGGGTTTTTGGGTGGGGAAATGAGAAAAGTAGGGGGTGAGGGAATGGAGCAAAATGCTCCATTCCGAAAATAAAACTCCATTTGGCTTTCTTTCTCTCCTTTTTTTTTTCTTTTTCATTTCATTTTAATTTTTTTACGTTATATAACCAACAAAATAAATTAAAAACTACACCAATAAAATCTCTATTTCAAGATAAGTAATTCTAGATCCATTTTTCCTATTTTTATTAATTTTTTGAAAATGGGTTTAAGTTGCCAATGTGATTCACGCTAGGCACTTTTTCCTTGGCGTGATCACGCCAAGCCTTAGCGTGATCACGTCAAGGATTTTTCTCTCCTCCAACAAAATTGTAAAAAATCTAAAAAAAATGTAAAAATTCACGAAAAAATGTAATTAACCTAAAAATCAAGAAACATTGTAAAAAATTCCAAGAATTCACAAAAAAAATTGATTTAATTATGGACAGAAGGGGCTTTTTGCCCGAAAACAATAGTTTAGGGGGGTGAATTTCAAAAAATGAAGTTCAGGGGAGGTTTTTGATTTTCGACGATAGTTCAGGGGTGGTAAAAACTATTTCCCCTATATAAAATCGTGATTTCCTTCTTCTTCACTTTTTTCAGAAATTTCTCTCTCCTCCAACCCGACCCTTTCACCTCCAAAATCAATTTTCTTCTTCGAATCTCCCCAAATCTTCTCCGAATCCTCTCAAATTTTGACCACACCTTCCCTACATCCATTCCAACAAAACCCATCAATTTATTTCGACATCCATCCGTAAAATCACTCTCAATTTATTTCGGCACAATGTCTTATTTATGGTATATAGATCAATTTTATTAGATGTTAGATTATAAATAAATTGATTAAAAATATATATAAAGATAAAAAAAAAAATTTCAAACACTTAAAATGAATTATGCCCTTTATGGTCATTTTACATCCAAATCATAATTTTGGAAAACTGAACTACCAAACAGCACCCTCCATTTCCCAGATATCGTTTTCCCACTGAATTTTTACAATTTTACCAAACAGCACCCTCCATTTCGTAGATGTTGTTTTCCCACTGAACATTTCCTCACTGACCATTTCCCCACTAAACTGGACTGCCAAACAGAGTCGTAGACTAATCATGCTCCAATATTGTCGGGTGTCCTAATGAGGTGGCTCTTCGATCAATTTTTTTCATTTCAATGCACGAATTTCATATTTAATTTTAAAAGTAAAGAAATCTCTTACAGATTGACCATTATGGAATAAACACAATAGACATGAATTTTCAAGGGTGACACGAACGTCGTTACACTTGTTGTTAACATAGGGGATCAAATGCCTACCGGAAAACTAATTTGACGTCCTTAACCAATAATATTGTGAAGCTCTTCACAAAACTAAACAACATTTTGCACTCCTCAATTGCCTTCTCATCAACACCGCCCTTAAGCAGAGGCGGAAAGAACAACCAAATGGCGGTCACCACCACGAACCCCACCGTCAACGGCCCGGTCACCGCCGGATGCAGCCGCAGCCTCCCACCAAAAAGCCTCTTTAACTCAAACTCCACAACTAAGCACACCCCATGAAACACAAAGAAGCAAGTCATTTCCCATGACGGGTCTGTACTTGAGACGCGGTAGAAAAAGAGCTCGTGCATAAGCCCAGACACCAGAAAAGTGGCGAGCAGAGCAAGAAGTGAGGCCCGTGGGCCCATAACAAAGCCCAAATAGTGCTTGACAGGATTGAATATGGTTTGGCGCAGTAAATTTGCCACCATAAGGTTCCACCTCCTCCCCCAGAAATCTTGCAATGACGTGGCGAAATATGGTTCGTTGGATGGGGTTTCTAGCTCCATATTTGATGTGGCATGGACAATGGAGTTGCATATACCAAAGATTACATCGGTCATTAAGTACGTGGAGAAACAATATATCACCATCAATAATTTTTGGTGCAAATGTTTTTTCCCATATTCTTGTAGACCAACAAAAATAGAGAAAATTAGGAATTTGGTTTGGCAATTGAGAGGCAACTTAGGACCACTTTGTGATGATTTTTTGGGAGATTTAGGGTTTTGGGAAGATGGGTATTTTTCATTTTCCTTGATTCTAATGGGAAATATTGCTAAGCAAATGAATTGGAAGAGGGTTTTAGTATTATTATTATTTGGTTTCGGTGATTCTAATGAAAGTGGGCCTTGACCAAATGCAAAGAGGAGGAGCTTGAAATTTCCTAACCAAGTGAGGAATAGGGTTGCAATTGCAATTGTGAATAGGTAAGAAAGAAGAAGAGGGAGAGTTGTAAAGAGATAGAAAATTGGGAGAAGAGAAAGAAATCTAAATCTGCCTTTTGGGATTTTGAATGAAATGAAATAGCAATAACAGAAAGATGCCAGAACTGAGATGGATACCTTGGCCAATTGCTTGATTTCATTCTTCTCCTCATGATCCATTCTTGGCTTGGTTTTTTTCTTCTTCTGGGTTTTCTCTCTTTTTTCTTGTTTTGATGGCTCTTGCCCACAATCTCTTTGGAAGGAAATGCCCTCTCTGTCTCTCTTTTTTTGCTCTTTCAGCGTGGATGCAAGAATTCCATTTCCATTTGAGTACCCAGTCAATGGCGTGGTTGGCCAGGAAAGATAAAGAAATAATAATTTAATTGTTATTAAACCTCATGTAACTTAAAAATTCTTTTTAGACATCGAGTATCGATCGGGTCCATAAACAAAATTATGTACTGACTGTGTGGGGGTAATAGATCGAGAATCACGTGGTCGTTCAACGCTAATTTTTTTTTTTTTTGGTGCAATGGGTATGTGTGCAGTATAGGAGTGTCCATCGAAATACCGTACCAAAATTACGCAAATTCGGACAGTATTTTTCCAATAGAATTTATTGTTCAATATTTCAGTACGGTTTATTTCAATATGGTATGGTATTAATTTTGATAAGTTCGACATTACCGAACTTACTGTATCGAAATTTTACATATCACTATGCAACGTTTTTGATAAATATATATACTTTTGGTTTATAAATTCAAATGAGGTATGTGGTCCAGTGGTTAAAATCTTTCTTAAGAGGAAAGAGGGTAAGTGCTCAGACCCCTTTTCCCTTCTTTTTCTTTTATCAATTTTTTTTAACTCTATTTAACTGTATAAGTTTTTAACAAATAAATTATTTAACAATTAATTATATGAAAAAAAGACGCTTCTTAGTTCTTTGTATTAAGAAATATCATACTGGACTTACTAGTAATAAATATTAATATTACATTTAAATTAATTAAAATACTTTTTAGTTTTTTTATTAAAAAAATTGAGAATTATATTGTTGTACGTAAAAATAATCACGTCAATCGTCATAGAAAAAGTAATTACTAATTAGATTATACTAAATTGATAAAATTGTACAATACACGTTTATGATTTAAATTTAAAATATCAGAATCTTATTTTAATAATATAACTAAAAAATATTGTATTATTTTATTTCAATTCAATGACAATTTTGAAGTTTCAAAATCTTGTATAATATATACACTACACGATACGAACAAATATTTAGTATGCATCAAAAAAATTCGAATCTAAAATAGATTAATGCTTTGTAGTATCGATTCGTAACATTAGATCACGATTTGTATAGTTATAAACTTATAAATTAATAAATAAAAGAAATATTTAAATTAATAAATAATTAATTTCCGAACTAATTTCGGTATTTCGGTACGGTATCGAAATTTAGTTCGGTATGGTACGGTAATTTTTTTTAGACATTCGATATACCGAATATCGAAATATTTCAGATAGCATACCAAAATACCGTCCGATAGACACCCCTAGTGCAGTGTGCTGAAAAAACATATTCTTTTTGAAAGATATACTCCCTCTGTTTTTGAATAATTGACTCTTTCAAACAGTAACAAAAAGTACAACAAATACCAAAAAGTCAAGTAAAGTGAATAGTAACAAAAAGTACAAAAATGACGATTATTCGAAAACGGAGGGAGTATTACCATAAACTACATAGGATGTACGTTTTTAAATACCATCTAAAAACTAATAAGGTTGACCTCTAAAAGGCAAACCTTAAGGGACTATAAATCGACTCCTAATTTAAATACAAGTTTCGAACAAAAAAACAAAACACAAGAGCACCAAACAGCGGATTCAATTCGACCGGAAATGGATGCATTCCGTCGATGTTAACACTTCAAAGACCGAGTAAGGAAATCTCGCATTAAGAAAGAACATACTTTTTGATCTTTTATAAATAAATAAATATTTTAAAAAACACTTTCTGTTGTAAAAGACATTTTTCTGTTTTTTAAAAAAAATCTGTTTTAAAATACACTTTTCTGTTTAAAAAAAAAAATCTCTTTTTAAAAAAATCTGTATTAAAAAATATTTTTCTGTATTACAAAACATTATATTTCAGAAAATATTTTTTCTATTTAAGAAAAAGTCTTCGAAATTTAAGAAAATAAATTCATAAACTGATTTTGTGATTCTGAAAATTATGAAAAAAATCTCAAATAGAAAACATTTTTCTAATATAAAGAATATTTATTTAATTTTAGAAAATAATTTTTGAGATAGAAATCATTTTTCTTAATTCAAAAAACAGTTTTAGAAATTTAGAAAGCTAGTTTTGAGAATTAGAAAACTTATATACTTAAGATAGGTTGAGGTTGAGCCAATTCAAAATATATAAATCTTACCCTTCAAAAAAAAATATAAATCTTATTTAAGGTTGTCCTCTCCATTTTTATATTTAATTGTCAATTTAGTATTTTAATATACCCAACATGGAACTATATATATTTTTAGCTAAAGTGGTACATTTTAGTTTAACTATATTTTTGGCTCAAAATAACAGATTGCACGAATGAGGTTGGGGTCAACAATTTATCGGCCGGCTGATTTTAATAGTCTACTGAAATAAGGTTTGGGTCACTAATTCACCGGTCACATAAACGACACACGTCCCTTATTATTATGCCCTTAATTCAATATCCTTTTTTCCGCTCTTATTGTAAAATCTTGCAAACATTCTCAGGATACGTTCCGCATCTTTCCTATCCCTGCCCACACAAAACCTTGCTATGAATATGAAAGGCACCGTAAATTACAAAAAGCAACAGCTAAGGCAAGTTAATATAATAACGACGAAAACAAAACTCCATTTAGTCATGAAAACTTATTATTCTCTTCGTTTGATTGATATATATGTGGTCTTCACTCATACAAGAAACTCATCAAAAACCGATTTCTCTCTGTTTTTGAACAAACACAGTATTCCAATTCAGAAATGGATCTCCAAAGCTCATTCTTTTCGCTTCTTCTCCCTTTCCTCCTCTTTATCATCTTTATAGTATTTGTAGTAGTGAAGAGAACAAAATCCAAGAATAAGTTTCCACCAGGGCCATGGAAGCTACCAATAATAGGAAACCTACACCAATTACTTGGCCCTGATCTTCCTCATCGTCGCCTAAGAGACTTAGCCAACAAATATGGCCCTCTTATGTCTCTCCAACTCGGCCAAGTTCCCCACATAATCATTTCCTCCCCAGAAGTAGCTAAACAAATTCTGAAAACACATGACACGGTCTTTGCTAATAGACCCATGTTTGTTGTAGGAGAGATCGTATTTTACAATGGCAAAGACATCGTTTTCTCACCCTATGGAGAGTATTGGAGACAGATGCGCAAGATTTGTGCGCAAGAACTCCTACATGCAAAACGCGTGCAATCTTTCAGAGCAGTAAGGGAAGAACAAGTCATGAATCTTATTACAAGCTGTACCTCAGGTCGAGGATCATGCGTCATCAACCTGAGTAAGATGCTTTTTTCTTTAAACTACGCGATAGTTTCCAAGACAGCGTTTGGTCAGATACCGAAAGAGCAAGAAGAGTCTTTCAGAGAAATTCTTGGTGGTATCTCGGAAGTGGGGGGAGGTTTTAGTATCGCCGATCTTTTTCCTTCCGTTACTTTCCTTCAGGTGGTTACTGGGTTGAGATCTAAATTGGAAAAATTGCATCAAGAAACTGACAAGATTCTTGAAGATATTATTAGTGATCATAGGGGCAGGAAAATATTGGGAAAGAGTAGCGGAGAACATGATGATCTTGTTGATATTCTTCTCAACCTTCAGGCTCAGGCGCATCCGCCATTATCTGACAACAGCATCAAAGCAGTCATTTTTGTATGATAAGTTTCATTTCTTCATTTTTCTCTTTTTTTTTTGCTGACGGCATCTATATAATAATGCAAATCTAGTTTAATTTCAACTAATAAACATCGAATGAGCAAGGTTGACTACGTAGGGGACTTTGATGTTCGAAACCTTTGATGCAATAGAACTTAAACCACTCCAGTTTTAACCATCAAAAATCATTTTCCAATTTTATTGATATGGTCGATGTAAAAAATCAATGTTACTGTGGTCCGTGCGTGTTTTGTTAGGCAAAAATTGGGGACAAAAATTAGGTGACAAACTGACTTTTGCTTCTTCTTTTTTTTTTGTAATTCCTAAAACTAAAATCTCATTATTTCTTGAGTTAATTTTATCAAACTTAAATTAATTTTGTGCATGTAGGATATATTTCTTGGTGGGAGTGACACTGCAGCTACCACTGTAGAATGGGCAATGTCAGAATTGATGAGACACCCAGAAATGATAGAAAAAGCACAAGCAGAAGTAAGGCAAGTTTTTGACAAGCAAGGAAAAGTTAGCGAAGACAAGATTGATGAATTGAATTACTTGAAGTTGGTCATTAAAGAAACTCTAAGACTACACCCTCCTGGTCCTCTTCTAATCCCAAGAGAAAGTTCAGAAGCGTGTGAGATTAATGGATACCATATACCTGCGAAAACAAGAGTGATTGTTAACGCATGGGCGATAGGTAGCGATCCTAATTATTGGATTGAAGCAGAGAGGTTCAATCCAGAAAGATTCATTGATGGTAAAATTGATTACAAAGGATCTAATAACTTTGAATATCTCCCATTTGGTGGTGGAAGGAGGATTTGTCCAGGGATGCTTTTCGGGATAGCGGGTGTTGAGCTTCCGCTCGCAAGTTTGTTGTACCATTTCGATTGGAAACTTCCTGATGCAATGAAAGGAGAGAGCCTGGACATGGTTGAAGCTTTTGGGGTTGGTGTTGGAAGGAAGAATGATTTGGAGTTAATTCCAGTTCTTCACCGTCCTATACCTCTTGCATAATTGGGAAATCAGCATTAGTAAGGATAATATTGCTATGAAACTTTGTAACAAAGAACAATCGGGATTGTTGATGTCAATTTACTGTTGTGTACTCTACAATATTTGTTAAAAAAAAAAACGTTGATTTCTTGATTTCAATAGTACGGGTCTTTTTAGTTTTAGAAATTATAAGACAAATGACATTATTTCGCCGCAATCTACGAGAGAAATGATTGATAAAAGTACCAAAACGGATAACTGATCCATTTGTGAACTGAAACGAGGACGAACACAAGTCATACCTTTCATTCTAGGACATAATCAGAGCACACCCATTGGCAATACAAACAGCCGGCAATACAAATGCCCTCCTGGATAGTGACTCAGAACTTATTTTATTACACATTTATTCGTGTGAGCACCAACTTGATGTATGAGTCCGTTGACACTTGACAGTTGACATGCTCGGTTTGGATCTTTTCTTTTTGTTTGTTTCCTTTTTCTCATTTCTTTCTGGTTCTTAAACTACTAATTAAAAACTATGTATTGTTTTGTAGAGAAATATATACCATAAGTTTGAGTTCAAGATTCTCAGACCGAAATTACCTTACTGAAAACATAAATAAGGTTTAACATTATTGATTTGTACCATTCCGTTGGATCTGTTGATACGATCCGCGGGATGAGATCAAGATAGGAAAAATTGATTTTTTTTGGAGCTTCTCACACAAGCTTCAGCTCCTTTCAACTCGTGATTATACCGTATATTTAACATGTCATATCATCTCACTCTGTCTACCCACTCACTTTATTTTTTTGGTAACTATAAATGAGATTAGTGTAAATTTACCTTAATTGAGTAACTAGAAAATTTAAGATAAATACTTTTGAATGATTATATCATGTCAATATCAAACCATGAGAATAATTCAACATTTTTTTTACTTTAGTATTTATTTTATATTTAATAGTAATATTTTTTAATAAATTTTATCATATTTTATTTATACGGTAATGGTGCCATATGAGAAACCCAAGATTCCTGCCGACCAAGTTGAGTGAGGAGAGCTTTGCTTAAAAGACAAAAGTTGCTGCCGGAAAATACTATAATTAAGTTCCAGTTCAAGCCTCGTACCTCAAATATTGCATATTCAGTTCAATCAAAATAAAGACTTTTTAGCCATTATGAACATCCAACTCGTTCTGTTCTCTGTACTTCTTCCCTTCCTCATCCTCATTTTCATTGCGTATAGGACAATCCTGAAATCAAAAACCAAGAACTTGACTCCAAAGTTACCTCCAGGACCATGGAAGCTACCTGTTCTGGGAAACATCCACAATCTTCTTGGCTCTCTTCCGCACCGCCGGCTGCGAGATTTAGCCAACAAACATGGCCCCATCGTGCTTCTTCAACTTGGTCAAATAAAACTATGTGTCATTTCCTCCCCGGAAACCGCAAAAGAAGTGATGAAAACCCATGATGTCAACTTTGCACAAAGGCCTGTGCTCATTGTATCAGATATTGTCTTCTACAACTGTACAGACATAGCTAATGCGCCTTATGGAGCTTATTGGAGACAACTGCGCAAAATTTGCGTTCTTCATCTGCTAAGCGCTAAGCGTGTGCATTCTTTCAGATCAATCAGAGAAGAGGAGGTGTCAAAACTTGTTAAATTTATAGCTCAGGATTCTGCAGGATCAGGATCAGTGATCAACCTGAGTAAGATGTTGTTTTCCTTGATGTACGACATCATTTCAAGGGTCGCGTTTGGTACGATTCGAAAAGAAAAGGAAGAATTCGTTAAGTTTGTTGAAGGGATTATAGTGGAGGGTTCAGGATTTAACGTGGCTGATCTGTTCCCTTCTTTTAAATTGCTTCAGAAAATGAGTGGGGCAGGGTCACGAATGAAAAAATTGCATCAAGAAGCAGACAAGATTCTTGAAAGCATAATCAAGGATCATAGATTGAGCAAGAATGGCGGTGTTGGTGAGCCGAATGATCTTGTAGATGTTCTATTGGATCTTCAAAATAGTTCAGATCTTCAAGTCCCACTAACAACAGACAACATCAAGGCAGTAATTCTGGTGAGCAATTTTAATTAGATACTTCTTTTCTTTAACTCCTTTTATTTGCCTGAGTGATGGACAGTATATTCATTTATTCCCATATGAAAACATAGAGAAAAAAAAAAAAAAACTACTTTAATGATCTATAAATCCGCATTTGTGAAGAAAATTGTGTAGTAGGTTGGAGATCAGATAGGTTAAGCTCGGGTCCATACGGTTATCAGACGAACCGATGTCGGTTTTTATACTCATCATGACTTCTGACCTTCACTAATATTATCAACTTCAGGACATGTTCATGGCTGGGAGTGAGACATCATATGCAACAACAGAATGGGCAATGTCTGAAATGTTAAAACACCCTCAAATCATGATGAAGGCACAAGCTGAGGTGAGGCAAGTCGTCGGCGCGAAAGGAAAAGTTGAAGAAACAGACATCCATGAGCTAAATTTCATGAAATTAGTCATCAAAGAAACTCTAAGACTACACCCTCCTGTGCCTTTGCTTCTTCCAAGAGAAAACAGAGAAGAATGCAACATCAATGGGTATCAGATTCCGGCAAAAACAAGACTTGTTGTTAACGCGTGGGCGTTGGGGAGAGATCCCAATTATTGGGCTGAACCTGAGAGTTTCAAGCCGGAGAGATTTGTTGATGGAAGTTTAGATTATAAAGGGAGTGATTTTGAGTTTATCCCATTTGGTGCTGGAAGAAGGATTTGTCCAGGGATACTGTTTGGTATGGCAAGTGTTGAACTTCCACTTGCAAATCTGTTGTACCATTTTGATTGGAAACTACCAAATGGAATGCAGGAAGAGAGACTAGACATGGAAGAAGCTTTCGGTGCAACCTGTAGAAGAAAAAATGCTCTGGAATTAATCCCTGTCCTAGGATACTGAAAAAATGTATGTTTTCTTTTTCTTTTTCTTTTTCTTTTCCTATAAAAATAATTCCGTTTCTTTCTTCTTTTCAAAAACCTATAAGGAGTAGGTGAAACTACCTACTAACCTTAAAAAAGACAAGAATAGATGGGTGATACACTCAATGGATGAGTTGCAAAAAGAGCAAGTGGCGCTAGCAATATCTAGAAGCCCTTGTGACAAAAAAGATCTTGTAGCAATCTTTTCCTGTTTTCTTTCTCTCTTTTTTATTGGATATTTTTCTTATTTTCTGAGTTGTTCAATGTTTTTCTCTGATATTTTTCTCTAAACATAAATTGAAATTCAAATCTAAAAATAATATATCAAAGAGGGATTGTTGTGTGTACACTAATGTAAAGTAGTAATAACAGATGGAAAATCAAAGAGAATTTAAACATTCATTATTAGAAAACAGGGGAAAACAGAGGGTTGGTGAAGTTTTGTTCTGTTTCGGTTGTGTATATTTAGTCATCTTTACTTAAAGGGTTGAAGAGGTGGAAGTGATCTAATTGTTCTTGCATCAAGTCTTAAAATGATGCCTGGTATCTTAAATTGGAGTAAACATAAGATTCTGCTCTGAACTTGTTGCTTCTGTAGTTTAGTGCTATTGTTTGATTCTCTGCCAAGACAAGCTATGTATATATCAAAGAAATGTAAAGAAAAAGGGTCATTGAATATGTTAGTAAGCTTTCTCTGTCTCGGTTCCTAAAGAAATAAGAGATGATGTTGCTCAAAGGAACAAATAACAATTGTTTTATAAAAGGAATCTGAAAAACTGTTCACTGCTATAGCTTTGTGATCATGTATAGACTATAACTAGTGAGTAAGCTTGCGCTACGACGCTGGTGAAAATAACTCACAAGTTGAAGTTCTTAATCCGTCAAGCTGCTAGAGAAGGAACAAAAATAAAAGTAAAAGAAATAATAATAACAACAATATTCTTTGAAGCAAAGAATAGAACTCCAGATCAAGAGGAATGCAGCAAACAATGACATTTGAAAGACCTTCAATGTAGCCTACAACCCAGCAAAGGTTTGAAGCACAACAACAAACAAACACATGGCTCATTAAATTCTAGAGCAAATGTGTGCAACGAATTTCAAAATTTACCTAAATCAGTCGAATTACAATTTCATATCCATTCGAATTTCTTAATTAGCTGTTCTTGTCAGTGGAGATGCAAAGACTGAGTAAAATACTAAACATTGTCTTGTTTAATAGTATTTCATCAAAATTAAATCATGAGCGCGAATGATACTTACAGATATAAATAAATATATAGATGTTAATGTTACTGAGAGATAAAAACCATAATTAATTAATGACTTGAATTTTTAATCTCATCCGTTCAATTGAACGGTTCAGATTCCTCTAATATGATTAGTCATGTTCAAGAAAAAATTAGAAGAGCCGAATCCGAGAATGAGGTTGTCTTGCTCTAATTTCCTTTGCTTTTTTAGTTTAAACAAATTTTGTTGGCTGATTTGATCCAGCTTTGGGCTTGATCCAGATCTAGATTTAGTTTTTTTTTATATATATAATATGGTGTCTCAAATTTTTTTTAAGCTAGACTAATCTATATTCTATCATGAAAATTTTTTGTGGGTTTCTATTCGGACCTATTAAGAACCAGAGTAAGTAGTATCATTGAGTATTTCAAAGTAACTACTCCCTAAAGCTCGAATTCAAAACTTTAAGGAAAGCCAGTCGATTTCTAATCATTTCAACTGCACCAGTTGGTTCTAGATCTAGATCTAGTTTTCTTAATTTTAAAACAAAGAGTAACTGCTACCATGATTTACATAGAAAACTAAAAACAAGACAATAAGTCAGACATCCAAGTAATAGAAATAAAAAATAAAAAATCAGCAGAGTCATCAGTATTGAGATGCCATTCAGCTAGAAGACAGAAGTATATACATGAATATCTTGAGCACATCTTTATGCTTGTACTCTACATATTATGAGAGGATAACAGTCCCTTTTAGGACTCGATAATACTCGAATGAGATTAATCACCACCTATAAAAGCGCAAAGGATATTTGAGGAGCTCCAAAAATAATAGAATAAGAATAATAACTGCCTTTTTAGAATAATACATCTGAATATCCTTAATAATCTCCATCCGCAACTACTGATATAAGCTAATTTAAACTGTGAGTTTCGAAACAAAAAACAAATAATTAAGTAAGCTTGACTTATTGATGGAGATTGGAGAAAGTTGAAAAATGTGCACTAAGACATTAAAGACTTGGGGATATGAATAAGAACATATTAAATGAATTCACCAACAAATATTAATAAGTAATAATTTGATAATTTCATCTCGGACGTCATGGACAATATTCAGATCCCATTCAACTAATTAGACAAAACAAGTAGAATGGAAGCCAGCACAAGTAGAACCTGAGGGCCAAACAGAGCCTTATAAGCACAACTTCAGGAAGGAAGCCAGCACAAGTTGAATGACCTCACTTACCAGGGGATTTCCTTCCAAAACCTTTTCATTTTTATCATGGAATTCCAATTCTCCTCTTTCTCAATCATTTTACCCTTTCTTGCATTCATGTTTATGGTATGGAAGATAAGCAGGAAACTAAAAGTCAACAACTCATTCATACATCTACCACCAGGACCAAGGAAGTTACTTCTAATTGGAAACATTCACAATTTAGTTAGCTCTCTGCCGCATCGCCGCCTACGAGACTTGGGGAAGAGATATGGACCGATTATGCACCTTCAACTCGGTGAAATCAATACCATTGTCATTTCCTCAGCAGAAATTGCTAAAGAAGTGATGAAAACACACGATGTGAACTTTGCTCAAAGGCCAGCCTTACTCGCAGCTCAGATTGTTACTTATGGTTGCACAGATATTGCATTTTCACCATACGGAGATTATTGGAGACAGCTGCGGAAAATGTGTGTACTGGAGCTTCTAAGTGTAAAACGTGTGCAATCCTTCAAATCAATCAGGGAGGAAGAGGTAACAAAACTTGTAAGATCCATTTCTTCATGTGCAGGAACGAGGATCAACTTCAGTCGGATGTTGTACTCTTTAACCTACAACATCACTACAAGAGTAGCCTTCGGTATGATATCTAGCGGTGAGGAAGCATTCATGTCAGTTGTCAAGGAAATTCTAAAAGTCTCACCAGGGTTGAATATTTCCGATCTGTATCCTTCCAGAAAATTACTTCATGTGATTTTTGGGACGAGGTCAAAACTAAAGAAGGTGCATCAAGAGATGGACAGGATACTGGAAAGCATCATCAATGAGCATAAAGCTAGAAGGGCAGGGTCAAAGCCAAGAGCCAAGCATGACGAAAAAGATATTGTAGATGTTCTTTTGGATCTTCAGGAGCAACAAGGCGCGGAGTCTCCTTTAACCACCAACAACATCAAAGCAGTCATCCTGGTCAGTATAAACTCATGAGTTCGCAAAACTTTATTATACTAAAAAGATTCAAGGTTTTACATTACATTGTAACCACAAATCATATTCTGAGGTCAAGCAGAAACTTCTAGATAAAAAATGATGCATCTGTAGATGGCAACTTCTAAAATGAGATATTGGCATATAACATATGCAGAGGACAATGTATGCATTGATTGACACAATTAGTGATCTTATTTCAGGACTTGTTCATTGCTGGTACTGACACATCTACAACAACTGTAGAATGGGCAATGTCAGAATTGCTAAGAGACCCAACAGTAATGGAAAAGGCACAAAAAGAGGTGAGGCAGGTCTTTGGTAGAACAGGGAGCATTGATGAAGCAGATCTTCACCAATTACACTACCTAAAGTTGGTTATCAAGGAAACCCTAAGATTACATCCTCCTCTACCTTTACTACTTCCAAGAGAAAGTAGAAGCAAATGTGAGATCAATGGTTACGACATACCTGCAAAATCCCAACTCATGGTGAACGCATGGGCCATAGCAAGAGATCCCGATTACTGGAATGAAGCTGAAAGGTTCTATCCAGAGAGATTCATCGAAAGTGAAATAGACTACAAAGGGACTAATTTTGAACTTATTCCATTTGGTGCTGGAAGAAGGATGTGTCCAGGAATGTTGTTTGGCATAGTAAATGTCGAGCTTTCGCTAGCATACTTGCTATACCATTTTAACTGGGAACTCCAAGCTGGGGTAAGGCCAGAAAATCTTGACATGTCAGAGATTTCTGGCTCCATAGTTAAAAGGAAAAATGATCTATTATTAGTTCCCAAGCCATACCTTACCCAACCTGTTAACTAAGACCTACTTGTTAGGTATCAGCAATAAAGTGGCGTGTTCATAAAGATGCTTACAGAAATTCCACTTCTACATAGTGTAGCTACTTCATCTTTTTACAGTGTAAGATAAGCTAACATTATTTCTATCTGATTTATATTTTTGTGTTCTTGTGAGTCATTTTCATTTCAAAAAGAAAGCTATGAGCCATACTGGATTATTTCCTACTTCTTTTGTCTTATTAATGATAAGAAAGAAAGAAAAACAAATTGGAAGCATCAACCCTAAATGTAGGGTTTCTGAAAGAAGTAAACCACCTCCACAAGCATTTTCCCTCGCAAGACAGAATTATCATCAAACAGAATTCACTTTAAAAAAAAAACATTTTACGGCAATTTGATCACAGGAGTAAATAGGATTGAGTTTTGCAACAGTTCTTTCTTCACATATTGAACAAAAGAAAATCATGCAGCACAGAGTCACTCCAATGGAAGCATTCATGGAAACAGAAAACAACAAAAATAATTCCAATAGAATCATATAATCAAAACCCATCAAAACATGAAAAATAAAAGCTAAACCCAGCAGTTTTCTCATGTAGATGATTCTTCATGGAATGAAAAAAAGGGAAGAAAGCATAAAAGAAATAAATCGACAAAAACACTCAACACAAATTTTTTATTAAATATTAAATTTAATTTTTTATTGAGTTTTAATCTTTAAAGCAAAATTTATTAGTGGTTTTTTTAAAGTAATTTATAAAACTAACTTACTTAATCAAGCTAAAATTGTTTTAATTCTATGGGTTGGGTATAAAATTGAAGTAGTTTTAAATATTTAATTTAAATTACAAACTGAATCTATCCAAGTGTACATGTATTCATTAACCGATATATTTAATTCTATGGGATGGGATGAAAAATATGAAAATTAGTAGCCTTAAAGGAAATCTTAATTCCAACTGAAACATATTCTAGAAAGGAAACCTGAAACTTTTTAAGGTACTACACAAATATTAAATTACATAAGTTTGAATTGGTAAAATTTGTAATGATAAAGAATTATCTCGTCCCACCCAAACATGATTGTTTTCTGATAATGATTTCGAAGCAACACTTTTCAATTACTCTTTCATGAAAAAAATAGACAAAATCTATAATTAAACTGATAATTAATGTAGTGAAATTGAAAATACCTGGTAGCTGTTGGTCACGTTCAATTCCCTTCTGTATTTTTTCTTGGGCAAAATTATGGCAGCAAGTATGCTAAAGGTCTCGTTGCCGAAGTTTCTGAGTTTCTATTCGGATCGGGTTTTGCCATTGCTGAAGGCTCACTTTGGACGGTAATGCGGCTATGCCTTCTTCCTTTTTTTTTAAACTTATCCACTGGTTTGGAAATTGAAGTTGTGGTTTGTGATAAGCGATGCTTCACTGGTTTGGAAATTGAAGTTGTGGTTTGTGATAGGCGATGATTTGTAGTTTAAGGTTTAATAGGTAGGTTAATTAATTAAATAATCAATGGATTTCATAAATAGATTAATTAACTAAATAAGTGATTGAGTAATAGATTTATTCAATTTTAATAATAGGTAGGTTAATTAATTAAATAAGTGGTTGAATAATAGATATATTATAGGTAATTTTATAAAAATTAAAAATCTATTACACTCTTAAGTTTTTTAATGGGTTAAATCAAAAAAAAGTCCCTGCAGTCTAATTGATTGACTTTTTTCATCCCTTTGTTTTTTTTGAACTATTCTTAGTACTCCGAGTCAATAAAATGACTTTTTTCATCTCTCACCCTAACGCCGTCCGAAGTTTCCGTCCGAAATCTGACGTGGCGCGACACGTCGCCTGACACGTGACCCCATTGCTAACGTGGCACGCCACGTCAGCAAAAAAAGAGTTAAAGGAAATTTGGGTCCCTGCAGTCTAATTGATTGAGTTTTTTCATCTCTTTTTTTTAAACTATTTTTAGTACTCCGAGTCAATAAGATGACTTTTTTCATCCCTCACTACGCGTCCAAAATCTGAAATGGCGCGACACGTCGCCTGACACGCCACGTCAGCAAAAAAACCAGAGCTCAAAACAAGCTGCTAGATTTTGCATGAAGTTCGGCTCAAACCCACGACCTCGTGGTTAAGAGCCCTGCACTCTACCAACTGAGCTAGACAACTTCTATGTTAACATTTAATAAAATCTGACTATTACCTCTCATGTTTTTCAACAATAACACTAGCACAAACATTTTTCAACTTTTGTATCTCTCGACCCGAGGTTGTTTTAAATTATTAATTATTATGTTGTTAAATATTTTAATTTTATTATAAAATTATTAATATTTCAGTTTTCAAATAAGATATATATAAAATTATATGAACAAAACATAACTAAATTTATATATAATAAATATATGAACAAAACATATATATCTTATTTGAAAACTGAAATATTAATAATTTTATAATAAAATTAAAATATTTAACAACATAATAATTAATAATTTAAAACAACCTCGGGTCGAGAGATGCAAAAGTTGAAAAATGTTTGTGCTGGTGTAGTTTCTCGTATGAAAGGAAGCAGGGGACGGCGTGAAATTGACTCGGAGTACGTTAGGGTGAGGGATGAAAAAAATCATTTTATTAACTCGGAGTACTAAAAATAGTTTAAAAAAACAGAGGGATGAAAAAAGTCAATCAATTAGACTGCAGGGACTCAAATTTCCTTTAACCATTTTTTTGCTGACGTAGCGTGCCACGTTAGCTTTCGGACGGAAACTTCGGACGGCGTTAGGGTGAGGGATGAAAAAAGTCATTTTATTGACTCGGAGTACTAAGAATAGTTCAAAAAAAATAGAGGGATGAAAAAAGTCAATCAATTAGACTGCAGGGGCTTTTTTTTTATTTAACCCTTTTTTAATAATTAAAGGGTAATCAATGGATTTCATAAATAGATTAATTAACTAAATAAGTGATTGAGTAATAGATTTATTCAATTTTAATAATAGGTAGGTTAATTAATTAAATAAGTGGTTGAATAATAGATATATTATAGGTAATTTTATAAAAATTAAAAGTCTATTACACCCTTAAATTTTTTAATAATTAAAGGATATGATAGTAATTTAAGGAAATAAGCCCCTTTGTGCTTTTTATATAGTGTATATAAATATATTTTATTAAATATTTATTTAGTAATTAAAAATAAAATAAAAACACTAGGAATAAAATAGTATATATTAAAAATAAATTTTCCTACGAAAGTTATTTGAGCCCGTGGGTTTCAGTCAGGGCCTTAAAGCCCAAACACACTTCAACAATTGCCTCTGCTTTTCTTGCTCCTTTGCTCTGTTTCCTCGTCGTCCTGCTCAAACACAGTGTAAAATGTCGATTTGATTTTCTGCGCTCCATATATAGAAGGAAACAATCTCACTAGTCTACTGGGTCACTCAATAAGCAAAAGGTAAGACACTCACTTTCCATTATTTGTTTGTAAGAATGCTATTTTTTTTACTTAGAAAGTAATGTGTTTGCATGTAATTCGGTATGTAATTTGGAAAGAACTTTATTTAGTATTTATTAAACTAATACTTGTATGTAATTTGATAATACCGAAATACCGAAATACCATACCGAAATTATTTCGGTAATATGGTAATGGTATCAATTAATAGAAACTATAGTACGGTATTTAATTTTTTTAGTTCGGTATATTGAATACCGAAATTTTTATACCTAAAAATTACGGTACCGACCGATGAACACCCCTATATCTACCCACTCACTTTATTTTTTTGGTAACTATAAATGAGATCAGTGTAAATTTACCTTAATTGAGTAACTAGAAAATTTAAGATAAATACTTTTGAATGGTTTATATCAGGTTAATATCAAACCATGAGAATAATTCAACATTTTTTTTTACTTTAGTATTTATTTTATATTTAATAGTAATATTTTTTAATAAATTTTATCATATTTTATTTATATGGTAATGGTGCCAATGAGAAACCCAAGATGATTAATAATCACAACAGACAAACTCTGCTAGGAGAGCTTTGCTTAAAAGTCAAAAGTTGCTGCCGGAAAATACTATAATTAAGTTCCAGTTCAAGCCTCGTACCTCAAATATTGCATATTCAGTTCAATCAAAATAAAGACTTTTTAGCCATTAGGGACATCCAAGTCGTTCTGTTCTCTGTACTTCTTCCCTTCCTCATCCTCATTCTCATTGCGTATAGGACAATCCTGAAATCAAAAACCAAGAACTTGACTCCAAAGTTACCTCCAGGACCATGGAAGCTACCTGTTCTGGGAAACATCCACAGTCTTCTTGGCTCTCTTCCGCACCGCCGGCTGCGAGATTTAGCCAACAAACATGGCCCCATCGTGCTTCTTCAACTTGGTCAAATAAAACTATGTGTCATTTCCTCCCCGGAAACCGCAAAAGAAGTGATGAAAACCCATGATGTCAACTTTGCACAAAGGCCTGTGCTCATTGTATCAGATATTGTCTTCTACAACTGTACAGACATAGCTGCCGCGCCTTATGGAGCTTATTGGAGACAACTGCGCAAGATTTGCGTTCTTCAGCTGCTAAGCGCTAAGCGTGTGCACTCTTTCAGATCAATCAGAGAAGAGGAGGTGTCAAAACTTGTTAAATTTATAGCTCAGGATTCTGCGGGATCAGGATCAGTGATCAACCTGAGTAAGATGTTGTTTTCCTTGATGTACCACATCATTTCAAGGGTCGCGTTTGGTACGATTCGAAAAGAGAAGGAAGAATTCGTTAAGCTTGTTGAAGGGATTATAGTGGAGGGTTCAGGATTAAACGTGGCTGATCTGTTCCCTTCTTTTAAATTGCTTCAGAAAATGAGTGGGGCAGGGTCCAGAATGAAAAAATTGCATCAAGAAGCAGACAAGATTCTTGAAAGCATAATCAAGGATCATAGATTGAGCAAGAATGGCGGTGTTGGTGAGCCGAATGATCTTGTAGATGTTCTATTGGATCTTCAAAATAGTTCAGATCTTCAAGTGCCACTAACAACAGACAACATCAAGGCAGTAATTCTGGTGAGCAATTTTAATTAGATACTTCTTTTCTTTAAATCCTTTTATTTGCCTGAGTGATGGACAGTATATTCATTTATTCCTATATGAAAACATAGAGAAAATAATAAAAAAACTACTTTAATGATCTAGAAATCCGCATTTGTGAAGAAAATTGTGTAGTAGGTTGGAGATCAGATAGGTTAAGGTCGGGTCCATCCGAAAGACTTAAACTTTATCTACGGTTGTCAGATGAACCGATGTCGGTTTTTATACTCATCATGACTTCTGACCTTCACTAATATTATCAACTTCAGGAAATGTTCATGGCTGGGAGTGAGACATCATCTGCAGCAACAGAATGGGCAATGTCTGAAATGTTAAAAAACCCTCAAATCATGATGAAGGCACAAGCTGAGGTGAGGCAAGTGGTCGGCGCGAAAGGAAAAGTTGAAGAAACAGACATCCATGAGCTAAATTTCATGAAATTAGTCATCAAAGAAACTCTAAGACTACACCCTCCTCTGCCTTTGCTTCTTCCAAGAGAAAACAGAGAAGAATGCAACATCAATGGGTATCAGATTCCGGCAAAAACAAGACTTGTTGTTAACGCGTGGGCGTTGGGGAGAGATCCCAATTATTGGGCTGAGCCTGAGAGTTTCAAGCCGGAGAGATTTGTTGATGGAAGTTTTGATTATAAAGGGAGTGATTTTGAGTTTATCCCATTTGGTGCTGGAAGAAGGATTTGTCCAGGGATACTGTTTGGTATGGCAAGTGTTGAACTTCCACTTGCAAATCTGTTGTACCATTTTGATTGGAAACTACCAAATGGAATGCAGGAAGAGAGACTAGACATGGAAGAAACTTTCGGTGCAACCTGTAGAAGAAAAAATGCTCTGGAATTAATCCCTGTACTGTACTAGTAGGATACTGAAAAACGTATGTTTTCTTTTTCTTTTTCTTTTTCTTTTCCTATAAAAATAATTCTGTTGGACTCAAACCCCAGAACTTTTGGTCATAGAAGCTTTGGAACCACGCACTTATAAGTGATGACCGGTGAGTGAGGCCTAAAATACACCTGTATTTTCTGATTGCTATGATATTTTTCCTATTTTCTTGTTTTCTTTCTTCTTCTTTTCAAAAACCTATAAGGAGTAGGTGAAACTACCTACTAACCTTAAAAAAGACAAGAATAGATGGGTGGTACACTCAATGGATGAGTTGCAAAAAGAGCAAGTGGCGCTAGCAATATCTAGAAGCCCTTGTGACATAAAAAAGATCTTGTAGCAATCTTTTCCTGTTTTCTTTCTCTCTTTTTTATTGGATATTTTTCTTATTTTCTGAGTTGTTCACTGTTTTTCTCTGATATTTTTATTGACTTTTTATCTACTTTTTTTCATAGATCATAGTTTTGGCGTTCACTAAAAACTCAATAAAAAGAAATGATGAGCATGAACATTCTGCAGAAACATAAACACGTGAAAAATGGTATCTTTTTTACTTGAAGGGTTGAAGAGGTGGAAGTGATCTAATTGCTCTTGCATCAAGTCTTAAAATGATGCCTGGTATCTTAAATTGGAGTCAACATATGATTCTGCTCTGAACTTGTTGCTTCTGTAGGTTAGTGCTATTGTTTGATTCTCTGCCAAGAGACAAGCTATGTATCTATCAAAGAAATGTAAAGAAAAAGGGTCATTGAATATGTTAGTAAGCTTTCGCTGTCTCGGTTCCTAAAGAAATAAGAGATGATGTTACTCAAAGGAACAAATAACAATTGTTTTATAAAAAGGAATCTGAAAACTGTTCACTGCTATAGCTTAGTGATCATGTGTAGACTATAACTAGTGAGTAAGCTTGCGCTACGAGGCTGGTGAAAATAACTCACAAGTTGAAGTTCTTAATCCGTCAAGCTGCTAGAGAAGGAACAAAAATAAAAGTAAAAGAAATAATAATAACAACAATATTCTTTGAAGCAAACAATGGCATTTGAAAGACCTTCAATGTAGCCTACAACCCAGCAAAGGTTTGAAGCACAACAACAAACAAACACATGGCTCATTAAATTCTAGAGCTAATGCGTGCAACGAATTTCAAAATTTAACATACACTAATCAATCGAATTTCTTAATTAGCTGTTCTCGTCAGTGGAGATGCAAAGACTGAGTAAAATACTAAACATTGTCTTGTTTAATATTTCATCAAAATTAAATCATGAGCGCGAATGATACTTGCAGATATAAATAAATATATAGATGTTAATGTTACTGAGAGATAAAAACCATAATTAATTATACAAATAAAAAGACAAGATTTAGAATCAGAATGAGGTTGTCTTGCTCTAATTTCCTTTGATTTTTAGTTTAAACAAATTTTGGTGGCTGATTTGATCCAGGTTAGGGCTTGATCCAGATCTAAATTTAGTTTTTTTTTATATATAATATGGTGTTTCAAAAAAAAATTAGGCGAGACTAATCTACATTCTATTATGAAATTTTTTTATGGGTTTCTATTCGGGCAGATTAAAGGTCGGAATAAGTAGTATCATTGAGTATTTGAAAACAACTACTTTCCAAAGCTCGAATTCGAAACCTTAAAGAAAGCCGGTCAATTCCTCGTTATCTTAACCGCGCTAGTTGGTTCTAGATCTAGATCTAGTTTTAATTGCTGACATGTGCTTTATTATAGGCAATATTGCAGGCGACATACAACGTTATCAAACTCTTTGTCCAACTCTTACGAATTTGCCATATTACCTTTACAAAAGAAACTAGATCGAAACAAAACTATTTTTTTTTAGAAAACTCTTACTGACTCACTAGATTCCAACACATTGAATATATATATATATATGTTAGCAAGTTTTCTCTGTCTCGGTTTCTAAAGAAATAAGTGTTGTTTAATTCTTAATGATAGTTTAGGTAGACTATTAATCAATATAAACGCATTAGTTAATATTTAACTAATACAAATATCAATTAAAAAAATTATAATATATTTTAAATATTTAGCTAAAAATATATTTTATTATTTATTTATTTTGTATTATTATTTAATTAAAATTATATTGCATAAATATATACAAAGGTTAATAATATAATAAATTTAAAAACTAAAAGTATATGATTGTATAATACTAACAATATTTTTCAATTATATAACGTCTTAATTTTGTACAGGTGCTGACGTCTATTATAGGTTTTTTTTTAAAAGTTAAGTGTGTTTCTCACGTTTGCGTACAAAACAAAAATATTTAAAACAAAGAGTAACTGCTACCATGATTTATACAGAAAACTAAAAACAAGACAATAAGTCAGACAACCAAGTAATAGAAATAAAAAATCAGCAGTCATCAGTATTGAGATGCCATTCAGCTAGAAGACAGAAGTATATACATGAATATCTTGAGCACATCTTTATGCTTGTACTCTACATATCGGAACAGGATAACCGTCCCTTTTAGGACCGATAATACTCGAATGAAATTAGTGTCCGACTATAAAAGCGCAACTATAAAAGCGCAAAAATCGCTTCACTTTAGAATAATACATCTGAATATCCTTAATAATCTCCATCCGCAACTACTGATATAAGCTAATTTAAACTGTGAGTTTCGAAACAAAAAACAAATAATTAAGTAAGCTTGACTTATTGATGGAGATTGGAGAAAGTTGAAAAATGTGCACTAAGACATTAAAGACTTGGGGATATCAATAAGAACATATTAAATGAATTCACCAACAAATATTAATAAGTAATAATTTGATAATTTCATCTCGGATGTCATGGACAATATTCAGATCCCATTCAACTAATTAGACAAAACAAGTAGAATGGAAGCCAGCACAAGTAGAACCTGGGGGCCAAACAGAGCCTTATAAGCACAACTTCAGGAAGGAAGCCAGCACAAGTTGAATGACCTCACTTACCAGGGGATTTCCTTCCAAAACCTTTTCATTTTTATCATGGAACTCCAATTCTCCTCTTTCTCAATCATTTTACCCTTTCTTGCATTCATATTTATGGTATGGAAGATAAGCAGGAAACTAAAAGTCAACAACTCAATCACACATCTACCACCAGGACCAAGGAAGTTACCTCTAATTGGAAACATTCACAATTTAGTTAGCTCTCTGCCGCATCACCGCCTACGAGACTTGGCGAAGAGATATGGACCGATTATGCACCTTCAACTCGGTGAAATCAATACCATTGTCATTTCCTCAGCAGAAACTGCTAAAGAAGTGATGAAAACACACGATGTGAACTTTGCTCAAAGGCCAGCCATACTCGCAGCTCAGATTGTTACTTATGGTTGCACAGATATTGCATTTTCACCATACGGAGATTATTGGAGACAGCTGCGGAAAATGTGTGTGCTGGAGCTTCTAAGTGTAAAACGTGTGCAATCCTTCAAATCAATCAGGGAGGAAGAGGTAACAAAACTTGTAAGATCCATTTCTTCATGTGCAGGAACGAGGATCAACTTCAGTCGGATGTTGTACTCTTTAACCTACAACATCACTACAAGAGTAGCCTTCGGTATGATATCTAGCGGTGAGGAAGCATTCATGTCAGTTGTCAAGGAAATTCTAAAAGTCTCACCAGGGTTGAATATTTCCGATCTGTATCCTTCCAGAAAATTACTTCATGTGATTTTTGGGACGAGGTCAAAACTAAAGAAGGTGCATCAAGAGATGGACAGGATACTGGAAAGCATCATCAATGAGCATAAAGCTAGAAGGGCAGGGTCAAAGCCAAGAGCCAAGCATGACGAAAAAGATATTGTAGATGTTCTTTTGGATCTTCAGGAGCAACAAGGCGCGGAGTCTCCTTTAACCACCAACAACATCAAAGCAGTCATCCTGGTCAGTATAAACTCATGAGTTCGCAAAACTTTATTATACTAAAAAGATTCAAGGTTTTACATTACATTGTAACCACAAATCATATTCTGAGGTCAAGCAGAAACTTCTAGATAAAAAATGATGCATCTGTAGATGGCAACTTCTAAAATGAGATATTGGCATATAACATATGCAGAGGACAATGTATGCATTGATTGACACAATTAGTGATCTTATTTCAGGACTTGTTCATTGCTGGTACTGACACATCTACAACAACTGTAGAATGGGCAATGTCAGAATTGCTAAGAGACCCAACAGTAATGGAAAAGGCACAAAAAGAGGTGAGGCAGGTCTTTGGTAGAACAGGGAGCATTGATGAAGCAGATCTTCACCAATTACACTACCTAAAGTTGGTTATCAAGGAAACCCTAAGATTACATCCTCCTCTACCTTTACTACTTCCAAGAGAAAGTAGAAGCAAATGTGAGATCAATGGTTACGACATACCTGCAAAATCCCAACTCATGGTGAACGCATGGGCCATAGCAAGAGATCCCGATTACTGGAATGAAGCTGAAAGGTTCTATCCAGAGAGATTCATCGAAAGTGAAATAGACTACAAAGGGACTAATTTTGAACTTATTCCATTTGGTGCTGGAAGAAGGATGTGTCCAGGAATGTTGTTTGGCATAGTAAATGTCGAGCTTTCGCTAGCATACTTGCTATACCATTTTAACTGGGAACTCCAAGCTGGGGTAAGGCCAGAAAATCTTGACATGTCAGAGATTTCTGGCTCCATAGTTAAAAGGAAAAATGATCTATTATTAGTTCCCAAGCCATACCTTACCCAACCTGTTAACTAAGACCTACTCGTTAGGTATCAGCAATAAAGTGGCGTGTTCATAAAGATGCTTACAGAAATTCCACTTCTACATAGTGTAGCTACTTCCTCTTTTTACAGTGTAAGATAAGCTAACATTATTTCTATCTGATTTATATTTTTGTGTTCTTGTGAGTCATTTTCATTTCAAAAAGAAAGCTATGAGCCATACTGGATTATTTCCTACTTCTTTTGTCTTATTAATGATAAGAAAGAAAGAAAGAAACAAATTGGAAGCATCAACCCTAAATGTAGGGTTTCTGAAAGAAGTAAACCACCTCCACAAGCATTTTCCCTCGCAAGACAGAATTATCATCAAACAGAATTCACTTTAAAAAAAAAAACATTTTACGGCAATTTGATCACAGGAGTAAATAGGATTGAGTTTTGCAACAGTTCTTTCTTCACATATTGAACAAAAGAAAATCATGCAGCACAGAGTCACTCCAATGGAAGCATTCATGGAAACAGAAAACAACAAAAATAATTCCAATAGAATCATATAATCAAAACCCATCAAAACATGAAAAATAAAAGCTAAACCCAGCAGTTTTCTCATGTAGATGATTCTTCATGGAATGAAAAAAAGGGAAGAAAGCATTCACGGCATGTCTTTCCACAGTGGAGTCTTGAACGACGTTAAGTCGTGTTAGTACTTTTTTACCGCTATTACGATCATAACTGGGCCCAAAGCTGAAACTACT
This sequence comes from Viola odorata, assembly GCA_963691705.1. Taxonomy (NCBI): domain Eukaryota; kingdom Viridiplantae; phylum Streptophyta; class Magnoliopsida; order Malpighiales; family Violaceae; genus Viola; species Viola odorata. The sequence goes on along the minus strand of OY829538.1, from coordinate 77,688,169 downwards.
TCTTCCTCTGGTTTGTACTCTTGAGTCTTGACTCTCTTCTATTCTTTTTTGGAACGGCTCATTTTTTTCCAATAGATAGAGATTATAGAGAAAATAGGTCTGAATCCTACTAGTATTTTTATCACTAATAAGTTACGAGTTCAGTTACGAAATTATCAGATTTGATAATTTTGTGAAAACAACATTACCAATATTATTTCTTCGTTAATTATAAAAAAAAAAAAAAGTTTGAATAGATATTAGTTGCGCTCAAAAGCTTATGAATCGATTGATAATGAAGCGATTTGATAACTAAGATATTGTAAAAAAATACATATTATTGAACTCATAACTTACGATATAAAAATAACATGTATTAACCACTTAAACTATAACCTAATTTATAAAAAAAACATAAAAGTTAATAAAACATTTAGCAAGTTCTGATTCATCTCCTATTTATATTAGGAACTTAACTCAAATTTAAAATCATTTCTAAATCTAACTAGAATTTAGAACAACACAAGTTGTCATTCTTCTAGAAAACTATCTTAACCACACATCATAGGTACTTTTCAATTACAAAATTATGGTACATATTTAAAGCAGCAGCGGAGGAAACGACTATGATAGTGAAATGATACCATCTACCACTACTTTAAGTGTATAGAAAATGATGGCACAAAGAATATTCCAAAAATATTGACATTTAAACCAAGGCATTATTACTACATTGTTGTTAGAAAATCTGAAAAAAATGAGATATTTCCTAAGTTATTTTATAGATATTATTAAATCAACCGAAATTCTAATAAAATATTAACTGTTGGTTTGGAAAATGAAAAAATTCTAATTATTTTATAATTACTCTTTATATTAATCAATGAAACAAACAAATTTTTAACTGTTATTTTAAAAATATAATTAGATAAAAAAAATTTATATTAAATTTAGAAAAAAAATTATCTAATTATTTTTGGGCGTGGGTCATGGTTTGGTGCCCAAGGAAATAAAGTTGACCAAGAGCTGGCAGCTTGGACTTTTGGGTTGGGTCCATTATTGTGGGAACAATAATGATTTAAAATAACGGTTCCTCCATATACTCGTACGAGTTTAGATTGTGACATCAAAGATCAATTGAAAATCTAAAATTGAAATTATAAATTATAAAAATGTATAATTGAAATAAAATTCACTCATAATAGATTGTATTAAAATTATTAGAATGAGTGATTACGTATATATTTTTTTGGTAAAATAATAATTATTTATTCTTTAGTCGTATCTAAACACATGGGAAAAATGGAATCTGTTGACTTTTTTTTATAAATAAGAGGACCAAATTAATCATTTATGGGTTTGATTGCAAATTTTTTATGAATACGGGTCTAAATTAATCAGTTACGGGTTTAATTGAGATTTTTTATGAATAGTAACTAAATTAGTCAATAAATAATTTTTTTAAAAAAGGTTTAAATAAAATATGCGGATTACATTAAGTATTTAGGGGTCCGATTGTTATTTTTTTACAAATATGAAAATTAAATTAATTATATAAGAATTTAATTAAAATTATTTTACAAATAGGAACTAAATTAATAAAAAAATTAGTAGCTAGTTATTTTTATAAGTCAATGATAATGGAAATCTTTTAAATTAATTTTTGTCTCTGTCATTATCATATTCTATACATATTCTACCCATAATCTTTCGTGCTAAAGACAAGAAACTTGTCTCATTTTTTCAAAGTTCTTCTCTTGTGCTTTGTAATTTCCGCATCCCAGCCTTCCTCTCCACGTTCCCCACTCTTGCCAATGTCTAAGATCTCTTATTGCCCATAAGTTGAAGGATATATTACAAGAAGAAGTTACATATATAACTCAGCCCCTAACTTAAAATAAAGTATTCCGAACCGAAAAACGAAATATAAGAGCACTAAAATAAAGAATTCAATTCGATCAGGAATGGATGCAATGCAATCCGCTGATATTATCACTTGAAAGACCTAATCGAGACAGATTCAAGTAATAGATTAATGCCGGTTAAAATACTGTTTTTAATACTTTATTTATATAATCTTAAGTTTAATTGTGTGAAGTAAATTGTTTAGGTAGGGTATAATTGTATTTAATAGCTTATTTACATTTTTTATGTTTATTTTCTTATTTATGAATCATGAAATTTGTATTAAGCACTCAAATTTGTGTATATTTAATAATAAAAATTAAATTTAAAATTGTTCTATACAATGATTTTGTAAGGTTTCAATTAAAAAGATAAATTGTGATGCTAAGAAAAACCAATGAATAATATGGTTGTCAAATTAATTAAGTAAATATAGAGAGTAACAATTTGAATGGGAGAATAATAGTACATCCTATAACTCCTTTTTTTTCCTTCACCACAATAGTTTCATTTACTTAAGTTTCATACTTAGCTTAATCAGCCGTCTCGTTTCTCTATAAATATCACCCACGGTATGCCACGTTTCAATTAGCAAAGTTTCATATTTAACTTTAGGAGCAGAGACACTCGCTTCACAGAAACCTCAAAAACCTATAAAATGGACCTTTTCGCATCCACACAGCGAAAGCTTACTACTTTCTTTTCATTCCCATCCTCACTAATGGATTCAGGTACCCATTTCCTACTTAAACCTGTTTTCGTACGTTGGTTTTCTGGTTCATTGCACCTAGTGTTGTTACTCGCTCTGTTCGGCTTTTTTGTGCGGAAGAAGCTCAGCTTAAGGGGTATCGGTGGTTCTAAAGAGGGGTTTAATCAGAAAAACAGAAGGTTTTTGTGTCATAAACAGACTTTGTTCTGTTGTTTGGGTGTTTCTCTGTTTAGTTTCGTCTTTTGCTTGTTGAGTTACTTTTACTGGTATAGGAATGGTTGGTCTGATGATAAACTAGCAACCCTTTTGGATTTAGTGTTTAGAACACTGTCTTGGGGGGCACTTTTTGTTTATTTGCACACCCAATTCTTTAATTCAGGTGGAAGAAAGTTTCCATTTTTATTGAGGGTTTGGTGGGGGTTTTATTTCTCAATTTCTTGTTATAGTCTTGTTGTAGATATTGTTCTTTACAGCAGACATGATCCATCACAGATGCAGTATTTGGTGCTTGATGTAGTCTCTGTATTGTCTGGTTTGTTTCTTTGCTTTGTGGGGTTTTTGAGCGGTGAGAGTGAAGATTCAGTTGTTGAAGAACCTCTTTTGAATGGTCAGTCTAGAGTAAGTGTTAGGAATGATATAGACGCAGACAGAACGAGAGGGGGTGATACAGTAACCCCTTACGCAAAAGCTGGTATTTTTAGTATTCTTACCTTCTCTTGGATGGGTTCTCTAATTGCTTTTGGCAATAAGAAAACTTTAGACCTTGAGGATGTTCCTCAACTCTATAGTGGTGATAGTGTAGCGGGGGCATTTCCTGCTTTTAAAAATGAGCTTGAGTCGGGGAGGGAATCTGCAGGTAGAGTTACCACGTTTAAGCTTGCTAAGGCATTGATTGTCTCAACATGGAAAGACAATTTATTGACCGCTTTCTTCGCAATGTTATACACTATAGCTTCTTATGTTGGTCCCTACCTCATTGATGCCTTTGTTCAATGCCTCAATGGGCAAGGAAAATTCAAAAACCAGGGTTATGCCTTAGCTTCCACATTTATGCTGGCAAAACTTGTAGAGTGCCTCTGCCAAAGGCACTGGTTCTTTAAGACACAACAGATTGGAGTAAGGTTACGAGCAGTACTGATTTCAGTAATCTACAACAAGGGTTTGAACCTGTCTTGTCAATCAAAGCAGGGCCACACCAGTGGAGAAATAATTAATTTCATGACTGTTGATGCGGAGCGAATTGGTGATTTTAGTTGGTACATGCATGATCCGTGGTTGGTTGTTGTACAAGTTGGGTTAGCATTGTTTATACTATACCAAAGTCTTGGAGTGGCAGCCGTTGCTACTCTTGTTGCAACAGTAGTTGTCATGCTGTTGAACTTTCCTTTGGGGAGATTGCAAGAGAAGTATCAAGAAAATTTGATGAAATCAAAAGATAAGAGGATGAAGGCAACCTCTGAGATTCTGAGAAATATGAGAATTCTCAAACTTCAAGCATGGGAGATGAAATTTTTGTCGAAGATTTTTGAGCTAAGAAAGGTTGAGGAAGGGTGGTTGAAGAAATATGTCTACAGTTCAGCACTTATCAATTTTACCTTTTGGGGTGCTCCTACCTTTATAGCTGTAGCCACATTTGGCACTTGTATGGCTCTGAGAATCCCACTAGAATCGGGAAAGATCTTATCTGCCCTTGCAACTTTTAGGATTCTTCAAGAGCCAATCTATAATCTTCCTGACACTATTTCTATGGTGATTCAGACTAAGGTTTCCCTTGATAGGATTGCGTCATTCCTTTGCCTTGATGACTTGCAGTCTGATGTTGTAGAGAGACTTCCAAGAGGCAACTCAGATGCCGCAATTGAGATAGTTGATGGAATTTTTTCTTGGGGTTTGTCCTCACAAAACGCAACACTGAAACAGATAAATCTCAAAGTCTTCAATGGCATGAGAGTTGCTGTTTGTGGTACTGTTGGTTCAGGAAAGTCTAGTTTACTTTCTTGCATTTTGGGGGAAGTACCTAAGGTCTCAGGAACTCTTAAGCTGTGGGGGACAAAAGCCTATGTTACTCAGTCACCTTGGATACAGAGTGGAAAGATTGAAGAGAACATACTGTTCGGTAAGGAGATGGAGAGAGAAAAGTACGACATGGTACTAGAAGCATGCTCTTTAACAAAAGACTTGGAAATCCTACCATTCGGTGACCAGACAGTTATTGGGGAAAGGGGAATCAATTTGAGTGGTGGGCAGAAGCAAAGAATTCAGATTGCACGCGCTCTTTACCAAGATGCTGATATCTATCTATTTGATGACCCTTTTAGTGCTGTGGATGCTCATACCGGATCCCATTTATTTAAGGTATAGTCATTTCATTTATTTAATGTTAACTAGTGCTTTGAACTTGTTATGTGGAAAAAACACTATTAACCCAATGTTTTGTTGATCTTCACACTACAGGAAGTTTTGCTTGGTCTTTTGAGTTCCAAAACTGTTATTTATGTCACTCATCAAGTTGAGTTTTTACCTGCTGCTGATCTAATCTTGGTGAGTAATGAATGATTATTTTGCTTGTGGCATTACCATCATTATACCTACTAATGAAGTTGCTGGATCCAACCTGTTTCCCAGGTCATGAAAGATGGAACAATTACTCAAGCTGGAAAGTATAATGACATACTCAATTCTGGGTCAGATTTTATGGAGCTTGTAGGTGCTCATAAAGAAGCTTTATCAGCTCTTGATTCCAATCAAACAGCACAAGTATTGGAAAATGGAAGTATAAGCAAGGGTAACGGTGGCATGAATGACACGGATGGTATTGTAGACAATGATGGGAACAAAAATTTGCAAAACGGCAATGTTGATGAGGCTGCTGTTCCTGCAGCTCAACTTGTCCAAGAAGAGGAGAGGGAGAAAGGTAGAGTAGGGTTCCCAATTTACTGGAAATATGTTACGGCATCATATGGGGGACTTCTTGTACCATTTATATTACTGGCACAGATTATCTTCCAGGCACTTCAAATTGGGAGCAACTATTGGATGGCATGGGCGACTCCTGTGTCAAAGGACATGAAACCAGCTGTTAGTGGATCTACACTAATGGTTGTCTATGTAGCTTTGTCTGTTGGAAGTTCTTTCTGCGTCTTGGCCAGAGCAGTGCTTCTCGTTACCGCAGGGTACAAAACAGCCACTCTTTTCTTCGATAAGATGCATTTTTCCATTTTCCGTGCCCCCATGTCCTTCTTCGATGCAACCCCTAGCGGAAGGATCCTAAACAGAGTACGTATGTTTTCATGTAAAGCTTCTGCACTAGGATGGTAAATGTTTGCATTCTGATACGACCCGCCTAATTGCTCAATTTTGGCTTCTGCTCTGTCCTGCATAGTTGTTGTAAAATGATTCCTTATTTTGTTAGTCATGTAATTGATCCATTCTACTGTTACAGGCTTCCACAGACCAAAGTGCTGTTGAAACACAGATTCCATTTATGGTTGGGGCAGTTGCCTTCTCAGCAATACAACTCCTAGGAATTGTTGCTGTGATGTCTCAGGTGGCGTGGCAGGTTTTCATTGTTTTTATTCCTGTAATATCAGCCTGCATCTGGTATGAGGTAATCTTTATGCTCTCTTTGGAAACATATTTTATGCTCCAAGTTATGCTTCAGCGCATGCGATACATAATCACATACTGTTAAAATATTTATGCCTCTCCCTTTCCCAGTTTTTGTTTGCCTCTTCATTGCTGTTACCCCTTTCAGATAATGACTTTTAAAAAGTAATATTTCCTTTTAAAAAAAACAGAAGTTTTCAGATGCAATTGACTGTGGTCTTACTTCTATATGACATTCAGTACTTCTCATCATTACATACCAAGAAGGTTTTGGAAAGTTCTCACAATTTTCTTCTATCATGCAGCAATATTACATTCCTGCAGCAAGAGAGCTTTCAAGGTTGATTGGAGTGTGCAAAGCACCGGTTATTCAACTATTTGCTGAAACACTTTCAGGAGCAACGACCATCAGGAGCTTTGATCAACAATCAAGATTCCAAGAAACTAATATGAAAGTAATGGATGCATATTCTAGGCCCAAGTTCCATGCAGCTGCTGCAATGGAATGGCTTTGTTTCCGGCTTGACATGTTCTCTGCTATTACATTTGCCTTTTCTTTGGTCTTTCTGGTCTCTTTTCCACATGGTATTGATCCAGGTGGGTAACGAGTGGTTCTCTCTCGGTCATATTCAAGTGGCATTCTCCTCTTTATTCAGTAACCTTAACTGCAATTTCTTTTGCTTTGATTTCTCGTAGCGATTGCGGGCTTAGCTGTAACATATGGACTCAACCTAAACATGTTACAAGCTTGGGTGATATGGAACATATGTAATTGTGAGAACAAAATTATCTCAGTGGAAAGAATTCTTCAATACATGTCGATTCCCTGTGAGCCTCCTCTTGTAATAGAAGAAAGCAGACCAGACCATTCCTGGCCATCACATGGTGAAGTTGCTATTGAGAACCTGCAGGTATTTTTATTTGCTTTGTTTAATGACTGTTCTGGTTGTATTGCACTATTTTTGTTGTTGATGAACGTGGTACAATGTAGGTTCGTTACGCACCACACATGCCCCTTGTTTTGCGAGGTCTCACGTGCACTTTCCCAGGAGGGATGAAAACTGGTATAGTGGGAAGAACAGGCAGTGGGAAATCAACACTCATACAGACTCTTTTTCGAATTGTTGATCCCACAGCTGGTAAAATTGTGATTGATGGCATTGACATATCATCAATTGGATTGCATGATTTGAGGTCAAGGCTTAGCATTATCCCACAAGATCCAACCATGTTTGAAGGGACCATACGAAACAATTTGGACCCGCTTGAGGAGTACACAGATGAAAAGATTTGGGAGGTGGGTTGTATCTTTCATTTGTGACGATGTATCTGTGTGTGTTTATATAGCATCATTGTGAAAAAATCCAATGCTAACTTTTTTTTTAATGACTGTAGGCTTTGAATAAGTGCCAACTTGGAGATGAAGTAAGGAAGAAGGATAAAAAGCTTGATGCAACAGGTTTGTTTTTTGCAACGCCGTAGTATAAAAATTGTTTACGATCCTGTTTCCCCCAGACTGTGATAAGTGCATTAGTTTACGTTGCACATTTTGGTCATATTTCTGCAGTTACCGAGAATGGAGAAAACTGGAGTATGGGCCAGAGACAGCTAGTCTGTCTTGGACGCGTGATACTCAAGCAAAGTAAGGTCTTGGTTCTTGATGAAGCTACGGCCTCAGTTGATACGGCCACTGACAATTTAATCCAGCAAACCCTCAGGCACCACTTTTCTGAGTGTACAGTTATAACCATTGCACATCGTATAACTTCTGTTCTTGACAGTGACATGGTTTTGCTTCTTAGTAATGGTAAGTACAGCAAGTCATTGTAATATAAGAATATCTTATGCCGTCGATGCTCAGTTTTCTTACTATTGACATTCATATTGACATTCATGGTTCAGGTCAAATTGAGGAGTATGATTCTCCTTCGAAATTGTTAGAAGACAAGTCGTCGGGTTTTGCACAACTAGTGGCAGAGTACTCAATGAGGTCAAAGACAAGTTTTGAGAAGTAAACCGATTTGAAATGACGAGGCTTCATTCATGAATCCTGCCACAAGGTCTGCTGATGATATTGAAAACCAAGTAGTATGTGCAATCCGGAAATTCAGTGTTGCCCTACAATTGCAATTTTGTTGACCAAATCTGGTTGTAGTGATATAGTGTGTAGTTAAGGCATGTTTGGATAAATGAATAAATTAATGCAATCTACCACGATTTTCAACCGAGTAAAAAATGATTGTTGCCACTACAGGAGAAAAGGAAGAAATGAAATCAGGCTCAAGCATGAAATCATTTTATTACTATTTCTGTGAGGTGGAAATGATTTTCGAACCCAAATCTTAATGGTACTTATTTATTGGGTACGAATGAGCAAATAACAAGCTATAAGTATTGTTGGATTTGGATATTATTCTCAATTTCACCAGACTCTATCATTGTTACTTAGCTAGATGGGTTAACTAGCCTTAAGCCCAAAAAGCTATTTTGGATTATTATGAATTTATGAGTATCAAAACCAATCTAGTCAAGTGAGATTTGTGCCACCATTTTACATTACAATTCTAATTTAATGATAACCATAATTCACGCTATTATAAAGCCAAGAACATTGTAATTTGTAGGTATTAAAATAGTGACCCAAGATTAATTGTAAAATATTATTATAATGCAAAAAGTGATCGAGATTTAAAATAATAAAGAATAAAACCAGTCTACTCCTTCATTCCACTTTTTCTTACTTTGTGATTGACACAAATAGAGGTTTTGATTGGCTTCCATCATAGCACATGCTTCTTATCCTGAACTCAAGTTGATTGTGTTTTATCTTTACAGTGGAATGACGCAACTCATTTAAAGTTTATCTTTTGAGTTTCGTCTTAGTTCGTTTAGAAGTGACTTATGATTTTTATACGTTAAAAATCGATACTAAGTTATTTGTGACTCACTTCTAATACTATATTTTCTTAATATATTTCAGTCTAAAAAAATCATGAAGAATAAGGCACAAAAAGGTAACATAGTTCGGCCTAAAACCCATTCTATAAACATATACAAATTTAAAAGTTTACAGTAATCAAAAGATGGAGTACATCAACAGATATGAAGGGAAGAGAAATGTGACTACAAGCTGCGGTGTTAATGTAAGAAACTTAAAACAATTGGACAACATGAAAGAGAGAGGAATGTGGCTCCTTTTTTTCTCTATAAATAATAAATATAATTCACAATGCCAGCTGAGCTTTCCGCCAGTAGGAAATCACCCGCTTCGCTGAAACCTGAACCTCTGAAAATGGACCATTTCGCGTCCACACGGCGAAAGCTTATTACTTTCCTTTCATTTCCAACCTCATTAATGCATTCAGGTACCCATTTTCTCCTTAAACCTGTTTTCTTACGTGGGTTTTCTGGTTCATTGCACCTACTGTTGTTACTCGCTCTGTTCGTCCTTTTCGTGGGAAAGAAGCTAGGGTTGAGTGGCATCGATGGTTCTAAAGAGGGGTTTAATAAGAAGAACAATGAGTTTTTTGGGTCGTAAACAGACTCTGTTCTGTTGTTTGGGCGTTTCTTTGTTTAATTTTGTCTTCTGTTTGTTGAGTTACTTTTATTGGTATAGGAATGATTGGTCTGATAACAAACTAGCAACCCTTTTAGATTTAGTGTTTAGAACACTATCTTGGGTGTACTTTTTGTTTATTTGCTCACCCAATTCTTTCATTCAGGTGGAAGAAAGTTTCCGTTTTTATTGAGAGTTTGGTGGGTTTTTTATTTCTCAATTTCATGTTATAGTCTTGTTGTAGATACAGTTCTTTTCAATAGACACGTTGCATTGCGGATACAGTATTTGGTGCTTGATGTAGTCTCTGTGTTGTCTGGTTTGTTTCTATGCTTTGTGGGGTTCTTCAGCTGTGAGAGTGGAGATTCACTTGTTGAAGAACCTCTTTTGAGTGGCGAGTCTAGAGTAAGTAGTAGGAATGATGTAGAGGCACATAGATCGAGAGGGGGTGATTCAGTAACCCCATACTCAGATGCTGGTCGTTTCAGTATTCTTTCCTTCTCTTGGGTGGGTTCTCTAATTGCTTTTGGCAATAAGAAAGCTTTAGACCTTGAGGATGTTCCTCAACTCTACAGTGGTGATAGTGTAGCTGGGGCATTTCCTGCTTTTAAAAATGAGCTCGAGTCCGGAAGGGGTCCTGGAGGACGAGTTACCATGTCTCAACTTGGAAACACAGCTTATTGACAGTTTTCTTTGCAGTGATATTGATTGAATGCATTTATTCTGATTTTTATGCGTTCAATCCAATTTATTTGGATATTATTGTTGCTGCTGGTGATGCTTTTGTCCCATTTTTGCATATCTCGGATGCTGAAGTCAGATGGAAGAAAAGGGCTTGGAAATGGCAATGTGCAGCTAAGGAATGGAGTGTGAATAGAACCGGCCATTTGTTTTACTGAGAGTTGAACCAGTGCTGCTGCTACTTGCTGAAATGGGCTTAGGCCCATGGAGAGGAGCTTGCTTTGAGCCGCTGCCACCTGCAGCTTCAACCATTGTAATTAAAGTGAAGATACATTAGAATTCCTTGACTAGGATATTTAAAACAATTTCAAAATTAGAAAATCTTTTTTTATAGGATAGTAGTTGGAATAGGTTTAGGATATAACCTTTTGGGACAGCAGAGGGAGAAACATCTTCTCTTCTGCTGAAAACACTTGCTGCTACTGTTTTGGGAATTAGCTATTTTCAATAGATTACTTTTCTTAATCTTTTATTTAATTAATTAATTCATGCATATTATTTGTTTGAATTAATTATGTCGTGTAGTAGCTAATCTATTAGATTCCTGGTAAAGGCCATTGAGTCATGATTCTTCCTTTGTGAGATTAAATTTGTATTTATTAAATTCTGATTTTCGTATTTCTATTCTCTTTGATTTACGGTCAAAACTATTCATGTTTGTTTTAAACCTGATCAATTTAGAATTAAATATGTTTAGTTACCGTCTTTCATGATAATTATGGAGTCCATGTTATCATGAATCTGAAGGCAACTAATTGATTTGCTGGTTGATTAGAAAGAGAGTATAATCTTACTTATAGGAGTAGAGTATCTCTCTCCTAGGTTTGTGAAAGGTCTCTCCCTGTGCGTTCGTCAATCACTTAATTAAATAATATAGAGAGTCTCTTAGAATTGTTAGGGCGATTAGGAATTTTCAATAGAGAGTCTCTTTGTTAATTTTGAATAGGTGGAGAGCAGGAAATCTAGAGAGTCTCTGGTTTCTATAGCCTTTCTACGAAAATTGGTTTTGAAAATATTTGCGTCGATGATCAATTGAATGAATCTTGGTTTGATTAGAGTCTTTACCGGGAATTGCTTGTCACTTGAGTTTAACCAATCTGCATCTGTTTACTTCTTTTGTTTCTTTTATTTGTTTATTTAATTGCAACATAAACTCCCATTACTGGTATTTACCACGGTTACGTTACAATTCTTGGTTATTTAACAGAAATCAATTTAGTCGTGAAATCTCTGTGGTTCGATCCTTTTACCACTTGCTACAGTTTTAGTTAATTGTGCATGGTGAATTGTATGATTTATTTTTGTTGGTTTCGGCACCCATCAAAATTTGGCGCCGTTGCCGGGGATTTCATTCGGTACTAATTTGATTTCTTTGTTTTATGACCAGGTCCTCTTGTTAGCAATAAAGCAACCCAAAGATCAACAAGGACAGAGGACAGAAAAAAAAAAAACATATCCAGAGGAAAGTTCTACACAATCAGTCACTGGACTCTTTCCCAGACCTGGGAGAGAGCGCATCTGCACTCAGATGACTGACGCAATTGAGGTATGGTTAAAATCCATAGACAATAAAATAAATAACCTACATATTCGTGTCTCTTCCGTTGTAGATCAGATACAACAACTCAAATATGGAGCGCTTGGCTTCCAATCACACCCTTGGGCGAATGCCCACAACTACAATCAAGGATGGGAGTATCCCCCGAATTTCAACTGCACTCCACAACAGCCAATACTCATTGATGCCTTTGTTCAATGCCTCCATGGGCGAGGAAAATTAAAAAATCAGGGCTAAGTCTTAGCTTCCACGTTTATGGTGGCAAAACTTGTAGAGTCCCTATTCCAAGAGTACTGGTTCTTTAAGACCAGACAGAACGGCGTAAGGATTCGAGCGGTACTGATTTCAGTAATCTATAACAAGGGTTTGAGCCTTTCTTGTCAATCAAGGCAGGGCCACACCAGTGGAGAATTAATTAATTTCATGACTGTCGATGCGGAAAGAATTGGCGAGTACAGTTGGTATATGCATGATCCATGGATCCTTGTTGTGCGAGTTGGGTTAGCATTGTTTATACTATACCAAAATCTTGTAGTGGCAGCCATTGCTACTCTTGCTGCAACAGTATTTGTCTTGCTGTTTAACTTTCCTTTGGGCAGATTGCAAGAGAAGTATCAAAAAAATTTGATGCAATCAAAAGATAAGAGAATGAAGGCAACCTCTGAGATTTTGAGAAATATGAGGCTTCTCAAACTTCAAGCTAAGAAAGGTCGAGGAAGGGTGGTTGAAGAATATCTTTATTGTTCAGCGCATCTCAGTTTATCTTCTGGGGTGCTCCGACATTTATAGCTGTAACCACATTTGGCACCTGTATGTCTCTCAGAATCCCTTTAGAATCGGGCAAGATCTTATCTGCCCTTGCAACCTTTAGGATTCTTCAAGAGCCAATCTATAAACTTCCAGACACTATTTCTATGATGATTCAGACTCAGGTTTCCCTTGATAGGATTGTGTCATTCCTTTGCCTTGATGACTTCCAGTCTGATGTTGTAGAGAGACTCACAAGAGTCGACTCAGATGCTGCAATTGAGATAGTTGATAGGAATTTTTTCGTGGGGTTTGTCTTCACCAAGCGTAACACTGAAACAGATAAATCTCAAAGTGTTACGCTTGGTCGCTAACACTGAAAAGGAGAAGGCTTTTAAAAGAAATAAATCCCTAACCGTCAGCAAACCCAATCGGTCGCTGACACGTGGCTCATCTGTTCTGAAAAGGCAGTAATTCGTCAATAAAGCTGAGCGGCGCATTTAAAGAGGAGCAGCGCACGCGTTTTCTCAAAGGGTTTTTTGAATTTCGAAATTCAAAAAACTGGACAGACGAAGAGACGTCTCGCCTCAAAAGCAGCGAGCAGTTACAAACACTTGGCCATTACGGCGCCACGTCACAGGTTTACTTTAAGTTAAAAATTTGACTTTATTGCAAACTAAGTTTTATTTGCAGGAATGAAAAAGAACCTTTCAAATACGCGGAAGTAGATCAAAACGGCAACATGCCGATTGTCAGACGTCAAGAGGGAAACGGCAAGCCCTTGGTAAACACTCGGGCTCCTTTGTTGTTGGGCCTCTGATAATACATAAAATTATCAGAAGGGCACGATGGACTTTGCGCCTTCACAAAGTACCGTTGACCGGTCAAAACGGCACATGGCCGGTTTGACCAAGTCAACGATATAAAAGGCATCGTGATCGATTGACCAGGTCAACGGGAATAAGTAACTAAAGGACAAGCCCAGCCCGTTATCACCAAAACGGCACAGAGCCGATTTGTCAATAAAGGCGAAGACAACGACACTCGGCCGATTCTCCACAAACGGCTCCTTGCCGATTCTCCACAAACGGCTCCTTGCCGATTCTCCACAAACGGCTCCTTGCCGATTCTCCACAAACGGCATCGTACTGATGGGGCCCAGATATAAATCTCCCCTCATAGATATTATTGGTATAGTACTCCATAGTCAGTATACATTTAGTCAAGGTTGGCAGGGAGGATAACCTGCTCCCATCACATCGTCACCTGACAACCGGACAAAGGGACGACCCTATTCCCCTGAAATAAGGTCTGCGCCCCACGTTACAATGATGAATCCCTGCCCCTAGACCACCTGCTAAGGAAAAAGGAGAGGGGATGTCAGAGATCTAACCACTCTAGTCCAGCCTAAGGACTAGAGGGTGGTATATAAGGGAAGTTTTCTCCTTTACTCAAGGACACGAAAAAATACACATACACTTTCTACCCACATAACAAAATTACTGACTTTGGCATTGGAGCTCTTACGCCGGAAAACACTTCCGGCACTGTGCAGGTCCTTCACGAAGATCTGATCACCACCTTCCAGCGAGCTACTTTACCGAAAAACCCCCCACTCCGGTCCACGGATTATCATTTGGTGCTTTCATTGAGAGCTTTTGAGTTTTGAGTGAGCAGCCTTGAAATTCAAAGCTCTTCCTTTTCTTCAATCTTATTGGGGGTGCTTTCATTTCCAAAAATGGCATCCGACCCAAAGTTTCAATCAAATCAACCTACCAGTGGTGCTGCTGGTCAGTATGAAACGCCACCTCCTCACGCCTCATCTTCCCGTGTGGACATGAACGCCGCAGCCCGCCGGCTTAATTTTCCAGAAATTCCAGAGGTGCTACTCCCCAGCACCCCACAACCAGCAGTCATCCCACCAGCAGTCATGCATGAGTTCGCCGCCTTGCATCGACGGATGGATCTGATGATGCAAACGTTTATGGGAGGGATCCCTCCGCCCGTTCACCAGCAGATCCTCCCCCAGCAGATTCACTCCCAGCAGATCATTCCTCAGCAGATCCCTGACCAACCTGCAGCGACACCATCTTTAGTGCCCCCGCCCATGGCATTCCAGCCAGTCAGATCTGTACAACAGCACGTCAGTCAGCCAGCTCAACGGGAAAATCTTTCGAATGAGCTCCGGCTGCCCCGTCGCAGTGAAAATCCGATCAGAGGGGAAGGGTACCTGGACAACATGGAAGAGGCTAATAGCCGAGCAGTCCAGCGTAGCCCGAGAAGGAGCCAGAAGCAGTCAGTAGAAGGAAGATCCGAAAGAGGAAGAGTTCGGGAGAGGTCAATGGATCGGCCCCAATCGGGAAGGGATCGCGAGAGGGCTGATCGGAATGCTTCAAGAGGCTCTGCCTCCCTACGAGCTCGGGAAGAGCAAGATGATGATCCCAAGAATCCGTTAACCTTTCGGGTTAGGAAGCATCGGGTGAGCAGACACGTCAAATTGCCAACCGATTCTTACATGGGGACGACGGATCCGACAGTTCATGTGAGCTTAGTAAAAAAGCATGTTAAGTTTTTTACTAGAAAGGATGAGGCGCTGTGCCAAATATTTGTGATGACTCTGAAGGGAATCGCCAACACCTGGTTTGAAAAATTGCCAGCCGGATCTGTGGACAGTTTTGAGCAGTTGGCGAAAGTTTTCACAAGCCGATTTAGCTCTTGTATTCCTGTGGAAAAGTCTCCGGCGGTTCTATTTGATATGGTGCGAAAGTCGGGGGAATCCTTAACGGTGTATGTTGCCAGATTCAATGCTGAGTTGGCCACTCTGCCCGACGTTGCGCCTAACTTTGCCGCTGAGGCTTTGAAGAGGAACTGCAGGTATCGGGAGTTGGAAAATGCTCTGATTGCGAGCACGCCGAAGACCCTGGACCTCTTGCGGATCGAGGTGGACAAGTTTGCGAGGATGGAAGAAGCAGATTTCCAGCGGAAGAAACGGGAGGAGCCCGATCTTCCCAAGAAAGAAACGGCCGTCCGCAAGCAGGGAGAAAAGAAGCAAGCGGCTGGAGGCCGGCAGACGGATCGCCTTGCGGATTTCTCCACGTTGCAGCTAACTAAGCCGGTGGCGGAGATCTTTGCCATCATAGAAGAACGGAGATTGCCGATTCAGTATCCAAAGCGCAAACCTGGCGCCGTTATGGGACCGCATAAGGATTCTTACTGCCGTTTCCATAAGGCAAAAGGGCATGACACTGAGGATTGTTTCTCTCTGAAAAAGGCTATTGAAAAGTTGATTGAAGAGGGCTATTTGGGCGAGTTTGCGGCCAAGGCTCGAAATAGGGCCAGGGAGGATCGAACTGACGGCAACAGGAGAGAAGCGGAAGCTGATCCCAATGCAGCCGGAACCAGTAACCAGAGAGACAAAGGAAAGCAGCAGGTGTTGACAACCTCTCTCGATGAGTTCTTCATGATCAATTTGATAGCGGGAGGAGCCCAGCAGGAGGAATCGGAGGATGTACCGATTGGGGAAAAGAGAAAGCGGAATGATCCCGTAGGGGAAAAAGCAGGTCTATCGGAGCTGGACCGAATGGCCATAACATTTTCAGAGGAGGATGAGATCGGAGTGACATATCCTCAGAATGAAGCATTGGTAGTGACAGCCATCATTGCCGAGTGCGGGGTCAGGCGTACGCTGGTGGACAACGGAAGTGCTGTGAACCTCATTTCTGCCAACGCCTTTAACCGTTTGCAAGGACCTAGACCGGACCTGAAGCCTTGCCGACGGCCGATCATTGGGGTAAACGGCATTCCCATTCCTGTTGTAGGCTTAACTTTTCTGTCAATCTTTTTTGTGGAAGACAGCTCCCGCAGAAAGGAGCAGCAGCTATTTCTGGTGGTGGACTTAAACCTGCCATACAATGTGATCTTGGGGCGTCCGTTTTTAAATACTTTCGGTGTGGTAATATAGCAAAGGCATTTGAAGATGAAATACCCTTCCTGGGACGGCGTGGTTACGATCCGAGGAGATCAGAAGGTAGCTGCTGAATGCTACATCACAATGGTTGATGGTTGCTGCGATCGCTATGTCTGCGTAGCGGACGATTCACTAGAAGATGATGAGGAGCAGCGTACCCAGCCATTGGAGAGAATGGTCCAAGTGTCGGTGGCTGATCTGCCCGCTGAGCATTTTTTAATAAGCGAGAAGTTGAGCAAGGGAGATTGTGACCAGCTTGCGTTTCTGTTAAACGAGTGCAGAGGAGAATTCGCCTGGGTCCCGGCGGACATACCAGGCCTTTCGAGGGAAACGGCAGAGCACCGATTGAACGTGTACCCGAATGCCAGGCCAGTGCAACAGAAACGGCGAGCCTTCTCCAAAGAAAAAGCAGATGCAATTGAGAAAGAAGTGGACAAGCTCTTAAAGGCCAACTTCATCCGAGAGGTTCAGTATCCGTCATGGTTAGCTAATCCAGTGGTAGTGAGAAAGCCAGGCGGGGAGTGGAGGATGTGCATTGATTTCACTGACCTGAACGAGGCATGCCCCAAGGACTGTTATCCGCTGCCACGGATAGAGCAATTGGTGGATCAAACGGCTGGTTATGGGTATTTAAGTTCGCTTGATGCCAATTCGGGGTATCACCAGATACCGATGGCGATCGAAGACGAGGAGAAAACGGCTTTCATCACGCCGAGGGCCACCTACTGCTATCGGGCTATGCCGTTTGGTCTGAAGAATGCTGGAGCAACATTTCAGAGAACGGCCAATAAGATTTTCGAGCCGTTAATCGGGAAAAATCTGGAGGTGTACGTTGATGATATGCTGGTGAAAAGCAGAAATTTTGAAGCGCATCTGCGAGACCTTGAGGAGGTATTTGGGATAATGCGAAAATTTGGAATGAAGCTAAATCCCAAAAAATGCATGTTTGCATTCCAAACGGGGAAATTCCTTGGTTATGTGGTCAGCAGAAAAGGAATTCAGCCCAATCCCGCCAAACTGAAGGCAATCAAGGATATGTTTTCGCCAAAGAGTGTGAAGGAGGTGCAGCGACTCACAGGAAGAGTAATTGCTTTGAGCCGATTCATCTCCAAGCAGGGCGAGAAATGCCTCCCGTTTTTCAAAGTCATTCGGAAGAAGGCACAATTCGGATGGGATGGCGATTGTGAAAAGGCTTTTCACGACTTGAAGCAGTACCTGTCTTCCGAATTGCTGCTAACTCGACCCGAAGAAGGGGACACCCTTTTTCTTTATCTGGGGGCGGCCGATGAGGTGGTTAGTGCCGTCTTGGTTCGGGATGAAAACGGCATACATCGACCGATTCATTTTATCAGCCGAGTCTTGAAGGATACTGAGCTGAGGTATTCTCAAATCGAAAAAATCGCTTTTGCCCTGTTGCAAGCTGGCAGAAAGATGGCCCGGTACTTCCAAGCTCATCCGGTGGTCGTACTGACAGACCAGCCTCTAAGAAGGGTTTTCAAAAGACCTGAGTCGTCCGGCCGAATGGTCATTTGGGCCATCGAATTGGAGCAATATGGGTTGCAATATCAGTCCAGACCCGCCATCAAAGGCCAGGCGCTGGCCGATTTTATTGCAGAGTGCACGTTTGTCCAGAAGCAAATTCCTTCGCCAGAAAGCCAAAAAGAAGCCTGCTTACCGCTTCCCGATGTGAACGGGGATCGGTGGACAATCTTCGTGGATGGCGCCAAGAATCAAACCGAAGCAGGAGCCGGCGTCATCATTTTAGGTCCAGAAGGGATAAAAATGAGGTACGCCTTAAAAATCTCAAGGCCGTTATCAAATAATGCGGCCGAATACGAAGCTCTATTGGCAGGATTGCGCATCGGAGGGAATCTGATCGGTAATGCACAATCGGCCGACGTCCGTTTGGTCATCTACGGAGATTCAAAATTGATTATTGATCAAGCCAACGGTGATTCTCAGGCTAGAGAGCCGATTATGATTCAGTACTTGAAGAAAGTACAGAAGGAGCTAGCCGAAATTAAAAATAGGGGAATTCATGCTGAAATCAGCCATATCCCAAGAGAGAAAAATGCAGAGGCCGATGAGATTGCCAAGCTGGCAGCAAACTCCGAGGCAATGATGCCACCCGATGTGACTGTTGAGGAAATTTCCATTCCCTCTTTTATGGAAGAGCAGCAAGTGCTATGTGTGTTAGAGGCAGCCAACGATTGGCGCATTCCAGTGATTGACTATCTCAAGCATGGCAAGCTGCCAGAAAACGCGAGCGAGAAGCTGAAGATCCTCAAGAGAGCGGCTAGATGCACTTACCACGACGGGATACTTCTTCGCCGTTGTCTTACTTACCCGGCGGCAAAATGTATAACGGAAGAAGAAGGCCTATATACGCTCAGGGAGATCCACGAGGGAATATGCGGAATGCACGCCTCAGGAAACACCATGGCTGCCCAAGTTCTCCGAACAGGGTTTTATTGGCCAACAATTAGAAGAGATTCGGATAACTTTGTGAAATCTTGTCATAAATGCCAGGAATTTGCAAGGGAACCACAACGGCCAGCAGCTGAATTGTCAAGTATGGTGAGTCCATGCCCATTTGCGAAGTGGGGAATTGACATCTTGGGACCCTTCCCAATCGCCAAAAGTCAGCTTTAGTATGTTATTGTTGCTGTCGATTATTTCACAAAGTGGGCCGAGGCAGAAGCTGTGGCGAAGATAACGGCAGACAACACTTGGAGGTTTTTCATGAACAACGTCATCATGAAATTCGGGTTCCCAAGAATTCTCGTGAGCGACAACGGCACCCAGTTCACCAGTGCTTACTTCAAAAAGAAATGCTCAGAATACTCAATTGAACAACGGTTCTCTTCCGTTGCGCATCCACAAACAAACGGGCAAACCGAAGTCACCAACAGAGCAATCCTTAACGGGATTAAGAAAAACCTTGAGGGCAAGCCGGCAAAATGGCCAGAGGAGTTGCCGTTTGTCATGTGGGCCTATCGAATGACCACTAAAACCAGCACCGGCATGACACCGTTTGCCATGGCGTACGGGGTCGAAGCTGTTTCTCCAGTAGAGATCGGCGCAATCAGCCTTCGAGTTGAGTACTTCAACGAAGAGCAAAATGAAGAAAGATTAAGGGAGCAGCTGGATCTTTTGCCAGAGATGAGAGAAGAAGTCATCCTCAAAACATTGCACTACAAGCGCAAAATGGCGAAATACCATAATCGGCGTGTCAAAGAACGGCTACTCAAGGCAGGAGATTTAGTCCTGCGCAAGGTAACAGCAACTGGCCAAGAGAAGAAAAAGCTCACGCCGAATTGGGAAGGACCATATCGCGTTACCAGAGTCATCGGCAAAGGTGCATACCACCTGGAAACAATGAACGGTACTCCGATATCCAACTCTTGGAATATTTGCAATTTAAAGCTATATCACTCCAGAGTAAATATGTTGTTTTCACTGGCCGAATAAATGATAATAATATTGTAAGGACAAATCATTTGCAACTAATAATGCTTAAAGTATATATTTGCCCGTATTGTGCTTATCGTATGGTTGCAGATGTAAAAGAATCGTGGATGTAGGTTATTTTAAATCGAACCACGTTACCAAAACCCAAAAAAATGGCGATGTTATCTCTACCAAGGGCCAAGGCTACCTAAGGCACTGCCTGGGATGCCGACAACCAAATCGGCAGCAGCCCGAGTAATTCAAAACACTACCAGGGCACATATCGCCAACAATACATATATCGCCAACGATACATATATCGCCAACGATACATATACTGTCGCCAAGACATATATCGCTATTGAGGCATATATCGTTATTGAGGCATATATCGTTATTGAGGCATATGCCGCCATGAAAGCGCATATCGTCATAAGACCATTTCGGTCCTGCTGATCAGACGGCGACAAAATGGAGAAAGACTCAAACCTATCTGTGTCTTAGTAAACCAGATAGAAGTACCTGTGTCTTCGTAAACCAGGTAATAAAGACTCAAACCTATCTGTGTCTTAGTAAACCAGATAGAAGTACCTGTGTCTTCGTAAACCAGGTAATAAAGACTCAAACCTATCTGTGTCTTAGTAAACCAGATAGAGAAACGACAACGCAAAAACAATGTCTCCAAAACGGCCCGGTGCCGAAAGGTCGAAACGGCCACCTCGAGCAAACGGAAACAGATCCCTCAAACGGCAACTTGCCGATTTGCCAGATAAAGATAAGTTCAAGTTACAACTGTTTTATATTTTTTATTTTTTTCGGGAGTAATATATATATAGCAGAAATGATTAAGCATTTGCAATAACTTAAAATTGCAAAATTATATATATTCCGAATAAATAGTATTGTTCTTTACAAAATATGTTAAGATCGGCAATAATCTAAAAACAGAAAAGACAGCTCTATGGTTCGTCTTCTGAAGAGGATTGATACTCCTTTGCCTCAGCCTCTCTTTCCAAGGAGTAAACATATTCGCTAATCTTGGTGGCATCAAAGTTAGCCTCCCCATAGAACTCCATATAACTGTCGATCATGATGTCCTTTGTCTTCTGCCGCCACCAACCGATCTTACTCGGAACCTTCTCCAACTCAGCGTCCTTCTCTGCGATGCTGCTCCTAGCCGTCTCTAACTCCGCCGTTCTGGTCTCCAAATCGGCGCGGGCCGCCTCCAACTCGGCAGTAAGCTTGGCCATATTATTAATCAGGACGGCTTTATCTTCACTGAGTTTTGTGACGGAATCACACAGGGCCGATTTGTCTGACATCAGCTCCCCGATCCGTACCTGCTCTTCCCTGATCTTAGCCGAGAGGCCATCCCTTTCGTGAAAACTGTCGGCCAGCTTCTTGCGGGCGTCAATGACAGCTTTCTTATCCGATTCATGAGCGGCCATCAGACTCTCCTTTTCTTTCTTAAGGGTAGCATTCTCAGCGGTTGATCGCCGAAGTTCCTCCCTGGACTTTTCAAGCTTCGAATCCACAACTTCTGCAGCATATCGGGAAGCACATAAGCCGCTGTACATAATGCTTTGCAGGTTGGCGAAGTGAGAACTAAGTTCCAGGCGGCTATAGCGTTCCCTGTCGGCTTGATTGGTAAAAATTTCGCCCACCAGGTGACCGGTCCGATAGTCACTGCAAGCCGGCACTTTCAAGCCAAGGGAGCGGCCGCAGCTCTCTCCTAGGTTATTCAAACGGGTGACGTGAGTAACCTCCCCGTCAGGGCCTTTGCTGGAAAAATAGCCTTTGAAATCAGAAGGGGGAGGAACTGCATGGTCATCCGAAATAAATGGATCATTGGGCATACGAGGACCGGCAACCCAGTAAAGCACGGCAGGATCAGAACTGGAAGAAGCGGCAAAAGGAGCATCCGCTGAGGTGGTTGCCTGCCCTTCCGGACAAGGAACCGACGGGCCCTCGCCAATAATCGGCTCAGTAGCAGCATTTGGCAGATCGGCGTCAGGATTTCCTAAGCCGGCATTCGGCTCAGCGGCAGCATTCGACAGATCGGCGTCAGGACTCCCTAAGTCGGCATCAGTACGATGGAGGTCAATCGGCTCAGAAACGGTGTCTGGCCGACTGATTTGATCGGGCTGAGGAGGAGCGGCAGCAGATGGATCGGCTTCCTCTGAAACGGCTCCAGGCCGATCTCCCGCATTTTCTGCCAAAACGGCGGCAGCCCGTTTTGCCGTAGCAGCTTTCCCCTTTCTTTCCTTAGCTCGTTTCCTCTTCAAAAGAACCCGTTTGGCCGCCTCAATAATCTGCGGGTCAGGATTTTCCAAGGGAAACGACTCGAAGGTGTCTCGACCGACCTTCTTTCGTCTAAAAACTGACGGGGCCGAGAAATCCTCACCGTCAGCAGGCTGATCAACCTCTGGGTCCTCAGAGCGATCCGCATTATCGGCATCTTCTTCCTCATCGGAATCGACAATGCGAGAACGGACCAAGGACGGTCCTGCAGCAACGGCCGCTCTAATTGGCCGTCCTTCTCCTGCATAAAAGTCAAGTCAGAATTTCACAAAAAGATTCGGGCAACCTTTAGAAAATCTGGTAACTCACCATCAATGGCGCAGTCCAATAACGGCAAGCCCAGTGCCATCTTCTGCACATGGAACCTCGTGTCAAAAGTTAGCAAGATGTCGATCTGGGCCTGCAACCTGCTAGAAGGTTCCTCTGTTCTTACCCATTGAAGCTCATTGATCGCTGGATTGAACCCAGAGATCCATAAGGGTTTGTTTGTGCTGGAGATCAGGAAGAAGTGCTCCCTCCATCCCTTAATAGAAGATTCGTATCTGTCAAAATTTTTCAGAAACGGCTGAAGATTCTCATCCTTGCGAGGGCGAAGGGTAACCAAACTACTGCGAGTGCTTAAATGGAAGAAGTACGTAAACAGCTGGAGTGGAGGTTCCTTGATTTGGAGGTGAGCACAGACGTTGATAAAAGCATAGATCGAAGCCCAGGAATTGGGAGTGATCTGGGCAGGGTTAAGAGCATGCTGCACTAGCAGATTTTTCACCATGGTTTTCAGAGGAAAACGAAACCCATAAGCAAACATCTTAGAATACAGAACCCTGCGGTTATCTAGCAAGTCACTATTTAACCTAACATTAGGAGGAGCTACCAGGGCTTTACATCCTATCGGCAACTCAATATCGTACCTCTCTATTTCCAGATTTAAGTCATCCTCAGTCCTAATTTTGGTAGCAGTGTTCTCAAGCAACTCACCAGTGGTAACAACAGGGCGTCTAGGAGCCATTTTCTCAGTCTCAAACAACACAAAAAGGAAAGATAAGGTTAAGAAATACCAGGCGATTGCAGAAATTCCCGGAGAACAGAGCCCAAACTCGGAGATGGCAGAAGAAGGTTGCTTGAGCGAGGAAGAGAGAGGATTTTTGAGGAAGAAGATGAGAGCGGCGTTTAGAAATGAAAAGTGATTTAGGTTTTCCAAAGGAGAAGGCTTTTAAAAGAAATAAATCCCTAACCGTCAGCAAACCCAATCGGTCGCTGACACGTGGCTCATCTGTTCTGAAAAGGCAGTAATTCGTCAATAAAGCTGAGCGGCGCATTTAAAGAGGAGCAGCGCACGCGTTTTCTCAAAGGGTTTTTTGAATTTCGAAATTCAAAAAACTGGACAGACGAAGAGACGTCTCGCCTCAAAAGCAGCGAGCAGTTACAAACACTTGGCCATTACGGCGCCACGTCACAGGTTTACTTTAAGTTAAAAATTTGACTTTATTGCAAACTAAGTTTTATTTGCAGGAATGAAAAAGAACCTTTCAAATACGCGGAAGTAGATCAAAACGGCAACATGCCGATTGTCAGACGTCAAGAGGGAAACGGCAAGCCCTTGGTAAACACTCGGGCTCCTTTGTTGTTGGGCCTCTGATAATACATAAAATTGTCAGAAGGGCACGATGGACTTTGCGCCTTCACAAAGTACCGTTGACCGGTCAAAACGGCACATGGCCGGTTTGACCAAGTCAACGATATAAAAGGCATCGTGATCGATTGACCAGGTCAACGGGAATAAGTAACTAAAGGACAAGCCCAGCCCGTTATCACCAAAACGGCACAGAGCCGATTTGTCAATAAAGGCGAAGACAACGACACTCGGCCGATTCTCCACAAACGGCTCCTTGCCGATTCTCCACAAACGGCTCCTTGCCGATTCTCCACAAACGGCATCGTACTGATGGGGCCCAGATATAAATCTCCCCTCATAGATATTATTGGTATAGTACTCCATAGTCAGTATACATTTAGTCAAGGTTGGCAGGGAGGATAACCTGCTCCCATCACATCGTCACCTGACAACCGGACAAAGGGACGACCCTATTCCCCTGAAATAAGGTCTGCGCCCCACGTTACAATGATGAATCCCTGCCCCTAGACCACCTGCTAAGGAAAAAGGAGAGGGGATGTCAGAGATCTAACCACTCTAGTCCAGCCTAAGGACTAGAGGGTGGTATATAAGGGAAGTTTTCTCCTTTACTCAAGGACACGAAAAAATACACATACACTTTCTACCCACATAACAAAATTACTGACTTTGGCATTGGAGCTCTTACGCCGGAAAACACTTCCGGCACTGTGCAGGTCCTTCACGAAGATCTGATCACCACCTTCCAGCGAGCTACTTTACCGAAAAACCCCCCACTCCGGTCCACGGATTATCAGTGGCCCAGTCACCTTGGATACAGAGTGGAAAGATTGAAGAGAATATACTGTTGGTAAGGAGATGGACAGAGAAAAGTACAAAATGATACTGGAAGCATGTTCTTTAACAAAAGACTTAGAAATCCTACCATTCGGTGACCAAGCGGTTATAGGGGAAAGGGGAATCAATTTGAGAGATGGTCAGAAGCAATTGCACGTGCTCTTTACTAAGATGCTGATATCTATCTATTTGATGACCCTTTTAGTGCCGTAGGATCCCATTTATTTTAGGTAATACCATTCCTTTAATTGAATGTTATCCGTTCTTTGAACTTCTTTTGAGGATTTTTTTTCGTTAATCCCTTGCATGGTTGATTTTTTCTTTACAGGAAGTTTTGCTTGGTCTTTTGAGTTCCAAAACTGTTGTGTATGTCACTCATCAAGTTGAGTTCTTACCTGCTGCTGATCTAATCTTGGTGAGTAGCCAGTTATTCCTTTGCTAGCTGTATTTTTATTGTTATATTAACTCATGGAGTTTCTGGATTCAACCTTTCTCCTAGGTAATGAGAGATGGAACGATTACTCAAACTGGGAAGTATAACGACAAAATCAATTCTGGGTCAGATTTTATGGAACTTGTAGATGCTCATAAAGAAGCTTTATCAGCTCTTCATTCCAATCAAGTAGAACTTTTTTTGGAAAATGGAAGTATGAACAGGAGTAATGGTGGCATGAATGACACTGATGGTATTGTAGACGAAGATTTATTGAACAACATAGTTGATGGGGCCGTTGTTCCTGCAGCTCAACTTGTCCAAGAAGAGGAGGGGGAGAAAGGTAGAGTAGGGTTACCAATATACTGGAAATATGTTACAGCTGCATATGGAGGAGTTCTTGTGCCCTTTATCTTATTGGCACATATCATCTTCCAGGTACTTATCATCTAGCACTACTTTAAGTGTATAGAAAATGATGGCACAAAAAATATTCCAAAAAGATTGACGTTTAAACCAAGGCATTATTACAACATTGTTGAAAGAAGATCTGAAAAAAGTGAGATATTTCCTAAGTTATTTTATAATCAACCGAAAATATATATACCAACGAAATTCTAATAAAATATTAACTAGGGGTATGGATATTGGATACTGATAATAATAGGGTGTCATTTTCGGCCGTGGGTCATGGTTTGGTGCCCAAGGAAATAAAAGAAAGACCAAGAGCTAGCAAGTTGGACTTTTGGGTTGGGTCCATTATTGTGGGAACAAGATATTTCAATGGTCCTTGGCCTTTTCCTCTCTTTTTCCCCCTTTTCTTGCGTATAACGGTTACTCCATATACTCGTACTAGTTTAGATTGTGACATCAAGACCAATTGAAAATCTACATTATAAATACAGTATACATTGATACCTTACAAGTGGATAAATAGTTTACTAAAATTCAAAAAATGTGAGAATAGCAATTTAGGTGCGAGAATAATACCACCCTATATAACTCTCTTTTTTCCTTCACCACAATAGTTTCATTTAATTAAGTGACATATTTAGCTTAATCAGCCGTCTCTTTTCTCTATAAATATCACGCACGGTATGCCAAGTTTCAATTAGCAAAGTTTCATATTTAGCTTTGGGAGCAGAGACGTCCGCCCACAGGAAGACACCCGCTTCACAGAAACCTCTAAAATGGACCTTTTCGCATCCACACAACAAAAGCTTACTACTTTCTTTTCATTCCCATCCTCACTAATGTATTCAGGTACCCATTTTCTACTTAAACCTGTTTTCGTACGTGGGTTTTCTGGTTCATTGCACCTAGTGTTGTTACTCGCTCTGTTCGTCTTTTTTGTGTGGAAGAAGCTCAGCTTAAGGGGTATCGGTGGTTCTAAAGAGGGGTTTAATCAGAAAAACAGAAGGTTTTTGTGTCATAAACAGACTTTGTTCTGTTGTTTGGGTGTTTCTCTGTTTAGTTTTGTCTTTTGCTTGCTGAGTTACTTTTATTGGTATAGGAATGGTTGGTCTGATGATAAACTAGCAACCCTTTTGGATTTAGTGTTTAGAACACTATCTTGGGGTGCACTTTTTGTTTATTTGCACACCCAATTCTTTAATTCAGGTGGAAGAAAGTTTCCATTTTTATTGAGGGTTTGGTGGGGGTTTTATTTCTCAATTTCTTGTTATAGTCTTGTTGTAGATATTGTTCTTTACAGCAGACATGATCCATCACAGATGCAGTATTTGGTGCTTGATGTAGTCTCTGTATTGTCTGGTTTATTTCTTTGCTTTGTGGGGTTTTTGAGCGGTGAGAGTGAAGATTCAGTTGTTGAAGAACCTCTTTTGAATGGTCAGTCTAGAGTAAGTATTAGGAATGATATAGATGCTGCCAGAACGAGAGGGGGTGATACAGTAACCCCTTACGCAAAAGCTGGTATTTTTAGTATTCTTACCTTCTCTTGGATAGGTTCTCTAATTGCTTTTGGCAATAAGAAAACTTTAGACCTTGAGGATGTTCCTCAACTCTATAGTGGTGATAGTGTAGCTGGGGCATTTCCTACTTTTAAAAATGAGCTTGAGTCGGGAAGGGAATCTGCAGGTAGAGTTACCACGTTTAAGCTTGCTAAGGCATTGATTGTCTCAACATGGAAAGACAGTTTATTGATCGCTTTCTTCGCAATGTTATACACTATAGCTTCTTATGTTGGCCCTTACCTCATTGATGCCTTTGTTCAATGCCTCAATGGGCGAGGAAAATTCAAAAACCAGGGTTATGCCTTAGCTTCCACGTTTATGCTGGCAAAACTTGTAGAGTGCCTCTGCCAAAGGCACTGGAACTTTAAGGCACAACAGATTGGAGTAAGGTTACGAGCAGTACTGATTTCAGTAATCTACAACAAGGGTTTGAACCTGTCTTGTCAATCAAAACAGGGCCACACCAGTGGAGAAATAATTAATTTCATGACTGTTGATGCGGAGCGAATTGGTGATTTTAGTTGGTACATGCATGATCCGTGGTTGGTTGTTGTACAAGTTGGGTTAGCATTGTTTATACTATACCAAAGTCTTGGAGTGGCAGCCGTTGCTACTCTTGTTGCAACAGTAGTTGTCATGCTGTTGAACTTTCCTTTGGGGAGATTGCAAGAGAAGTATCAAGAAAATTTGATGAAATCAAAAGATAAGAGGATGAAGGCAACCTCTGAGATTCTGAGAAATATGAGAATTCTCAAACTTCAAGCATGGGAGATGAAATTTTTGTCGAAGATTTTTGAGCTAAGAAAGGTTGAGGAAGGGTGGTTGAAGAAATATGTCTACAGTTCAGCGCTTATCATTTTTCTCTTTTGGGGTGCTCCTACCTTTATAGCTGTAGCCACATTTGGCACTTGTATGGCTCTGAGAATCCCACTAGAATCGGGAAAGATCTTATCTGCCCTTGCAACTTTTAGGATTCTTCAAGAGCCAATCTATAATCTTCCTGACACTATTTCTATGGTGATTCAGACTAAGGTTTCCCTTGATAGGATTGCGTCATTCCTTTGCCTTGATGACTTGCAGTCTGATGTTGTAGAGAGACTTCCAAGAGGCAACTCAGATGCCGCAATTGAGATAGTTGATGGAATTTTTTCTTGGGATTTGTCCTCACAAAACGCAACACTGAAACAGATAAATCTCAAAGTCTTCAATGGCATGAGAGTTGCTGTTTGTGGTACTGTTGGTTCAGGAAAGTCTAGTTTACTTTCTTGCATTTTGGGGGAAGTACCTAAGGTCTCAGGAACTCTTAAGCTGTGGGGGACAAAAGCCTATGTTACTCAGTCACCTTGGATACAGAGTGGAAAGATTGAAGAGAACATACTGTTCGGTAAGGAGATGGAGAGAGAAAAGTACGACATGGTACTAG
Source organism: Viola odorata (assembly GCA_963691705.1). Lineage (NCBI taxonomy): Eukaryota > Viridiplantae > Streptophyta > Magnoliopsida > Malpighiales > Violaceae > Viola > Viola odorata. Next base: position 77,659,354 of record OY829538.1, on the reverse strand, counting down.
AAGCATGCTCTTTAACAAAAGACTTGGAAATCCTACCATTCGGTGACCAGACAGTTATTGGGGAAAGGGGAATCAATTTGAGTGGTGGGCAGAAGCAAAGAATTCAGATTGCACGCGCTCTTTACCAAGATGCTGATATCTATCTATTTGATGACCCTTTTAGTGCTGTGGATGCTCATACAGGATCCCATTTATTTAAGGTATAGTCATTTCATTTATTTAATGTTAACTAGTGCTTTGAACTTGTTATAAGGAAAAAACACTATTAACCCAATGTTTTGTTGATCTTCACACTACAGGAAGTTTTGCTTGGTCTTTTGAGTTCCAAAACTGTTATTTATGTCACTCATCAAGTTGAGTTTTTACCTGCTGCTGATCTAATCTTGGTGAGTAATGAATGATTATTTTGCTTGTGGCATTACCATCATTATACCTACTAATGAAGTTGCTGGATCCAACCTGTTTCCCAGGTCATGAAAGATGGAACAATTACTCAAGCTGGAAAGTATAATGACATACTCAATTCTGGGTCAGATTTTATGGAGCTTGTAGGTGCTCATAAAGAAGCTTTATCAGCTCTTGATTCCAATCAAACAGAACAAGTATTGGAAAATGGAAGTATAAGCAAGGGTAATGGTGGCATGAATGACACGGATGGTATTGTAGACAATGATGGGAACAAAAATTTGCAAAACGGCAATGTTGATGAGGCTGCTGTTCCTGCAGCTCAACTTGTCCAAGAAGAGGAGAGGGAGAAAGGTAGAGTAGGGTTCCCAATTTACTGGAAATATGTTACGGCATCATATGGGGGACTTCTTGTACCATTTATATTACTGGCACAGATTATCTTCCAGGCACTTCAAATTGGGAGCAACTATTGGATGGCATGGGCGACTCCTGTGTCAAAGGACATGAAACCAGCTGTTAGTGGATCTACACTAATGGTTGTCTATGTAGCTTTGTCTGTTGGAAGTTCTTTCTGCATCTTGGCCAGAGCAGTGCTTGTCGTGGCAGTAGGGTACAAAACAGCCACTGTTTTCTTCGATAAGATGCATTTTTCCATTTTCCGTGCTCCCATGTCCTTCTTCGATGCAACCCCTAGCGGAAGGATCCTAAACAGAGTACGTATGTTTTCATGTAAAGCTTCTGCACTAGGATGGTAAATGTTTGCATTCTGATACGACCGACCTAATTGCTCAATTTTGGCTTCTGCTCTGTCCTGCATAGTTTTTGTAAACTGATTCCTTATTTTGCTTATCGTGTAATTAATCCATTCTACTGTTACAGGCTTCCACAGACCAAAGTGCTGTTGAAACACAGATTCCATATATGGTTGGGGCAGTTGCCTTCTCAGCAATACAACTCCTAGGAATTGTTGCTGTGATGTCTCAGGTGGCATGGCAGGTTTTCATTGTTTTTATTCCTGTGATTGCAGCCTGCATCTGGTATGAGGTAATCTTCATGCTCACTTTGGAAGCATATTTTATGCTCCAAGTTATTCTTTAGGGCATGCCATACATAATCACATACTATTAAAATATTTATGTCTCTCCCTTTCCCAGTTTTTGTTTGCCTCTTCATTGTTGTTACCCCTTTCAGATAATGACTTTAAAAAGTAATATTTCCTTTTTAAAAAAACAGAAGTTTTCAGATGCAATTGACTGTGGTGTTACTTCCATATGACATTCAGTACTTCTCATCATTACTTACCAAGAAGGTTTTGGAAAGTTCTCACAATTTTCTTCTATCATGCAGCAATATTACATTCCTGCAGCAAGAGAGCTTTCAAGGTTGATTGGAGTGTGCAAAGCACCGGTTATTCAACTATTTGCTGAAACACTTTCAGGAGCAACGACCATCAGGAGCTTTGATCAACAATCAAGATTCCAAGAAACTAATATGAAAGTAATGGATGCATATTCTAGGCCCAAATTCCATGCAGCTGCTGCAATGGAATGGCTTTGTTTCCGGCTTGACATGTTCTCTGCTATTACATTTGCCTTTTCTTTGGTCTTTCTAGTCTCTTTTCCCCATGGTATTAATCCAGGTGGGTAACGGGTGGTTCTCTCTCGCTCATATTCAAGTGGCATTCTCCTCTTTATTCAGTAACCTTAACTGCAATTTCTTTTGCTTTGATTTCTTGTAGCGATTGCGGGCTTAGCTGTGACATATGGACTCAACCTAAACATATTACAAGCTCGGGTGATATGGAACATATGTAATTGTGAGAACAAAATTATCTCAGTGGAAAGAATTCTTCAATACATGTCGATTCCTAGTGAGCCTCCTCTTGTAATAGAAGAAAGCAGACCAGACCATTCCTGGCCATCACATGGTGAAGTTGCTATTGAGAACCTGCAGGTATTTTTATTTGCTTTGTTTAATGACTGTTCTGGTTGTATTGCACTATTTTTGTTGTTGATGAACGTGGTACAATGTAGGTTCGTTACGCACCACACATGCCCCTTGTTTTGCGAGGTCTCACGTGCACTTTCCCAGGAGGGATGAAAACTGGTATAGTGGGAAGAACAGGCAGTGGGAAATCAACACTCATACAGACTCTTTTTCGAATTGTTGATCCCACAGCTGGTAAAATTGTGATTGATGGCATTGACATATCATCAATTGGATTGCATGATTTGAGGTCAAGGCTTAGCATTATCCCACAAGATCCAACCATGTTTGAAGGGACCATACGAAACAATTTGGACCCGCTTGAGGAGTACACAGATGAAAAGATTTGGGAGGTGGGTTGTATCTTTCATTTGTGACGATGTATCTGTGTGTGTTTATATAGCATCATTGTGAAAAAATCCAATGCTAACTTTTTTTTTAATGACTGTAGGCTTTGAATAAGTGCCAACTTGGAGGTGAAGTAAGGAAGAAGGATAAAAAGCTTGATGCAACAGGTTTGTTTTTTGCAACGCCGTAGTATAAAAATTGTTTACGATCCTGTTTCCCCCAGACTGTGATAAGTGCATTAGTTTACGTTGCACATTTTGGTCATATTTCTGCAGTTACCGAGAATGGAGAAAACTGGAGTATGGGCCAGAGACAGCTAGTCTGTCTTGGACGCGTGATACTCAAGCAAAGTAAGGTCTTGGTTCTTGATGAAGCTACGGCCTCAGTTGATACGGCCACTGACAATTTAATCCAGCAAACCCTCAGGCACCACTTTTCTGAGTGTACAGTTATAACCATTGCACATCGTATAACTTCTGTTCTTGACAGTGACATGGTTTTGCTTCTTAGTAATGGTAAGTACAGCAAGTCATTGTAATATAAGAATATCTTATGCCGTCGATGCTCAGTTTTCTTACTATTGACATTCATATTGACATTCATGGTTCAGGTCAAATTGAGGAGTATGATTCTCCTTCGAAATTGTTAGAAGACAAGTCGTCGGGTTTTGCACAACTAGTGGCAGAGTACTCAATGAGGTCAAAGACAAGTTTTGAGAAGTAAACCGATTTGAAATGACGAGGCTTCATTCATGAATCCTGCCACAAGGTCTGCTGATGATATTGAAAACCAAGTAGTATGTGCAATCCGGAAATTCAGTGTTGCCCTACAATTGCAATTTTGTTGACCAAATCTGGTTGTAGTGATATAGTGTGTAGTTAAGGCATGTTTGGATAAATGAATAAATTAATGCAATCTACCACGATTTTCAACCGAGTAAAAAATGATTGTTGCCACTACAGGAGAAAAGGAAGAAATGAAATCAGGCTCAAGCATGAAATCATTTTATTACTATTTCTGTGAGGTGGAAATGATTTTCGAACCCAAATCTTAATGGTACTTATTTATTGGGTACGAATGAGCAAATAACAAGCTATAAGTATTGTTGGATTTGGATATTATTCTCAATTTCACCAGACTCTATCATTGTTACTTAGCTAGATGGGTTAACTAGCCTTAAGCCCAAAAAGCTATTTTGGATTATTATGAATTTATGAGTATCAAAACCAATCTAGTCAAGTGAGATTTGTGCCACCATTTTACATTACAATTCTAATTTAATGATAACCATAATTCACGCTATTATAAAGCCAAGAACATTGTAATTTGTAGGTATTAAAATAGTGACCCAAGATTAATTGTAAAATATTATTATAATGCAAAAAGTGATCGAGATTTAAAATAATAAAACCAATCTACTCCTAGATTTCACTTTTTCTTACTTTGTGATTGCGTTTCATCTTTATAGTGGAATGACACAATTCTTTTAAAGCTTTATCTTTTGAGATTCATCTTAGTACGTTTGAAAGTGACTTTGTGATTCTTATTTGTTAAAAATCGATACTAAGTTGTTTGGGACTCACTTCTAATAGTACATTTTCTTAATATATTTCAGTCTAAGAAAAAAACATAAAGAATAAGGCACAAAAAGGTACTCCCTCCTTCCCCAAAAAAATGTCTTTTATTATTCTGGCACATATCTTAAGACGATCGGATGATTCACTATTTGAGACAATTTTGCTCCTAATTTTTTCCGGACGCACGTTAATACGTTCGAAAAAAAATACGAATTTTTTGGGATCAAATAGTGAGTCATCCGGCCGCTTTAAAATGCGTGTCGGAATAGTAAAAGAAATTTTTTTGGGGAAGGAGAGAGTAACATAGTTCGTCATAAAACCCATCCTATAAACATATACAAATTAAAAAGTTTACAGTAATCAAAAGATGGAGTACATCAACAGATATGAAGGGAAGAGAAATGTGACTACAAGCTGCGGTGTTAATGTAAGAAACTTAAAACAATTGGACAACATGAAAGAGAGAGGAATGTGGCTCCTTTTTTTCTCTATAAATAATAAATATAACTCGCAATGCCAGCTGAACTTTCCGCCAGTAGGAAATCTCAAAGAACCTCTGAAAATGGACCATTTTGCGTCCACACGGCGAAAGTTTAGGGTGTGTTTAATTCGGAGAATTTTCTGTTTGAAAATCTGCCGATTTTTTAAAATTAAGGAATTTTCTTTTCCAACAGAAAACTGAAAAATGCGTTTACTTCGCGTTATTTTCCTGATGTGGAAAACTGAAAAACTAGAAAACCTATTTACTTAATACTATTTTCCTGACGTGAAAAATTGGAAAACTAAAAAACGTGTTTCCTTAGCACTAATTTCCAAATTTTTGAAAAACCAAAACTATATTTCTTGAAAAAAAATTAATAATTATAATAAATGTATTGAGAGTTACTAATTTCTTATTTAAATTTTCTACACACTTTTGCTTGCATTTTTCTGCATAATTTTGTTGCCCAGATATTAGTATTGCTGACCATATATATATCTTTGTCTACCGATCTCAAGTTATCCTTGTCTTGGCTCTCAAGTCAACAACTTTGGCATTGAAAACTAATGCAATAATACTCTACTAAACAAGTGAAAATCATCTGATTCTTCCTTATGCATCTTGGATGGTTAAGACAAGAGTCCAAGGATTCCCCTATTGAGGTTGATAACAAACATTCGTAACTCGTTCGTATAACGTTTAGGACGCTTTCAAATACCAATGTAACCAAGTATTCCTTCCCCATGAGGATTAAAACTGGATATTCATAACTGTGTATCCAAAATATCTGCCACAGGCAATATTTCTCTTACAAAAATCGATTGTGTCGATGTTTTAACCAAAAAGAAAACGGGAAAGGAACTGTTGAGGTTTTGGGTACAGTGAAAAGGGGACAGATAAACTACCCTACGCCAATGGTTCATTGGCATGGAACAACGGCATTAGCTGCAGAACAAGTTCATCAGAAACAGGTCCAGGAATAGCAGACGGCCTGCACAGAAGGAAAGAAAAAAATTTACATATTGTCCACATGACCAAATAGCGAGGAGTCAACAATTGCATGTGCATGTGTGTGTTTACCATCTGTTGAATACATGCATAACTGTGTTTTGAACCCATTCCCATATAGCTACTTGAGCCATTAGCCATAAAACAAGACACAAGCAACAGTCCAATGCAAGCACTAATCTATGAATGCTAAATACCAGTCAAGTATAGAACAGGATTTGACAATGGACAGCAAAGCAGGGGAGACAAAGAAGGAGCACCTACGGCAACGCCCAACCAGATAAATCGCAAACTAAAAGACACTTATCATATAGTGATTTACACGTCAATGCCTACTTTTGAGCATATAGGTATAGTATAAACATAAATAGTCATTCATGCATAAGAAATACATGCAAGTTTGCCCTACCACAGGTTTCATCTCTTCATGCAAGCTTCAATCAACCCCATTTCAGATTACTAGTATAATACTAACAGATTTAGCACTTTGAATAAAACTGCTTGAACAAATTTGTTACAAAGTCAATGTCCAGGTTCACTGTAAAAACCCAACAAATACCAACAGTAACAACTCATTCAAGTTGATGTCCATTATGAAAAGAAACAAAGAACAACTAAGAGAACTTTCATATTCGCATTCAGATCAGATTTCAGTTCTGCATTTCACTACATTCTCCACATACACCAAAGGGGAAAATGATTTAGATAAGCAAACATGTACTATAACCCCTAAGATCAATTCAAAAATTATAAGTTTGGCAAACTCAAGGCTTGAATATTACTGCAGAAACAAGCAAAGTAATATGGAAACCAGAATTTTCTTTCTGTCACTAAATCAATCAACACAGTACTGGAAAAAAGAGAGGAAAGAAGCAAATCCATGATTAAATTCCTCATTTTGGAATCAAATTCCATCCTTTCTTTAAAGCATATTTTATGAATATGCTTTTGACTCTTAACAACTAACAAAAGAAATTTGATTCTTTTGTTACAAATATCATCATCTCTAAACTTCAATCATAAAGATTTTTTTTACAAATATATGCTTTTAAAAGAACAAGAACCCATAGCCCAACATTAATCAAGAAACCACCCAAATCAACAAAGCAACAGAAGAAATTAGAAAAAAAAAAGAGAATGGGAAAACAAGGAGACGCAATAGAGGGAAAAACACAAAAACAGAAGCAGAATCAAAAAGCAGTAGATGATACAAATGAGTTATATATATATATATATATATTGCGCATTCAAGAGAAACAAGAACACATAAAAACATAAGAGATTGAGGGAGCGAAAGAAAGAACCTACCGCTGTTGGGGGTTAGGGTTGCTACTGTTTCTCCGCCGCCGCTGCTGCTAGGCTGCTGCTCCGCAACCGCCGCTGCTGCTCCGCAACCGCCGCTGCTGCTTCCCTGGCGCTCTGTTGCCACCGCTGTCGATGCTCCGCCACAGTTGCTTGCTGTTCCGTTTGCTCAAGGAAGAAGAAAACGTTGGGCGTGGAGGGAGAGAAGGAAAAAAGGCTTGGATTGATTTTGGGGGTTAGGGTTACTGGACTGGAGATTGATTTTGGGGGTTTTGGTGGAGGAAGAGAGAGGTCGTGCGTTTGTGTCGTGGGAATAATGGAAGAGGAATGAGGACGAAGGTGAGAAATGGCCTCAGGGGCAAAAAGGGATTAAAAAATTATCATTAAAGTGGAAAACCGAGTTTTCCAATTGTTCTTAAATGGTTGGAAAACTGGAGAACGAATTTTTTTCGTTCTCCAAATTTATTCATCGATTTTCCAACGGAGAATTTTCGTTTTTAAACAGAAAACAAAACTATGCCAAGTAAATACGTTTTCCGGAAACTTCCCCAATTTTCTAAAAACTGTAGAATTTGCTGGGAAATTCTCCCAGGTAAACACGGGCTTATTACTTTCCTTTCATTTCCAACCTCATTAACGCATTCAGGTACCCATTTTCTCCTTAAACCTGTTTTCTTACGTGGGTTTTCTGGTTCATTGCACCTACTGTTGTTATTCGCTCTGTTCGTCCTTTTTGTGGGAAAGAAGCTCGGGTTGAGTGGCATCGATGGTTCTAAAGAGGGGTTTAATAAGAAGAACAAGAGGTTTTTGTGTCGTAAACAGACTCTGTTCTGTTGTTTGGGCGTTTCTTTGTTTAGTTTTGTCTTCTGTTTGTTGAGTTACTTTTATTGGTATAGGAATGATTGGTCTGATAACAAACTAGCAACCCTTTTAGATTTAGTGTTTAGAACACTATCTTGGGGTGCACTTTTTGTTTATCTGCACACCCAATTCTTTCATTCAGGTGGAAGAAAGTTTCCGTTTTTATTGAGAGTTTGGTGGGTTTTTTATTTCTCAATTTCATGTTATAGTCTTGTTGTAGATACAGTTCTTTTCAATGGACACGTTGCATTGCGGATACAGTATTTGGTGCTTGATGTAGTCTCTGTGTTGTCTGGTTTGTTTCTATGCTTTGTGGGGTTCTTCAGCAGTGAGAGTGGAGATTCACTTGTTGAAGAACGTCTTTTGAGTGGCGAGTCTAGAGTAAGTAGTAGGAATGATGTAGAGGCTCATAGATCGAGAGGGGGTGATTCAGTAACCCCATACGCAGATGCGGGTCGTTTCAGTATTCTTTCCTTCTCTTGGGTGGGTTCTCTAATTTCTTTTGGCAATAAGAAAGCTTTAGACCTTTGAGGATGTTCCTCAACTCTACAGTGGTGATAGCGTAGCTGGGGCATTTCCTGCTTTTAAAAATGAGCTCGAGTCCGGAAGGGGTCCTGGAGGACGAGTTACCATGTCTCAACTTGGAAACACAGCTTATTGACAGCTTTCTTTGCAGTGATATACACTATAGCTTCTTATGTTGGTCCGTATCTCATTGATGCCTTTGTTCAATGCCTCCATGGGCGAGGAAAATTCAAAAATCAGGGCTATGTCTTAGCTTCCACGTTTATGGTGGCAAAACTTGTAGTGTCCCTATTCCAAGAGTACTGGTTCTTTAAGACCAGACAGATCGGCGTAAGGATTCGAGCGGTACTGATTTCAGTAATCTATAACAAGGGTTTGAACCTTTCTTCAATCAAGGCAGGGCCACACCAGTGGAGAATTAATTAATTTCATGACTGTCGATGCGGAAAGAATTGGCCAGTACAGTTGGTACATTCATGATCCATGGATCCTTGTTGTGCGAGTTGGGTTAGCATTGTTTATACTATACCAAAATCTTGGAGTGGCAGCCATTGCTACTCTTGCTGTAACAGTAGTTGTCTTGCTGTTTAACTTTCCTTTGGGCAGATTGCAAGAGAAGTATCAAATTTTTTTGATGCAATCAAAAGATAAGAGAATGAAGGCAACCTCTGAGATTTTGAGAAATATGAGGCTTCTCAAACTTCAAGCTAAGAAAGGTCGAGGAAGGGTGGTTGAAAAATATCTTTATGGTTCAGCGCTTCTCAGTTTTATCTTCTGGGGTGCTCCGACATTTATAGCTGTAACCACATTTGGCACCTGTATGTCCCTCAGAATCCCTTTAGAATCGGGCAAGATCTTATCTGCCCTTGCAACCTTTAGGATTCTTCGAGAGCCAATCTATAAACTTCCAGACACTATTTCTATGATGATTCAGACTAAGGTTTCCCTTGATAGGATTGCGTCATTCCTTTGCCTTGATGACTTGCAGTCTGATGTTGTTGAGAGACTCCCAAGAGACGACTCAGATGCTGCAATTGAGATAGTTGATGGAATTTTTTTCGTGGGATTTGTCTTCACCAAGCGTAACACTGAAACGAATAAATCTCAAAGTCTTCCAAGGGATGAGAATTGCTGTTTGTGGTACTGTCTGTTCAGGCAATTCTAGTTTACTTTCTTTCATTTTGGGGGAAGTACCTAAGGTCTCAGGAACTCTTAAGCCGTGGGGGACAAAGGCATATGTGGCCCAGTCACCTTGGATACGGAAAGATTGAAGAGAATATACTGTTGGTAAGGAGATGGACAGAGAAAAGTACAAAATGATACTGGAAGCATGTTCTTTAACAAAAGACTTAGAAATCCTACCATTCGGTGACCAAACGGTTATAGGGGAAAGGGGAATCAATTTGAGCGGTGGTCAGAAGCAAAGAATTCAGATTGCACGTGCTCTTTACTAAGATGCTGATATCTATCTATTTGATGACCCTTTTAGTGCCGTAGATGCACATACTGGATCCCATTTATTTAAGGTAATACCATTCCTTTAATTGAATGTTATTCGTTCTTTGAACTTCTTTTGAGGATTTTTTTTCATTAATCCCTTGCATGGTTGATTTTTTCTTTACAGGAAGTTTTGCTTGGCCTTTTGAGTTCCAAAACTGTTGTGTATGTCACTCATCAAGTTGAGTTCTTACCTGCTGCTGATCTAATCTTGGTGAGTAGCCAGTTATTCCTTTGCTAGCTGTATTTTTATTGTTATATCAACTCATGGAGTTTCTGGATTCAACCTTTCTCCTAGGTAATGAGAGATGGAACGATTACTCAAGCTGGGAAGTACAACGACATACTCAATTCTGGGTCAGATTTTATGGAACTTGTAGATTCTCATAAAGAAGCTTTATCAGCTCTTCATTCCAATCAAGTAGAACTTTTTTTGGAAAATGGAAGTATGAGCAGGAGTAATGGTGGCATGAATGACACTGATGGTATAGTAGACAATGTCGGAAACGAAGATTTATTGAACAACATAGTTGATGGGGCTGTTGTTCCTGCAGCTCAACTTGTCCAAGAAGAGGAGAGGGAGAAAGGTAGAGTAGGGTTACCGATTTACTGGAAATATGTTACAGCTGCATATGGAGGAGTTCTTGTGCCCTTTATCTTATTGGCACATATCATCTTCCAGGTACTTATCATCTAGCACTGCTTTAAGTGTATAGAAAATGATGGCACAAAGAATATTCCAAAAAGATTGACGTTTAAACCAAGGCATTATTACAACATTGTTGAAAGAAGATCTGAAAAAAGTGAGATATTTCCTAAGTTATTTTATAGATATTAAATCAACCGAAAATATATAATCCAACGAAATTCTAATAAAATATTAACTGTTGGTTTGAAAAATGAAAAAATTCTAATTATTTTATAATTACTCTTTATATTAATCAATGAAACAAACAAATTTTTAACTGTTATTTTAAAAATATAATTAGATAATTTTTTTTAAAAATGTTTTTTTTATAAATTTATAAAATAACGGTGGGAGTAGGACTGTAGGAGTATGGATATTGGATACTGATAGAAGGGCGTCAGTTTTGGCCGTGGGTCATGGTTTGGTGCCCAAGGAAATAAAAAAAGAGCAAGAGCTAGCAAGTTGGACTTTTGGGTTGGGTCCATTATTGTGGGAACAAGATATTTCAATGGTCCTTGGCCTTTTCCTCTCTTTTTCCCCCTTTTCTTGCGTATAACGGTTACTCCATATACTCGTACTAGTTTAGATTGTGACATCAAGACCAATGGAAAATCTACATTATAAATACAGTATACATTTATACCTGACATTGGGTGCGAGAATAATACCATCCTATATAACTCTCTTTTTCTCCTTCACCACAATAGTTTCATTTAATTAAGTTTCATATTTAGCTTAATCAGCCATCTCTTTTCTCAATAAATATCACGCACGGTATGCCAAGTTTCATATTTAACTTTGGGAGCAGAGACGTCCGCCAGCAGGAATACACCCGCTTCACAGAAACCTCTAAAATGGACCTTTTCGCATCCACACAGCGAAAGCTTACAACTTTCTTTTCATTCCCATCCTCACTAATGTATTCAGGTACCCATTTTCTACTTAAACCTGTTTTCGTACGTGGGTTTTCTGGTTCATTGCACCTAGTGTTGTTACTCGCTCTGTTCGTCTTTTTTGTGTGGAAGAAGCTCGGCTTAAGGGGTATCGGTGGTTCTAAAGACGGGTTTAATCAGAAAAACAGAAGGTTTTTGTGTCATAAACAGACTTTGTTCTGTTGTTTGGGTGTTTCTCTGTTTAGTTTTGTCTTTTGCTTGTTGAGTTACTTTTATTGGTATCGGAATGGTTGGTCTGATGATAAACTAGCAACCCTTTTGGATTTAGTGTTTAGAACACTATCTTGGGGTGCACTTTTTGTTTATTTGCACGCCCAATTCTTTAATTCATGTGGAAGAAAGTTTCCATTTTTATTGAGGGTTTGGTGGGGGTTTTATTTCTCAATTTATTGTTATAGTCTTGTTGTAGATATTGTTCTTTACAGTAGACATGATCCATCACAGATGCAGTATTTGGTGCTTGATGTAGTCTCTGTATTGTCTGGTTTGTTTCTTTGCTTTGTGGGGTTTTTGAGCGGTGAGAGTGAAGATTCAGTTGTTGAAGAACCTCTTTTGAATGGTCAGTCTAGAGTAAGTATTAGGAATGATATAGACGCAGACAGAACGAGAGGGGGTGATACAGTAACCCCTTACGCAAAAGCTGGTATTTTTAGTATTCTTACCTTCTCTTGGATAGGTTCTCTAATTGCTTTTGGCAATAAGAAAACTTTAGACCTTGAGGATGTTCCTCAACTCTATAGTGGTGATAGTGTAGCTGGGGCGTTCCCTGCTTTTAAAAGTGAGCTTGAGTCGGGGAGGGAATCTGCAGGTAGAGTTACCACGTTTAAGCTTGCTAAGGCATTGATTGTCTCAACATGGAAAGACAGTTTATTGACCGCTTTCTTCGCAATGTTATACACTATAGCTTCTTATGTTGGTCCCTATCTCATTGATGCCTTTGTTCAATGCCTCAATGGGCGAGGAAAATTCAAAAACCAGGGTTATGCCTTTTCCACATTTATGCTGGCAAAACTTGTAGAGTGCCTCTGCCAAAGGCACTGGAACTTTAAGGCACAACAGATTGGAGTAAGGTTACAAGCAGTACTGATTTCAGTAATCTACAACAAGGGTTTAAACCTGTCTTGTCAATCAAAACAGGTTCACACCAGTGGAGAAATAATTAATTTCATGACTGTTGATGTGGAGCGAATTGGTGATTTTTGTTGGTGGTACATGCATGATCCGTGGTTGGTTGTTGTACAAGTTGGGTTAGCATTGTTTATACTATACCAAAGTCTTGGAGTGGCAGCCGTTGCTACTCTTGTTGCAACAGTAGTTGTCATGCTGTTGAACTTTCCTTTGGGGAGATTGCAAGAGAAGTATCAAGAAAATTTGATGAAATCAAAAGATAAGAGGATGAAGGCAACCTCTGAGATTCTGAGAAATATGAGAATTCTCAAACTTCAAGCATAGGAGATGAAATTTTTGTCGAAGATTTTTGATCTAAGAAAGGTTGAGGAAGGGTGGTTGAAGAAATATGTCTACAGTTCAGCGCTTATCATTTTTATCTTTTGGGGTGCTCCTACCTTTATAGCTGTAGCCACATTTGGCACTTGTATGGCTCTGAGAATCCCACTAGAATCGGGCAAGATCTTATCTGCCCTTGCAACTTTTAGGATTCTTCAAGAGCCAATCTATAATCTTCCTGACACTATTTCTATGGTGATTCAGACTAAGGTTTCCCTTGATAGGATTGCGTCATTCCTTTGCCTTGATGACTTGCAGTCTGATGTTGTAGAGAGACTTCCTAGAGGCAACTCAGATGCCGCAATTGAGATAGTTGATGGAATATTTTCTTGGGATTTGTCCTCACAAAACCCAACACTGAAACAGATAAATCTCAAAGTCTTCAATGGCATGAGAGTTGCTGTTTGTGGTACTGTTGGTTCAGGAAAGTCTAGTTTACTTTCTTGCATTTTGGGGGAAGTACCTAAGGTCTCAGGAACTCTTAAGCTGTGGGGGACAAAAGCCTATGTTACTTAGTCACCTTGGATACAGAGTGGAAAGATTGAAGAGAACATACTGTTCGGTAAGGAGATGGGGAGAGAAAAGTACGACATGGTACTAGAGGCATGCTCTTTAACAAAAGACTTGGAAATCCTACCATTCGGTGACCAGACAGTTATTGGGGAAAGGGGAATCAATTTGAGTGGTGGGCATAAGCAAAGAATTCAGATTGCACGCGCTGTTTACCAAGATGCTGATATCTATCTATTTGATGACCCTTTTAGTTCTGTGGATGCTCATACAGGATCCCATTTATTTAAGGTATAGTCATTTCATTTATTTAATGTTAACTAGTGCTTTGAACTTGTTATGTGGAAAAAACAATATTAACCCAATGTTTTGTTGATCTTCACACTACAGGAAGTTTTGCTTGGTCTTTTGAGTTCCAAAACTGTTATTTATGTCACTCATCAAGTTGAGTTTTTACCTGCTGCTGATCTAATCTTGGTGAGTAATGAATGATTATTTTGCTTGTGGCCTTACCATCATTATATCTACTAATGAAGTTGCTGGATCCAACCTGTTTCCCAGGTCATGAAAGATGGAACAATTACTCAAGCTGGAAAGTATAATGACATACTCAATTCTGGGTCAGATTTTATGGAGCTTGTAGGTGCTCATAAAGAAGCTTTATCAGCTCTTGATTCCAATCAAACAGCACAAGTATTGGAAAATGGAAGTATAAGCAAGGGTAATGGTGGCATGAATGACACGGATGGTCTTGTAGACAATGATGGGAACAAAAATTTGCAAAACGGCAATGTTGATGAGGCTGCTGTTCCTGCAGCTCAACTTGTCCTAGAAGAGGAGAGGGAGAAAGATAGTGTAGGGTTCCCAATTTACTGGAAATATGTTACGGCATCATATGGGGGACTTCTTGTACCATTTATATTACTGGCACAGATTTTCTTCCAGGCACTTCAAATTGGGAGCAACTGTTGGATGGCATGGGCGACTCCTGTGTCAAAGGACATGAAACCAGCTGTTAGTGGATCTACACTAATGGTTGTCTATGTAGCTTTGTCCGTTGGAAGTTCTTTCTGCATCTTGGCCAGAGCAGTGCTTCTCGTGACAGCAGGGTACAAAACAGCCACTCTTTTCTTCGATAAGATGCATTTTTCCATTTTCCGTGCTCCCATGTCCTTCTTCGATGCAACCCCTACCGGAAGGATCCTAAACAGAGTACGTATGTTTTCATCTAAAGCTTCTGCACTAGGATGGTAAATGTTTGCATTCTGATACGACCTTCCTAATTGCTCAATTTTGGCTTCTGCTCTGTCCTGCATAGTTGTTGTAAAATGATTTCTTATTTTGCTTATCGTGTAATTGATCCATTCTACTGTTACAGGCTTCCACAGACCAAAGTGCTGTTGAAACACAGATTCCAGATATGGTTGTCGTAGTTGCCTTCTCAGCAATACAACTCCTAGGAATTGTTGCTGTGATGTCTCTGGTAGCATGGCCGGTTTTCATTGTTTTTATTCCTGTAATAGCAGCCTGCATCTGGTATGAGGTAATCTTCATGCTCTCTTTGGAAGCATATTTTATGCTCCAAGTTATGCTTCAGCGCATGCCATACATAATCACATACTATTAAAATATTTATGTCTCTCCCTTCCCAGTTTTTGTTTGCCTCTTCATTGCTGTTACTCCTTTTAGATAATAACTTTAAAGAGTAATATTTCCTTTTAAAAAAAACAGAAAGTTTTCAGATGAAATTGACTGAGTTTTCAGATGAAATTGACTGTGGTCTTACTTCCATGTGACATTCAGTACTTCTCATCATTACTTACCAAGAAGGTTTTGGAAAGTTCTCACAATTTTCTTCTATCACGCAGCAATATTACATTCCGGCAGCAAGAGAGCTTTCAAGGTTGATTGGAGTGTGCAAAGCACCGGTTATTCAACTATTTGCTGAAACTCTTTCAGGAGCAACGACCATCAGGAGCTTTGATCAACAATCAAGATTCCAAGAAACTAATATGAAAGTAATGGATGCACATTCTAGGCCCAAGTTCCATTCAGCTGCTGCAATGGAATGGCTTTGTTTACGGCTTGACATATTCTTTGCTATTACATTTGCCTTTTCTTTGGTCTTTCTGGTCTCTTTTCCACATGGTATTCATCCAGGTGGGTAACGAGTGGTTCTCTCTCGCTCATATTCAAGTGGCATTCTCCTCTGTATTCAGTAACCTTAACTGCAATTTCTTTTGCTTTGATTTCTCGTAGCGATTGCGGGCTTAGCTGTGACATATGGACTCAACCTAAACATATTACAAGGTTGGTTGATATGGAACATATGTAATTGTGAGAACAAAATTATCTCAGTGGAAAGAATTCTTCAATACATGTCGATTCCTAGTGAGCCTCCTCTCGTAATAGAAGAAAGCAGACCAGACCATTCCTGGCCATCACGTGGTGAAGTTGGTATTGAGAACCTGCAGGTATTTTTATTTGCTTTGTTTAATGACTGTTCTGGTTGTATTGCACTATTTTTGTTGGTGATGAACGTGGTACAATGTAGGTTCGTTACGCACCACACATGCCCCTTGTTTTGCAAGGTCTCAGATGCACTTTCCTGGGAGGGATGAAAACTCGTATAGTGGGAAGAACAGGCAGTGGGAAATCAACACTCATACAGACTCTTTTTCGAATTGTTGATCCCACAGCTGGTAAAATTGTGATTGATGGCCTTGACATATCATCAATTGGAATGCATGATTTGAGGTCAAGGCTTAGCATTATCCCACAAGATCCAACCATGTTTGAAGGGACCATACGAAACAATTTGGACCCGCTTGAGGAGTACACGGATGAAAAGATTTGGGAGGTGGGTTGTTTCTTTCATTTGTGATGATGCATCTCTGTGTGTTGTTTATATAGCATCATTGAGTGAAAAAATCCAATGCTAACTTTTTTTTAATGACTGTAGGCTTTGAATAAGTGCCAGCTTGGTGATGAAGTAAGGAAGAAGGCTAAAAAGCTTGATGCAACAGGTTTGTTTTTTGCAACGCCGTAGTATAAAAATTGTTTACGATCCTGTTTCCCCCAGACTGTGATAAGTGCATTAGTTTACGTTGCACATTTTGGTCATATTTCTGCAGTTACCGAGAATGGAGAAAACTGGAGTATGGGCCAGAGACAGCTAGTCTGTCTTGGACGCGTGCTACTCAAGCAAAGTAAGGTCTTGGTTCTTGATGAAGCTACGGCCTCAGTTGATACGGCCACTGACAATTTAATCCAGCAAACCCTCAGGCACCACTTTTCTGAGTGTACAGTTATAACCATTGCACATCGCATAACTTCTGTTCTTGACAGTGACATGGTTTTGCTTCTTAGTAATGGTAAGTACAGCAAGTCATTGTAATATAAGAATATCTTATGCGGTCGATGCTCAGTTTTCTTACTATTGACATTCATGGTTCAGGTCAAATTGAGGAGTATGATTCTCCTCCGAAATTGTTAGAAGACGAGTCATCGGGTTTTACACAACTAGTAGCAGAGTACTCAATGAGGTCAAAGACCAGTTTTGAGAAGTAAACCGATTTGAAATGACGAGGCTTTATTCATGAATCCTGCCACAAGGTCTGCTGATGATATTGAAAACCAAGTAGTACGTGCAATCCTGAAATGCAGTGTTGCCCTAGTATTGCAATTTTGTTGACCAAATCTGGTTGTAGCAGTGTTTTTGGAACCGGACCGGTCGGTCCGACCGGTTCAATCGGGTTTTTTACCTTTCCAGTCCGATTTAGCTATCGGACCGGAAATGCATGGGAACCGGGTTGGACCGGCCGAACCGGTCAGTTTTTTTACAACCGGTGAACCTGCCGATTCGATAGCAACCCGGCAAACGACGCCGTTTTGAAACCAAAATCCAAAAGCTAGGCCGTTTTGATTTTTTATATTTTATTATTAATTTTTTTTTTAATAAAAAATGGGAAATTTTATGGCCAGAGCAAAACGACGCCGTTTTTGTTTTGGTTATTTTTTTTTTGAAAATTTGATGCCCTGCCCATTACTGACATGGGCCAGCCCATCAGAATTTAAAAACCAGTCGGTTCAATCTGGTTAAATTATCTAAGATTGAGCGGTTCGATGTGTGTCCGGTTCAAAACGGTCCAATGGTTCAATTCGGTTTTTTCTAGTTAAACCCAGTCGAACCATGAAATTTTCATTTCCAGTTCGCTGTCCGGTCCAGTTCTAAAAACTATGGGTTGTAGTGATATCGTGTGTAGTTAAGGCTTGTCTGTATAAATGAATAAAATTATGCAATCTACTACGATTTTCAACCGAGTAAAAAATGCTTGTTGCCACTACAGGAGAAAAAGAAGAAATGAAATCAAGCTTAATCATGAAATCATTTAATTACTATTTCTGTGAGGTGTAAATTTCCAGATAGATGAAAATGATTTTCGAACCCAAATTTTAATGGTACTTATTTATTTGGTAGCAAATGAGCAATAATAAGCTATGAGTATAGTTGGATTTGGAGATTATTCTCAATTTCACAAGACTCTATCATTGTTACTTAGCTAGATGGGTTAACTAGCCTTAAGCCCAAAAAGCTATTTTGGATTATTATGAATTTATAAGTATCAAAATCAATCTAGTCTAGTGAGATTTGTGCCACCATTTTACATTACAATTCTAATTTAATGATAACCATAATTCACGCTATTATAAAGCCAAGAGCATTGTAATTTGTAGGTATTAAAATAGTGACCCAAGATTAATTGTAAAATATTATTATAATGCAAAAAGTGAAGGAGATTTAAAATAATAAAACAAATTAAGAATAAAACCAATCTACTCCTTGATTCCACTTTTTCTTACTTTGTGATTGACGCAAATAGAGGTTTTGATTAGCTTCGATCATAGCACATGACTCTTATCCTGAACTCAAGTTGATTGCGTTTTATCTTTATAGTGGAATGACGTAACTTTTTTAAAGTTTATCTTTTGAGATTAGTCTTAATCGGTTTGGAAGTGATTTGTGATTCTTATTTGTTAAAAATTTGTACTAAGTTGTTTGTGACTCACTTCTAGTATTACCTTTTCTTAATATATTTCATTTTACAAAAAAAAACATGAAAAATAAGGCACAGAAAGGTAACATAGTTTCGCCTAAAACACATTCTATAAATGTTAGAATGTATAGGTATTTATACTTGTATATGTATTGGTATAACTAGAGTAGTAAGTATAGAGTATATATAGGTGTGTATACCTATTTTATAATGTAAGAAACATTTCTTCATTTGTTAAATCACATGGTAGCGGAGCAAAATTTGCTCTCAACTCCTCTCTGCTGTCTCTGCTCCGGTGAGCCACTTCTCGGCGTCTCTAGTTCTCACCACCCCCGTAGAAAGGAGCGGACGGACGGTGGTGGTTTCGAGTCATTCCGATCACTGACGCCTCGTCACTCTCCGTATTTGTCCGACTGCGTGGGGTGGGCTCGCCGGCGCGTGGGGGCGCGTGCCAGCTCCATTTTGGTCGCCGCCAGTTGGGTTTTGCTCGCCTTGAGGTTGTCGTCAACTCTGTGAAGTTTCGTGATATTCCGACAACATTTGCTATCTGAATTTTGCGTTATTCCGAAATTGCCCTTTTATGCACTATTTGCGGCACTGTTTGGGGGTACTGTTTGAGTACTGTTTACGATGCTATCGGCTGCATATTTTGCTACGTATTAGCTCCATATCTACTGCATATTTTGCTACGTATCTGCTGCATATTTGCTTCATATTATTCGGTATTTGCTGTGTATCTGCTGTGTATTGGCTGCACATTTGCTCCGTATTTGCTGCACATCATTCGGTATTTGCTCTGTATTCATGATGAACTCTGCTAATTTTATCGGAGTACTTAGCTCTTCTTCTGGAAAGACCGTAACTATCTCTACAGATGAGTTTGCTAGATTCTCTCAATATCTCTCCTCTTCTGGAAAAATCTTAACTATCTCTGCAAATGAGTTTGCTAGATTTTCTCAGTATCTGCAATGTGTGAAGGTAACATCTGGTACTAGTTCAGTTGGGAGAGGTAAAGCTTGTCTTATTTCTGCTTCCAACCAATGGGTTATTGATTCTGGTGCGAATGAGCACATGACAGGTAATCCCAATGTCTTCTTGAGCATCAAGAAAGTCACAACACCCACACCTGTTACTATTGCAGATGGTACCACCTGTAATATTGTGGGTTCCGGTACTGTCAACCATACATCTAATATTACCCTGTCATCTGTGCTTAGTCTACCAGAGTTGACATTTAATTTGATGTCTATGAGTAAGCTAACTAAAGACCTGAATTGCTTCATCTCTTTCTTCCCTGATCACTGTTTATTTCAGGATATTGTGACAAAATAGGTCATTGGTAGAGGACACGTATCTGGTGGTCTATACATTCTCGATTCATGGGTCCCAAAGCCAGTTGCATGTTTTAGTGCTACCTCTTTGTTTGAAGCTCGTTGTCGTTTAGGACATCCGTGTCTGTAGAACCTCAAGCAAGTGTATCCACAATTCAAGTCTGCTACTTCTCTTGATTGTGAATCTTGTCATTTTGCGAAGCACCATCGCACTTCTTTGGGTCCACAGACTAATAGGCGTGCGGATTCGATGTTTCAATTGGTCCATTCTGATGTTTGGGGTCCATGCTCTGTAACCTCTAAGCCAGGATTTTAATATTTTGTCACATTTGTGGATGATCACTCCAGAATGACTTGGGTATACTTTATGAAGAGTCGCTTTGAGGTATTTTCTCATTTTTGTGCATTTTGTACTGAAATTAAGACTCAGTATGGTATGTTTGTTCGCATTCTTAGGAGTGATAATGCTAAGGAATACATGTCAGAATCCTTTCAGAAATATATGACTCAGCATGGTATGTTGCATCAGTCTTCTTGTGTTGATACCCCAGCTCAAAATGGTGTGGCAGAGAGAAAGAACAGACACCTTTTGGAAACTGCTCGTGCTCTTTTATTTCAGAATAAGGTTCCTAAGCAATTTTGGGCTGACGCTGTTTCTACAGCATGTTTCTTGATTAATCGTATGCCTTCTGCAGTTCTAGATGGTGGTATTCCATATTCAGCACTGCTTGATCGTGGTAAACTAGTATTTCCCATTGAGCCGAAGATTTTTTGTTGCACCTGCTATGTTCGTGATGTTCGTCCTCACATTACGAAGTTGGACCCTAAGGCTTTAAAGTGTGTATTCTGGGGGTATTCTCGACTTCAGAAGGGGTACCGATGCTACTCTCCAGACCTTCAGAAATATCTAGTGTCCATTGATGTTGCCTTCTCAGAACAGATACCGTTCTTCTCATCTCATCCTACTCCCACTCAACAAGATAAGGATGATGATGGTGATGATGACTGGCTTGTCTATCCCACCATCTCTCCTGGTATCTCTGAGCAGTCTTCTAGAGATGTTGTCCTGCACCAGCCTACTTCCTTGAGTCTTTCTTCTGGTACTCTTGATCAGTCTTCTAGTGATACTGCTCTGGATCAGGCTAATTCTTCAAGTATTTCTAAGCATCCACCTGTAGATATTGTTATGATTCAGTCTCCTGATCTCTCGGTTATGGGAGACCCACCTTGCAGTGATCCTCTGGTCCCTACACCTCCACTAGAGCCCTCGGTATCTGCTCCCTTTGCTGATCTGGATCTACCCATCAATCTTCGCAAAGGTAAACGACAATGCAAATCTGTTTATTCAATTGCCAACTTTGTCTCTTATGATGGCTTATCTGGTTCGACACGTGCTTTGATTTCTTCTCTAGACTCTGTTGTTATTCCTAAAATAGTAAAGAATGCATTGAGTCATTCTGGTTGGACGAATGCAATGTTTGAGGAGATTACAGCTTTGGATGATAATCAGACTTGGGATTTGGTGAATTTACCAAAGGAGAAGAAAGTTGTGGGGTGTAAATGGGTGTTTGCAGTCAAAGTCAATCCAGATGGTTCTGTGGCCCGCCTTAAGGCACGACTTGTTGCCAAAGGATATGCTCAAACATATGGGGTGGATTACTCTGAGACTTTTTCTCCTGTGGCCAAATTATCCTCTGTGAGGTTATTCATTTCTTTAGCCGCTTCCAAGAATTGGCCACTACATCAGTTGGACATCAAGAATGCCTTCCTTCATGGTGACCTATAGGAGGAAGTCTATATGGAGCAACCACCTGGGTTTGTTGCTCAGGGGGAGTATGAGAAAGTTTGTCGTTTGAAGAAGGCTTTGTATGGTCTAAATCAGAGTCATCGTGCCTGGTTTGGCAAGTTCAGTGAGGTAGTTTTAGAATTTGGCATGCAAAAGAGTCAGTGTGATCATTCAGTCTTTTATAGACAATCTACTGCTGGTGTTATTTTGCTTGTTGTGTATGTGGATGACATTATCATTACAGGAGATGACAGTGTCGGGATTTCTTCACTCAAATCTTTCCTGCATACCAAGTTTAGTACGAAAGACTTGGATCAACTGAAATACTTTCTAGGGATGGAAGTTTCCAGGAGCAACAAAGGTATCTTTTTATCTCAAAGAAAGTATGTTCTTGATCTTCTTGCAGAAACAGGAAAGTTGGGAGCCAAGCCCTGTAGTACACCTATGGCTTCTAATGTCCCATCTCACGAAAGATGATGGTGACCCATTTGATGATCCTGAGAAGTATATGAGATTAGTTGGGAAACTAAACTATCTCACAGTGACACGTCCTGACATCACCTTCGCGGTTAGTGTTGTTAGTCAGTTCATGTCTGCTCCAACAGATAAGCATTGGGAAACTCTGGAGCATATCTTGTGTTATCTGAAAGGGGCACCTGGTCTCGGGATCCTATATAGTAATCATGGTCACAACCATGTTGAGTGTTTTGCAGATGCGAATTGGGCCGGGTCGAAGATTGATAGAAGATCAATAACCGTCTATTGTGTCTTTGTTGGTGGGAATCTGATCTCATGGAGGAGCAAGAAGCAAAATGTGGTGTCGCGATCTAGCGCAGAGTCTGAATACAGAGCAATGGCACAATCATCCTGTGAGATTTTATGGATGCGGTAACTTCTAGCTGAAATTGGTATAGAACATTCTTCACCTTCAAAACTCTGGTGTGATAATCAAACTGCTCTTCACATTGTTGCAAATCCTGTCTATCATGAGAGGACTAAACACATTGAAGTAGATTGTCACTTCATTCGTGAGAAAATTCAGGAAAATTTCATTTCTACTCAGTACGTGAAGACAGGTGAACAATTGAGTGATCTCTTCACGAAAACTCTTCCAGGTCCTCGAGTGAATTACCTTTGTAACAAACTGAGCATGATTAATATCTATGCTCCAGCTTGAGGGGGAGTGTTAGAATATATAGGTATTTATACTTTGTATATGTATTGATATAACTAGAGTAGTAAGTATAGAGTATATATAGGTGTGTATACCTATTGTATAATGTAAGAAATTAAATAGGTATTAAAAAGTTTACAGTAATCAAAAGATGGAGTACATCAACAGATGTGAAGGGAAGAGAAATGTGAGTACAAGCTGCGGTGTTAATGTAAGAAACTTAAAACAATTGGACAACATGAAAGAGAGGAATGTGGCTCCTTTTTTTCTCTATAAATAATAAATATAACTCACAATGCCAGCCAGCTGAGCTTTCCGCCAGTAGTAAATCACCCGCTTCGCTGAAACCTCAAAGAACCTCTGAAAATGGACCATTTCGCGTCCCCACGGCTTATTACTTGCCTTTCATTTCCAACCTCATTAACGCATTCAGGTACCCATTTCCCCCTTAAACCTGTTTTTTTTACGTGGGTTTTCTGGTTCATTGCACCTACTGTTGTTACTCGCTCTGTTAGTCCTTTTCGTGGGGAAGAAGCTCGGGTTGAGTGGTATCGATGGTTCTAAAGAGGGGTTTAATAAGAAGAACAAGAGGTTTTTGTGTCGTAAACAGACTCTGTTCTGTTGTTTGGGCGTTTCTTTGTTTGGTTTTGTCTTCTGTTTGTTGAGTTACTTTTATTGGTATAGGAATGATTGGTCTGATAACGAACTAGCAACCCTTTTAGATTTAGTGTTTAGAACACCATCTTGGGGTGCACTTTTTTTTTATTTGCACACCCAATTCTTTCATTCAGGTGGAAGAAGTTTCCGTTCTTATTGAGAGTTTGGTGGGTTTTTTATTTCTCAATTTCTTGTTATAGTCTTGTTGTAGATACAGTTCTTTTCAATAGACACGTTGCATTGCAGATAAGTATTTGGTGCTTGATGTAGTCACTGTGTTGTCTGGTTTGTTTCTAGGCTTTGTGGGGTTCTTCAGCAGTGAGAGTGAAGATTCACTTGTTGAAGAACCTCTTTTGAGTGGCGAGTCTAGAGTAAGTAGTAGGAATGAGGTAGAGGCACATAGATCGAGAGGGGGTGATTCAGTAACCCCATACGCAGATGCTGGCCGTCTCAGTATTCTTTCCTTCTCTTGGGTGGGTTCTCTAATTGCTTTTGGCAATAAGAAAGCTTTAGACCTTGAGGATGTTCCTCAACTCTACAGTAGTGATATGTTCCTCAACTCTACAGTAGTGATAGTGTAGCTGGGGCATTTCCTGCTTTTAAAAATGAGCTCGAGTCCGGAAGGGGTCCTGGAGGACGAGTTACCATGTTTAAGCTTGTTAAGGTTTGATTGTCTCAACTTGGAAACACAGCTTATTGACAGCTTTCTTTGCAGTGATATAAACCATAGCTTCTTATGTTGGTCCGTATCTCATTGATGCCTTTGTTCAATGCCTCAATGGGCGAGGAAAATTCAAAAATCAGGGCTATGTCTTAGCTTCCACGTTTATGGTGGCAAAACTTGTAGAGTACACAATGAGGTCAAACACCAGTTTCGCGAAGTTAACCGATTTGAAATGACGAGGCTTCACGAATCCTAGCGCAAGATTTCCTGATGATGATGGAAACCAAGTCGGTACTACCATGAAGTAACAAGAGTTCTCAACTAGTATGCGCAATCCTGAACTGTGGAACTGCAATTTTTGTGAACCAAATCTGTTTGTAGTTATTATATAGTGTGTAGTTTAGACCTTAACATACAAGCCATATCACAAAATTGAGACTT
Organism: Viola odorata; assembly: GCA_963691705.1. Classification (NCBI taxonomy): domain Eukaryota; kingdom Viridiplantae; phylum Streptophyta; class Magnoliopsida; order Malpighiales; family Violaceae; genus Viola; species Viola odorata. The sequence goes on along the minus strand of OY829538.1, from coordinate 77,634,594 downwards.
TTTAATTTCTAAAACATTTAATTTTTTAAATTCCATAACTTGAAGTATAAATTATCGTTACAAGAAATAATTATTATATAAATTTATTCCTACTTAGTTACGGATAGATGATTGAATGAGTGTTTTTTTAGTGAATCATATGTTAATTTCTAAGGTGACTTTAGGGTTGATAGTTGACACATAAATTTATAGGAGAGCTCCTAGATGGTTTTTACAACAAACCACCCGCCACCCTTTTTACTATATTTTTTTACTACTTATATATATATATAGATTTAAATCAAAATAAGGATGAATTTCATAAAAATTATATAGTTTAAAAAATATACATACGTCAGATCCTATAATTTTAAAATTTACAGTTTAAACTCTATAATTTCATTAAAAAATACAATTTTGACATTTTAAATAGTAAAAAAATCATAATAATTGATTACAATACAAAAATATGAAAATTTAAGGGAAAATGTAGCAAATATTGTAGAACATGTGACTATGGAAAAAAAAGTTACAAACTTCCGTTCCGAAATAATTTCAGTTTCGAAATTTCGGTTTCTATAAATGAAAGTTCAGTTTCGGAAAGAATTTTAGTAATTTCGAAAAATCGAATTCCAAACTTCTAAATTTTGGAATCCTTCCGAAATTCCGATGAACATGATTAATTACTATTATTTTTTTCTTCAATAATGACTAACAATGACTTAGCAGATAACAGAGCTTTCGTAACGGCGTCATGAGGAGGTACCAAATTAGTCATTTTTATTGAATGGAGGTACCTTTTAAATACAAAATGAAGATGAGGTACTAAATTAGTCATTTAAATGGAGTGTATGTATCAAAATTCTAATATCATCTTAATAAGTCATTATCTCTCTCCTAAAGCTAGTACATTTCATTTTCGTCGAACCCCAAAGATGTAGCCTCTGTATGGGATGAAGGATTAGGAGGGGAAGGAAAAGAAAGGAAAGGAAATTTTTAAACTTTCCCTTGTATGAGAAAAAATTGCTTAAGGGAATCAAAGGGAAAGGAAAGGAATAGGAAGTAAATAAATTATAAAAATTTCCTCCCTGACCCACAAAAAATTTCCTCCCAAAAGTGGGAGAAAAAGGAAGGAAATTAAAGACTGAGCTTATCAGGCAAAATCGGAAGGGAAAGAGGTCGATGATTTACGCGGCGGCGGTGGGATAAAGAAGGAGCGGCGGAGGCGATGAAGCCAGTACGAGCCAAAGAGATTGATTGGGGTCTCTCTCTCTTGGATTCTTCACAATTAAAGAAATCAAAGGAGAAATCTTGAGTTTTGAAGGTGTGGGATTGTTTGTTTTTTATCTAAATAGCAAGATTAAGAACCTTTCTTTCATGTTTCTACCCATTTCGATCCGGTGTGGGTCGGGTTTTGGGCTATTAAACCCTAAAATAAGGAAATTTTGGAAAGCAAGGAAGAAGATGAAGTTGGGAGGGAAAGAAAACGATGAGTTTGGGCTTCGACCATGAGCTTTAAAGAGAATTTCCTTCCTTTTCTTTTGTGTATAAAAAATCCAATCGTACAAAGAAATTTCTCTACCTCTCCTTTCCTTTCCTTTCCCTCCTTAAATTTACCCCCTTTTTCTCGTTGCGTTTAAGTTCTCATACAGAGCAGTAGAGAGTAGAGACAACGATGTTTTGTCTCGGCTTTCTAGAGTTCCACCCTCGTGCTTTGTTCTTTCTGTATGCCCAGTATCCCCCCTCCACGTTTCCTTACCATCTTAAAATCTAAAATCACAAAATATTTCTTCTTTCCTCTATAAATATGACATACTAAAGAATATGACGTTCATCACTGAGCTTCATTTAACTCTGGCACCTCAGCTTTCTGCCAGCGGAAAGACACCCGCTTCACTAAAACCTCAAAGAACTACTAAAAAATGGACCTTTTTGCATCCACGAAGCAAAATTTATCACTTCCCTTTCATTTCTAGCCTCACTAATGTATAATTCAGGTATCTATTTTCTCCTTAAACCCGTTTTCTTACGTGGGTTCTCTGGTTCACTGCACCTACTGTTATTACTCACTCTGCTCGTCGTTTTTGTGTGGAAGAAGCTCTGGGTGAGAGGTATTCATGGTTCTACAGAAAGATTTAATAAGAAGAACAAAAGGTTTTTGTGTTACAGACATACTCCTTACTGTTCTTTGAGTGTTTCTTTGTTTAGTTTAGTCTTTTGTTTGTTGAGTTACTTTTTCTGGTATAGGAATGGTTGCTCTCAAGATAAACTAGCGACCCTTTTGGATTTAGTGTTTAGGACACTGTCTTGGGGTGCACTTTTTGTTTATTTGCACACCCAATTCTCCAATTCAGGTGGAAGAAAGTTTCCATTTTTATTGAGAGTTTAGTGGGGTTTTTATTTCTCAATTTCTTGTTATTGTCTTGTCGTAGATATTGTTCTTTACAACAGACATGTTGAATTACAGAAGCAGTATTTGGTGTGTGATGTAGTTTCTGTGTTGTCTGGTTTGTTTATTTGCTTTGCGGGGTTCTTCAGTGGTGAGAGTGAAGATTCACTTGTTGAAGAACCTCTTTTGAATAGCGAGTCTAGAGTAAGTAGTAGGAATGATCTAGAGGCAGATAGATTTAGAGGGGGTGATACAGTAACCCCATACGGAAATGTTGGTCTTTTCAGTATTCTTACCTTCTCTTGGATGGGTTCTTTAATTGCTATTGGCAATAAGAAAACTTTAGACCTTGAGGATGTTCCTCAACTTTATACTGGTGATAGTGTAGCTGGGGCATTTCCTCCTTTTAAAAATGAGCTTGAACTGGGGAGGGGTTCTGCAGGATGAGTTACTACTTTTAAGCTAGCCAAGGCATTGATTGTCTCAGCTTGGAAAGACATCGTATTGACAGCTTGCTTTGCAGTGGTATACACTATAGCTTCTTATGTTGGTCCCTACCTTATTGATGCCTTTGTTCAATGCCTCACTGGGAGAGGAAAATTCAAAAATCAGGGTTATCTCTTAGCTTCCACGTTTTTGGTGGCCAAACTTGTAGAGGGTCTCTCCCAAAGGCACTGGTTCTTTAAGACGCAACAAATTGGAATAAGGACCCGAGCAGTCCTGGTTGCACTAATCTATAACAAGGGTTTGACCCTTTCTTGTCACTCAAAGCAGGGCCACACCAGTGGAGAAATAATTAATTTAATGACTGTTGACGTGGAGAGAATTGGCGACTTTGGTTCGTACATGCATGATCCGTGGATGGTTGTTCTGCAAGTTGGTTTAGCATTATTTATACTATACCAAAGTGTTGGAGTCGCAACAGTTGCTACATTTGTAACGACAGTAGTTGTCATGCTGTTGACCTTTCCTTTGGGGAGATTGCAAGTGAAGTATCAAGAAAATTTGATGCAATCAAAGGATAACCGAATGAAGGCGACCTCTGAGATATTTAGAAATATGAGAATTCTCAAACTTCAAGCATGGGAAATGAAATTTTTGTCCAAGATTTTTGAGCTCAGGAAGGTTGAGGAAGGGTGGTTAAAGAAATATGTTTACAATTCAGCACTTGTCAGTTTTATCTTCTGGGATGCTCCTACCTTGGTAGCTGTCGCTTCATTTGGCACTTGTATGGTTCTAAGGATCCCATTAGAATCGGGCAAGATCTTATCTGCCCTTGCAACGTTTAGGTTTCTTCAAGAGCCAATCTATAATCTTCCTGACACTATTTCTATGATGATTCAGACTAAGGTTTCCCTTGATAGGATTGCTTCTTTTGTTTGCCTTGATGACTTGAAGCCTCATGTTTTAGAGAGACTTCCAAGATGTGACTCTGACGAAGCAATTGAAATTGTTGATGGAAATTTTTCTTGGGATTTGTCATCACCCAACACAACACTGAAACAGATAAATCTAAAAGTGTTCCATGGGATGAGAGTTGCTGTTTGTGGTACTGTTGGTTCAGGAAAGTCTAGTTTACTTTCTTGCATTTTGGGGGAAGTACCCAAGGTCTCAGGAACTCTAAAGCTGTGGGGAACAAAGGCCTATGTTACGCAGTCACCTTGGATACAGAGCGGAAAGATTGAAGAGAACATATTGTTTGGTAAGGAGATGGAAAGAGAGAAGTACAGCATGATATTGGAAGCGTGCTCTTTAACAAAAGACTTGGAAATCCTACCTTTCGGTGACCAAACAGTTATAGGGAAAGGGGAATCAATTTAAGTGGTGGGCAGAGGCAAAGAATTCAGATCGCGCGTGCTCTTTACCAAGATGCTGATATCTATCTATTTGATGACCCTTTTAGTGCTGTGGATGCTCATACTGGATCCCATTTATTTAAGGTAAAGCCAATCCTTATATTGAATGTTAATCAGTTCTTTAATCTTGTTCTGTGGATTTCTTTTTAAAATTCCCTGTTCGGATGATTTTCACTTTGCAGGAAGTTTTGCTTAGTCTTTTGAGTTCCAAAACTGTTGTCTATGTCACTCATCAAATCGAGTTCTTACCTGCTGCTGATCTAATCTTAGTGAGTAGTCAGTGATTCTTTTGCATACCACATTTCCATCATTATTATCAACTAATGTAGTTGCTGGATTTAACCTTTCTCCTAGGTCATGAAAGATGGAGCAATTACTCAAGCTGAAAAACATAATGACTTGCTCAATTCTGGATCTGATTTTATGGAACTTGTAGGTGCTCATAAAGAAGCTTTATCAACTCTTGATTCCTATCAAGCAGGACCAGTTTTGAAAAATGGAAGTATAAGCATGAAAGACACTGATGGAAACAAAGATTTACGGAACGAGATAGTTCCTACAGCTCAACTTGTCCAAGAAGAGGAGAGGGAGAAAGGTAGTGTTGGGCTGCCTATCTACTGGAAGTATGCTACAGCAGCGTATGGAGGACTTCTTGTGCCCTTTATATTACTGGTGCAGTTTATCTTCCAGGTACTTCAAATTGGTAGCAACTATTGGATGGCTTGGGCGACTCCTGTCTCAAAGGACATGAAACCAGTTGTTAGTGGATCTACTCTAATGGTAGTCTATGTAGCTTTGTCTGTTGGAAGTTCTTTCTGCGTCTTTGCCAGGTCATTGCTTCTGGTGACAGCAGGTTACAGAACAGCCACTCTTTTCTTTGATAAAATGCATTTTTGCATTTTCCGTGCCCCCATGTCTTTCTTTGATGCAACCCCCAGTGGAAGAATCCTTAACAGAGTAAGTATGTCTTCATGTAATGCTTATCTAGTAGGATGGTAAATGCTTGCATTCCAATATGACCTATCTACTTGCTCAAATTTTTTTTTTGCTCTTTTTTCTTAGTTGTTGTGAAATGATTCCTTATTTTTCTATTTGTGTAATCAACCCATTCTACCCTTACAGGCTTCCACAGACCAAAGTGCTGTCGAAACACAAATTCCAAATCAAATTGGTTTAGTTGCCTTCACAGCAATACAGCTCCTAGGAATCATTGCAGTGATGTCTCAGGTGGCGTGGCAAGTTTTCATTGCTTTTATCCCTGTGATTGCAGCCTGCTTCTGGTATGAGGTATTTCTCATATTTTACAAAAGCATATTTAGTTTGTTAAAAAGCATGTTACTCTTATTTCATATGTTTTCATTTTTTCTCTCTTTGAAATCATATTTTACGCTCAAACTCTTGCTTCAGCCTACACGCTACTTACCGGCATGGCAATAAAACTTGTGTTCTCTAGCTGTCCGAGGTTTTTTTTGCCTCTTCATAATTGTTATTCCTTTCAGATGATGTCTTCAAAAGATATCTTTTTTCCTTTTAAAAGAAAGATAAATCTTTGATACAATCAAATTTTGTTATACTTCAATATGGCATGCAGTAGTTCTCATTATTACTTACCTAGAAGGTGTCGGGAAGTTCTCACAATTTCTTCCACTATGCAGCAATATTACATTCCTGCTGCAAGAGAACTTTCAAGGTTGATTGGAGTGTGCAAAGCACCAGTTATTCAACTATTTGCTGAAACACTTTCAGGAGTAACGACCATCTGGAGCTTTGATCAGCAATCAAGATTTCAAGAAACTAATATGAAAGTAATGGATGCATATTCTAGGCCCATGTTCCATTGTTTTTCTGCCATGGAATGGCTCTGTTTCCGGCTTGACGTGTTCTCTGTAATTACATTTGCCTTTTTCTTGTTTTTTCTAGTCTCTTTTCCACGGGGAATTGATCCAGGTGGGTAATGAGTGGTCCCTTCTTCTCATTCTATATGGGGAAACATTCTCCTCTCTATTCGTTAACCTGAAATACATCATTTATTTTGCTTTTCATTTTGAAAGCTATTGCGGGCTTAGCTGTGACATATGGATTCAACTTAAACATGTTACAAGCTCGAGTAATGCGGAATATTTGTAATTGTGAGAACAAAATCATCTCAGTGGAGAGAATTCTTCAATACATTTCGATTCCTAGTGAGCCTCCTCTTGTAATAGAAGAAAGCAGGCCAGATCGTTCCTGGCCATCACAAGGTGAAGTTGCTATTGAGAATCTGCAGGTAATTTTATTTTCTTCAAATAATGATTGTTCTGGTTATCGTGCTTTTTTTTTGTTCTTGATGATGGTGGTACAATGTAGGTTCGTTATGCTCCTCACATGCCACTTGTCCTGCGAGGTGTCTCATGCACTTTCCCTGGAGGGATGAAAACTGGTATAGTGGGAAGAACAGGCAGTGGGAAATCAACACTCATACAGACCCTTTTCCGAATGATTGAACCTGCAGTTGGTAAAATTGTTATTGACGGCATCAACATAACATCGATTGGATTGCATGATTTGAGGTCAAGACTTAGCATTATTCCGCAAGATCCAACCATGTTTGATGGGACCATACGAAGCAACCTGGACCCGCTTGAGGAGTACACAGATGAACAGATTTGGGTGGTGGGTTGTTTCTGTCCATTGGTTACAATGCATGTGTGTGTATTTGTAGCGTCATTTATTTTGCAATACTATGCTAACTTAAGTCTTAACTACTATAGGCTCTGGATAAATGCCAACTTGGAGACGAAGTCAGGAAAAAGGATGAAAAGCTTGACGCCACAGGTTTGTTTTTGGCACTGCTGAATATAAAAGTTGTTTTTGGTCCTGTTTACACCAGACCGTGATAGGTGCATCAATTTTTGTTGCACATTTTGGTCCTATTACTGCAGTTACCGAGAACGGAGAGAACTGGAGTATGGGCCAAAGACAGCTAGTCTGTCTTGGACTCGTGTTACTCAAGCAAACTTAGGTCTTGGTGCCGGATGAAGCTACAGCCTCAGTTGATACTGCCACTGACAATTTAATCCAGCAAACCCTTAGGCAGCACTTCTTTGAGTGCACAGTTATAACCATTGCACATCGTATAACTTCTGTTCTCTATAGCGACATGGTTCTGCTTCTGAGTCATGGTGAGTGCAGCAACATTGTATAAGAACCTTGCTAATGGCAGTCGATAATCGAATTTCTTATCGTTTTCAATCATGGTGCAGGTCTAATCAAGGAATATGATTCTCCTTCAAAACTATTAGAAGACACTTCATCGTCCTTCGCGCAACTAGTAGCAGAGTACACAATGAGGTCAAACACCAGCTTTGCGAAGTTAACTGATTTGAAATGACGAGGCTTCACGAATCCTAGCGCAAGATTTCCTGATGATGATGGAAACCAAGTCGGTACTACTACCATGAAGTAACAAGAGTTCTCACCTAGCATGCGCAATCCTGGACTGTGGAACTGCAATTTTTGTGAACCAAATCTGTTTGTAGTTATTCAATTCAAATGCAGCTACTCAATTTTCAACTTTCTGAGTAATGCTAGTTGCTGTTACAGGAGAAAAAGAAGGAATTAAGGTAGTCGTAACTTGTAAGGCTTATAATAGACCTTAACATACGAGCCCTAGCACAAAATTGAGACTTTCTAAATTCTAAAACATTTAATTTTTTAAATTTCATAACTTGAAGTATAAATTATCGTTACAAGAAATAATTATTATATAAATTTATTCCTACTTAGTTACGGATATATGATTGAATGAGTGTTTTTTTAGTGAATCATATGTTAATTTCTAAGGTGACTTTAGGGTTGATAGTTGACACATAAATTCATAGGAGAGCTCCTAGATGGTTTTTACAACAAACCACCCACCACTCTTTTACTATATTTTTTTACTACTTATATATATATATATAGATTTAAATCAAAATAAGGATGAATTTCATAAAAATCATATAGTTTAAAATATATATATACTTCGGATCCTATAATTTTGAAATTTACAGTTTAAACTCTATAGTTTTATAAAAAAATTACAATTTTGACATTTTAAATAGTTAAAAAATCATAATAATTGGCTACAATATACAAAAATATGAAAATTTAAGGAAAAATGTAGCAAATACCGTAGAGCATATGACCATGGAAAAAAAATTGCAATTGTTTTTTATCAAAAAATTTCATTATCCTCGTTATTTTCTTCAATTTTTCAGTGACGTAAACCATGCTTTATTTGTTGTTAATTTTTTATAGTTTTCATAAATTTTGCAATTATTTACCATTTTCTTTGACTTTGTTTTCATTAAAAAGATCACAATTACAACTTTAAAATTTATTTTGTATGTTTAAATCTATAGTAATCTAAGTGGAAATGTTGAGAAATAAAAAGTTTTTTTCTTACCTAAATCTTTTTAAATGAAGCGGCTTGTCCTGTTTAAATATTTTTTATTTTTTAATTTTAAAAATAGTTACTATATCTTAATAAGCCATTCTGTCTCCCCGAAAGATAGTACATTTCATTTTGGTCGAACCCCAAAGATATACAGAGTAGAGACAACGATGTTTTGTCTCGGCTTTCTAGAGTTCCACCATCGTGCTTTGTTCTTTCTGTATGCCCAGTATCCCCCTTCCACGTTTCCTTACCTCCACTCCATTCATTCCTCAATCAAACTCTTTCACTCAAATTCTTAAAATCTAAAATCACAAAATATTTCCTCTTTCCTCTATAAATATGACATACTAACGAGGTATGAGGTTCATCACTGAGCTTCATTTAACTCTGGAACCTGAGCTTTCTGCCAGGGGAAAAACCCACTTCACTAAAACCTCAAAGGACTACTAAAAAATGGACCTTTTTGCATCCACGAAGCAAAATTTGATCACTTCCCTTTCATTTCTAGCCTCACTAATGTATAATTCAGGTATCTATTTTCTCCTTAAACCCGTTTTCTTACGTGGGTTCTCTGGTTCACTGCACCTACTGTTATTACTAACTCTGCTCGTCGTTTTTGTGTGGAAGAAGCTCTGGGTGAGAGGTATTGATGGTTCTACGGAAAGGTTTAATAAGAAGAACAAAAGGTTTTTGTGTTACACACATACTCCTTATTGTTGTTTCAGTGTTTCTTTGTTTAGTTTAGTCTTTTGTTTGTTGAGTTACTTTTTCTGGTATAGGAGTGGTTGGTCTGAAGATAAACTAGCGACCCTTTTGGATTTAGTGTTTAGGACACTGTCTTGGGGTGCACTTTTTGTTTATTTGCACACCCAATTCTCCAATTCAGGTGGAAGAAAGTTTCCATTTTTATTGAGAGTTTGGTGGGGTTTTTATTTCTCAATTTCTTGTTATTGTCTTGTTGTAGATATTGTTCTTTACAACAGACATGTTGAATTACAGAAGCAGTATTTGGTGTGTGATGTAGTTTCTGTGTTGTCTGGTTTGTTTCTTTGCTTTGCGGGGTTCTTCAGTGGTGAGAGTGAAGATTCACTTGTTGAAGAACCTCTTTTGAATAGCGAGTCTAGAGTAAGTAGTAGGAATGATCTAGAGGCAGATAGATTTAGAGGGGGTGATACAGTAACCCCATACGGAAATGTTGGTCTTTTCAGTATTCTTACCTTCTCTTGGATGGGTTCTTTAATTGCTATTGGCAATAAGAAAACTTTAGACCTTGAGGATGTTCCTCAACTTTATACTGGTGATGGTGTAGCTGGGGCATTTCCTCCTTTTAAAACTGAGCTTGAACTGGGGAGGGGCTCTGCAGCAAGAGTTACTACTTTTAAGCTAGCCAAGGCATTGATTGTCTCAGCTTGGAAAGACATCGTATTGACAGCTTGCTTTGCAGTGGTATACACTATAGCTTCTTATGTTGGTCCCTACCTTATTGATGCCTTTGTTCAATGCCTCACTGGGAGAGGAAAATTCAAAAATCAGGGTTATCTCTTAGCTTCCACGTTTTTGGTGGCGAAACTTGTAGAGTGTCTCTCCCAAAGGCACTGGTTCTTTAAGACGCAACAAATTGGAATAAGGACCCGAGCAGTCCTGGTTGCACTAATCTATAACAAGGGTTTGACCCTTTCTTGTCACTCAAAGCAGGGCCACACCAGTGGAGAAATAATTAATTTAATGACTGTTGACGTGGAGAGAATTGGCGATTTTGGTTGGTACATGCATGATCCGTGGATGATTGTTCTGCAAGTTAGTTTAGCATTATTTATACTATACCAAAGTGTTGGAGTCGCAACAGTTGCTACATTTGTAACGACAGTAGTTGTCATGCTGTTGAACTTTCCTTTGGGGAGATTGCAAGTGAAGTATCAAGAAAATTTGATGCAATCAAAGGATAACCGAATGAAGGCGACCTCTGAAATATTAAGAAATATGAGAATTCTCAAACTTCAAGCATGGGAAATGAAATTTTTGTCCAAGATTTTTGAGCTCAGGAAGGTTGAGGAAGGGTGGTTGAAGAAATATGTTTACAATTCAGCACTTGTCAGTTTTATCTTCTGGGATGCTCCTACCTTGGTAGCTGTCGCCACATTTGGCACTTGTATGGTTCTAAGGATCCCATTAGAATCGGGCAAGATCTTATCTGCCCTTGCAACGTTTCGGATTCTTCAAGAGCCAATCTATAATCTTCCTGACACTATTTCTATGATGAGTCAGACTAAGGTTTCCCTTGATAGGATTGCTTCTTTTGTTTGCCTTGATGACTTGAAGCCTGATGCTTTAGAAAGACTTCCAAGATGTGACTCTGATGAAGCAATTGAGATTGTTGATGGAATTTTTTCTTGGGATTTGTCATCGCACAACACAACGCTGAAACAGATAAATCTAAAAGTGTTCCATGGGATGAGAGTTGCTGTTTGTGGTACTGTTGGTTCAGGTAAGTCAAGTTTACTTTCTTGCATTTTGGGGGAAATACCCAAGGTCTCAGGAACTCTAAAGCTGTGGGGGTCAAAGGCCTATGTTACGCAGTCACCTTGGATACAGAGCGGAAAGATTGAAGAGAACATATTGTTCGGTAAGGAGATGGAGAGAGAGAAGTATGACATGATATTGGAAGTGTGCTCTTTTACAAAAGACTTGGAAATCCTACCTTTCGGTGACCAAACAGTTATAGGGGAAAGGGGAATCAACTTAAGTGGTGGGCAGAAGCAAAGAATTCAGATCGCGCGCGCTCTTTACCAAGATGCTGATATCTATTTATTTGATGACCCTTTTAGTGCTGTGGATGCTCATACTGGATCCCATTTATTTAAGGTAAAGCCAATCCTTATATTGAATGTTAACCAGTTCTTTAATCTTGTTCTGTGGATTTCTTTTTAAAATTCCATGTTCGTATGATTTGAAAGAAATTGATAAGGCTTTATTTTCTATTCCACCAGAATATATCTATATATACAAAGTGTATATCCTTAAATAGGATACTGAAATTAATTCCATATCAATCTAATTAATTCCTATATATACGTAAATAGAAACTACATAACTGGAAATTAAATATCTATTTGTTTCCATATCTCAACACCCCCTCTCAAGCTGAGGAATAGATGTTTTCCATTCCCAGCTTGGAAATCAGACCATGAAACACCGTATTGGATAAGCCCTTTGTCAAGACATCTGCCAGTTGAGACATAGAAGGCACATAGGACATGCATATTAATCCTTCTTCTAACTTCTCTTTAATGAAGTGTCTATCCACCTCTATGTGTTTTGTCCTGTCATGTTGCACCGGATTGTGTGCGATGTTTATTGCTGATTTGTTGTCACAGTAGATTCTCATAGGACCCTCCAGCTTGATTCCTAAGTCATCTAGGATGATCTTTACCCACAGTAACTCACACAGCCCCTGAGCAAGTGCTCTAAACTCTGATTCAGCAGATGATCTAGCAACTACACCTTGTTTCTTACTCCTCCAAGTTATGAGATTGCCTCCTAGAAAGGTGCAATAACCTGTAGTAGACCTTCTGTCTATCTGAGACCCAGCATAGTCGGCATCTGTGTATCCTTCCACAATGAATTCGTTGCCTTTCTTGTACAATATCCCTCTGCCTGGACTCCCTTTCAAGTAGTGCAGTACCCTATACGCTGCCTGTAAGTGAGGTTCCCGCGGGTCATGCATAAACTGACTGATGACGCTTACTGAGTAAGCTATGTCGGGCCTCGTATGAGATAAATAGATCAATTTTCCAACCAGTTGTTGATACATCTTCTTGTCAACAGCTGGTTCCTCCTTCGCTTCTCCTAGTTTATGATTGACTTCTATGGGTGTAGCTGCTGGTTTGCACCCAAGTTTCCCTGTCTCCTTGAGTAAGTCAATGACATACTTCTGTTGGGAAATGAAGGTTCCTTGGGATGAGTAAGCCACCTCAATACCAAGAAAGTATTTGAGTTTCCCTAACTCTTTCAGCTCAAACTCTGTTAACAGCTTCCTTTTTAATTCCTCCTTCTCTTTTTCATCATTTCCTGTCACTATTATGTCGTCTACATACACAAGTAAGGCAGTGATACTTCTAGTGGAAGAGTGCTTGATGAACAGGGTGTGGTCTCCTTGACTCTGTTTGTATCCAAACCCCTTCATGGCCTTGGAAAACTTCCCAAACCACGCTCTTGGTGATTGCTTCAGGCCGTACAATGCTTTCCTCAACCTGCACACCTTGTCCCTTTTCTCTTCATCAAAACCTGGTGGGACAGTCATATAAATCTCTTCCTCCAAGTCTCCATGAAGGAAAGCATTTTTCACATCAAACTGGTGAAGGTTCCAACCAAACTGGGCTGCAAGTGCTAGAAGAATTCTTACTGTATTCATCTTTGCGACTGGGGCAAAGGTCTCCTGATAGTCTACTCCATATGACTGAGTGTACCCCTTGGCTACTAGTCTGGCCTTGTACCTCTCTAGTGATCCATCTGCCCTGTATTTGACAGTAAACACCCACTTACATCCTACGATGTTTACTCCAGTAGGTTTCTTCACAATCTCCCAAGTGTTGTTCTTCTCCAATGCATTCATCTCTTCCTTCATTGCATTTCTCCATTCCTCCTGTCTTAATGCTTCAAAAACATTGTTAGGAATACTAATAGTATTTAGACTCAGGATGAACCTCTTATGTGGGTTTGAAAGGTGCTGGAGAGAAATATAGTTGGATAGAGGGTATAAGGGTTTCTTTGTGCATTGTCGGGTTCCTTTTCTGACCGCAATGGGGAGATCATTAACATCAATAGGATCATCTGTTGGATCTGTGTTTAGATTGACTGGTGAGTTTGGTGGACTTACAGTGGTTTCTTCTTGAGGAGGGGGATTGGACTCTTGGCCTTGCGTCAACTCCGGGATAGGTTTTCTCCTTGAGTAAACCTGTGAAAATCTGGATGCATCTGTACTCTTAGGAGTTTCTAGACATGGAATATTAGATGTGATTTTAGGAATTTGAGGTAGTTCAAGTGGCTGGAGGAAAGTCTGTGTCGGTTCAAAGGAAAGTTGTTCCTCGTGGGATGAGGTTTTTTTGAAGAAAGGGGTACTTTCTGAGAAGGTGACATCCATAGAAATGATTACTTTCCTAGTGGTTGGATCATAACACTTATACCCCTTTTGAGTGGAGGAATATCCTAGAAACACACATCTGACTGCTCTGGGTTCTAGCTTGCTTCTAAGAGGTTGATGGACATGTACATAAGCAGTGCACCCAAACACCCTAGGAGTGAGACCATTTTCAGTTCTGAAATTAGGATAGAAAGTGTTTAGGACAGACATAGGGCTTTTGTTTTCTAGAACAGGAGTTGGTAACCTGTTAATCAAGTGTGTAGCAGTAAGTACTGCTTCTCCCCAATAAGACTTTGGAACATTGCCTTGAAACAATAAAGCTCTAGCTGAATTAAGGATATGTCTATTCTTCCGTTCAGCAATCCCATTCTGTTGAGGGGTATATACACAAGATGATTCATGAATAATCCCTTGTGATTGAAAAAATGAAGATAGGGTGTTGTTAAAGTAGTCTTTAGCATTGTCTGTTCTAAAGCTTTTTATTCTTACTCCGAATTGGTTTTGAATCATGGAATGGAAATTGGGTATAATGGCACTAACTTCAGATTTTTGTTTAAGTAGGAAAACCCATGTGACTCTAGTACAATCATCAATGAGAGTTACAAACCAACGGGAACCAGATATGTTTGGAATTGTAGAGGGACCCCATATATCACTGTGAATCAGTTGAAATGGTTGAGAATATCTTTTATTGCTAATAGGAGAAGAGACACGAGTGTGTTTTGCAAGTTCACATACATCACAATGGAATAACTCAGTATCAATTTCTAGGAATAAATGAGGAAACATAATTCTCAAGACTTTAAAAGAAGGATGACCTAGGCGTAGATGGTGTAACCAAATGGTTTCCTTATTCGAGAGACTCACTAAAGCTACAGAAGTTTTATTCGTAAGGCCCTGAGTGATTGAGAGTTGATACAGGCCATTATTCTCCTTAGCTTGTCCAATCCTCCTCATTTTTCTGTCCTGAAAAATACAGTGAGTTGGGAAAAAGATAGCAAGGCAATTAGTATCTTTGGTAAATCTTTGAACAGATATGAGGTTGGCTGAAAGTTTGGGTACATGAAGAACATTCTTTAGAGTGATATCAGGTGTAATTTGAATGTTACCAGTGCCTGCTACAGTTACTAGAGAGCCATCTGCAACCATGACTTTCTTGTTACTTGAACATGGTGTGTAGGTGGAAAAATGTTTAGATGTGTAGGTCATGTGGTGTGAGGCACCTGAATCTAACAACCAAGTATTCTCATAACAAAGTGATTGAACATTTAAACAGGTGGAGAATGAAGTTATACCTGCTAGGTCTGGGGAGGAGGTTGCTGTCATTCCTGGAGACTGTTTTGTATCTAGTGATCCCAGCAATTGTCTCAACTTTTCCACTTCTTCTTCATCAAGACCTGTGGTAGTTCCTTGTGCCATCTTAGCTTGGGGTCTTTGCCATCCCCCTCTGTTTCCAGCCTCCCTGCCATTTGTCTTATTCTGCAGTTTCCAGCATTCTTCTTTAGTGTGCCTAGTTTTCTTACAATAAGTACACCAAAGGTTGTCCCTGTCCTTCTTCCACTGGCCTTCTTTGCCAAGTGTCCTGAACTGATTCCCTTGTTCCTTCACCTTATCCTGGTACCCCTGTCTGCTACTCGTCGGTAACTGAGTCTGTGGTCTTGTTACCAAGGCAGACTCATATTTAGTCTGAGAGTCTAGCATCACAGCCCTCCTACTTTCTTCAGATCTGATTAGGGAGATTGTTTCTTCCAGAGATGGAGTCTCCTCCTTAGCTAGCACCTGAATTCTAGCCTGATCGAATTCTGGATTCAATCCAGCCAAAAAGTCATAGGTTCTGTCCTTCTCTATGAACTTCTTTAGAGTTTCTGCATCTGCCGGGCATTTCATTTTAAAGGCCCTGTAATGATCTAGCTCCTGCCACAGACTTTGGAGCTGATTTGCATATTCTGTGACCGATCTATCACCTTGCTTGGTTCCTGCAGTCTTGGTCTTTATTTCGTACACTTGTGCAGTGTCACGAGCCTTGGAATAAGTCGCTTTAATGAAGTCCCAAACCTCCTTCGAGTTCTTAAAGAACATGCAAGTGTCGCTGATTGCTGGTTCCATGGACTCCCAAAGCCAGGACATGATCATGGAGTCGTCCTCCTCCCATGCTGCAAACTTTGGATCAGTCTCTGCTGGTCCATTGCTGAGAAGGTGGTTGTATCTCCCTTTGCCCTTTAGATATGTCTGAATCACTTGGGACCACTTGAGGTAATTTTTTCCATTCAATCTATAGGAAACCCTAACACTCTGAAAGTCTCCTACTCTCTGGGTATTGGGTTCTTCCTCAGTTCTGGGCTTGCCAGAATCTGAGGTGTCATTGGTGTTTTTGAGGCTGGACATGTTTATCTTTTGGTTTGGGAGAGAGAATTATTTTTAGGTTAAGAAACCTAGAGCTCCGCTACCATGAAAGAAATTGATAAGGCTTTATTTTCTATTCCACCAGAATATATCTATATATACAAAGTGTATATCCTTAAATAGGATACTGAAATTAATTCCATATCAATCTAATTAATTCCTATATATACGTAAATAGAAACTACATAACTGGAAATTAAATATCTATTTGTTTCCATATCTCAACATGATTTTCACTTTGCAGGAAGTTTTGCTTGGTCTTTTGAGTTCCAAAACTGTTGTCTATGCCACTCATCAAATCGAGTTCTTACCTGCTGCTGATCTAATCTTAGTGAGTAGTCAGTGATTCTTTTGCATACCGCATTTCCATCATTATTATCAACTAATGTCGTTGCTGGATTCAACCTTTCTCCTAGGTCATGAAAGATGGAGCAATTACTCAAGCAGGAAAATATAATGACTTGCTCAATTCTGGATCAGATTTTATGGAACTTGTAGGTGCTCATAAAGAAGCTTTATCAGCTCTTGATTCCAGTCAAGCAGGACCAGTTTTGAAAAATGGAAGTATAAGCATGAATGACACTGATGGAAACAAAGATTTACAGAACGAGATAGTTCCTGCAGCTCAACTTGTCCAAGAAGAGGAGAGGGTGAAAGGTAGTGTTGGGCTGCCTATCTACTGGAAGTATGCTACAGCAGCGTATGGAGGACTTCTTGTGCCCTTTATATTACTGGTGCAGTTTATCTTCCAGGTACTTCAAATTGGAAGCAACTATTGGATGGCTTGGGCGACTCCTGTCTCAAAGGACATGAAACCAGTTGTTAGTGGATCTACTCTAATGGTAGTCTATGTAGCTTTATCTGTTGGAAGTTCTTTCTGCATCTTGGCCAGGTCATTGTTTCTGGTGACAGCAGGTTACAGAACAGCCACTCTTTACTTTGATAAAATGCATTTTTGCATTTTCCGTGCCCCCATGTCTTTCTTTGATGCAACCCCCAGTGGAAGAATCCTTAACAGAGTAAGCCTGTCTTCATGTAAAGCTTATCTAGTAGGATGGTAAATGCTTGCATTCCAATATGACCTATCTACTTGCTCAAATATTTTTTTGCTCTTTTTTCTTAGTTGTTGTGAAATGATTCCTTATTTTTCTATTTGTGTAATCAACCCATTCTACCCTTACAGGCTTCCACAGACCAAAGTGCTGTCGAAACACAAATTCCAAATCAAATTGGTTTAGTTGCCTTCACAGCAATACAGCTCCTAGGAATCATTGCAGTGATGTCTCAGGTGGCGTGGCGTGTTTTCTTTGCTTTTATCCCTGTGATTGCAGCCTGCTTCTGGTATGAGGTATTTCTCATATTTTACAAAAGCATATTTAGTTTCTTAAAAAGCATGTTACTCTTATTTCATATGTTTTCATTTTTTTTCTCTTTGAAATCATATTTTACGCTCAAACTCTTGCTTCATCCTACACACAACTTACCGGCATGGCAATAAAACTTGTGTTCTCTAGCTGTCCGAGGTTTTTTTTGCCTCTTCATAATTGTTATTCCTTTCAGATGATGTCTTCAAATGATATCTTTTTTCCTTTTAACAGAAAGATAAATCTTTGATACAATCAAATTTTGTTATACTTCAATATGGCATGCAGTAGTTCTCATTTTTACTTACCTAGAAGGTGTCGGGAAGTTCTCACAATTTCTTCTACTATGCAGCAATATTACATTCCTGCTGCAAGAGAACTTTCAAGGTTGATTGGAGTGTGCAAAGCACCAGTTATTCAACTATTTGCTGAAACACTTTCAGGAGTAACGACCATCAGGAGTTTTGATCAGCAATCAAGATTCCAAGAAACTAATATGAAAGTAATGGATGCATATTCTAGGCCCATGTTCCATAGTTTTTCTGCCATGGAATGGCTCTGTTTCCGGCTTGACGTGTTCTCTGTAACTACATTTGCCTTTTTCTTGTTTTTTCTAGTCTCTTTTCCACAGGGAATTGATCCAGGTGGGTAATGAGTGATTCCTTCTTCTCATTTTATATGGGGAAACATTCTCCTCTCTATTCGTTAACCTGAAATACATCATTTATTTTGCTTTTCATTTTGAAAGCTCTTGCGGGCTTAGCTGTGACATATGGATTCAACTTAAACATGTTACAAGCTCGAGTAATGCGGAATATTTGTAATTGTGAGAACAAAATCATCTCAGTGGAGAGAATTCTTCAATACATTTCGATTCCTAGTGAGCCTCCTCTTGTAATAGAAGAAAGCAGGCCAGATCGTTCCTGGCCATCACAAGGTGAAGTTGCTATTGAGAATCTGCAGGTAATTTTATTTTCTTCAAATAATGACTGTTCTGGTTATCGTTCTGTTTTTGGTCTTGATGGTGGTACAATGTAGGTTCGTTATGCTCCTCACATGCCACTTGTCCTGCGAGGTGTCTCATGCACTTTCCCTGGAAGGATGAAAACTGGTATAGTGGGAAGAACAGGCAGTGGGAAATCAACACTCATACAGACCATTTTCCGAATGATTGAACCTGCAGCTGGTAAAATTGTGATTGATGACATCAATATATCATCGATTGGATTGCATGATTTGAGGTCAAGGCTTAGCATTATTCCGCAAGATCCAACCATGTTTGAAGGGACCATACGAAGCAACCTGGACCCGCTTGAGGAGTACACAGATGAACAGATTTGGGTGGTGAGTTGTTCTGTTCATTGGTGACTTTGTATCTGTGTACTTGTAGCGTCCGTAATCGTGTAATTCTTTGCTAACTTAAGTTTTAATGACTGTAGGCTTTGGATAAGTGCCAACTTGGAGATGAAGTCAGGAAAAAGGAGAAAAAGCTTGATGCTACAGGTTTGTTTTAGGTACTGCCGTAATGTAGAAGTTGTTTGTTATCCTGTTTGGGCTGAACTGTCATAGGTGTATAAATTTCTACTGCACATTTTGGTCCTATTAATGCAGTTTCAGAGAATGGAGAGAACTGGAGTATGGGCCAGAGACAGCTAGTCTGTCTTGGACGCGTGCTACTGAAGCAAAGTAAAATCTTGGTTCTGGATGAAGCTACAGCGTCAGTTGATACTGCCACTGACAATTTAATCCTGAAAACCCTTAGGCAGCACTTCTTTGAGTGTACAGTTATTACCATTGCACATCGTATAACTTCTGTTCTCGATAGTGACATGGTTCTGCTTCTGAGTCATGGTGAGTGCAGCAACATTGTAGAAGAACCTTGCTAATGGCAGTCGATAATCGAATTTCTTATTGTTTTTAATCATGGTGCAGGTCTAATCGAGGAGTATGATTCTCCTTCAAAACTATTAGAAGACACTTCATCATCCTTCGCGCAACTAGTAGCAGAGTATACAATGAGGTCAAACACCAGTTTTGAGAAGTTAACCGATTTGAAATGACAATCCTGCCGCACCATTTCCTGCTGATGATGAAAACCAAGTAATATGAGCAATTATAAACTGTGGTATGCCCTGGAATTTCAACTCTGGTGACCAAATCTTGTTGGTGTTATCTGACCGGGATCACCAGATAGTCCTCCAGGTTCTGAAAATGGATTTGGGTGGAGGCCTGTGTTGGTTTGGTTGGGTATGGATGCGCAATGGTACTTGAAATTGCTGTAGCTGTTGCAATTTTTCAAACCAGAAAACCTGAATGGATTGTGGCCATGATTGATAGAGAACTGCATGGATGACATGTTCCATTGTTAACCTCGAAACATGAAAAAAGTATTAAGAAAAGAAATGCTAGAGGTAGTTTTTTTTGTTTTTTTGTTTTGAAGGGAGAGTTATATTAACTATAACATATATGTATGCTATTTTTTCTATATACTTTGTAGTTATTTTTTAAAATAAACTTATCATATAAATGATGAATCCTAATCTATTAATATTAAAATTTACATTTATAAAATTGAGAGAGAAATTATAAACTTGTAGTTTATTGCTACTTAAAAAATATGCTATTTAATGTCATTTTCCTACTTAATGTTACTATATACTTTATTTGACTTTTTAGTGTTTACTTTACTGAATGTTACTGTTTCAGAAAGTTATTTAAAAGGATTTAAAAGGAAACAGAGGCTAACTAATCAGGTGATCACTTCTGATTTTTATAATTTTTACAACCACTAGAAAGAAAACAAGGAAAATTTAATTTAGCTAAAAAATTAATTAATTTATGTTTTGAAAGAGGAAATTTAATTTTTAATTATAAAAAAGGGAAAATTAATTTTAAAAAACTACCGTATATTATCTTAGTGTTTTCGTATAAATATTTATCATAACATTTGGGCTACTCAATTCTATCATTGTTGAGTTGAAACTTGAAAGTATGAGCAACTATGTAACTTTTTTTTTATTTTAACACACAAACTAAAATGAAAGGAAAAGGGTAAATTTACACAATATTAGTTTAAAAAAGTACAATAGTTTTTAGAATAAAAAATACACAATATTGAAAAAATAGTGATGATTTGCCTTTTAATTTTAGGAAAAATATTTTAAAGGTTTTTTAAGTTTAGTGAATTATACACTTTTATTCCTCAAATTTATGAGCTTAAGGTATAATGTTATTTTGATGATATAACCACTCATTTTGACTAATATTTCAATTATATGCTTGATATTTTATTTTATTTAATTAATTTAACACCTATATTATAATTTTTAAAAATTAAAAGTAATAAGTTATAATTTTATTTTATGAAAATAAAACAATTCATCAAGATAAATATCATTATAAGAGGTATTATAAATATTACAAACACTTTTTTGCTGATATTTATAGGATAGTTTTTTTCATAAAAACGAATTATTCATTACTAAAAAAATCTTCAAATTATTGTAAATCAAGAAAATCTAAGTACTAAATTTGGCGTAAAAAATCATGGATAAAAGTGTAGTTCTAAGATATTATCCCTTTTATACGAGGTTGTACGAGGTTCTAGTTTAATTGATTAGTGCTTATCATTTTTACAACGTAAGATTATTACTTCAACTTTTAAAAAAAAAAAATATTTGATGCCAACTGTAGTGATGATTTTAATATAACTATTTTTTTATAAAAAAAAATATATTTCCCCTTTTTTTATAAAAGAGTTATTTGAAATAGAAGAAATAAGGGAGAAATTAGTATTTTACAGGTTCCGTGTTCCACTGCCGGTGCCACTTGCTCTGCTGCTCCCGCACGCAAAATCTCCTAGTTGTCACCTACACCATCCTTGAGAGACGGCCTCGCCATTGCCACCAAACATGTTGCTTGCTTCGTAAACCACACATTAAAGCCTGCTTTTAATCACTCCAATCTCGTTTTCTAACTAGTGAAGACTCATCTCTTTCATTTTGTAAGAGGAAAACAAATGATTCTGATGGAGATTGCTTTATTTGAGCCCACGTCGTTCGTTGGCCGAACTTTGTTTATTTCCAGCACCAAAGCTTCTTCCTTTTTGCATTACAGCAAGGTTTCAAAAATGCCCATTAAGGTTTCTCATAGAAAAAGTGAGTTCCCTTTGCGTATTTCATCAAGTTTCACCTCTCCCTGCAGTTCCAAGGCTTGTACATTTGATTCAATTACGCGTAGAAACCATTCAAACTTGCTAGGCAATGTGAGTACTGATATGGGTATTCATCAAGATGTTGATAGGAGTGAAAATTTGGAAGTAATGAGAGTTTTGTTGAAAAGAGGTATTATTCTTGGGGCACTGGTTTGTGGGGTTTTGGTTGTCGGGTGCAAAAGGGTGTTTGCAGCAGAAGGCGTAGTGAATGCTGGGTATGGAGTTATTGGGCAGAGCATTTTGTTGTTGAAGAATGCTTGGCCTAAGGTCTCGCAGCTGCTTCAAGTTTTTAAAGAGCAAGGTTTGATATTGGCTGCGCTTTTGGGATTATCTGCGTTTTTTTCCATGGCTGAGACTTCCATAACCACGCTGTGGCCTTGGAAGGTATGCATTTATAGAGATAGAAAATGGAATGGTCTTCTTTAAAGATGCTTGTGTGTCAATTGGATGCTTCTTGTAGTGAGTGTTATGAATTGTAATGTTGGAGGGGTGAAATAAATTATAACTTGGTGATTTGATGTTAGATTGTTGAAGTGAAGAGAGCATAGATGACTTACTGAAACTATGTGTAACTTCTTTTCATATCAATCCTGAAATCCGTAATTGAGTTACTTCTGTTATGTGCCAAACACTACCTGATGATAGTGTTTTCTATGTGAATTTCAACAGATACCTTTGAGTTAGAAGCACTAAAAATTATCTCTAGAATTTTTTTCGATTTTGAATCCTGATTTTCTCTCAGTATGTGAGATGTGATGATAAATTCTAAGCTGTGCTTTGTTTGGCTACCATGTTCTCCTTCATTCCTGATCAATAGAATACATACCTTTCATACTATCTTATTCTTAAAAGATTCTGTTGGCTGCAAATTATTCCTTAAACCTAAGTGGCCATGTGATATAAATTTCACAGATACGTGAGTTGGCTGATAAAGAACCTGATAATGGTGTCTTCAAAATGCTTCGCAGTGATGTTACTCGGTTTCTGACAACTATTCTTATCGGCACAACGTACTACCCCTCTCATTGCTGTTATAATAATTGATTGTTATTTATTTTCTCCTTTCGAAAATTATTTTCTAATGTAAGTAGTATTGTTTAACTAGTGTGGTGAATATTGGAGCAACTGCATTAGTCACAGAGGCAGCCACGACAATATTTGGTGAAGCTGGTGTCAGTGCAGCCACAGGAGTAATGACTGTATGTATGATTTCCAAGTCTAACATGGCGCATATTGTGTCCCTTAGACATCTGCATTTACTTCATTTCAACATTTACTCCATGTTCCTTTTTGTTTCATTGGATTATTCTAGGTTGCCATATTACTTCTCACTGAGATCACTCCGAAAAGCATTGCTGTTCATCATGCTACTGAGGTGGCTAGGTTTGTGGTAAGTGCTTATGTGCCAAGCTAAGTCTTACCTATTTGTCGTTGAATAAATGCTTTATGCTGCCCTCGGATTTCTCTTTGCTGCAGTTGGTTCTATCCACCCACCCAAATCTGTGTGGCTCTGTGGCTGATGTTGTTTTGTAATGTCTCTAGGTCAGGCCAGTGGCATGGCTATCATTGGTATTATATCCTGTGGGAAGAGTCGTTACATTTCTGTCAATGGGAATGCTGAAGATGCTTGGATTAAAAGGACGAAGGTGAAACTAATTATTTTTAACTGTATCTTTCTAACAACTTCCATTTCATGTTGCACTTTTTTTTTAACATCATTTCGTATTGCACTTTGTTATCCTTATTCATGTTGAACATAATGCAATTAGTTAAACATCGGACTATATGATTTTTGATAGTTTATGTATAGTAAATACCGACCTCTTTGTTTCACATGTGTTTATGTGTCTCTTAATACCAGTAAGCGGATCTTATCCTTCCTAATTTCTCGTCAGAGATGCTTCTGGAGGTGGTTGTCTTGTTATTTCATGTATTGGATAGTGTCTGAACCAGTACTTTCCTGTTCCTTGTTTACCAGTGAACCGTTTGTTACTGAAGATGAGCTGAAGCTGATGTTGCGGGGAGCAGAATTGAGTGGTGCAATAGAGGAGGAAGAACAGGTACTCAGTATGGTTTTGCAACCTTTTTTGGCTTTCTTTGGAATAAACCTCTATATGCACCCTTTTGTCTTCAACTTCCAAATAATCCCCTCTGATGCTAATTTGGGTAAAAATTGACCTTGGTCTTTACTGAATTTGGCCAATGCAGCACAAATGAAGCAATTTAGGTGAATAGTACAGTGTAATGTTCTTTTCTTTTTCACTTTCATTTTTACATTGAAATTTTAATTACTCCCTCAGTCTCGTTTTAAGTGTCCACTTTGATTTTTCACACTGATTAAGAAAATGCAATAATTATGCTCATAACATTTTGGGTTCAACTTTTCTGTAATACTCTCATAAAACGGTGCACTAAACCAAAATTTTAAACTTAACTTCTTACCAAAGTGAGTTACCTTCGAGTCTAATGAGTATTAGATCATAGGTTTGAGTTAGGAATTATGTAAAATTGACTATTTTTTTATTTGCTTTCATTATCATGAAAAATGAAAGAATATGCATCAATAATTACTTACTATTGTTAGTGTTACAGTGTTACTTCAGGTTTAAAACAACGTTTCTTACTTTTTTCATACAAAATTGTCACTTTTTAATTTTGCGTCAATAATTTTTTACAAATATTTAAGTTTATTTTTTTATTTTATTCAAAATATCTAGTAAGTTTTAATGAGTTAAATTAATTTTATTAATTTTTTTTAACAATTCAAACAAAACAATGATTAGTTGGTGTTTAGAGGGGTGGTACTGGAAAATGTAAAGTGAAAAGTTAACCGGGATACTTATTTTGCAACATACAGAAAATGAAAGACACTTAAAATGGGACATAGGAAATACTTCAACTCTTCCTATCATAAACTCTATTCTTTTATTTTCTTTAACTAATAGACGAAACAAGACTCAGGACCAAGTGTGTTACAGTCACATTGGCCAAATTTAGTAAATTTAACATACAGAAAATGAAAGACGCTTAAAATGAGACATAGGAAATACTTCAACTCTTCCTATCATAAACTCTAAATCACTTATTTTCTTTAACTAATAGACGAAACAAGACTCAGGACCAAGTGTGTTACAGTCACATTGGCCAAATTTAGTAAATTTAAGATTGTTTTGACCAGATTATGATTAGAGGAGTCTACTTGGATATTGAAGAAAATGTTAGGGTGAATGTGAAAAGTACCCCTTTTTCTTGTCATAAGAAACTATCAATTTCCTCATACTGCTGATGCATGAGTGGTGTAAGTTTAGTGCCTCTGCTTCAATATCCATGCTCTAGCTTCTTTGTACTAATATTTAGAACCATGATGCAATGGTGAATATGCATATGCAATTCTTAATATGTATTTTTGTTCCAATACATGAAATAGGCTGTTTACAAGAGGTGGTGGTTTGGGTTGTGAAAAAAAGAAAGTAACTGTTGTGGAATAACAATGGCTGGGCTTTAACATGCAGAAACAATCTTTCTTTGCTTGAAAGATGAGTTTTCTTTCGACGTGAGCATTCTCTGTGGTTGTGGTTTCTAAATTAATACTACTGGCCATAAGGTCTCACCATTTTACCCTAAATCTCACCACCATTTTCAAGTGTTGTATTGTCATATTGTGTTTTCCTCCCCAAGAGAACTTGTTAAAATTCGTCCACCTTCTGTTATAACATGGTCATTCTTTTGGTTTTCTGTTGCAGGATATGATTGAGAATGTGCTAGAAATTAAGGATACGCATGTTAGAGAGGTAATGACACCTCTTGTTGATGTAGTTGCAATTGACGCCAGTGCAACTCTTGTTGACTTTCATGAGCTATGGGTGACTCATCAATATTCAAGGTAATAAACATACAATGGTTGGTAGGTTATATCCTTGTAATACATTCCAACGATTGTGTGGGCATACTTGCAGGGTGCCAGTTTTTGAGCAGCGTGTGGACAACATTGTGGGCATTGCATATGCAATGAATCTACTGGATTATGCACAGAAGGTCAAGCAATCTCTGCTCCTGTTACTATGTCTTTGAAATTGCTATCACTTTGTTTGTTGATTGAATGCAACAATCTCATAGTGTGCAGAATTATAATGTGTTTGATTTTGAAGGGTGAGCTGCTAGAAAATACAAATGTCGGAGATATGGCTCACAAACCTGCATATTTTGTTCCTGGTAATCCTTAAGCCATATACTTATCTAATTTTTTTGTGTTTGTTACTTGGACCTGTATATAGAGTACCTTGATTACCTACCTTTCTTGGTTTCTTAGACTAATCATATTCTATGCAATGATGATAGTGACTTAGTATGATATAAGATGGTTTAAAAAGCTGCCTTGTTACTGTGTGCTCATTTTGTCTAATCATCTAAGGCAGGAAGAAAGCATTACTTTGCATCTTGGTATTCCATTTGCATTCATTCATTTGAAATCTACCTATTTCTGACATATATCATCTCATCTCATAAGATGTGAATTGCTATATGTTGCTGCCTTGATAATGCCACACATTCTTATGATATGGAGGTTGAACAATAATGTTTTGGATCTAGTACTCTTTCAAAGCCAGACGGTTGTATCTTAAGCAATTTATTCATAGTTTATGCTGTCTGGTAAACTATCAAACGTTGTAAAACCTTGCCTTCATGGATAAAATAGCTCAATTCAAAACCTATAGCTGATGAGTCTACTGCTACTTTGATTATCCTCTCTGATCAGTATTTCAGAGTGATGAACTTGGTCGTACACCCCATTATTCTTGAAGGTCTTTTTTTGATACTTTAATGGTCATCTCTATTTGTCTAGTTGGCTTGCAACAGAAGCTTTGGTGAAAGTAATAATGGTAATGCTTTTGCAGATTCAATGCATGTCTGGAATCTTCTTAGAGAGTTCCGCATCAGGAAGGTTCACATGGCTGTTGTTCTTAATGAATATGGTGGAACTGTGGGGGTATGTACAACTCTAGTACCCACTCTAACTAATTCAAATTGCTTTTGTCCTTTGTAATTAAAGGAACTGCATGACTGGCATACAGTGCCAAGTTACAAAAAGATCTATCGTAACTATAAGGTTGTTCACTCTGCTATTTGGTATTGCATTTGTTAGGGACTCATACTGTCTCCTAAAGAACTGAAACTGTGGTTCAAATTATGGTATTGGAACAGAGATATACTTTCATTCTACATATTCAAATAGCAGACAATCCATCTCTTATAGCTGATGTATTATGCTAATTTCAAAGAGGCATCCAAATATCTTTATGAACATCCAAATGGTATATCATGGTCAAATGAAAATATGTGGTGGTAGCGAGCTGAAAACGTTATAAATCTTGACCAAGTTGAGGTTGCCATGTCTATCCTCCCTGGTTTGCATTGCAAGTTTACTAATTGGTATATCTTTGTGCCTGATAGTGGTGTCAAATGCTCACTTCTGTCCAACACTGATGTCTGGGAACTGGCATGGGTAACAAGAAACACACCTCATTAAATTAAACACAACGAATTCTCAAATATCTCAGTGTTTATTTTCTGTATGAAGTTTGTGCAGTGTGAAAGTGTGATTGCCTTAACATGCTAATTATGTATAAATCGCTGCATTGCCCTGATACTTGCTCTCTTTCCTTTTTATCTTTTGGACAAAGCAGATAGTAACCCTGGAAGATGTTGTTGAGGAGATTGTTGGTGAAATCTTCGACGAAAATGATTCAAAAGTAAAGCCAACAAGATGATTTTATCCATTTTTAATACACTTCAATGATGCGAAATATGTTGTCCTATGGCTGGTTCATAAAAGCACTGCTACTGATATCATTTGTTGTTGTGACATGTTGGTTCTTGTATTATAGGAGGAGATACAGAAGAAAACTGGCTATGTTGTAATGCGAGCAGAGGGAATCTATGACGTTGATGCTAATACATCCATTGATCAACTTCTTGAAGATCTGAATATCAAAATGCCTGAGGTATGATGTTATTTTAAAGAACATTAAATCCATGCATATGCTGTTAATAGATGTGACTGTTTGGTGCGAGACTCATGAGCATCTGCTATGAAGCCTGTATTATACTGGTACATTTTGCATCTTTACCTGATAGTACAAGATAATGCTGTCCATTTTGCCCAAAAAATTTCATGATCAGCAAGAACCACTTTCTAATTTCTTAACAGCACCGATGGAATCATGTAGAAAAATATTAGCGAGTGTCGATTTAATTTTCTAATCACCATCTCTTTCTTGTTTCACAGGGTCATCAGTATGAAACTGTATCAGGTTTTATATGTGAGGTATTTGGATATATCCCAAGGACAGGTGAGACAATCAAAGTGGTTCTTGAAAAGGCTAATCGAGAGGAGGATGAAGACAGTAGCGAAGGCAAGTCCGAACGACAAGAGTTTAGGGAAAAGAATCAAATCTACAAACTTGAGGTTTGAATTCTAATACAGTATTACCTCTTGTCATTTTCTGGAAGCTATATTTGCCTAATCGGGTGGTTGTAGACTTAAATAGACTCTCAAATCTGTGCAATCATTGATTTCTTGTCTTATAAATTATAATCATAGTATACACTAGTAAACTAGTAAAAACTTAAAGTTAAAACAATAAGTGTTTTTTCTACTCTCTTTTTTCCTTTACAACCACCCAAATTTTCATTAATTACCATTTTATCCACTGATTTTCACTTAAAACACAGCCCTCAAATTTGGCTTATTTTTATTTGATTCTTTTTTCTTTGGTTAATTTTACTCCATTATGTTTCATTTTGTTTCCAAGCTGCTCCTTTAAAGAACTGGAATAATAATATAGTATATATATATATATATATATATATATATATATATATATATATATATATATGTTACTCGTATGAATCTGATTGAAATTACACAAACATATAAAGAAATCAAAATGACAGGAAAAAGTTTAAAACTTTTCAACTGTAAAATTACTTTTTAAACAATTTCATCTCCTTAAATTTTTTTATCATATTGTGAAAATTGAAATGCTTCTTAGATAAACTTATAAATTTTAATCTCTAAAAATATCAAAACAGATTTATGAAAAAGATTTAAGTGATTTTGGTACAAAATAACATCATTTTAATACATTGTTTTATGCCAATTTATGATAAAAGAACTGATTAAGCAGAAACTATAAAAGCTTCCAAAAGAAAACCATAAAACTGAAAGAAATTAATTTAAGTTCTTAAAAGACCAATAAGAGACAAGGTAATCTTAAGGTGTGCAATTTGGAAATATACCTATTTTCTTTATTATAATGAAAAACAGAAACTGCTATCTTCCACTCCCTTTTTTGAAGATGGCAATGTATTGAGTTAATAATTCCTATCAAATTAATTGAACAACCAATAGGTGTTATGTATATTTTAAAATTATTTACAATTATGTTAATGTCCAAATTTAAGCTTATTGTTTCATTAAAAAATCTTTTTATTCATTTTTTTAAATTGAAAAATTAGGTATTCAACAATATATGTAGTCTAATGTGCTGATGATGAGCCTGCAAAGAACTTGAACTGTTTGATGTTTTCCTGGACAACCTTTTTCAGTTTCTTGCTTGCAATATGCTTTAGCATTGGGTATATCCAGGGGATTGATTAGACTATTGTTATAGTCAAAACTGTAAACACATGAATTTTCTTGGTGATGTTAACTATAAATGATTGTTTAGAGGCCTAAATGTCAGTCTAAGTTCTTTTTTGGGGTATTTGGCTCATAATTTTGCATGCATAACAAACAAAGAAGCCAACGAGAAATTAGATTTTGGTGTTGTGTTAGAGCACTTATTGAGTGATTCATGTGATTTTCCTTGATCAGGTACTGGAAGGAAATGCCAGAAAGGTAAGTGCTGTTCGATTTGAACGAATAAACAATGAAGATGCATTGAAAGAGGCCAAAGAAGTAACTCGCTTGGTTCCAAAAATCATGAAAAGAAAATGGAATAGTGGTGAAGAGTCAGACAGTAATGATTATGATGGGGATGAATTCCAAAAGAGACCAGAGCATATTTTATCTGATTCCAATATAACTGCTGAACATGAAGAGCACCAGGAGTCTTCCTAGATGCTAGTTACATCATTTATGTTCTTGTTTTGTTTTTCCACCCCTCATTTTTTCACATCTCCATGGAAGGAGTAAAAGACTTGAGAGAAAAAAAAAACAGAGGAACAAGGACACGTGAGACACTAGCATTGTAAATTTTGTCACAGATGAAGTGAGGTATCAACATCTGATTCTTCGGAGGTATTTGTTTTGTTCTTGAGAGTTTCTGCAGAACATACATTCACTGAATTTTTAGTCTCATTGATCTGGAAACCAGTAGTCTTATTCTGATTGCTCGGCCAGAGGTACAGAAGACCGTCATGTGGTTGCGTAGGTGGAAGGATCAGTTCGGAATGAAACAACAACCTTGGTGGTTCATACGCTGTTGCAGCAGCTTTAACCTGCTCTGCTCCAGATAACAGTCTTAAGAGATCCCTCTGCTGTCTGATTTCCTTTGCTCTCTCTAACTGTCTAAACCTCTCCTGCAGTAGCGCGATGGAGGAATGGAAGATGGTAGGATCACAGCTTTGCCTACCCATTTCAAGGAGAAGTGGACAACTGTTTTTTTCTGTTAATTTGAGTGTGGTGAAAGTACCCTCTTCTTGTGTCCTAGGAGTTGTGTATTCCTATATATATATAGTTCATGTGTGTTTTTAAAATTATATAGTTTTTTTCTTCTTCCATACTCTAATAGATTCTCTCAATGATGTTAAGGGAGAAATGGGTATTGTCAGCTGAGTCATAAAGTCCAAGAAGACAAAGTTATGAGGCTAACCTAAGGACTATGAGTTGGTGGATGTGAAAGGAGGCAAAGGGACTTATTGTAGAGAAAAATGCAGGTAAGAACAGTCCAAATTAGGGTTGGCAGATAGTTTTTTGGAAGGACTTTGTTAGAGGAATAAAAGGATGGGCGATACTGTCTGCTTGTCTCCATGAGCTGCTATGGCTTTGGAGGAGATGGAGCCTCATTTGGTGTGATGATCATAATATATTATATATTTTTCTTTGAAAAAACATTCTCTTTACATGCTTTTAGAAGTGCAAAAAGAAGGTGAAAAAAGGTGAAAGTATGTGGGAATAGAAGACAAGGGTTGCAACAGGGAATAACTTTTGGTATTGATGTTATTTTGATTAAACCCTTTTATGGGAGGAAGAGAAAGTTGCACCCTTCGTTCAAAGGATCTCTTCTTTCTTCCACCCCACCATCAATAGCAGGAAAACTCCATTTTCCTCTACTCTCGGTGCATTTAAAGTAGCGTTCACTCACAACGTAAAGTATCATTAGTGTATTTAGAGCATCATTTGTTCACAATATAAAGTATTCAACGATGACAAGTTGTGTTATGGCACTCTAGTGTCTTTATATTGTGGGCGAATGATACTCTAGCTTATCATTCGCTCACAATGTAAGGTATTCAACGACAATATTCAACGATGATACCTTACGTTATAACACTAATACTTTACGTTGCGATGCGATCGAATGGTGCTCTAGTTATATAAGGTTGCTTTCTCTTAACCCTTTTTATAACCCTACATTTTTCACTTTTGTCTTTGAGTTGTTGGATGGAAGTGGCATGGAGGAAAAAAGAGTTGGAGATACTGGATACACCAGTGGCTTGTTCTTGTTTGGATCTTTCTGTATAGCAAATCATACCCTATACTTTTTGTTATACTTTTTTTTCTTTTTCTTTTCATTTTTTGATTTTTTTGAAAGTCATTATTGAGTGAGTGGGCGCGTGCTTTAGAAGAACCTACCCTATAACTAGGAATGTCATGACCTTCATGTCTCCTGGCTCTTGCGAGGTATAATATTGTCAACATTAGTTAAAGTGAATAGATTGGTGGACAATTTTTTTTATTTTGTTTCTAACTCTATTAGATTTTTCCTGCTGTAATACATAAATCAATTAGTAATATCTAAATTGTGAAGCATAATTTCAAAAATAGAAATTAAAATTTTTAAAATTAAACTTGCATATTTCAATTTTTTTTGGATATAAAGGTCGAAGTAACAAACCCTAGCAATCCTGTAAAAAAAAAACCCTAGCATTTCTCCAATCTTTGTAGTCACCATTGTCTATTAGGTTGTGAGATGAAGTAGTTTTTAATGCCGACGTGATATGATAAGTTAATTAATCGTTTATATTTTATTTAATATAAAAATTTATTGTTATTATTTATCGTATATGTTAGTTCTTAAAGTTGATGTCGCGTAACATCAAGAACATTAGAAACTAGATTAAACAAAACCAAGTACTCCCTCCGGTCCGAAATGTATGACGTTTTAGTATTTGCTTTTACTGTTCCGGAACGTATCTTAAGACGGCCGGAACAGTCACTATTTGAGACAATTTTGCCCCGAATTTTTTCTCGGAAGTACATTAAGGATTAACGTACGTTCGAAAAAAAGTACGGAATTTTTTGGGGTCAAATAGTGCCTCATCCGGCCTCCTCGATATGCGTTCTCTACTGAATATTGGGATGCGAGGAAGTCATACATTTCGAACCAGAGGGAGTATAAAGAAATTTAATGAGAAATTAGAGAGAAAAAAAAAGATATTACCGCCGATTTAGTAATACCAGGACAGAAAGTGTAAGCAAAGTTTGCGAGAGGAATGAAGATGCGATATATGTGTAGTTGACTTATTGTGTCGCCGGCTCCGGCATCGTTTTGCCGCTAGAAGATTACAAACTTGTGCCATCTTATTTACATAAGCATTCCCGCCAATAAGTAAAGCTTTTGAATTAAACGAAAAGAACAAAATTTGGTTGATATATGACTCCATGGTAAAAAAATTATTTATTCTTGATTTCAACATTAATTTGAGCTCATATATAATATATGAGTCGATGTTCATGATTAAGTGATAAAAAAATTATTTATTCTAAATTTTAACATTAATTTGAGCTCGAGAGATTAAGCAAACTTTATTTAGAAGTTAATTCGTTCTTTTAGTTTTACCCCGAAGAATGAAATTTTATTAGCTACTATAAGAACACAATGAGAATAGTGCACCCAAATGTAAAGGATTATGATTTACGTAAGTTGTAAGTTTTTTTTATCGATTTTGATGTACACTAATACAAAAATCAGTACATTAATTATGTTAGAGAAGCACATCAAATACGTTGATATACAAAATTGATTATTTTATTAGTTAAGAACTTAAAAGATCGTAAGTTTTCTTAGTAAAAAGAAAACACAATTTACATAAATCGTAAATTTTTACTAGCATGCGTATAATTTTTTAATTATTAAACTATATTTATTAAGCTTTAAGTATTCCACACGTCTATTTTCGAGAATATATCTAATAAAACACCTAATTAAATAATAGAGGTTGGAGAGCGGGTAAAGGTTATCCTGTTTGCTTAGTTAATTACCAGATATTTGAAAAGTTGGTAAAGAGACCAAATCATGATCTGCGCATAACGAGGTTGATGTAAAAAGAACACACACGACACACACATATCAAGGTTCATCGATTTCGAAGAATGTCCCACGGGGACATTTGATACGTAGGAAATTTCGGTATCATTTAAATCGTTGATATCGATCTTATAATTTATACTTTAATACCTCCTTTTATTATTTTTAAACGCCGTTTATTGTTTGAGCATGCATATTAAGGTAGTCAGATGACTTATTATTTGACCTAAAAAAAATTCGTACTTTTTCTCGATTAAGGTACATCTGAGAAAAAATTATGGGCAAAATTGTCTCAAATAGTGAGTCATCCGGCCTTTTTAATATGCGTACCTGACCGCGCGTCGAACACGTCAAATATAAGAGTGAAATAAGTATGGAATTGGGGGTAGAAATACAACTCATCACTGTCTACAATGGTTTGTAGATGATGGTAAGAGGATCGTCCACAGAGACCTCTAGGAGATGTAATTCTTGAGTTGACTTCCTCGTCACTGAGTTTTGGTTGGTTGTTATCTGAAACTAAAGACAAAACAGAAAATAATGAAAACAGTTTAAAATATAAAATAGTATTGGCCGAAGTCTAGGCCAAGACTGCGGGCTAGATTGGGAATAAGTCTTGTGATACGGAATTCCAGGTAAGGGCGATGGGTGAGCTTGCGTTCTTATGCATCGATCATTGACCGAAGTATTTTCATCTCTTCTTCATAGTACTGCTATAGAGGGGAGGAACTCCTTTTCCCTCCTATCTTCCCTCCTCTTCAAACTACCTGGCGGGTACTCCCTCTCCTGATAATCCTAGCCAAGGGACACCTTGCTGGTTAAAGGGTTTATCCGTTTGACTGCTGTCTTGAATGGTTGCTCACCTCTTCAATGGTGCAGGGGAAGACAGTACCTAGGCTAAGTTCCTAGGTTGTCAATCTGGTCTCTGCCTATTTTACCTATTCTTCTAGTATGCTCGAGACTAGTCACCTACTCCGTCTAGCCGGCGGGTACTCCCTCTCCTTCTAGACTTGAATGGTTGCTCACCTCTTCAATGGTGCAGGGGAAGACAGTACCTAGGCTAAGTTCCTAGGTTGTCAATCTGGTCTCTGCCTATTTTACCTATTCTTCTAGTATGCTCGAGACTAGTCACCTACTCCGTCTAGCCGGCGGGTACTCCCTCTCCTTCTAGACTGGTTACAACTCTTCTCTCCTAGAGAACAAGGATGATCAAACCTTGGCTCTAGTGAGTAAGCGATGGATTAAGTTCAAGAATAAATAAATACAAAGAAAGAGATTGTGAAGAACGGATTGTGTCTCACGATTGCATTAAGAACTTCAGCTCATCACCCTTACCAAGAATGGGGTTTCAGTTACTCATACTCATGGATAAAAGATGAAGAAATTAATTTGCATAAATATCTTAAATCCGAAATTAATTCGGAGCAAGGTTTTTAACAATGGTAAACTAAGAAAGAAGAATTGCGTAGCTATCTCCTTGAGATCCATCCGGGACAGAGGTGAATAATGTTCAGCTAAAATAGCCCTAAGAACCTCTGTCCCAATCAAACTAAAACTCCTAAAATATCCTAAAAGATAATTACAATTTAATTGTTTATAGATGGAACTAAATCGCAATAAATAAAAGAGGGAGATCCCTTGCGGGATTCTACATCAGAAAGTCTTCCTATCCCTCTACAATTGCTGGACAGCTGCTACGTGCCAGCTGTGAGAGTCCATCTCCACAAATACTTCAATCGCTCCAAGCTGCAGTCTGATCGCAAAGGGGTCTTGGCCAAAGTCTAGGCCAAGACGATACTGGTAAGCGCACTGCGTCAGATACGAGCCTGTCTAGGCCAAGATCCAGGCCTAGACTCGAATAAACAGCTTCAGCTCTAACTTCGTGAATTCTTCTCATTCAGCCTCCAAACCAGACCTGATCAAATGTGGGAAATAAAAGGGAATATTAATAGAATTACTGTCCAAAATAACTAGAAAATGGACAATAAAACACGATGAAATGCAATGCAATCAAACTCCCCACACTTAAACAATGCTTGCCCCCAAGCATACAGACTCAAAGACTCAACAAAAACTAAAAACACATCAAAACAAAACAGACATCCTGACCCCCCGGACTTTCTCATTTTCAGATTGCTTACCCGTCCACTGGATCTGCCAAGACACTTCACTAGAGTACCCAATGCAAGACTAACAAGGAATGATCAATACCCTGAACATACACCTTCCACATGGTATCAAGACACCCTACTAGATTAGATGATAAAGTATAGGGCAACAAGGTTCACCAAGGATTTGAGTCCCACCAAGCGTCGTCTATCAAAAAGTGCCTAAAGACTGGTGCCATTTAAATCACTTTGACAGAAATTTTTCTTCTTTTTGTTCTCTTTTATGTCTTTAGCAAAAAAAAAAAATTTTTCTGACAATTCAAGTGTCTTTTCTATGATAAATTTTTTTTTTTTCTTTTATAGACACGGCACATAGACAGAGCTTGTCCTTTTCAGCGGGGACTTCCACCTTTGCTATGTCTGTCCTATGACATTCCAACACCTTTATTTGTCTCACACTACAAGCAAATAGATCGACACACTCAAATCCAGCAGCAAACCTCATCACCCTAATAGAAATAAAGGTCCTAGCTAGGTGTCCTTACGACCATATGGATGACTAACGTTCCGGGAAACATCAGACTAAATGCCCCTTAGGCATTGATCATTTACGCTCATGTGCATCCCTGTTACTAAAGCATTGTATTCCCTAGCAAGTGTCTACGTGCAATCCCACCAAAAGACTAAACAATCTAAGCAAGAAAACAGGGATTCGGATGTCACAACAAAACAGACTCAAGACATGCATAAAAATAAAAATAAAAATCATGCAATGACTGACTCTATACTGGACATAAAAAATTTAAAACACACTAATTTGACTCCCAAAAACAGACACAAAACACACAAACAAACATTCAATATTCACAAAAACACAAGACATGTTTTAAAACCCTCCCCACACTTAAAAGACACAATGTCCTCATTGTGTGGAGAGAAACAAAAGAAAAACAAAACAGAAAAGTAAAAGAAAGGAAAAGTACGACCTGGGGGCAGAAGCAACTCATGTTGCTTGGGTCTTGGGATCTTGGCCAGAGGCTTGGCCTAGATCAGAGGCAGGAGAGTCCTTCTGTTTTGGATCTCTCGGAGCTGGAGGGCGCATTGATGGATCCGGTGATTTTGCGGGCTGTGGTGCAGGCTCATCTTCCTCATCAGATGACTCCGAATCACTCTCGGAGCTCAAGTTGTCATGGAGGAGCTTGAAATGGGCCTGGAGGTGCTGGTAAACGTGGAGGACGTTTGTCCTTGTGAGCTTCATCTGCTCAAGGAGGACGTCCTGCCTGTCATTAAGACACTGGGCCCACTGAGGCGCTACTTCTGCATTGCTGGAGGTGGGAGGCTGGTCTTGACTCTTGTCTTGGCCTAGACGCTCCAGGATTATCTTCTGCTGCTCGAGGATGAGCAGCTGTCGTGCTTGGAATTCTCTGGCCCACGCTGGAGGCTCACTGGTGCTACTGTCAGGAGGATCTTGACGGGCTTCTTGGCCTAGATCATCTGCAGCATCAGGAATGGGGGTGTCTTGGCCAGCGTCTTGGCCTAGATCCTGGGCAAGATTGCCCTCTGCTCCTTCTCCTGGAATGATAATGGGCCGTAGTTTGTACTGGCCTCCATTCTTCTTCGAGAAAATGTGGTCCTGGACCGGCGTGAATCCTGTATTACATGCAACAAACTCTCCTTCCAAATGGAAATGTCCCATTTGGTCGAAGGATCTAAAACCAAGGATTTTCGGGGAACACCATGAATGTAAATCAGAAGCAGCAGGATCTATACTAGCAGTTTGCATAGCAAGCCAAGTTATCAAAGAACCAAAGATCAGTTTTGTTTTGGACTCACGGGCATGCAATACTTCAACCAAATACAAGCCTAAGTTGACCTTTTTCTCGTGCAAAATGCACCACAACAGAAACAATTCAGACTTGGCTAAATTTCCAGAGACCTTTGTCTTCCCCGAGAGGTTGATAGACAAGACCCTATGGAGCATTCTAAGCGCAGGGTTTAGTATGGCATGTGCCTTAGAATTCCTATCAAATTTTGCATTTTGGTCACCCGTAATTTCCCTAAAAGCTACATTATTATCCCAATCAGTGGGATAATCAAATATAGCCTCATCACTGTGAGCAAATCCAAGCAAAGCATTAAATTCATTCACAGACAAGTGACTCCATTTGTCACACAACCTAAAATTAACTATTTCGGGGGCTGCAAAATCAGGTTTGTCTCTACCCCTAACATACAAGGCAGGTTCATCAAACCAAAAGGTTGTGTGAAACTCAAGACACAACTCAACATAAGCATCACACTCAAGAGACATAAAAGGTACCCAACCAAGAGCATACACATATTCCCTAATTTTATTCCCTAAAGCCATCTCATCCAAGAAATCAAACTCCAAACGAGCATAAGCAGGAATATCACAGGCATGCATATTACGCAACTTAAATTTATGGTCAGGGGTATCAAATGTTAACCACCCCTTGAGTGTGTGCAGAGGAGGAAGAGATCGTACCTTAGGAGTCTTAGCCGCAGTTTTGGCCAAGACTAAATCGTTTTCGTCGTCCTCATCTGAATCCTCCACGACCGCCTTCTGTTTCCCTTTGCTCTTGGCAGTGGAAGGAGCGGCAGTGGTCTTGCTTGAATTAGGGTTCGGCGGAGGTGGAGACTGAGCTGCAATTGGGGTTTTCGCCGGCTTTTTGGTCGGAGTCTTTTTGTGAGCCACCTGCTTGACTCGCCCAGACTTTTTAGGCGGCGCAGTGGCTGAATTTTTCTTCGCCTGAGGTGGCGGTGGTGGTGTGGTAAAAGTAGCTGCGGCGGCAGTGGCTGGAGTGTTTTTCTTTCCAGCGGTTGTCGGAGTCGGGTTAGAAGCTCCGGCAACTGTCATTTTTTTCAGTAGCCTGCTCTGGCGGCGGCTAGCTCTGTCTCCCGTCATCGCCGGAGCGGAGGTCTTCATCCTCTTCGCAAGAGGAACCTCATCGGAATCCTCATCGGACACGACAACAGCTCGGTCGGCTCCTTGGACACTCTCCTCTGACTCCTCGGGTAAGTCATCTTCGGAGGACATGGAGTCCTCATCTTCCAGCGCCTCCAGCAGGCGACGCGCGGCGGCGGTGGAGTTGGTCGGCATTCCAGTCGGCGCAGCTCCACGGAGGTCGTCGCTCTCCTCAGGGACGGTTGAAGGCGAAGGACGGCTGGGTGCAGTCATTGTTGGAGATGGAGAAGAAGATGAAAGGATTTTCGGATGTTTGG
Organism: Viola odorata; assembly: GCA_963691705.1. Classification (NCBI taxonomy): domain Eukaryota; kingdom Viridiplantae; phylum Streptophyta; class Magnoliopsida; order Malpighiales; family Violaceae; genus Viola; species Viola odorata. The sequence goes on along the minus strand of OY829538.1, from coordinate 77,595,948 downwards.
GTTCTTCGTGTACTGTGCGATTTTGATTTGGGAAGAAGAAGGAGAAAGGTTTTATGCTTTTAGCTCAGGTGGGAGAGGTTTAATTTGTACTGGATGTGAGAAGATCGTGTCAGAGTGGGAGAGAATATGCAGAGGTGGTGGTTTTAATTCCCACGCTGCCTAATTAATTCAATTTAATTGAATTTTAGAGCTGTCCGTTCCAAAAGCAATTAAATGACTTAATTTGGCAGAGCTGACACGTGTCCCACTATTTAAAAGAGGCTCTTCACACGCTAGGTAGTCTAGCTCTCAGTCTTGGCCAAGATCTCGGCCAAGACTACTTCAATTTCCCCACACTTAATTTCCTGCACAAAAACGAAAAATACCCAGAAATTAAATGTGACAAAAAAACAAATATTTACATCCTAAAATTTTAAAAGACACAAGGGTTGCCTCCCTTGCAGCGCCCTTATTTTAATTCCTAGGCTTGACTCTCAATTTTCTTCAGTTGTTTTGAGGTAGCTCGTCCACCTTTTCAGAGACTTTTTCTTCCTGAAAATTCTCAAAGAACAGCTTTAATCTCTGCCCGTTCACCTTGAGCTCGGCACCTGTTTTCTCATTCCTAATATCTACTGCACCATGTGGGTAAACGTTAGTAATAACAAAAGGGCCCTCCCAACGAGTTTGTAATTTTCCAGGAAATAATTTAAAACGGGAATTATAAAGAACTTTCTCCCCTGTGTGGAGAGGTTTTCCAATAATTCTCTTGTCGTGGTAAGCTTTCATTCTGACCTTGACAATCAACTGATTGTCATAGGCTAGGTCCCTCAACTCCTCTAGCTCGTGGAGTTGTAATTTTCTTTCTTGGCCAGCCTCATCATAACTTAGGTTGCATTTTCGTATTGCCCAATACGCTTTGTGTTGCAATCCTACTGGCAAGTGACATGTCTTCCCGTAAACTAGCTTGTACGGTGTCATCCCGATTGGTCCTTTGTAAGCCGTTCTACAGGCCCACAACGCGTCATCTAACCGCTGGCTCCAATCGCGTCTGTCTAGGCCTACTGTCTTGGCCAAGACTGACTTCACCTCTCTATTTGACACTTCGACTTGGCCGTTTGTTTGAGGGTGATAGGTTGTGGATACCCTATGTGTGATGCCATATTTCCTGAAAAGAGAAGTTAAAATCTTGTTGCAGAAGTGGGTTCCTCGATCACTAATGATCCCTCGAGGAATCCCAAATCTGTTTAAGATATTAGTTTTAATAAAGGAAATAACAGTCCTAGCATCATCATTTTTAGTGGCTTTCGCCTCTATCCATTTTGATACATAATCCACGGCTAAAATAATATATCTGTTGCCAAAAGAAGTAGGAAAAGGTCCCATAAAATCTATGCCCCATATATCAAATATTTCACAAGAAAGAATAAAATTCATAGGCATTTCATTTCGAGAACTAATGTTTCCCACTTTTTGACATGCCGAACAAGTTTTACAAAATAGAGCACTATCCTGAAAAATTGTTGGCCAATAAAAACCAGCCTCTAAGATTTTTAGGGTTGTTCTTCTCGCGCCAAAGTGGCCTCCACATGCTTGGGAATGACAGAATTCAAGAATGGATTTTGTTTCACTTTGAGGTACACACCTCCTTAGCAATTGATCGGATCCTATCTTCCATAAATATGGATCATCCCAAACATAATACTTACTGTCATGCTTGACCTTTACCTTCTCATAGGTAGTCATGTCACCATAGTGTTTACCTGTTGCTAGGTAATTCGCTATTTCAGCGTACCATGGTCGCGGGTTTGGCTGGAGTCTAGGCCTAGACTCCGGGCTAGACAGTGCGACAGAAAACAGCTTCTCATCTGGAAATTCTGCTTTGATCTCGTTTGTGTCTCCCTTTGCTAGGCAACGGCTTAGATGATCTGCTACAAGATTTTCCCTTCCACTCTTGTCCTTAATTTCCAGATTGTGCTCCTGCATAAGAAGAATCCAACGGATTAATCTTGGTTTAGCATCATGCTTAACCAAAAGATATTTCAATGCGGAATGATCTGAAAATACAATAATTTTAGTGCCCAATAAATAAGATCTAAATTTTTCCAGGGCAAAAACTATTGCAAAGAGTTCTTTTTCAGTTGTGGTATAATTCCGTTGGGCATCATCTAGCATCTTCGATGCATAGTAGATGACGTGGGGGTCTTTCCCTTTCTTTTGGCCAAGAACCGCGCCAACAGCAGCATCACTTGCGTCGCACATCAGCTCGAACGGCAAGCTCCAATCTGGTGGTTGGATGATTGGTGCTGTGGTCAGTCGTTCCTTCAGCTCTTCGAATGACTTCTTGCACGCTTCATTGAAGTCGAACTCCACCTCTTTTTGTAGTAACTTGCACATTGGTTCAGCCACCTTTGAGAAGTCCTTAATGAACCTACGGTAGAAACCTGCATGACTAAGAAAACTACGAACCTCACGCAAGCATGAGGGGTAAGGCAAGTTCTTGATAATGTCAATTTTGGCTTGATCAACCTCAATGCCTTTCTTAGAGACTACATGTCCAAGGACAATCCCTTGGTCTACCATAAAATGGCACTTTTCAAAGTTTAAGACTAAACATGTATCAACACATCTTTTTAAAATATTTTCTAAGTTATGTAAGCATTGGTCGAAGTCATTACCATACACGGTAAAGTCGTCCATAAACACTTCGATACTTCTCTCAACATACTCAGAAAATATGCTTACCATGCACCTTTGAAAGGTGGCTGGCGCATTACAAAGCCCAAACGGCATGCGCCTATAGGCAAACGTTCCAAATGGACAAGTGAACGTTGTCTTTTGTTGATCTTCAGGAGCAACGGGGATTTGGTGAAACCCCGAGTATCCATCTAGGAAACAGTAGTGAGACTTTCCAGTAAGTCTCTCTACCATTTGATCGATGAAAGGCAGCGGGAAGTGGTCCTTCCGAGTGACTTGATTCAGCCTTCGGTAGTCAATACATACCCTCCATCCGTTTTGAATTCTGGCTGTTCTTTGAGCGCCATCTTCTCCTTCGATCACTGTTGTTCCAGTCTTCTTAGGGACTACCTGCACAGGAGATACCCAATTACTATGTGAGATAGGATAAATAACACCCGAATCTAACAACTTAATTATTTCTTTCTTAACAACTTCCATCATAGGAGGGTTTAATCTCCTCTGGGGTTGCCGAATGGGTTTCTTATCCTCTTCCACATGTATTTTGTGGGTACAGATGTTAGATGATATCCCCTTGATGTCTGCCATCGTCCAGCCAATTGCCTCCTTATGTTCCTTCAAGATAGCTATCAATTTATCTTCTTCCACTCTTGATAACTTGGCTGAAATTATGACGGGTAGTGTGTCATCTAGGCCTAGATAGGCGTACTTCAAGTGACCTGGTAGGGATTTCAATTCTAACTGTGGTGCCTGCACAACAGAAGGTAGAAATTTAGGACTCGTTGATTGCACATATTGACAATTAACTACTTTTCTTCTTTTGTTGGCAGTCTTGCCCGGCGTCTTGGCCAAGATCGAGGCCAAGATCGAGGCCAAGACTAAGTCTTCTTCTTCTTGTTCGGCCAAACTGTCCACCATTTGTTGGAGTTCCTCTTGATCTCCAGTGCGGTCTTCTAGCTCTGGCAGTGTTTGAGTGGAAATTCCCCTGGTCAAAACATACTCAAGGGGATCGTTATGATAAATGTCAGCTATTTCTTCTGTAATTGGATCCAAAACATCCAAAAAACTAACACAATGCAAGTCGTTTGGGTGTTTTAAAGCATCTGAAATGCTGAACTTAATTGTTCTTCCACAAAATTCCAGAATTATGCTTCCTTCGAAGCAATCTATCTTTGCTTTTGAGGTCCTTAGGAAAGGTCTTCCTAATAAAATGTCAGTGGTACAAGATGGCAATTGAACATTCATCTCAACTATATAAAAATCAACTGGGTAGATAAAATCATTTACCATTACCAGGACATCAGTCACTACACCTTTAGGTCGGATGATTGTTCGATCAGCTAATTGTATCACCAAATCAGTCTCCTTCATGGTCCCAATTTTCAAGGTTTCAAATTCACTTAGAGACATTACATTGATACCAGCCCCTAAATCACAAAGGGCTTTCTCAATGATTTTGTTCCCTATTTGGCATGGAATTGTGAAGGTTCCTTGATCCTTGCACTTCTCCGGGAGTTGTTGTACTGCTGAAACGTTGTTGGATAAATTTATCCTTTCTATACCTGCAATTTTCTTTTTATTAGTGCACAATTCTTTAAGGAATTTAGCATAAGAAGGGACTTTTGCAATTAAATCCAACATTGGAATATTCACGGCTATTTTTCCAAAAACAGTCATGAAATCCCTCATTTCATCTTGTCTTTTTTCTTTTGAAGATCTCGGGGGAAATGGTGGAGGAATTTCTATGATCTCCTCCTTCTGTTTTGGCTTGCCCGAAACAGTATCTTCTTTTTCTGGTTCTGCTGTAACGGTAGTCTTGGCCGGAGTCTTGGTCGAGACTACTTCTGGTTCAGCTTTTTCTTCCTCATCCTCTTCCACATCTTCTGAAATGATTTTCTTTATTTCCTCCTCTGTCTTCGCTCCTTTCCTTTCTGGCAACACCACTCCACTCCTCAAACTTATAGCACTCACATTATGGGCTGGATTATTTACCGTAGTAGGAGGTAATTTTCCTTGATTTGCTATTTGAGTAATTTGCTTTTGCAGCTCCGCTAAGCTGGTCTGTGTTGACTGCATGTGATTTTTCTGCAGCTCCATCAGCTGCTTGAGCGTGTCCTCCACTGAAGGGCCAGTAAGCTGCAAAGGTCTAGGGGCAGGCGGTAGTTGAGGTAAAGGAGGTTGGTCTGGCTCTTGGCCTAGATTCGGGCCAAGATTCTGATTCTGAGGTCGTGGAACGAAATGCTGGAAGTTGATAGGAGGTTGTTGTTGCTGCTGGGGTACACCTTGATTCTGATTCTGATTTGGAGGGACTGGATCTCTCCATCTGAAGTTTGGGTGTGATCTCCATGCGTATTGGTTGCTTCCTTGGGGATAGTTTTGCATGCTACCTTGGTTCTGTGGATATGCGGTGTTGACCTGAATTATCTCTTCTGGGTGCTGGACCATATAACAGTTGTTGGTCTGATGGTCTTGTTGCTGGCATATCCCACATACCGTGGCTATTTGCTCTTGATTTCCCGAAGTCATTGAACCTGAAATATTAACAGAAATGGTTTTAATCATATCGGTTAAATCATTTAATTTTTGTTCAACATTAAGCGAATTTAGAGAAGAAGGAGGAGCATTTCTATCCGAAATGGTATTATTTTGGCAGTTGTCTGCCAACGTTTGGAGCAACATCTTTGCTCTTGTGACTGTTAAATCTTGCAATGCTCCACTTGCGGCTGAATCCACTTTTTCCTTGCAACTTGGGAGCATCCCATCATAGAAATATTGTATCATAGTGTTGTCTGCTACGCCATGAGTGGGGCAGACTTCTTGCAAATCTCTGAACCTTTGATGATACTCAGAGAAGCTTTCTCCGCTTCTTTGTTGTATAGCGGCCATATCTTTCCTAGCTATGCCAGCCTTCGTGGCATTCCAGTACTTGTTGAGGAACATGGTGGACATCTCAGCCCATGTGTTGATGGTATTATGAGGCAGACTGTAAAACCAGTTCTGAGCTCCCCCTTCTAGAGAGCTTGGAAAGGCCTTCAGCTTCGCCCTCTCCATGGTTACCGTAGTGGGTTTCATGATGTCACACTGAACATGTAAGTTTCTTAAGTGCTTGAATGGATTCTCGTTGGAATGGCCGTAAAACTTGGGGAGGTTGGCCACCATGTTGGTCTTTATGGACCAATCATTGGCCAATGGAGGGAGATTGATGCAGGAAAAGGTCTCCTGCTCAGCTGTTTTATTCAGCTCCCTCATTGTCGGTTTTGGTTGCTGGTCTGCCATGTCTTGGTCTGAATCTAGGCCAAGACCGTGGTCTAGACTATATTCTGATTCGGGGTTAGAACCTTCCGATCCGCTTTCTGCTTGGGCTGCTCTCAGTCGAGCTTGCCTCCTTAGCTGTGCTTCGGTCCTAGTGAGATTGGGATTGATGGGTAACAAATCTTGTTCTCTACTTGAGGACCTGGTCATCAACTGTCATAAAATAATAATAAAACAAAAACTACAAATACCGTTAGAGGTCCCCGGCAACGGCGCCAAAATTTGACCGCGCGTCGAACACGTCAAATATAAGAGTGAAATAAGTATGGAATTGGGGGTAGAAATACAACTTATCACTGTCTACAATGGTTTGTAGATGATGGTAAGAGGATCGTCCACAGAGACCTCTAGGAGATGTAATTCTTGAGTTGACTTCCTCGTCACTGAGTTTTGGTTGGTTGTTATCTGAAACTAAAGACAAAACAGAAAATAATGAAAACAGTTTAAAATATAAAATAGTATTGGCCGAAGTCTAGGCCAAGACTGCGGGCTAGATTGGGAATAAGTCTTGTGATACGGAATTCCAGGTAAGGGCGATGGGTGAGCTTGCGTTCTTATGCATCGATCATTGACCGAAGTATTTTCATCTCTTCTTCATAGTACTTCTATAGAGGGGAGGAACTCCTTTTCCCTCCTATCTTCCCTCCTCTTCAAACTACCTGGCGGGTACTCCCTCTCCTGATAATCCTAGCCAAGGGACACCTTGCTGGTTAAAGGGTTTATCCGTTTGACTGCTGTCTTGAATGGTTGCTCACCTCTTCAATGGTGCAGGGGAAGACAGTACCTAGGCTAAGTTCCTAGGTTGTCAATCTGGTCTCTGCCTATTTTACCTATTCTTCTAGTCTGCTCAAGACTAGTCACCTACTCCGTCTAGCCGACGGGTACTCCCTCTCCTTCTAGACTGGTTACAACTCTTCTCTCCTAGAGAACAAGGATGATCAAACCTTGGCTCTAGTGAGTAAGCGATGGATTAAGTTCAAGAATAAATAAATACAAAGAAAGAGATTGTGAAGAACGGATTGTGTCTCACGATTGCATTAAGAACTTCAGCTCATCACCCTTACCAAGAATGGGGTTTCAGTTACTCATACTCATGGATAAAAGATGAAGAAATTAATTTGCATAAATATCTTAAATCCGAAATTAATTCGGAGCAAGGTTTTTAACAATGGTAAACTAAGAAAGAAGAATTGCGTAGCTATCTCCTTGAGATCCATCCGGGACAGAGGTGAATAATGTTCAGCTAAAATAGCCCTAAGAACCTCTGTCCCAATCAAACTAAAACTCCTAAAATATCCTAAAAGATAATTACAATTTAATTGTTTATAGATGGAACTAAATCGCAATAAATAAAAGAGGGAGATCCCTTGCGGGATTCTACATCAGAAAGTCTTCCTATCCCTCTACAATTGCTGGACAGCTGCTACGTGCCAGCTGTGAGAGTCCATCTCCACAAATACTTCAATCGCTCCAAGCTGCAGTCTGATCGCAAAGGGGTCTTGGCCGAAGTCTAGGCCAAGACGATACTGGTAAGCGCACTGCGTCAGATACGAGCCTGTCTAGGCCAAGATCCAGGCCTAGACTCGAATAAACAGCTTCAGCTCTAACTTCGTGAATTCTTCTCATTCAGCCTCCAAACCAGACCTGATCAAATGTGGGAAATAAAAGGGAATATTAATAGAATTACTGTCCAAAATAACTAGAAAATGGACAATAAAACACGATGAAATGCAATGCAATCAGTACCCAAATAGTAAAAGACGGTTAATAAAACTAAGAGGAAGTATTATTTTATAATATTAATTGTGTAACTTATACTCCCTCCGGTCGCGTATAATTGTCGTTGCGCGACCGGGCACAGGGATTAAGAAACAACTGTGCTCTCCTGTGTTATGACCATGTTGCCCCTCATCGAACGCGCGTATTATGCTACAGTGTTCTTTCATCCTCCAAATCTAGCTCGCGGCCATTTCTCAATTATCCTCCCAATTCCCTCCCAAATTTTCACCCAATCTCATTCCTAAACCCTAACCCCTCCTAAATTTGAATAATTTCGGTTCAAAATTTTCAATTTCCCCCTTAATTCGTTGCTATCAGTCCACGATGCGAACTGAATTCCTCTGTTTCGCTTCCCACCCATCCTTCTCCATTTCTACGGCGCACACATTTCTACTACGATTTGCGAAGCGAAAAAAGTAATGGATGTCAACGGATTCGATCCTATCCATTTGTTCCACAACAACCCACCTGCGGCAGAGCAATTTCATGTAAATGATTGGGCTGTTGACCAGAACCCCCCAAATGGAGAGGATGCCAAAGTAGAAGAGGAAGAAGGATTGGGGCACGACAAGCTACATTTGGACGATATCAATGAAGCTTCTACTGGGCAACATGAGAACCCAACACTTGCCGATGGGCTTTCAAGTTAAGTGTATTTCGAACTTGTACTTATGACATGAAGTTGATAAATTTACACGGATTTTGCAATGATGTTGTGTTGTCATAATTGTAGGTGGTTCACTGAGAAGAAGAGAGCTCTATAATGAGGAGAGATTCGCAGCCTACAGTTTGCTTCTTCAAAGGAGTGTGAATGGGAAGCTGGGCAAGAACACAACACAGGAAGTGGCTGCTATTTTTCAAACCAGTCTTCGTTCAATTCAGCGGCTGTGGAAAAGAGGAAGGGAGTCGGACCATAATGTTTCGCGAAAAAGAGTCAAGAATTGTGGCAGAAGAAGGGTAGAATTAGACTTCAACAAAATTAGAGACATTCCTTTAAAGCATAGAACAACCCTCAAATCTCTTGCAACTACCTTGGGTGTTTCCAAGACTTATTTGATTTCGAAGTTGAAATCTGGAGAGTTGAGGCGCCACACCAACACCATAAAATCAACACTGACAGAGGCAAACCGAGTGGAAAGGATTCGTCACTGTCTTTCAATGGTTGATTCAAACTCCACTCCAGCTGGAAATACTTTCTCTGATATGCAAAATGTCATCCACATTGATGAAAAGTGGTTTCAAACAACAAGGAAGGTGCAGACGTATTACCTCCTGGTAGATGAAGATGAACCTGTAAGAGTCATTAAGAGTACAAATTTTATCCCTAAAATAATGTTCCTTGCAGCTGTTGCTAGGCCTAGGTTTGACTGTGATGGGAATTGTACTTTTGATGGTAAGATAGGAGTGTTTCCACTTGCGCATCAGGTTGCTGCTCTTAGGAACAGCTCAAATAGGTTGGTTGGAACTTTAGAAGTTAAAGCAATTCAAAAAATAGATAGGACAGTTATTAGGGAATTCATGATTGAGCATATTTTACCAGCTATTAAGGATAAATGGCCGAGGGATAGCCTCACGGAACCAATTATCATCCAGCAAGATAATGCTAAAACACATATACATGAGGATGATATTCAATTCCTGGCTGCAGTAGAGAGTGTAGGCTTGAACATTACACTGTTGTGTCAACCACCAAATTCCCCTGATTTAAATGTACTAGATTTAGGTTTTTTTTTAGAGCTATTCAATCCTTGCAAGAGAAGAAATGTGCAAATAACCTAAATCAATTAGTGGAAGCAGTTAGTAACTTTTTTTTGGACTTCTCTGTGGTGAAGGCAGATAGTATTTTCATCACTTTACAGTCATGCATGATTGAAATTATGAGAATTATGGGGTCCAATGCTTATAGAATTCCTCATATAAAGAAAGAACAGTTGGCTAGGCAAGGATTGCTTCCTCACAGCTTGTCATGTGATCCAATTCTGCTAGCAACTGCTGCTGCTAATCTTCCTCCATTACCTTGTAAGTCTGTGTGGATGTGTCATTCTTAGTAAATGTAATGTTTAATGTATATTGACATTTCCTTCTTATTGTTATGCAGAAAATTGGGTGGAAGCTTGCTTTCTTCGATGGATGGCAGATTTTTTGGGTTTGTTATTGGATATATTTAGATACGTAGCTTGTTACTGTAGGTGGTAACTCTAGTAATGTCACTTAGGAGTGAATATATTTTGGTAGGAGTCATTGTAATTTTACAAAACAAGCATCTGTTTGCAAGTGTTAGTAAATGTGAGAGATGTCACATTACTAACACTCATTAGGCAAGCAGATTATGCTCTGTCTTGGAAATACTAGTCACATATAACGGGGATTGCATTATGGTTACGAAATTCCCCTTCTAATTTATGCTGCTTTCATTGGGATTTTATGTTAGTGTGGATTGCACTGGTAAATGCATTGGGATTGCACTGGTAAATGCACAGTAATGTCCTGTTTTACTTACTTTATCCATGTTAGGGTTCTAGTTACGAGTAAATGCATTGGTAGTTTTGATTTGCATCCATGATCGCACTGGTATTTTTGCTTAATGCATTGGTTGTTAAAGAAAAGATAGGAGATGGATAGTGGTTGCACCTGTTGCGTGTTGTGCATATATGTATATTGATAAACCAACGCAGAGCTGTTGTGTGCACTGGTTCATAGGGGTTGCAACTGTTGTGTGCACTGGTTCATTAAACAGGTGTTGCATGTGTTGTTATTGCTCAATTTTTGACAGAGCATTATAGCGTTTGGTGTGTACATAGGGGTTGCAACTGTTGTGTGCACTGGTTCATTAAACAGGTGTTGCATGTGTTGTTATTGCTCAATGTTTGACAAAGCATTATAGCGTTTGGGTGAAGCAATGTGCCTGTGGTGGATTGAAGTGTAGGTTTTTCAGTTTTACTTTACTTCTAACAGTTACTTTGAGAAGGTTGGGCTTTGGTTGACGCGGTGAGAAGATAGGTTTCCAACTGCAACAAGGCAACTTTTTGTTGAGTTCCCAAAACCTATCTACTTACCCATGCATTGTGTCGTTCCATCAATTGCTTTATTAAATGAATCTAATCCTTGGTTTACCCTTGCTACCCCTTGGTAACCCTAATGAAATCCTATATATACCACCCTTTGTTTATGCAAATACCACCAACCTTTCACTACCATAACTTCTCGCCGCTATCATCTCATATCTCTTGCTCCGTTTCTCTCTCTCTGCATGTGTTGCACAATGGATCGCAATAGAAAGGCTGACCTCCTAGATCTTTCCCGCCTAGTCTCAAACCATCTGGAGACAGACATTGTCCAGATGGAGAATAGGGGTCTGCAGACCACAGCTGTTGTCGAAGAGTTTGAAGAGGCACTGGAGGAATTGAAGGCAAGGCAGGATGCTATACTGGAAGATGAGGAGGAGGAGGGCCTAGCACTGACTATAATGGAGGGCTATGGCAAGGCAATCAACCATCTCTCTCTCGCAATTACTCATTTGAAGCATAAGATAGATGGGTTGAATCTGGCCATTACATGTGCGAGAGATGCTTCGCAGGAAGTCAACAACTTTGGCAATGCCATTGCAGGCATCCCAACCATCCCTGATGCTGATGATTCTGACTAGTTAGGGTTTATGTAAAAAAAGAACTCCTTCCTCTATGATATCCACTCCTATTTCTCTATGTAATATGGAAGGGATAATAAATCAAATTAATGAAGTTTGTGTTTGTGTTGACTGTCTTTTGCCCTGTTCTTTTCCAATTTGCATAGACCAAACCCTAAGTAGATTCAATGCCAAACATAAAACACGTTGAATTGCAATGCAAAGCCAAACTGAAAGTAAATTCAATTCCAACTTCAGTACAATCTTACTCAAAGGCAGTACCAAGCATGAAACACATTCACTTGCAATGCAAAGGCAAACTGAAAGCAATTCAATTCCAGCATCAGTAAAGCAAGATGAAGACCAAGAACTTCTTCATCAAGTCAAGCAACAAACAGAGCAACAACAGACTACTTCTTCTTCAAATCAGCATCATTAAACAATTGGCAGGCAGATGGATTTAGATTAAAACCATTAGAGGAAATCAGTAGTGAGAACGGGGAGGCATAGGAACAGACCACATAGAAATCAGCATCATTAAAGCAAGATGAAGACCAAGAACTTCTTCACAATGGAGAAAGGAGAAGATGCACAATGTGGCAATACATCCAAATAGAGCCATCGAAATCCACTTATCCACCCATTGATGAATGCATGGCATGACAGATTAAGATAGAACAACAGCACAATATAGATAGTAAGGAGCAAACACTCAAGATCCACAAGTTCTATTCCAATAATAAACACAGTATATACAACCGAAGTAGATATCCCTTTCCTGAATACCACACCCCAATATACAATGGAAAATTTGGGTGGTTGGAATTGACACAGATCCTATTTACAACCTTCCACTTGACAACCACATCACCTAATGTTCATCATCAACCTAAGAATACTACATCCCTGGCATCGTCAATAGAAAGAGGGAAGTAACAGACGCAACATTTCAATGAAGCAAGGTTCCCAGGTTGGATCATGCAAAGTAAACATACCAGCAATGGGGAGCTTGTTGAGGTCGAAATCCCTCTCCCCTTTATACTTGGCTGCAAACAGCCTCTCCTCAACTGATGGTTCGTTCAAGTCAAATTCATGAACAACCTTCTTCGGTGTTGTACGCTGCCTGGAGTTCAAATCCCTGAAATCAACAATTGCTTCATCACGTGTCTCGTCGCCGGAGTCCTCCACAGTCTGATCAGCATCATCGGCGAGCTCGGCACCATCGGTGACCTCGGCACCATTTCCAATGGAATCTGGAACCACCGTGTTCATGGAATCTGGAACCACCGTGTTCATGGAATCATCAACTTAGGCTGTGGATTCCGGTTGAGAATCCTCCCAAGCGGCGATGGTTTCCATGACCCGATATGGAGTAGAAGTGAGGTTCCCTGATTTGAATCGAGGGGACGAAGAAATGGGGATTGAACTCTGATTGCAGATTGGATTGAAATCACAGTAATATATATGAGGTCGCAAATGATTGACGCCCCAAATTTCCATTTCCCACCCAAATTTTCACCCGATTCCCCCCTAAATTTCGAATGTAATTTGCTCAATTTGCACTGCAAACGCGTGAGAGAGAGACTTGAGAGAGCGAGGGGTAAATGGTCATGAACCATGGCAAAGATTTCTGGGAAAGCGAGAACGACAAGTATTGCCGACCGCGGTGAAGGAGGCAGAACGACAATTATACGCGACCGGAGGGAGTAATTTATTTCCTCGTTACATGAAAATCATCCTACGATTCCAAAATATTATGACAAATGCATATACGTAGTCGATACCTTTTATCCCGATTAAATCTAATGGTTCATATTGATCATCTCTTAGTAGAAACAATAATTTTCACTACATGCAACCAACAAACGTATAGCTCAATATTTTTCTACAAAACATGAGATAATTGAGTTTTGAGTTTCAGATACTTTGCTACTATCTTTCAATTGTTAGGAAAAAAACACATAATCAAAGACAGAAAAATAAGATGGACACAAGATTTACAATGTTCGGCAATTAACACTGCTTGTGTAAAGTGAGCTGCTCGATGCTCATACGCCTCATAGACCTAACCATATGCTCATCGGAAGCACGAAGTTGGTTCATTCTATTCTGCATGCTCTGGAATGAAGGAGCATCAACCGCTTTAGAAATTAGATCGTGCTGCGATGGATCCTCCGAAAAATTGAGGATAGCCTCCGCTGCATTATCCCTCAGCTCCTCCGACTCATCGTGTAACTATTCAATGAGAATTGGAACTGCACCTGCATCAGCAAGCGCAATTCGATCGATCTCAGCATGACTCAACTGAGCAATAGCCCCAGATACCTTCTCCCTAACTTCACCATTCCCCTCCATCAAAAGTTGGACCAAAATTGGAATCGCACCGGAGCTTCTCACAACTGAAACGGAATGATTGTAACCCGAAAGGTCCCAAAATACATCAGAAGCTGCAACTTTTGCCTCATCATCACCTTCTCTCAAAATTCTCACCAAGTGCTCAGCGATAGCAAGTGCATTCACTTCAGCAACAGCTAATATACAAAAAGCATCCTCCGCAATCTCCTTGCCAAGAGGATTAGGTCCTTGAAGAAGCTCAGCATATAAGGGGATAGCCCCGGCTTCAGCAACAGGTCTAATGAAGTCGATATGAGCCGATATAACAGCAAGAGAATTACCAGCAACAAGTTTCGTCGTAGGATCTCCTTCACGGAACAACTCAACAAGAACAGGTATCACTCCCAATTCAACAAGCCTGGACCTAGCACGTCTCGTAACACCAAGCAATCCTACTGCCTGGCAAGCTCTTTCCCTCGAAATCATGCTACCATGCCTAACCGCCTGAACCAGATACCTAAGCCCTCCTAAACTACTAAGCACCCTCCGAACCTCTCTCAACAATGCCAGCGTGCTCAAAATGTCAAGCCAGTACAACCTATCATCATCCATACAAGAATCTAACATATCAATAACAGTCTCCGACCCACCACCTCTAGCCACAATCAAGCAATTTACACTACCAAAATTAACAAGACACCAAACACACTTCATCAAAACCCTACGAAGATTGCCATCAGAACGCGGCAACAACCCTAATATAGACTGCACAGCACCAGATTGACCTATCTCAGTTGCCAAGGCACCATCTCCTTTACAAGCAATACACTTTAAGCAATAAGCTGCTGCTTGTCGAGTTGAATTACTCGTACTAGTATCGACAAGGAGACCGACAAGTACAGGTATAGTTTTTGACAATAAATGTTCTGGAGCATATTTTGAGAAATAGGCAAGCTTGACTGTAGCTTTCACTTACATAGCCTTACTACCAGAAGCTATAACACATTGATAATGACTTAAAGCCATTTCCCAATCTGGGTCTGTGTCATTAGCTTGTAATTTATCCATAATCTATATGTTTCACCATATAAAGAATCAAGAATCAAGAATCAAGAAAACCAATCAACAAGCGTGCTAAAGAGCCATCTTAGATTCTTACTTTATATGCAAATAAAGTACCAGAAGCTATAACACTTTGATACTTAGCCTTACTACCAGAAGCTATAACACTTTGATAATGACTTAAAGCCATTTCCCAATCTGGGTCTGTGTCATTAGCTTGTAATTTATCCATAATCTATATGTTTCACCATATAAAGAATCAAGAATCAAGAAAACCAATCAACAAGCGTGCTAAAGAGCCATCTTAGATTCTTACTTTATATGCAACTATACAAGAAATTAGTGATGCAACAGGAAGGAAAGACAATAAATACCCTTGTTCTTATCAGTTGGCTTGAATTGAATCATGGGCAGAACAGGATTTGGCGATGTTGTTAATCTGAATCGCAGGTTGGCCTGGCTGGTTGAGGTTATGTTCACTTACCAGATATGGAATTATGGATCACTGGTCCGAGGATGATGTCAGTTTGAGAGAGGCCCTGAAATGGCGTGACGAGGATGATGTCATAAATGTCGGCCTTCAAAACAATGAACAACGCGTCGTTCTTAGTCAATTTATTTACCTTCTCTTTATGTTCAAGTGTTTGACCCATCGTTCTACTCTATAAGATGCAACACCATATATTGAGTTCGGCCATATTAGGCACCAGCTACCAACATATTTTCCATCTCGTTGTAAGAGGTGTGTTCACCTATGCGACGAGAGACACTCCCTTCAAGGCCCGACCTTGATCGGGATTAATTTCTTGCGCAGAAAGGGTAGGAGAATGCGAAAAATGATAGTTAAAAGCTCAACCATAGTCATAACTAGTTTTAAACCATCAAACCTGTGGGGAAGATGGGAGATCACCGAGACAAGGGCATGCAACTGGAAATTTTAACCATTCGGAATATGATTTTTTACAAATAACACTAAATCAAAGATATTTGTTCGCCGGAGCTAGCCAAACATTGTGTATTAACCAACGGAAACGGGGAAAAAGCTTCTTTGCTCCGTCAAAATTGTATAACTAGAAAACTGGAACATCAACAAATAGAGATAAGCAAGAGAAAACAACTCCTCCTAATAAATAAATACCTAAATTGTCTCGGATGAAAAAAGAATATGGCACAACTATGAAGATCGATCGATCACGTTAACTAATTCAACACATACAAAATTTTGTCGGTTTTGCTGAGGCACCACAATAATCGCTAAGAGAATCTCCCCCCAGTTATTGAATCCTTCAATGAGCCAAACAAATTGTAGTTCGAAAATCAATCCAGTGGTCAGTTCAACTCAACCATTCACAATTCCGAAAGGGAACCCATGGCTTGAGCTTTATGTATATTAACACTGAATAAAGCGTTCGAGTACTCTACAGTTGGGGTGTGCAAATGGCAAAACCCTGCGTGATGATGAGACATCAATATTAGACAACTACGAAACGTGAAAAAACAATTGTCGACCACAATGATAATACGCAACTCATTGGAACAAAGCACTTCTTCCATGTAATGTGATAGGAAAAAGTGCGCAGCAGTACTAATGTGGATCGGTCAAAACAAATACTATTTTTCTCAACTGTGATACCGTGGATCATTTTTCAACTCTCCAAGAATAAAGAATCATGCTTCTGGGCCACAATGCTGAAAGTGGATGAAAAACTAAATTATACCCTGACAACAGATAGGCCTGAATCAAGCTGTAGTTTTACTAAAAAATCATGGTACATGAAGAAGCATTGGTATGTGGAAGCTTAGTGCTTGGCAAGAGCTCACGTCAAATCAACCCCTATCAAACAAACCCTCCAAATACAGCCCCTAACTAGCTATAAAGGAAAAGGTAGAAAAGAGATATCATGGACAATGGATGAAGGTAAGCATGCCTCATGCAGTAATTTCACAGTAAATTGAGCAAGTATTTCCATTACCCGGGTATTAGCCATTTTGCTGGACTTGTCGATGAATTTGCAGCATCCAGTCAACATAGCTATTTGTTGCCCCAATCTGATCCTCCACAAGATTACTAAGAAAAAGGTAGCCCTCTCTAGGCTGCTCGCCTTGTCTCACAAGATTGCACAATTGATAATATGATCTGTCGCTCTCCCTTATTCTATCAAGTATTGTCATTAGCTTTCTTGACATTGCAGTATCATGCTTACCGAACGTCACCTGATTAAGACGACAACCAACAAGGTCAGCTACAGACTTGGAAGTCTTTCAATGTAGTACAAGCAAAGGAATTACCAGCAACTACAGGGATTAGGGAAGGATATAATAATCTAAGAAAAAACAATGTTAAGTGGGAAAAGAAAGGCTATATTAGAACGTAATGCCGAAGATCATAACTGCCATAAAAATGGAGAGCATAAAGGATTCCGTAATTCACCTCAAAACATACTCAAATTGATAATGAATAAAATCCTACACCAACCTAAAGTTTGAAGCTATGTATGGTGATTCCATCAGACAAATCTATATACATCACAATCTTGGAATAACTTAGTTTAACATGGTGACTGACTGACTGCTAAACAAGTATTGTTTCTTAACTGCCAATAAATTAGTTGATTCACAATTTTTTTATTGTCACTATACAACTTGTAGTGTGCAAAAAAAAAAATTAAGAAAAATCATATGTATGCAAAAACTTGATACATTTACTAACAACATATCACTAATGTAGAACACAATCCAAGCTTATTGGTCTTTCATATAAGAGTTTATTGTGTACTGCTAGTTTTTAATGAAGTCAGTGGTAACTCAGTAATTTTTAGTTTAACAGGAAATTCTGGAATTATGGTTTTAATTTATAATGCTAGGTCCCAATAATAATGGCATTCAGTTTAGATCCAAATCTTAATTCCTTTTACACTTAATTTTAGCAGTCCTAATTTTAGTTCTATTAGGACTAATTTGGTCAAGTCTCTACATAAGCACATCGCTACTGTCAATAAAATTGGGAGTTCGGTTCTTTGAGAAATCAGACTGAGATTGCGCAAGACAATGAACCATTAGGTGTCTGGTGTGATGCATAGGATTAATCATTTCCTTTTGTTTAAAAATTCTCGTTTTGCTACACTACCCGACTACCGAAATTACTGCATACAGCCAGCAATCAACCTTCAACCAATCCTTAAACTATAAGATTGAATCCTTGATCAACTGCCAATCCCATCCACCTCAACCTTACTCCTTCAATTCACCCGATACTAGCAAGTATGCATGTTCATAACACAAAGCTAAATTTGTATCGTGTGAAATTTTAATTCAATAATAAAAGGTCCACAAAGGCAAAGGCTACAAAAATTGAATGAAGGCCTAGCTAGTTCACATGTGGCAAGATTACCCATGCAAAAGTTAATTTGACCAGAAAGGTCATAATTAGGATAAATCACCCCAGCTGAAGAGAAGCCATCTTACAAAAGTTGCAACTGCGGCGGAGTAGGTTAATATTTTCAAAACATCTTTAGGACAAATGACGGAATTCTTCCATATCCATATGTGAGTCTCTTCAGTTTTTCTCATTGACTAATGAGCTCATATTAAAATACTATGTATTAATGACCACATTGATACACGTCTTTGTTAGATCTCAAAAATAGATGAAAATATTTTGATCTTTTATATTTCTACTACAAACTTATATGCAAGGCAATTAGTTCTGTGAATGCCACCTCTTGAGATGATTGCTTTGTTATTGTCTCTCTGAGGAATATATTCATCTTTACGTTTAAATAGAGGTACGTAATAGGCCTATCTTCTCTAAATTTTATGGTCAAATTAAGTGACTTCCTAAATGAACCTAATATAGGCTGTGATTTTTTGTTCCCGCCTCCTTAGGATACAGATGCATGATCCTATCGAACAGAGTAAGGTTGTATATAGGCTGTGATTAAAGGAAAAAGATTGTGATAATGACATAAAATATAATAGGTAAATTATCAAGTAATCATTTATCTGAAAACAAGTGGAACGATAATGTTGCATACCTTTGATAGCTCAGCAGCAGCATCTGGTCCAAGGAGATTCATGATCATATCGGGCGAAAGCATTTTACCAAACCACAAAACAAACCGAAAACCATCATCATACAAATATAGGCCTCTTGAATCTAAACTCTCCATTGACAATGGTAACCTTTCCATCTTTTTAAACTCATCAGCATGAGTGGACGGCTGCATACATTATAACAATGCATCATTAAAGTCATACAGAATATCAGAAATACAATTGAATGCAGGAAATTGCGTACCTTCAAAAGATGATCATCAACTCGAATCAAGCTAGGATATAAAAGCTTCAATAAGTTTTTAACAGGCAGTGCCATCATGGTGAAGCCAGCGGCAGAACGCTCATCAAGCTGAACATCAGCATATCCTCCACGCAAGGGTGTTGATTTACAGAGTGCTAATCCATACAAAATTAAACACTTTAAGGATTCAGGATAAATTATCCTGCTGGCCAATCGGTGTTGCACAGCATAGAGATTTCGGTATTCTCTGAGAGCTTTTACAATCCTTAGCTGTACAAAGCTTCGTGCATCCTCCAGCTTATGAGACAGTGTTTTCTCTATAGCTGAAAATTAAAACCTCTCCATTAGCAAAATGAGGGAGCTCATCTCAGTATCATATCTAGAGTCTTAACTACATTCAACTTTAGACCTACCCTGCCTGCAAAACACAGAAACAATGGCACCAGTATCAGCCTGGCAATACATCTCCCCCAAATTAGAAACCACTGGCACTGCTGCAGTGTGTACTCTGATACGCCTCTCTCCACAAGATGCAGTATAACTATTTGTCGTTAAGAATACAAGCCATACATTCTTTTATGGGCAAAAAACACTACTAGACCAATTTAAATATTAAGAAAACTATCATTAGGGGTGAAAAGCAAAGAGAACAGACTGTAAGTCCAGTACACCAGTCAGGTCGAAAGCAGGAAAATTTTACATTACACTATATCTGAATATCTGTGAGCATAAACCTCAGAGTGAAAGGAAGAAAGAAAGAAAGCGTATCAGGGAACCCTGGAAGATTAAATGAAACAGGCACTCCTGGTTCTTCTATCTTAAAATGAAAAGTAGAAAGTAAGATCCTAAAGCTTCAATTTTTGGAATAGGCTCATTACCAAATAGTCAAGGGTCCCACTAGCGACTTGGATGTACTATAAGAAATAACTACTCATTATTTATTAGAAACCAACAGTACTAACAGCTTCACATCACATCTGTAAGTACGATGATTAATCAGGGTTATGTATTTACATAAAAAAGGATACAGCAAAGCAACTTGAAAATACACTGTTGGAGTGGTCAGCAATGTCTCCTCAAGGCCTAATTGCATTGCATACGCTTTATCACAATCAACAGATGGCAGCGCAATTAGATCAGTGGATCTTAGCATGAAGTTCCCATGATAAGATGTAAATCGAACCCCTATGAATACAAAGCAAAAGAGGGGGGAAATCAGCTCCTCCAAAACAAAAGACATAATCAAGTAAAACATTTCACATGAGCATTTGTCGAAATGTAGACTGTTCCAAAAGAATGCATAAGTTAATGAACCTTTTCCGCATCTTATCCGCATAACAGCTTCCCAGGCAGTTTCCCTTGTCAGATCTCTAGCTAACTCTCGTTTCAACTTTTCTCCATGGTTAGATGACTGGAAACCTGGATAGTAGTACACCTGTCCTCCAGTGTATTTCGCCAGAGTTCCTAGAGTGTAAATAATTTATACCAACAATCAACATCCATAGAGAATTTTATGCCAATAACCAATATTCAAGGGATTGAGTTTACAGCTCCTGTAAACTGTGATTCAAGAACAAGAAGTTGAAAGTACCAGAAATGAGGGAGAAAAAACAAGGAACTTTAGCACAAAAGAGGGAAGAAAAGCACATCACCATCAAAAGAAACAATTTAAAACCAACTAAGGACATAAAGAAGAACCATCAGAGTTAAGGAAATTTAGGGGAATCTTTGTATAGCATGTCTACCATTTAGCCAATCACATAATGAACCATATTTACACTCAAAAAGTTTCCAGTCCATTGTCATAAAAGTGTCAGAAACCACAAAGCTGAACATCCCAAAAAAAAAACTGTTAAAATGTTATATCAACTATCCTCCAATCAAAAGTCACGTTCACTTCAAAAGAAATAAATGCCAGAAGATAATAAATAATGCAATTGTCTCAGGAAAAAAGGGATAGGCAAAATGAGAAAAGCTGAAATGCTATGGTTACAATTACCACAAAACTTGTTGGAAGAAGACTGTAGCTAAGTTTGACGTTCAATCAAGTATTAGTTGATCCAATGAAGTAACATGAAGGGAAAGCTAGGAAAAGAATGTACCTAAGGAAGCTATATCAGTGTATTTGTCACTGAATGCATATATATTAACTCCTATCTGGTACTTGGTAAAATCAGCAGCCATCTGCTTGTAGAAAGGATCTTCTGCTATTCTTAAGGCATGCTCTTTATCTGTTCCATAAACACGAGGATCATCTCCACGCAACTTTAACCGACCAACACCAAGAGAAGGCATTGTATTCTGAAAAATCAGCAGTTTTCCACCAAGTTGGCTCTACAAAGAGGGAAAACACAGAGTAGGGGGGTGGTTATTGCAAATGATACTGATAAGCAACTATCTCAGAACCACACAAAGCAACCTCACTTTGGACAGACAAATGAGAGAGAGATCCTAACAAGTATCTGATGACAGAAAAGAGTAAAGGAATGCTTTATTATATTATCAAAAATTAACCAGGATGAGAAATGCAATTAAAGTTTTCATTGTGTTGGGTCACTAAAAGTTTCACATCTTAAGACTGAGTACACAATTTATAGACCAATTAAACAGACAGGGAACAACAATATATATGTATAACAACAACCAAGAACCAGTATTTTGATACTTGGCTGGCCAGTCACACAATAAATCAATTAATTAAAAGCACCAGATCACTTTTTAAGCTTGAAAAATTTACACCCCAAATCCAACTAAAACATGTTGACCTCATTGGTGAAATTATTGAACTGGTCGGCCCATCTGCTTGACCAACCCCCGTATGTATCAAAAACCTTTAGTTTCATTTAGCAAGCAATAATAGCACATCTACATGAAAATAGTTTCTTTCACCCTGCATGTTACACCAATAATACCCACTTGAACTTTGTAGAGCCCACCAATAAATTGACACCCCTATATTACTCAGCCCCAACACTATCCACCCTAATGGTGAAAGAAACTATTCATTGACAGTTGTGTTACTAAATATCATTGTCAATTTATTATCCTATGATGGTTATTTCACATTGAACTTTGTAGAGCCCACCAATAAATTGACACCCCTATATTACTTAGCCCCAACACTATCCACCCTAATGTTGAAAGAAACTATTCATTGACAGTTGTGTTGCTAAATATCATTGTCAATTTATTATCCTACGATGGTTATTTCACCTTGAACTGAAAAATATATCATGCAAGTTTTAATTGCACATACTACTCCAATCAAATTATAACAATCATCTCAAATTACTCCTAGAATATTTAACCCGAAAAGCATCAATAAGAAAAAAGATAAAGAAACACACCATAATCATAAATGCCGCTTTAAGAGCAGGACCGAAAGCAGATTCCACATTCATGTTGTCCTGGAACATGGAGGGTAAGCTATCTAGAAATGTTTCTACCACACTTTTAGACTCGGACAAGTTGACCAGAAGATCATCAGGAAGAGGAACAAATATGTCATCCAGGTCCGAAACCACCATCATCTGAGCCTGTGTCAATGATGACTACACCAAAAGAAAAGCATGAGTTATCAGCCCAATATTGAAGTGGCAATGTTAAAGGGAAGCTAAAGCATCTTAGATCGTAAAATTACATGTAGTAACACCACTTACCTTCATATTGTAAAAATGCACTGTGCTATCATAAGTGATAAACCCAATCTGTGTCCTGGGGTAGCCAGGTAAATCATCCAAACAAGAT
Source organism: Viola odorata (assembly GCA_963691705.1). Lineage (NCBI taxonomy): Eukaryota > Viridiplantae > Streptophyta > Magnoliopsida > Malpighiales > Violaceae > Viola > Viola odorata. The sequence continues at coordinate 77,573,119 of OY829538.1, read as the reverse complement.
CTGATAGTTTGAGCCACAACCTACATACAGAACTCAAAAGGTCAATCACATTTCTAAAGGTAAGGGAACACAGAGACAGCCACAAGCTGACTTATTATCATATCAGGAAATTTTTGTTGTCCATAAAATAAGAAGCAAGGACCCAACTATTTTTCAAATGTCACCAATAAGAAGTCTTGTATGAAGGAGTGATCAAGATTTATCAAGCTATCCCTTCCGGAAAAACATAAGTTTACTCCTTTCCCCCAGGACCTACACTCCCCCAACCATCCACAGCCTGCGCCAAGATCCAACCATATAATTGCACATATATATATCACAAAAGTGACTGTGTTCCTTGACATAAGGATGCAAGACGCAGATACTCACACCCAACATGCCCCTTTCCCACACCCACCCACTCCAAACCCCACTTAATATTCTATTCGGATTCAAGTAACTTTAAGGGAAAAAGCACAAGAAATTGGAGCGTGCTGAAATCTGATGCATGGTATTCATGTAGTACAGAAAGTAGGTTACACCAACCAAATGGTCATGGCAAGTTTGAGATAACAGGAAATTAGTGTCATCTCATCAACCCAAAAAATGGTGATGGGCTTTTAGTGTACCCATCACATCCACTGTAGTCACTTTCTTTGTTATCATTTTTCCCATAACAAGACAAGTCTTTTCCTAGCACATCAAATATATTAGGGCTATAAAGCAAGATTGATTGGAGATTTATCCTGAAAAAACTCACCTCGAGCATACCACTTCTGCTTGCCAATACCGAAACATCGATGAGAAAGAAATACAGAGGTGGCATGGGGGGGCGCACCATATACTCAGTAGGAGCAACAAACTCCACACTACCCTTGGTAAGCTCAGGTCTCTGATCCAAATCAATTCTTCTACCAGTGGCATCTAACTGGGCAAAATAATCACCAGGAACTGAAAATGAGAGTTAAAATCAGATTAGTCATTAGACGGACAGCCACGCTATAAACCTGAAAACTTTAACAGTCCATGCCCAATATAGGGGAAGAAAGTACACAAAAAATCCACAAAAATAAAATTTATTAGTGGCATCTAGATGAGAACAAAATAATTAAAATGAAAAAAATGAAACAACAAAATAGATGTCAATCTCTAGAGGTACAAAAAGGAAACATAACGAAAACAACATGAAAGAGCTCAGGTCAAGAGCTCATGACTGTGAAACTGTTCTGTGTTTTTGCAAATTTCTCAGGGATCATTGCTACAACAACCTTAAGATCTCATAGATCTTAAATTGCACAGTATTCCCAGCATAAGAGCATCAAAATCATTTTACAGAGCAATAACATATATATAGTAATCCTATTAAGCTGGAAATTATAAACTCAAAAGAGATCAATATTACATCAATTGAATAAAAAACAGCTTTCTGTTATGTCACGTCACAAATATATAAATAAATTAAACAAGGTCAAAAGCCTTGGAGCTGAGATTCGAAGGGTAACCCCCCCCCCCCCCCCCCCCCCCCCCACCCACAAAGAAAAAAAAGAGAAAATGAGGCTGCAAACAGAATTTTCTCATAATATGATGGAGGAAAAGAACAGATTTTTCTCATATGTACAAGGAAATAGCATATATCATATGATTAGTATCTGAAACATCAGATGCAGTCAGACATACCATCATTAAGTAATGAACATATATTGCATCGCCATTTTCTTCCAACATCCGTGAATGTTACATATGGATTCACATATGTGCGACATCTTCTACAGCGAATAATTCCGGTTGAGATAAAATTAATTACTGGCACCTCCTCCTGAATAAATAATAAAATACAAATGTAACATAAAATTTCAATAAGTGCCACTCATTATAGCATGTCCAGCCCGTCATTGACTTTGAGAGAGATACTAACCCCATCTGGAGCTTCAGCAAGAGGAGTAACAACCGCTCCTAAAGGTAAATGCCACCTTGACAACAAGGACTGTGAGTTTGGTATGGCGCTGGTGGTAAACCGCATGTATCTACTTTCACAATTCATGGAGTGTGGCTCAACCATTTTAGCGGGCTCCACATCACCATCCAACGGCCTTGGCAATGCTTTAGGATCAAGTCCAGAATCAATTGATCCAGGAATTGAACCGACAGAGAGTGACTTGAAATCTTCCGCCAAGCCTTGGACTCCCCCAATTGGAGGCAGGGAGCCCGGGTGTTGTCCATAGGGGTTTACTGCTGATGGAGCTCGAACAAACCCTCCTTGCTGAGGAAATGGTTGAGACGGTATTGGTGCAGGCGCTTGAAAGTTTCCTTGTTGGGTTTGAAAAGGTGGTTGTGTAGGAGGACCTTGTGAAACTGCAGTTGACTGTTTTATGTATCCTGGTACAGGTATTTGCTGCACAGGAGCTCTGGGAGCATTGTAAGATGGATCCCCTGGAGGAAAAGATGCAGGAACGTTGGGTCTGGGTGTGAAGAATGATGGATCTGATGATGGCCGAGGCATGATCCCACTTGATGGGAAAGCGGCCCCTGGCACTGCTTGTGGACGAAATGGAGGCTGCAAGGGCCCTTGACCAGCAGGAGGTTGAAATGATGGTTGTCCAAAAGGGGGAGCACGAGCAGGTGGAGCTTGAGGCTGAGATTGAAACGGTGGTGTTGGGAATTGCTGGAGGGATCCAACAGCAGATGGTACATAAGACGTTGGAGGAGTAGACATGGAAGGATTAGGTCTAAGACCTGGAGGTGCTGCACCAGGTGTAGGACCAGAAGATGCAAAAGGCATGCTTGTCTGAGGTGCAGCTTGAGTAGCTGGCCTAAAGCCAGAGGCTTCTGGTCCAACAACAGGGCCGGATGCTGAGAATGGTGTCACAGGAGGTGGACCAGCAGCAAAAGGTGAAGAAGATGGTCTAGCAGGAAACATTGGACGACCAGGATTTTCAGTCCCCATTGAATTCAAACAAGATTAACTGGCTCAGTGGTTATCACTAGGCTTTCATAACTTAAATCACCAAACAAGCCTGCAACAAAATAAATTGCAATAATTCATAATAGTCTCTACAAACGTTCATGACAAGGCAGCCTAACTGATACTAAGAGCATCTGGGATGAGTAACAACAGCATAAACCAATGACCCAATAACATGAATTCGTTCCTGATCTAGTTTCGTGGCATTCAATGGTAACAGTTGCGTAAAACAAACAAAGAAACACATTCCACTGAGTTATAGTCTTCGAAATAAATTCCACAGCTTAAGATGCTCCCAGTTACAGAGAAATCTAAGTTTGTTAATCAACAGTAAGACAGAGTACCTTAATTTCGGAACTTCGACGATCAGATCGAGGGACGAACAGTTAAACCCTAGTGCTACAATGAAACAAAAGTCATTCAAATTGCGGATGGATCGATGTTGAATTCAACTGCTTTGATCTGACGAAAGAGGGGCGGGAATTGAGGATTGATGAGATGCAGGAGTTGTGGAGTGGAACCCCAGATCCGATCCAATCCAATTCAAGCAAAGAAGAATAGAAGGAGAGAGTGCGACGGGAGAAAAAATATAAACAGCTAAGCTAATGCACGGAGGTGGAGTGGAGATGGTCTTTCTTTAGAGTTTGGAGGAGACGATGGATTAGACCCCAAATCGTATTTGAATTAGAATTCAGGATCCGACCGGACCCATCTTCCTTTTTATTTGTTCTTTCCTTTTCTCCTCAATTTGTTTATGTTAATGTTAATTATTCCTGACAAATATTGGGTTAATTACCGTAAAAAAAAATCATCTTTATTTTTATTTTTTATTTTTGCTAGAGCAAAAAAATCAGGTTAATTACAAAAATGACAATTTCATATACATTTATTTATAATATTTTTCTACCGGACGGAGAAAAAATTTAAACACGTAATTTTATTAGTACTTTATTATAATAAATGACTAATAAATTGCGCGTCCATTTGCATTTACCAGTAGGCAGAAACAATAATTGATGCAACACTAGAAATAGAACTAATGATTAACCATTTTGATTTTATACCAAGTGTTGAAATTCAAAACAATGGCCTCAAAAGCTCACAGTAAGAACAAGAGAGGATGTTTACAAGTAGTTTTTCTGCTCTCTAACTAATTCGAAGTGTTTGTTACGTTTTTTCACCAACATAACTCATCTGAGTTTCAAACCCGGGTTTTGCTTCTCTACTGACTCAGATGACTTCCTCATTGGATTGACTCGCCTCCGATTTGAAAACTCACTTGTCAAAGAATAGCTGCAGACTGGCTTACAATGGTCAAAGATGTTCTTATATATCTATAACAAGGAGAAGCAAGAAAGATGGTTGGATTATAACCATGACCCATGGACATGCCAAGTCATAGAATCCCACAAAGCATTCATAAGCAACAAGACCCTACATAGAAAGTGTGTTTGCATGGTAACCAAGCCCTATTAAACAACCCTATACTTCCAAATGATGTCCAAACAAGCTCATTCTGCCCCGTGGCTTTCACAAATTCGGCAACCACAATGAGCTGGTAAACCTGCAGCATAAGAATACTAACTAATTAGTGGAAGTGAAATATCATAGTAGCAAATGAGAACATTCAACTAGTTACACTGTAGATTTTACACGGAAATCCATAAAATTAGCAAAGCAAAACCGTCACCATCTTGGTTGAGACCGGCCCATTACTCTGTCACCTATTGGGCCCAATTCAAAACAATGGATTCGAGTTCTTTTCCATCTTACGCATTTCGTAGGCCCAATATCATTATTAGTAAACAAATTTATAAAACTAAGTGCGCGACCGATATGTCCTCTTCACTCTTCAGTAATCAGTACGTTGGTCATGAATTTCTCTATTCATTTGATTATCTAATTGGTAGTAAATCTATCCATAGAAATTCAGATCTAAAGTTACATTCCATCTTCATTTATCAACAACAAACAAAAAAGATCGATTCATAGTGATGTGCAAAAATCGATTCATCCTTTTATCTTTAAACAATTAGGTTAGATAGTTAAATCAGATTTACGAAACATTAGTACGGTATTAAATTAGATTTATAGTTCAAGAAAAGTTAATATTATTATCCTTTTACTGAAAGCTGAAAAAAGCTACGTACGCGGGACTCGAACTTATTAATACATTGTAGTACTTTATTATACTAATGAACCAACCATAGTACTCATCCAGACCACTTTAATTGACTTTCTGAAACAGTAACATTTAGTAAAGCAAACACTAAAAAGTCAAGTAAAATGTACAGTAACATTCCGTAAAAAAATGACAATTAAAGTGGTCCGGATGGAGTATTTTTTGGTTTACAAAAATATAATAGTGCTACGTTTTGAATTTTGTTTTCATGAATAAAATTAATTATCAATTGGTAGAACCTTTTTTTTCCGGTGTGGATATACCTATAGCCTATAGGACATACGGCCCACTTGTGGGGCCCAGTATGGAGATTGGAACAGAGTTAGTGATGAATGAACATCAAGGTCAATTATCCAACGGTATATAATTAAGTGGAGTCTTAAACCCTTAATAGCTCCTTAAACGACAAAAAAAATTCTATATAATAACACGTTTGTGCCACCCTCGACGTTCACTTGCCGGCATGTGCACATTTAAAAATCAGAAGTCCTAGATAATAACATTGGAATTTCCGAATTATGATTATTAAAATACCAAATAATATTTGATTAATTCGTGAAATAATAGTTATAATTTTATGAATTTATTAAATGTTCTACTACTCCATGCTGGGTTTTGTGCATAGAATGGAAAGAAAAGAAAAGAATAGTTGCAGTTTTGAGGCTGAAATAATCAAAATCGAGAATCAAGGAGAAAATATATTATAGCCTTATTTCTCTCCCAACATTGTTAAAAATATCTTTGAAAAATGATATTCCAAAACTGAGGGATTTGAAAATGATTTTTCTTTTGAAAGGGTAGTAAGTAATGTAACTGCCCAGTTCCCTGATTTTGATAGTGGCTTTTCACTATTTTTAGCATATTTATTTTGAGTTCTCTCTCTTTTTCCTCTTCTGCTCAGTAGTAAAAGACAGTTTCTTTTCTTTTCTTTCTCTGTTTCTGGAAAAAGAAGAAGCATTGCTGATATATAGAAATATTAATTTCAAGAAAAAAGAGACTTGAGTAGAGAGCTTCTTCTTCTACTTGCCAGCTTTTGCTCCAAGAATTTATTTGGTGGGTATGTTTGGATCTTTTGTTTTTCTTGCTCTCCTTCATTTCTTGGTTTTTCTGTAAGAGATGCAATTTTTGTCTGTCGAATTTATCTGCAAAATTTGAGGGTTTTTATCCGTTTTAGTCTTTTGATTTTGTTGGTGTCTGGATTGAAAGAATGAGGAGTGATTGTGTTTAAAATGAAGTTAAAGTCTTGGCATTTTTAAGTTTACATGAGACTTCAAATTGGCCTGCAACACCTGCAAACTGTGTCAACCGCGACATGGTATTGTTTCCTTTTCATTTTTCTTTTTCTAATATTAAGGAGTTATGAGAATTTTCTTGAAATTGTGTTTCTTTTCTTTTATTATATAATTGAAGAATCTTTGTTTCCTTAAAAATGTCTTGGTGATTTTAACGCAAAGAATTCTGTGTTTTTTTCCAGATTTGGTAAAGAGAGTGTATTTATTGTTTTCTAGGTAAATCTAATGCTGCATTTCCTTTTATGGATAAGCTTGAAATGATACTAAAAGTATGAATCTTTAGGCCAAGCAGTGAACTTTTTACTTTTTAGGTGCCCTATTTGTTGAAATCATGGAAAAACTTAGACTGGTCTCTGACAAGAATCTAAAAAACCCTAATTTTTTTTGTTTCTTTTGTGTTGTTGGATTTTACTGGATCTGTAACTTATCATGGGAGCTTAGATTCTGTACTTACTTTTGAGTTTTTGACCTTATGTGCCATATCTATTTTTGGTACTTGCCCATCTTTTCAATTTTCTTTCTTTTAATCGGTTGTTGTTATTGTGTTTTCACCCTTCTTTTTGTTGATTTCCAGTGATAAGACATACAATTCTGGATGAAAGATGGATTTTTCGGAGCCGACGAGAATTTTGTTTGATAGAATCAAGAACCTGGAACCAGACAATGTTGTAAAGATTCTAGGCTACCTTTTTTTGAAAGGGTATGGTGATCGAGAAAGGATTGCTTTGGCTATGAGTCCTGATAGTGTTTTTGAAGAAGTGATTTATACTGCTAAAGCTGAACTAGAATTCCAGCTTAAATCTGTGTCGTCGCCAATCTCACCGTCGTTGAAGTCACCACCAGTGTCAGAACTCCATTCGCAGTTCGCTTCTTTCTCGCCTCCATCCCTGCCGTTCTCATCCCAATCTGCCTGTCGTGTCCCCTCTCACTATTGGGATCATCAAGCTGTTCCTGCTGCTGCTAAGCGTAATCCTGACTTTGTGCCTGTCGGTTATGCAGATTCGGTCTTGGAAACCCAAAACCATGCTCAATTCTTGGGTGTAGATGATCAGATTGAGCATGTCAATTTCAGAAACACAGGGTTCTCGGGCGATTATTTCTGTTCGGATGCTGCATTGGGTAGTTTTAGTTCAAGGGCAGGTCGACGCCATTTAGAACGTAACGAGTTCTCAGTTAAGACTTGTCACTATTTCAAGAAGGGTTTTTGTAAGCATGGGAGTAACTGTAGGTACTTCCACGGACCTGTCTCGGATGGCCTTCCTCAGTTACTGGATTCTTTCAGTGAAGACCATCTTTTCTCAGCAGGATCACTCAAGAAGCTGGAAATAGAAATCGTAGAAATTCTGAAGTTGAAGAAAGGAAATCCGATATCAATTGCAGCTCTGCCAATGATATATTATGAGAAATATGGGAAGCTTCTTCAAGCAGAAGGTTACCTGACAGAGAGCCAGAGACATGGTAAAGCAGGCTATAGTTTGACAAAGCTTCTTGCTAGATTGAAAAACAGCATTCGGCTAATCGACAGGTAGATTTTATAGTAAGACTTTGTTGCAGCTCGAAAATGCTTATTTCATGAAGTACTTATCTACATACTGTTTTCTGATTTGAGTGGCAGGCCTCATGGACAGCATGCAGTAATCTTGGCAGAAGATGCTCCCAAATACATGGACTTGGAGGGTAATCATAACGGTCCTGGCTCGATTGTTAGTGGATCGCGACAGATATATTTGACATTTCCGGCTGAGAGCACTTTCACTGAAGATGATGTCTCCAACTATTTCAGGTAATAATTTGGTCATACAAAAATGGTTTACCTCTGCTTTTCAGTGTTCATAAGTCTTACATCAGCTGAATTTTTGTTTGCAGTACTTTCGGGCCGGTTGAGGATGTAAGGATTCCCTGCCAACAGAAAAGGATGTTTGGTTTCGTAACCTTTGAAACTGCAGATACTGTCAGGGTGATTTTGTCAAAAGGGAATCCTCATTTTGTTTGTGGCGCTCGTGTTCTTGTGAAACCTTACAGAGAAAAATTGAAGCTCAATGACAGGTAAAATTTGTCCGTTCTTCTGCATGCGTAATTGGAGCTGGTATTCTGCCGATATGTATTTGAATTCGTTTTCCTCTCACACCTCGATTTCGTTTTGGTGTAGAAAATATCATGAGAGGATTGAGCCTGGGATGTACTATTCTCCCAACTATGCAGACATGGATGCTGACTTCCAGTCGTGTGAGTCTGATCTTCTGTAGTTTTCCTCGTTAGCATTGGAACCATTGTTAGAAATTAGTAAAGAAGCTAAATTTGGTTTCAATGAAAAAAATGTTCTTGAGTAAGCCAATGCTATTAGTTCCAATTCGTAAGACTCATCTTGTAGAAATTTGTATTTCCTATAGTTCGGAGACGGTATGAGACCTCGAGATTGCTGAGAAGGCAGCTCATGGAAGAGCAGGAACAGGTTCTGGAATATGAGAGAAGGCGTCTTGCGGAGCTGCAGGTAGCATCAAAACCTAGTCAAGGTTATTTTGACTACTCTACTGATAGCCTGAAATCCTCGGAAGGTATGTGGATTCTGCATCATTTTTTCTCATACTACGAATGCACAGAACATTAATGAGGGGCACATAATGTGACTTGTTGTCTGCAGATCATGTTAGGTATCTGCTGGAAGCTCTCAACCCTGACTCCGGAAATGATAGTAGAAACAGGCATTTACAGACCAGTTTCACAGACCAAGACAGGTATAACTCTCATCCCCTAACCGAGAGGGCTTTTCTCGACTGAGCTCATGGTCTTATCTATCTGACATCATCATTTACTTTACAAACTGCTAGTACCGACAAATTCATTGGTCAATGCTGAATATTATCATTGTTTATTGAATCCTGCAGTGAAGGATTTAACCTACCGGAGAGCCCCTTTGCATCTTTGAATAACTAGCCATTTCTGGCATCTAATAGGTTCGGGAACACGTACGAAATATAGAGTTTACGGGAAGAAAAGGCAACATCTTTAGTTTCGGTCCTAACTTATTTGGTTGCAGCGAGTGGTACATAATGGCTAATGAAGAAACAGGAAGTGTCGGATCACTTTCTTAGGAGTTCTCTTTTCGTGTCCAGAAACCTAAACTCGGGTTCAAGGAAGTAGAGAGCAGAAGAATGGTTGATATACAGAAGTACATGTAAGAAGAAGGGGTTTAAAGGTTTTTTTTAAGGTAGCCTTACTCTCATATAAAGAAGGCAAGAAGCCAGGATTTTATCTTGTAGGAATCAAAATGTAATTATTAAGTTTTTTACCTGAAGATCAATGAATTAGGACACATGGAAAGTCTTCCAGAGAAGTTTAAGTAATGTTTAAAGTCTCTGTGTAATGCACAGTAATATATTATGAAATAACATCAACAGATTTTTTTACCATTTTTCACCAATAAAAGTAAGAACAGTTGTAATATAATCCTACATCGTTTAGGGTTGGATTTGAGTTAGTATACTTTTAATCCTATGGTAGCTAATGAGAAAACATTCAATACGTCAGGATACAATACTCTTCACGATATGTATATATGAGACCACTACTTTTATGGGTACTTTACCTTATAAAATGTGCGGGTACCATTGGTGGGAAGGATCCTTATAGATAAGGGTCCCAAAAGACAGAATCCTTAGCTGTCAGGTTTTTTTTTCTTTCATTTTATAGAAGAAAAGAAAATGAAAACTGACCCAGAAAAAAGGGCATTAGTCTTTCAGGAATTGAAACTGGACTAGGTCATGAATAATCCATTATCCATTTGCTGCCTCAGATACCTTCCCATTGCAGAATAGACGAATAAATGATATAAAATTATGTCATTGTTATTAACTTATTATTATCATTTGATTGGAGGAAAAAACTAATATGGTCTTACTTGTAAATCATTTTATTAAATGTATAAAGATAAAAGGACAAATATACCCACAGCCCATTTGGTGGGGACCTTACCCTACAATATAAAGGCCAATGAGGCAAAATGTGGTGTCATTCTTCACGAGAGGCAAACAGATAAGGTAGTGGACCAGTGGTAGAAGAATACAAATTCATGTGCATGACTTTGCTATCTGACCGACCAAACAGTTGAGAGTTTAAATTCAATATCAATAGACTAAAATAAATACTAGACTTTGGGTTCGGTGAGGATCAAACGGTTGAGAGTTCGAATTCATTCATTGCAGTATTTCAAGATTGACACCACCAAATGTCGATGGGTCCCACTAATAATACCTGATTGGATGACCATGAGCACCGAGCAGCACTCCAATTTAAGGGAAACAAAAGTCCTACTGACAGACAATCTGGTCCACAACTTTAAGGTAACTAAACAAACCATATGATTATTCCTCTTTTAGTTTGGTTTGGTACAGATAGATACCATCAGGTGAAGAAAACTTGCAACTTGAAGCTTTTTTGGTTAACTTAGTAAAAATGGAGGTGGAAAAGAGAAATAATTTCCACTTTTCCAGCAATGAAATATTCCATAAATTTTCAAAATTCATGACAATGCGCCTGTGAAGAGAGATTGTTTATGGAGCCAAGAATAGCCCAGCTCCATGACCACTGACAATAGAACTTGCTCTGAGATGTCAAAGATTGAAGACGGCAATTCCTCGGAAAATAAATTATAACTAGTCATCTCTACAACAACGATAAAATCAACATCTCTGCCGAGTCAACAATAAAATGAAATGGATGTTCAAAGTTCAAACCTTTTCTAGTAGTACAAAGAAACCAGAGATCAGTTCTCCTTGATGCTACATGATTACCACTCGGAGCAAGAGGGGCAACGAAGCAAGACTGACTTCCATGACAATGCGCCTGTGAACAACCTCAGCTGTCAGCTGGCTAGTCTAAAATGGGTGTCCTCATGCCCTCAACTCAGCCAACGCAACATCAGCAATTGAGACTGGAGACTGCTGGAGAATAATATTTGGGTAACAAGGTATAGAAGAAGTATGGTACCAAACTACTGCACTTAAGAACAAAATTGTCCAAATAAAAAAGAAAGTATGTTTCTCCAAGTCAATCAGCCTCAGCATATATATGTATGTATGTATGTATGTATGTATGTATGTATGTATGTATGTATGTATGTATGTATCTGATATTAAAAACAATCTCCCAGTTAACACAGTACGCCACTTACATTTCGCTCTTGGTGCAAGTAATTAGCACGGACCTGCAATGGACAGGTTATCATCAGAGGAGGTGGATCAAAATCAGCCGCATATGAAACAACGAATGTTAGCTAAGATACCTTTCTGATACTTCCTTCTTCAACAACACAATAAACAATTCATCATCACTGCACAATGAATATGGAATAAATAAATGGATAAAAGAAACTCTCTGGTAGTTTAATGACATGAATGAATGTTGTGCATCACATGCTGAATGCAATCAGGATTTCCATGCCTATTACTTGATGTATCAGTGTTCTGAATGACAGTCGATTGAATAAGTACTGACCTTAACTTTAGTCCATACACTCTTTTCACCGCTGTTGTTAAGGCTACTCTCACGAATGCACCTTTGGCGTGTTAGAAACAAAAGGGTGAGCCATATTGGACCAGAAGCTGCATAAGCTCTTGCAGCCACACCATGTCATAAAACAGTTAAGGAAGCAAGCCTTCTCACAAAGTTCTTCAACCACTAAACTTTCTTAATGGAGGTTTAGCTATAGAAGTCCGAGTGTTTCATCCCAAAAGCACTAGTCCGAGTCAGACTACTGGCCTTATAAGATACAGGAGTTGGTGAAGAGACCTCACTGTTTCACTTGAACTGGTACAGATAGCATTGGTGGTGATACATTATTCTTATCTTTCATATTTTTTTGCAAACTCCTTTAACAATAATTGCTGCCGGAATGCCAAGTATTTATCCAAACTAGTTCCAGCCCACCGCTGACAAAAGCATTCATCAGTTGGCACAAAGAAACCCAGAGGAAAGGGCCCTTTTGGAGCTTTCTTTAAGGAAACCAAGAATCTATGGCGAGGGCGAATTCTCTGATCCAAGGATAAGCTTAAGTACATAGGGTACTTAGTCAATGACTGCACCTCATTACGGAGTTCATTGACCAAGTACAAATACTTTGGCTTTAAATTGTCGTCCACAGACAGAGATAATACCTGATAACACAACCAACAACCTCATTTTTAGAATTCAACCATGAAATTTTGACACTGTAAAAACAAAGAAAATGAGATAGCACACCTAGTGAAACTACAAGATAATTTCTATAATCTCTTAATGTATCCCTCCCCTCCATGCAATGGGTTTCTCACAAAAAGAGGACAGTACGTTGACTACCTATACATGAAGGGTTAATAATGATAAACAAGCTATTGCTCCCACACCCAGTTACATGCATAATAAATCTTCCACGAGACAGGAAAAAAATAATGTTTTAATGTGCATCAAAGAAAAGCAAATTTAACCTGTGTAAGGCTGGTTAAGACTTTCAAAATCTCAGAATTACGCATCCCAACACTCCTCAGGAAATTGATCCTTGGGAGCAACCCATCATCGATGCTGTAGTGGAGCAGCTGGGGATGCTTTGTTACCATCTTTACTACACTATCCCACGATGCTCCCAACTCCTTTGATAGAAACAAATAGCGGGTATTCCATGATATGTCAATCCGCTGAACAAGGATTTGAGGGCTCAGCTGGACAACTTTACCTATATTCTTTTCATTAATGCCAAGTTCCTCAACCAAATATCTAACTGTGGGCTTTAGTGAATTCTCTACGCTATATGAAAACAGTGATGGAGCAACAGCAACAATCTGACCTATTCTTGAGTTTGGAATACCTAAGCCCATCAAAAAAGCAATATGAGACTTCAAGTTGTTCTCCACAGTATATTCTAGGATTTGAGGTTGCCTCAAAAGTATTCTTCTGATATCTCTTTGTTTAACACCAACACTCAACAGGTATTCCAACCTCTCCTGGGCAGAACATACATTAATTTGGAGTGACGGCATGTGCCTCTCATACATTTGGATGAAGTGCGACTCGTTAAGCCCAAATGTGCTTAGATAGTCCAAAAGTGGGAGCCATTTCCGGTCCATATCTATTTCTTCAGATAGCTTTTGGTATCTGTCCTCACCGGATTTTCTTGTCATCAGCTGCAACCAAAGAAAACATTTAAGCTCTTTTCAATACAAGAACAGTTTATATAATGTCTAAATCCTTGCAATACCTCTTCTCTGTCATCTACATGCAAGGAATCAGGCTTTGTTTTGCTTCTATTACCATAAAAATTTCTAACAGTACTCTTTCCTTGAGAGGTCTTGCCAGTTCCAAGATCCAATGATCTCAAGCCACCTGCAAGCACAAAATCATCCTTCAGCCAAAATCCCTGCTGAAAACTACTTGAATGCTTTTCGGCTTCAAATTGTACCTTGTTTTGCCTTAATCTTCTTTTTTGGGTCAGATCTCCTACCATTAACTTCAAATTCTACAGGTTCTGCAAATTCATCCTGAGGACAAATTCCACAGGAAATCAGAACTGATTTCATAAAAGGAACAAAAAAAACAGAATAGGATGGATCACTGTAACACGGGATCCACTATACAAGCCTTAGCTGACAGCTACATACTACAGATTATAGACAACTCACTGTTGTTATGAGATCAACGAACTAAATGCACAATGCTTTAAACAATAAAAACAAAGGAATTTCACTAGCATCCTAAACGAATTCCTAAACAATTAACTCTAGGATAGTTCTCACCACTAAAACCATTCCTCAATTACAGGAAACATTCCCATGCCACGATTATAGTGGACAATCCTCAATTCAAAATCCACAATTATTCCACAACTAGCAACTGCGCGCACCACACTCCGTTCCAATGCTTAGCAAACCAAAAATTCAAGCCTCTAAATTACCAAATCGAATACATTCGCGCCCATTATAACAGATTCTTCGAAAAACAACTAATTCCAATGGATCAACCAAAAGAAATGCAAAGCAATGTCGTCAGAATTGAAAAGCGAGCGCTTTAGTCCAAAAGAAAAGCAAAAGGGGAGAAAACAACTCACGTTGAGCAACCAATCATCATCATCTTCCTCCTCCTCCTCCTCTTCCTCATCCGTTTCGTATGTAGTCAGAGTTTGACCATACCGCGACTTCCGATTTGGCTTGAGAATCCTAGCATTTGAATGCGCCGACAAAACCGCAAACCTCCTCCCACTCCTCTCCCTCTTAAAATCACCACCATTTCCATTAGTATTACTCAAAAAAACTATCATTTCTCCGTTGTAGACGCACCACCGCACGCGAGCATGAGAATGAAGAACAGGGTTGAAGGAATAGAGAGAAAAAGCAACAACCATTTTGCTGGGTTTTAAGACAGAGAATAAAGGATAAGATTTCTCTCCACAGAATATAGTAAAAAGTCTCCACCGAAATACCGTAACGAAATTACTGCCTACCGAAATTACGCAAATTTGACGATATATTTTTGACCGAATTTATGATTTTGGTACCAAATTTCTTAGTCACTTAATATTTACATATTTATTCTTGCATTTCTATTTTCTCCTTCACCCTCCTCGCCTCTCACCCTCTCCTTCACCGCCTCTCACCCTCGCCTCTCACCCTTGCTCGATTCGCTTCTCACCATCGCCGCCGTAAGTTCTCCCCAATATGTGTTGTATTTTATTTTCTGAGTGTATTTGAAGTGATTTTCGTTTTGGGTATTGTTGAATTTGGTTTTTGTTCCATTGGGGAATTGGGATGTTTTGCTTTTTGGGTTTTGCTGCTTAAATTAATTTCAGTACTGTGGCAAATAGCTGGATGAGAATTATGAATTCTGGGCATTGAGGAGAATCATTGTTACTGGGTTGCGCTTAATGTTGTTTGAATGAACTTATTTATGTCTCTTGTGTAATGTGGGTTGCGCTTGGACATCATGAAGAATTAATTTTGAATTCATTAATAAAAAATTAATTTCCGTAAATATCATATTTAATTAATTTTGATATTTCGGTACGGTATGAATTTTTTTTTTTACTTATACTAAATACCGAAATATTTTGGATGATATACCGATCTACCGTCCTATAAATACCGGGCTAAGAATAATGTATAATTCGGGTACATGGATCTTTCAATGGTTAGGTATATGGATTGTTCAATTGGGTCATCAATTTACTCGACAGCTAGAGTTCTTTTGGAAAGAAGATGGATGCAGACACAAATCTGAATGAGACTTAATTTGGGTGGCTAGCTTTTTTCTTAAGAGAGAATGGGCGGCAAGGTTTTTCTTAGTTTGGGTTATGGAAAGCTGCAGCATAATAATATGTTTGGATGTAAACGTTGATAGCTCGGTTCTCTTCTGTGTCATAGAATTTGTTATTGCTTGGAATTGTAGAATTAAGATTAACATTAATAAGTATTTCATAAGATTAAAAGTCCACTCATTTATTTTATTTTATTTTTAAAAGTTATGTCTTTTTAGTTACTATGAATTCAAAAGATAATTCAGTTATTTAGGACACGATTCATTCCAATATTCAAAGAGGCCTAGCACAAATGCTCTCCTAGCAAGAGCTTTTCTGTTATTTTGTTGATGTTTTATTATTTTATTTTTATTTTATCAAAATGTTAATGATAGTTTAGATCATACACTCTTTATCATATTTAATTGATCAGACTCTCCACTCAGAAGAGAAGAACCAATTCCTGAGCAGTTAACAATGGTTTTTGTGCCTAATTTACAGGAAACCATGAAAGAAGTTCCGGAAACAATACAGTCAACACCTTTGCTTTCCTTCCTTCTTTTCCTGTCCTTCCTTCTGCTTTTGTATAAGCTGATCACCAGATCTTCAGGTCCCAAACTAAACTTGCCTCCTTCCCCACCCAAACTACCAATAATCGGACACATTCACAAGCTAGGCAGCGCCCCGCATCGCTCGCTACGAGCCCTTGCAGAAAAGTATGGCCCTTTGATGCTCCTGCAATTAGGGGGCAATCCAACTGTTGTTGTCTCATCGGCAGAGGCAGCTGAACAACTGTTCAAGACCCATGATGTTGTTTCCTCTAACAGGCCTAGAACAACAGCAGCAAATATCATGTTCTATGGATGCGAGGATGTTGGATTCGCTCCTTACGGTGAATTCTGGAGACAAGCAAAGAAGATTTGTGTTGTTGAGCTTTTGAGCTTCAAAAGGGTGAGATCATTTCATTTCGTAATGGAAGAAGAAGGAGCAGATTTGATTGATATAATCCGTACCAGATCTGTTGTTGGGGATTCTGTTAATCTGACTGAGATGCTCGTTGCTGTTTCATGCAACATAATCTCAAGATGTGTTCTTGGTCGAAAGGCTGAAGAGGAAGGTGGTAGGAGCACGGATGGAAATTTGGTAAAAAAGTTCATGGTTCAATTTAAAGATTTTAGTTTCGGGGATATGTTCGAATCCCTGGGGTGGATGGATTATGTTACTGGCTTGATCCCACGGTTGAAGTCAACCGCGAAAGCAATGGATGAGCTATTTGATCGGGTGGTTGAAGAACACAAGAATTCGGGTAGTGTAGATGACCAATATGGTAAGAAAGATTTTGTGGATATTCTACTCCAAGTTCAGAAGAGTGGCAATCTTGGTATCCCTCTTTCTCAAGACAACATCAAAGGAATTCTAATGGTACTTTTCTTCAATATATATCGTCATCAATTTTGGTTCTTTTTTTCTTTTCTTTTCCTGTGCTGCTTGATATTAATCTTTCTGCAAAAATTCAGGACATGTTTCTGGCAGGAACGGAGACTAGTTCGACAATATTAGAATGGTTGATGGCAGAGCTTCTCAGAAATCCTGACATGATGAAGAAAGCCCAAGAAGAGGTACGAACAATCATCGGTAAGAAATCGAAAGTGGAGATGGATGTTGTTGATAAGATGAGTTACATGAAATGCATAATCAAAGAGACTATGAGATTGCATCATCCAGCTCCTCTACTGATCCCAAGAATGACATCCACAAGTGTGGAATGGGGATCCTATCAAATTCCTGCCAAAACTACAATTCTTGTCAACGCTTTTGCAATCCAGACGGACCCTAAAGTATGGGACAAGCCAGAGGAGTTCTTACCAGAAAGGTTCGAGAACAGCAAGATTGATTTCCAGGGTCAGGATTTTCGATTCCTCCCATTCGGTGGTGGGCGAAGGGGCTGCCCTGGAGCATCATTTGGTGTGGCTGCAGTCACATATTTGGTTGCCAATCTATTGTATTGGTTTGATTGGAAGTTGGCAGATGATAAAGCGCCACAGGATCTGGACATGAGTGAGGCTTTGGGGATAACTGTTACCAGGAAAATCCCACTCCATGTTGTCCCAACATTAATGTTCTCTTCTTGATTGCTTTCTTTCTGTCAGTTCTTCAGTTGCCAAAGCATGTTTATGCAACTCACTTTAAACTTGGGTTCTGGGTTTTTTCTTCTTCTATTTCATTGTGATATTCCAAGTGTTTTGCTTCTGCTGGCTTGTTCTTTTTAGTTTTTATATGTTGTTTTCTAGTAATTACTGGCTTCCTATGTTTTCTGTTGTTTTATTGCTGATGTATCTGGCAATTATATATAGAACGGATCATCGTCACGTGTTTTGGTAACATTTCATACTATTAATTCTTTATTGCTTAGTATTCTTTTTGTTCTTAAAAAAAAGAACCACGATAATAAAAGATAACGAGTGAAATCCACTCTGCATTTGTAACGGGAATCAGGATAAATCACTATATTATCCAGTCGGTCGATATCGATCACTATTTTTAAAAAATAATAATACTTTATTTGACATTTATAAATTTATCTATAATTAAAAGTAATTATATTTTTTAGAAAGAAAAACTATCGACTTGTATTACAAATGTTCAAGTATAAAAGTGAATTTTATAATAAATTTTGAGTTCAACCCTCAGACCTTTTCATAGGCCGAGTTGCTGGATGGCTACCCAGCCCGACCCTATCTCATGCTCCGTCAAGTATTATTAACCATATAATTTGTGAGGATTAAGAGGATTAATATGTTTATTGATTTATATTTTAATATCAAAAAGGTTAATTAAGCTTGAGATGCGATAATTAGTACACACTAGATATATAGTCAAGGTCAGGATGTTCATCTAAATTATGGGATAGGCCGAGGGAGTTCTTACCAGAAAGGTTCGAGAACAACACGATCGATTTCCACGGTTAGGATTTTTGATTCATCCCATTCGGTGGGAGAAATTTTTTAGTGTTTCGGGATGTCATCTTAAAAATAGAAGTTGATATACTCATCCAATAATTAATGAACATGTGTCTATTTTTTACGCGTCAGATAAAAATAAAAGTAAAACAATAAAAATGGCATTTCTAAGGTCAGTGACAACAGCAACCAAGACAGCCATAGCTGCCTCTGCTTTACCTGCAGATATACTCTTAAACCTTAAACAGCAATAAAATACTCTCTGCGATTTAAAATCCCCTCGTTTGAGCAAATTTAATTGATGAAACGATGCCGTATCACACTGTTTTATTTTATCAACAAATGTTTTTGTGGCTGGCGGGAAGACGGTGACGTGTCCAATTTTTAATCAGAGATGTCTGAATTTTTGGATTTTTTTTACATAAACGTTGTTTTTTTCTTTTCTATTTTTCGAGAGTGCGCGCCATGGAAGCTGCTGCTGCGGTGTCTTCTTCAACCTTGCTTACAGTTCCAGCGGCGAAAGCGAAGAGTCGGCGGGTGATTACGGCGGAGTATGCTAAATCGACGGTTAGGTTTGGCGCGATCAGAAACAGTAGAAGACCGGCGGCCAGGATTCAAGCAATCACTGATGTTTCGGCTGCTGCGGCTACAGATATGGGGCAAGCCCACATCAGTTGGGAAATCATTGTTGGAACTATTGGTATTTATTAAATTTATTTTTTTGAGAATTATTTTTTTCTTAAAATACAAAAAAGATAATTACTTAATTGGGTTTAATAACTGTGCAGCTGGAGTTACACCTTTTGTGGTGGCTGGGATTGAGTTCAGCAAAAGAATTGTAAGTATGGCAATAACACCATCATTTCTTTATTATTATTAATTTATTGAAATAGTACACTAGTATTACGTTTGGATTTTCAATTCCAATTTTGTTACTAGCAAACTGAATTATTAATAAGCATATAAATCAATTGATATGAAGTCGTTGAAGTTATTTTAGTTTAACTAGAGGTTTCAAGTTTGAATCATAGGTATTCGGCTATGTCAAAACTATGAGAAAGAATTTTGCCGCCCTTTAAGGTTCTATCTGACTCGAGTTCAAATTAATCATGTGGTCATTAGATTACCGAATGTCTGTGACGAAAGAAAAAGAATGAATTAATGTATATTAGAATACGGATAGAGTTTTGATAATGTTATAATTTTAAAACTGTATAATCTTAAATCTATTCAAACTATGTATGATGATTACATTAGACACTCATTGGTATATTCTGATTGGATAAAACTTATGGCAGATGGCACAGAGGAGATGTGAAGAATGTGGAGGATCAGGCCTTATTCTATGCGACAAGGAGTACGTTCGTTGCCCTGGATGTGGTATAATAAAAACTCCCATCTCATTTTTTCTTTGCTTCTTTAATTTTATTTTATTAAAAGAATAAACAGAAACGATATCAAAGTTACACTAAGAATTAAGATCTTTGTTTTCATCTGGCAGGTGGATTTCTACCATGGCAGTCATGGAAAAGGTTCTTCTCTGGCTAATTAGTTCTATACAAATCGTAGCTATCGCCGATCGCTACTACAATTTTCTCCTTCCCTTGTGATGTAAAACTGTATCTGCCATTTCCTGCTGGATATCTATGGGCTTTCAGAAGGCCCATTAAAAAGGGTTTCGATTTGAAGCCCAATTCATGAACTTTCCACACCAAAGCCTTAAAATTCTCTCAAGAATAATATTCGCAATTAAGATGGGTCCACGACATCAAAACCCTTTCACAAGCAGAGGTGAGACTCGAGCTCGAGTTTCTAGTGCACATTTCTTAGGAGTTGAGAGGGTTTTCTTTTTCGGGTTTTTTCAATCCATTGTGAGTTGGCAATTCGTTCTTTTTGTTTAACGTAGATAAAGAAGCTTGAACTTGAAATTTTACTTCTTATTTTATATGAATTGCCACTTAGTTATATCTTTAGGTTGAGTAATTTTGTTCTTACTTTCTTTTAAAAAGAAAACATAACAAACCTCGATATAAATCTTGACTCATAAATTACTATTTAATTAATGTTTCATGTTAGACAACTGGTTGTGAATGAGTGGTTAAAATGTCTTAAATCCGTACACCAACCTCGTTATGAATCTTGAGCATTTTTAAAATTTGACTTGTACGGAGGGAATAGAATAGATTTTTTTTTTAACAAACCACAAATTATATTATCTTGCTCGGTATCGATTTTATTTTTACTACTAGCATGTAACCACGAGTTATGAGTCAATAGATATATAATTTATTAATTATTTTATTTATGATAAAAAATACATATAAAAACTGAGATTAAAATCGAATTTCACATCCGTTTATCAAAACTAAAATGATGAGTTATCTCGATCTCATTACTAGATGTTAGTTTATTTTATTTTTTGCTTATATTACATATTTTCCTTTAATTCCAAGGTGGGACCTTACCTATCAATTTCCTACTAAAAAAAAGTCGTATTAAAAAATTCCAAAAAGTCTTCGTTTCTTTGTCTTTGAAAATTGATTGCAAGAGTTTGCAATTAATTCGGTTCCTTCCTGGAAAACATTTATGATTAAAGATTGTGATTTGTCGAGACTTGGCAGAAAAAATTGACTTGTATGATTAAAATGCTATGATCCTTCAATTGAAATGGACAATTTCTTTTTCTTCAATTGGAATAGCAATTGATTCTCAAAATTTGAATTTAATAAATTAATACTAAACGACCTCACTCACAAATCATAGTTATTATTTTCAATTTATAATTTTTGACTGCCATAATTCTTAAATATAATATTATAAATTCTAAATTAACACGTATCATTTCTTTATTTAATATACAGTGATAAATATTAAATCACGAGCCTCACTAATTTACTACTTTTAAATGCAATATTTATGAATCAAAAATATTTTTTGTCATAAAATCTTGAGTTTATGTATAATGTTTATTATTAAATCTTTTTAGTCAAATATGTTATTAATAATTACTAATTATTAACTCAAGTCAAGGTAAGTATTGGGATAAATAAAATAAAAACGAGTCTATTGACTGAAACAATTTGGTCAAATAGTAGTAGTTGGATTTAGTACAAATATATATAATATTTTAATTCAATTTGGGTCATTTAAAAGTGATTGAATTTTTCTCCAAAAATAAAAATAAAAAAGTTTGACTTTTGATTAATTAGTTTGACTTACATATGACCAAAATTTAATTAAAAAAGAAAACCAACCACAAATTATTTAAAAAATGAAATAGAAATATTCATTGCCACTGCGTGATGTAATGCTGATGAGAAATTTCTCCTGGTTTCTACGTTAGTACGTTAGCAACTTAGCATTACATTACATCTCACGTGACTATATAGTATATGCTGTTGGTGAGAAATTTATTCTCTTTAATAATTAAGGAGTTATTAATGTTTTCTTATAAAAGAAAATGGTACTCATGAGTTTATAACTAAAAAATAAGTAGATCATATAATAATTTATGGTATGGTATGTATCAATATTGGTTGTTGTAGTTTAATGGTAAATGACTTGTCCATTCTTAATTAAGATTTCGAATTCGAGTATTGAGAAAGAAGAAAATAATATTGAGAGAATCACCACCCTTTAAGGGTCCGAGAGAACTCGAATAAAATTAATCTCTCTCAATTTAAGAGACACTAAAAAAACTAAAAAAATAATTTATAATTTGTATATCAAAACCCTAAACGTTGTATATAGACCTGTCAATCCGGGTCTGCGGGTCGGACCCGGCAGACCCGGGAAAAAACGGGTCAGGACTGGACCCGGCCCGAAAAAAATACGGGACCAAAATCTGGTCCCGGTCCCGGCCCGGGAAAATGGCTCGGGTCCGGGACTGGACCCGGCCCGGCCCGACCATTTATTTTTTTCTGTTTTTTTTAAAATTAAATTTGATTCCTTTTTTAATTATGCAAAGAAATTTTCAATTTGATCCCTTTTTTTCATGGCTCGGAGTTTTCAATTAAGTCCTCCTTCTTTCGTAATCATAAATTTTCAATTAGGTCATTTCGTTAAAATTTAAACTAATACTTATTCAGTTAATTAATTACTATAAATTATAACAATCAATGCTTAAAAAAAATAAAAAATCAATCGAACAGTAAAAGAACTCTCAATTCTCTCCCACGTCTCCATCTTCTTCGGCCTCTAATTCCAATACATTTGTGCAAAGATTATCGAACTCATTCGTCACTTCTGCACGAGCATAGCACAACAAACACAAATAAAAATAAAAAATGAGTAAGACTTAAATATATTTTAAGAAATTGAGTTTAGAATATTGGGAAAGGTTACCTTCATTTGCAGACAACCAATCCTTAGTGCAAATCAAAGCCTCAACAATATCTGGTAAAAGCGCACTTCTGTACTGATCAAGAACTTTAGCACCAATGCTAAATGCACTTTCAGAAGCTACGGTTGAAATCGGAATAGCAAGAATATCACGAGCCATTGCAGCAAGTCCAGGATATCGAAATTGACTAGACTTCCAAAACTCTAGAATATCTAATGAAGCTCTCATATCGATCCTTTGATCATCCAAATATTGCTCAAGCTCTGATTTCTGAGGCATATCACCCATTTGTAAGGCACCAAATTCCTATGAAAGAACAAAATTTATCAAACACATGTAAACAGAAATAAACCAAATTAAAGCATACATTTGTAATACATTTGTCATAACTTACCATTAACCTTGTGGTAGTGTGTCTAGAAAGGGCTTCCATTGGTTGAAAAACGCTTTGACTTCTACGAGAAGTTGATGTAGATGATGAAGGAAGATCCATTGATGAGTTGGACGACATACCTTGAGATGAGCTTTTAGGTGGATGTCTAGAACTAACATTAGCATACTCCATGAAAAGTAGTACCAATTTTTCCTTTAGAGAGTAAGCCTTAGAAAGTCCAACATCCTCACCATGTATCTTTCTATAGCACCACTCAACAAAAGCCAATTTGTATCGGGGATCTAAAATCACAGCAAAAGCTAAAATCTCACTAAAATCTCCCCAATACTTATTAAATTTTGCATACATAGGTGCTGCCATGGTGGACATAAACTCATCTCCACTACTCATTGCTTCTGTCAAAGTCATATATGCTGAATAGACACCCGGGAAGTACAGATTTGTAGTTGGGTATTTAGTTCCCGAGAAAAGAACAGTCATATCATAAAAAACGCCCAAGAACTTAGCTACTTTCTCAACAATATCCCACTCAATGCTAGATGGACAAAAACATGTGAAGTTTGTATCAACTAATGCTAAGGTTGCCAAAACCCGACGGTAGTAAATAGCACTCTCAAGCATGAGGTACGTGGAATTCCACCTAGTTGGAACGTCTTGTTTCAGCATTCTTCTACTATCAATTGAACAATCAACAACACATTCTAGAAACTTTTTCTTCCTAGCTTGAGATCCTTTCACATACTTGACACATTCTCTAACCTTTTTTACAGCAGGATCAACAATTCTTTCTTTCAAACCATCTTGCACATAGAGATTAATTATATGTGCACAACATCGAATGTGAACATATTCTTCATGAAAAAATGGCACTCCTCTATTCCTCAAATTATCAAGCAACAAATCACTACATGACTCATTAGCAGTAGCATTATCCAAAGTAATTGACATAATTCTTTTCTCCACCCCCATGCAATAAAAAATGATAAGAGTTTTTGAGACAAGCATATACCACTGTGAGGAGGTGGCATATAGTTAAAGTTCAAAATCATCTTATTCATTTTCCACTCCCTATCAATAAAATGCGCAGTCAAACTAATATATCCTTCAGTGGTAATAGAAGTCCAACAGTCAGAAGTAAAACTAATTTTGCCCGGAGCTCGTTGTAACATGGCTAAAACCTTACCCTTCTCCCTCTTATACATCTTAACAATATCAGCTCTACAAGTATTTCTACAACAAATACTCATATCTTTGCCACGGAGATAACGAAAAATAGCTCTTACACCCTCCCACTCAGTAAATTGAAACGGAAGATTATGCTTAATAATACATTGTGCCAACAAATCTCTAAAAATAGCAGCATCAAACTCAGGCCTAACGAGATGACTCAACTGTGAATATGGTCCTACTATTGTAGACTGACCTGTTGTGTGTTGCCCAACCTTTTGACAAACTCGAGTATGCTTCTTCATGTTGTTGGTTCCATTAGTAGACTTGTACTCATACTTCACTCCACACTTTTTGCATTTGGACCATGCATGAACATCCTCTTCAGTAGCTGACAAATAATCGAAATATTGCCACCATTTTGAAGTGAAATTTTTCTTCCTTTTTCTACTTCCTGCAGTTGTTGTTGTAGTTGTAGATGGATCGTTTCCTTCTCCAAAGTTAGGTACAACCTCATCTTCACGTGCATCATCAATGTCTTCCTCTGTTGCATCCCAATTAGGATCCAAGGGATCCTCACTGTAATTTTCCATCTACATTTGGAATAAATTTAGTATATTAGAAATTTAGAAATAATCCACATTCCAGTAACTAAATTCACATTCCAGCAACTAGTAATCCACTTTCCAGCAACTAAATCCACATTCCAGCAACTAAATTCACATTCCAGCAACTAAATTCACATTTCCAGCAACTAAATCCACATTCCAGCAACTAAATTCACATTCCAGCAATTAGTAATTCACTTTCCAGCAACTAAATTCACATTCCAGCAACTAAATCCACATTCCAGCAACTAAATTCACATTCCAGCAATTAGTAATTCACTTTACAGCAACTAAATTCACATTCCAGCAACTAGTAATCCACATTCCAACAACTAAATTCATTTTTATACTGAAAATAATTGTTCATAATTGGAAAAGAAAATGATTGAGTTTGAGTGAGTGAATGAGGTCGCGTCAGACTCACAGATTGAATGCTGTCGGTGGAGGACTGAGACTGAGAGTGAGAACTGAGAAGTGAGAACGAGAGATGACGTGAAGAAGAGTAGGATTCCGGCAG
The DNA here is from genome assembly GCA_963691705.1 of Viola odorata. NCBI lineage: Eukaryota > Viridiplantae > Streptophyta > Magnoliopsida > Malpighiales > Violaceae > Viola > Viola odorata. Next base: position 77,547,460 of record OY829538.1, on the reverse strand, counting down.
CGGTGGCCGTGTGGTGCGCCGAGAGTGGAGGGACTGGTGTGGACGTGTGGTGCGCCGAGAATGGAGGCACTGGTGTGGTGGCCGGCGAGGTGGGTGGAGGGAATGGTCGCCGACGAGGTGGGTGCTTGAGACAGTGGAGAGTGAGGGTGAGGATGGCTGGAGGAAGAAGAGAAAGATGAGGTGCGTGCGGGCTGCTGCTGCGGGGTGGGTTAGAGAAAATAGGATTAGAAAAAAATTAGGGTTTTTTTTTTAAGGATTAATTTGGACGGGTCTATGGGTCAGACTCGTAGACCCGACGGGTCAGACCCGTCCGTCCCGGGAAAAACCAGTCCCGGCCCGAAGAAAATATGGGACTGATTTTTAGACCCGGCCCGGCCCGAATTCTCGGGTCTCGGGACCCCGGGTCTAATTGACAGGTCTAGTTGTATATATGAAACGAGGATAACAACAGATGGACGGCGGCATATAACAATGGTAAATGACTTGTCCATTCTTAATTAAAATCTTGAATTCAAGTATTGAGAATGAAGAAAATAATGTTAAGAGAATCACCACCCTTTAAGGGTATTAAAACCCTAAACGTTATATATATGAAACGAGGATAACAATATATGTTTTTAGAATCTCACACTGTTTAAATGAGATTATAGTTTCTAACCGATTAAAAAGTGTAAAACAGATGGACGGCGGCGGCGTATAACCATGGGAATGCAAGATATAGTCGTCGCCTTTCTGTTTGTTTTTGTGAACGCCAATTTTGCTTTTATCTCCTGAATCTTGCCGACTAATTTACACATTACTATCAATTTCCATCACTCCAAAAGGACGAATTAGAGGATAAGCTTTAACAACACTATAATAGAGACTAGAGACCATAGTCTTGTGCTTTGAAAGATACTAGTAAACTCAATGCCCGCGCTTCATTACGAGCATATTTTTGGAAAATAAACTATTATTCCTTCTGGTCCGAAATGTATGACTTCCTCGCATCCCAATATTCAGTAGGAAATGCATATCGAGGAGGCCGGATGAGGCACTCTTTGACCCCAAAAAATTCCGTACTTTTTTTCGAACGTATGTTAATCCTTAACGTACTTCTGAGAAAAAATTCGGGCAAAATTGTCTCAAATAGTGACTGTTCCGGGCGTCTTAAGATACGTTCCGGAACAGTAAAAGCAAATGCTAAAACGTCATACATTTCAGACCGGAGGGAGTACTATTTTCAATTTTTAATCTGCGTGCATCTCGTAAAATGTCAACTAATAAAAATCGAAGAGAGTAATATTCATTAATTGTACCTATGAATATTTAGAAACAAAACATTTTATAATAATATCCAACTACTTTTTAAAAAAATTCGTTGAAATTAAAATATTTGGAAACATGTATCTTCCTGGCCTTCTAACGTGAACAATACTCCACCACTTTTTACTCCAAATTGATATAATTTTTGATCTAATTGCTAGAGATCCAGCTCAAATTTTACGAATAACCTAGTGATAAAATCGAGAATATTGCGGGTCCCACCATAATCAAAGGTGTGTTTAAATAATTTATGTTATGTTTTTTTTTAAACTTTTAGGATGTGACAAATGAGTACACAAACGTTTAATTTTGACAAATTATAGAGGATGTGCTGCAATTTGCCAGGTGCTACGTCTGGTGGTGTAATTTATTTGTATTTTTCTGCTTTCTATTATCACTGTTTTTTTATATAAATAAAATTGGAAATTAATGAAACGCGTAAGAACTACTCGTTTGGCGAGCGACGAGGTTTACACACACGCCCACTTATGCGTCGATAACTTCGTATGTGTATTTCAAACAGTTGCTCATAGTTAGCAGTGTAGCCGCCAGCCATGGGATATTTTATTTTCCCAGTTTTATTTCAGCTTTTAGATTTTGATGAAAAAAATAGAATAATGTTTAAAATAGTCCATATTTACCAAGTGTGAATTTTTCGTTTCTAGTGGGCATGTGCAAGTAGCGTCCGTTGGTGACAAAATACTACTAGTAGCGTCTTGAATTCGAATATTATCTTTGTCTATTCAATTATTTTTTGACCTCACTGGAAAAAAAAAATCTAACTTCGTCCCTGAATGTGGGTAATTATTTATATTTATATTTTATAAATTAATTATTTGATGATAACATTCTTAAAAAAATAAAGCAAATTATGTTAAAATAACTATTCTTTTTCAAGAACTGATAATAGTTTCTTAAAATAATTATTTTCGTAGATAAATATAAAATTCGAGTTTCAAATTTTACTTATGCATATCACAAATAACTAATAAACTACATAATCGGTCAGAAGGGTACATGTAGGATATTTTTGTTGTGCCCATAAAACTACAGGAAACATGTTTTGCCGATGGTTTCACTAAAATGGGTATGATGGTGAAAGATTTATCAAACAAAATAAACAACTTACCAATTCAAATCAAGAGAAGGAAAAAATAAAAACCTCTTTATAGTTTAACTGGCCATGGGGCGGGGGCGCACCGCACACGTGTCATAGAAAAGAAAATATAAACCGTACTCTGTATTTTACTGAAAATATGAAAATGGCCCTTTTGTAATATTGTTATTATTATCAGGGGCTTCAACAGTAGCGTAAACCGTGTGGGGTCGGGCCGGGTCAGGCCAGGCCAGATCACACTTTGGGTTCGATCTGTCACTGTAGTTTACGGGCACCTCTTATTCGCATGCATCATTGCATACATAAACTAAGACAACAAAATGGTTAAGCACTTCTAGTGACCAAAATACCCCTATGTTCTTTTTCCTAACAAGGATTAAGGAATAATGATTTTTTTAATTTATTTTTTTGGATTAAGGAATAAGGTTTGGTCAGCTAATTTTATTTTATCAATTACGAGGGTTAAAACCAGTTTTTTATTTTGCACGAGAAATCGTAGCATAATTAATTAATATATATCATTTTTATGACTATACTAACTAATTATACGTATAGTCAAAATAGAAATGATTCGGCCATAAAAATTATAACACAATTGTTATAAATTTATAAATTATTATGTATTTTTAATTAAGTATGTCACGAATTCGATTAATTTAATCGACTTTAATGTTTATATAAAACTAATTCATTTATTATTTCTCGATTTTTTTTTTCATTTTCTCCACTCAATTTCCTAACTATTTCTCAATAACATAAATTAAGATAGTAGTAAGAGCTTGACTCGACTAACAAGTTGTACATGATGTCAGTACACACACGCTTGGCTAACTGACAACATTGACCTAATTTTATTATTAGTAACAACGATGCATGATGTATTTTGTCTGATTATGAATAAATAATCAGAGAATGTTACTAAAACATTAGCATTTTTTATTCTTTCATGGATGTTTTCTTTGACTTCCCTGAAAAAGATTATTCATGCTTAGTATCGTGGGGTGCATTTAATTTTGGGCTAGTCTCCAATTAATTAATGAGGAAGATTATTCATGTTTTTGTATCTTTAGGTTTAAAAAAAATTAATGAGTTGAAATTCCAACATAAATTAAAAATAGTTACCTTTTTTTTTTGAAAATAGGATGGATTAGATTAATTTAAACAACCGGTATAATAGGCACTATCGCCTCGGGTTATTCCCCTACACAAATAAATATTTTATAAATCAGAAATCAGATGACCCAACTCAGAGGCTAATAGGACATTCACAGTCTGGTTTACAATTCCGGATATCGATATAATCTAATCCAACCAAAACCCATATCCATAGAGATGAGACAACAAACTTATTATAAACAAAAGAAAGAAAAAACCTAAGAGAACAATCCTTAGATCTGAAAAAACGATGCAGAGGCGACATGGGAGACGATCGAAAGGAAGATGACCCAGAGAACAGTGGCTGGAAGCATTTCCTGCACTTTATCAGCTCAGATCTGCAGATTTGCTTAGGGCTTATAGATCCGAGAATGAAACCTATAAACCAACCAAGCAAAATAGAAAAAAAAACAATAGATAAAAGGGAATAAAACTGAAGGGGGTGATTGGGAAAAAGAGATGGTGTGGCGCACGGGAAGAAAGGAGAGAGCAAACGAAGAAAAATAGTAAAAAAACAAAAAAAAGGGCTGCCGTCGGTCAAGGAAGAGCAGCCAACGGTAGCCCTAGAACAACCCTAAAAAAAAGGAAAGGATGGATGAGAGCGTTTTTATAGAGAGCGTAATTTTATCGATTGATTAATGATAATGTTGATTTTATCGCAGTAATTACTCATACAATTACTACAAGAATTAAAGTAATTTTTTATATTAATTCATACAAACTACTCATTAACTCTATCTATCATTTTCTCCGATTCTCTTAGATTATACAAGTTATTTTTGCGTGGTGGATAAGTTAGCTAATCTGACGTTTGATTTTCTGGTGCATTATTCCTGGTTCATCCTAGTTCCTTTTATGGTGCAATTTAGTCTCTTAACAGATAAAATGAGTGATTTATTTCCGCGACTTATTTTGCTATAATTGCGTTGTTTTTTTTGTTTGTCTCGCTAATAGATAAAAAAGTATACCGGATACTTTCTCTAATTATTGCATAATTAGCTGAGAAAAAATTAAAAATACTACTAGAAGGTGGGGGGAACCGTGGAAGGTTAAGTCAAAATCGTAGTGGCAGAAATGTAAATAAACTAGAATAGAAAGGTCACTTGCTGACCTTCAGTTGCTATAAAAGCCGGTAGCTGATGGTATGGGCGAGGGCAGGGTGACCTTTGTACTTGCATCTTTGATTTTTTTTAGCGCTTGAGACTTTGAAGCAAAGCTTTCAAACCTGGAAAAAGTTCCAATCTTTGAAGGTATGTCAAAGATAAAAACCCATTAAAAGTTCGTATTTGGATTTTTATTGAAGTTCCATGTTGTTCAAGTAAGATTCTTTTCAACCTGCTCCATGACAATCTTCTTTTTTTCTGAGAAAACTTGGATGTTTTTACTTCTGCTTGTGTTTGTAAATATACATAGACATGGGTTTTATGGAAAGTTGGTGGATTTTGGTTGCCAGTTTTTCTGTTTATGAGGCGAAGTATGTTTTGTGATCTGGGTTTTTGATGAACATGTGAAAGGAGCAGAAAACAAATTCTTGTTTAGTTTTTGTTTATGATTTTGGTAACTTGTATTTGATTCTTCTTTGTTGTGCTGAATATTTGAGTAAAGTTTTTGCCATGGCTTGAAATTTTGTGTGAAAGGTTTGTACTTTGTACAGTCTCCCTTCATCATATCTTTGTTCTATATTCATAAATTGTCCATTGGTGGATATCATCAAATTCTATTTGTTTGTTTCAATCATCTTCTTATGAATCCATTTCATATCAGCGAATCTGGCTTTTTGTTGCAGCCTCGTATGAATTGAATTGCTCTAGATGAGTTTTCAATTGTATTAGAGGGTTTGGCCTTCTGGTCTTGCAAATTACCAAAGTATCCATGTATAACTTGGAAGCAAATCTCGTAGGCTGCTCTGAGAAATTTGTTGTTGAATCTCTTTTCTTGGGTAGTTAGAGCTGGAAACTGCAGATCGAGTATGGGTTTGATGCAAAAATTGTGAGAGTTGTTTGGTGTATGAATTTGTGTTGGTAGTAATGTGAACACCGACCATTTGTACTTAACTCTTAATTGAACTCATGAACAATATGTTTTGTTCCGGGATAGACTTTTATGCCGACAAATTGTCTGTTTCTGTTGGCATTGAACTCGCTCCTGTTATTTTACTTCCATTAGAATAGAAGGCCATGGACGAGCATCTTCTCCCATGTGCCACTAGATCTATAAACTATGCTTGAACTGGCTTTTTCTTCAATCCATTCTATGTCTTGACAACTTTGTTTGTGTATTAGGTCATTCTGCAGCAAGCTGTTTGTGCTAGAGTTGGATAATCCTAGTGGTTTGATGCTTTTCTGGATGACAACCTTTTAAACAAGGCATGCAATTATCGATAAAGAAGCTGGCATTTAGGTTTGACAACATTTCCAGCAGAAAGTTCCCCGGTATTGCTTTGAGCTACTGAGCTTCCATCAATCGTACTAGTTCAAGTAAACGGCTACTCTCCAATGCAAGCATCCCAGAGAGACATGGTTGTAGGTGGGTCTCACAAGTACTACGATCCACCTGTGCAAGAACAGGAGTCTTGTTGCTGGGCTCCTGTCCAGAATTTAATTCGATACCCATCTTCTGATGATGGTGGTCAAGGTTTGCTCCATCCAGCTGAGACTTTTGAGCAATACTGCACACTATCCTCGGGAACTGGTCGTCACCCCACTCATAATTCCCCATCTGTTAGTTATTCACCAAATGAGAGTGCAGTTTCCCAGCTGAATTCTCACTCATACCCCTCCGATTTGCGTGATTCCCCTGACAATACTAGTGGTTCACCGTCAAGTGATTCTTTTGTCTCGTACAAGCTCAAAGAATTGGAAAACGCGATGTTGGGGCCTGATTCAGATGATCTTGACATCTGCAGTATCTTGACACCCTTGGAACACCCCAATCAACTTACATTTGAGGAACAGAAGTGGAAGTATTTGGTGGAGATGGTATCCAGGAGAGACCTAAAGGAACTGCTGCACACCTGTGCCCAAGCTATTGCAAGTGGTGATATGCCCACAGTCGAATGGTTAATGTCTGAGCTACGCCCAATGGTTTCGGTTTCTGGCGAGCCAATGCAACGACTGGGAGCCTACATGTTAGAAGGCCTTGTTGCAAGGTTGGCATCTTCAGGAAGCTCTATCTACAAGGCCTTAAGATGCAAGGAGCCTGCCAGTGCTGATCTTTTCTCATACATGCATTTACTCTACGAAATCTGCCCATACTTCAAGTTTGGCTACATGTCAGCAAATGGAGCAATTGCTGAAGCAATGAAAGATGAAAGTAGCATCCATATAATTGACTTCCAAATAGCGCAAGGCAGCCAGTGGTTCACCTTAATCCAGGCTCTTTCTGCTCGGCCTGGAGGACCTCCAAGTATTCGAGTAACAGGTATTGATGATTCCACTTCAGCGTTTGCCCGTGGAGGTGGCCTTGATATAGTGGGGAAGAGACTACAAAAGCTTGCTGAGGGGTGTAAGGTACCCTTTGAATTCAATGTTGTTGGAGTTCCACCTTCTGAAATTCAACTAGAAAATCTTGGAGTCCGACCTGGTGAAGCTCTTGCAGTTAATTTTGCTTTTATGCTGCACCACATGCCAGATGAAAGTGTAGGCACCCATAATCATCGAGACAGGCTCTTGAGGTTGGTAAAGAGCCTATCTCCGAAGGTGGTAACTCTTGTTGAGCATGAATCAAATGTTAATACTGCTACATTCTGTGCTCGCTTTAGTGAGGCCCTAGACTATTATCTGGCTGTCTTTGAATCCATCGACGATACTCTACCTAGGGAGAACAAGGAACGAATCAGTGTTGAGCAGCACTGCCTTGCTAGGGAAGTTGTCAACATTATAGCATGCGAAGGTGCTGAGAGGGTTGAACGCCACGAACCATTCGGTAAGTGGAGGTCACGACTGGACATGGCTGGCTTCTCGCCCTACCCATTGAGCTCTTTCGTGAATGCGACTATCAAGAATCTACTGGAGAACTACTCCGAGAAGTATAGTCTAGAAGAGAGAGATGGAGCTCTCTTTCTCGGCTGGATGAACCGACCTCTGGTTTCTTCCTGCGCTTGGAGGTGATAATAACTAGGCAATATTGAATGTAACTCTCTATGTTTCTTGTGGCAATTTGGGGGTATAAGCTATAAAATCTCAATGTTGTCTGTAGTTTAATAGCATGACCATGGTTGTAACCCTAAGGTGACTTTTCAGAAATAAACTCCTCTTTTTACCAGAAAGTACAATTTTTCCAGTCTTTTTCAAATTCTTAAACACTTGGTAGGGATGATTCAAGATTGAAACTTTTAGTAGCATGGAATCTTTGGTGCATTTAATTGATCAAAAGCTGGTAGCATGCAATAAAACACTTTTGGTTTTATTGCATATAAAATCACATGTACAAAGATGGTGAAAACACAATTCAGGAGACAACTATTACAAAGCAGGGAAGGACAGCACAAGGATTCCATACAATCAAAGATTCTGAGTTGAAGTTCTGTCCTTCATACTTCTCATCAACCTTGTCTCCGACCATACCTGCAATCATCCTGCACACTATCACAGCCCTCCTCTCTGAGAATGCAACTCCTCCACCGTTGTTACAGAAATCCTCGCTACTCGTACTTAACCGAATCCCTGTCTCCTCGGTGTACTCTGTGTTGAAATTAGATTGAATTATTCTGCAGACTCGACAAGAAGGGTCCCTGCAGAGCTCAGAAACACGCTTCGATTTCCCACTGCAGCAAGACATTGTTGTGCTGTAGAATCGCAGTACCTCATTCCCATCCACAATGCTTCTTGGATATTTCTTGCGTTGCTCGTACGCGCTTATTTTAACACTCTCTCTATAGTTCTCAAACTTTTCAAGGACTTCAACTGAGTTCTTCACCTTCAAGACCATTTTGATCTCTCTGAATGGCTTCGTCGGATCCGTCAACGACGCCCTCCGGTATATTATCTCAATGACATTTCTTGCCGGGTCTCCTTTGTTTAGCTCTATTCAAACCACAAAGTGAGAACAAACAAATATATGAAAACTCCTAATTAAGGAACAAAAGCAGCGAAAACTTACCAAAGAACTGTGTTCTTGCATTTTGTCGCCTAAGGAACACATCCAAGTTTTCCCACCCAAGATTGCATCTTTTTCTACTATGGTTTCTCCTAATTGTCACTTCTCCAAATGAATTTCTCCTTCCACCACCACCACCACCAACCTTGTTCTTCGTTGAATTTGAATATGCGAGCGTCTCGTTCGAGCTGTTCTTCAACTTATCCTTACTATATTTCTTGGGGTGGCAGATGATATCATGAATTATCTTGCTCCTACAATTACCATTCTCCTTCAAGGACATCCACAGAGAATTCATCTCTACCTACTGTCACCTTTTATTCTAGAATGAGCATATTATAGAACAAATGGTTAGGTTGTGGGGTGTGCTTCTTTTTTTCCGGTGGAGATTTGGACCTTAAAGAGGCTGCAGGAAATTCCTGCTTAAACAACGACAAAATGGTGAAATTGTTGGTGTCATTTCTTAGAAGATTCAAGAAAAAACGACAAAGGATGAATTTAAGGGTTTTTTTGTTTGCTATCTATATTTCGACACTGCATTTACGATGTGTGGTGCCATATTCGAAATAAGTATGAAAATAATAGTGACCCCAAGGAAGCAATTACTTACAGATTTACATGTTTTTTTGGTAGTAAAAATGAACCACGAGATTCAGCTATATATACCGGTACATGGTGTACAAATCAAAATCTCATAGAAAAAATAAAAAAATAAAATCGTAAGAATCTAATACTTAAATTTTCTATTTCAAGCTAATAGGTGGAAAAGATAAAAAAAAATAATGCAGCAGCTCGTGACCCAAACACTAAAAAAACATCTTTTGATCTAATAGTGGGATTAGGCTGGAATTTTCTTTCTATAAAGCTCGTTTGGTTTGAAGAAATAACACATGATCGAAGTTCAGAATCAAGCCTAAAATCGCCAAAATTAGGCCTCAAAATACCATAATACTTATTTTTTAGGTTTTTCATCATTATAATTTGGGGATTTATTGTTATTTTTAGGTTTTTAATTGTTTCAGGCTTAAAGATTATTATATTATGAGAATTTGTCTTCTTCGCTTTAGAGTTTTTTCCATGGTTTTCCTGTTATAAAAAAATTAATAAAACAAGGCATTTTGAGAAACTATGAAGATGGGTTTGATCTGAGAAATACTCACCCTTTGAAACAAAAATGGAGGGGTGGACAAGTAGCTAAAATGGACGAATTTCATTGATGAGGGAATGATTATGGTGGTTTGTACTTTTCTCCTAACAATCAGAATCTCAGTATTGTTGGTTGTCATTATTCCATAAAATCTATAGCTGTTTTTGTCCTCAATTGTGCGTTTTAGCCTTTTATGTCGACATGAATGTGCTCCGTCAAATATCACCTGTAGCGGCTACGTTTCCATTCATTCCATCTTCCCAAGTTTCCTAATTGGACACAATCCATTGCATTTGGTTTAATCCTTATGTAATTTGGAGAAAGAATATATTGAGAGCATTTAATCACTTAAATAACCAACATGATACAAATGTTAGGTTGGTTTGACACTGTCAAGCTCTAAAATAGAGATCATCAGTTCAATTTTTATGCACGAAAAAATTACATATCAAAAACACTTTACCTGCAAATAAGTCAATCCAACGTGAACAAAATTAACCATTGCCCGTGGACTTAAAGATATATATAGACTATGAGGCTCAAGCAATAGCTACACAATCCAAGCTAACTTGACCATGATGGTTTCAATTTCAAGCAGTAGTTATACAATACTGTTCCTGTCAGAGAATAATGCCTGTGTTACTTGCACGTTTAAACAAATCAGCTTTGTACTTGGGAAGTTGAAAAAAACAGAAAATCATGATGAAATCCACAAGATCAGCTCTATGACAGTAAAGCTAAAATATACAGAATAACTCATCCATGAGTTCGGATTCTAGCTTCTCGTCGTTGAAAGGGCGTGTAGAGAAACAAATTATAACAAAATTATAAATGTACCTCAAGGACCTGTTAGTAATCTTCCCACATTCTGAGGATATGGATAAGCAGAATGGTTTAGCGGAGTAATTTCAACACTACGACCATCATTCAGACTTTGCCTATGTCCATACTGATTCATGCTGCCATTTAAAACATCATAATAACTCGCACTTGCGGTAGCTTGTTGATTTAGTCTGAAGCTTGTTTGGGCTTGGCTATGGTAAAGTTTGGAATGCATCGCATGGTGGTGCTGCTGCTGCTGGTCGTTGGATCTGTTCTCAGCGCCAGAATTGATCCCAACCCCGAGATCAAGGCTGACCGTTGCACCTTCGTTAGATCTCATCCTTGATGGTCCATTCCCTGTAGCTGGTCCAGCCATGTCATGGCTATTATTATTTCGGGCAGTAGGTACATCATGATTGTGTTTCCCCTCGTATGTGGTTATAACTGCTTTTGGGTCATGTGATGCTCTCTCCACATGCTTTCTAACAGGGCATCCTGCATTTGTACACTTGTAGTAACTCCTGCATAATGAGCATGTCTCATGAAGAAATTACCCAAATAATAACAAAAATATCTAAAATAACAATACATTATCCACTACATCACAGAAGAAGGGTAGTATACGGTTGCTGATTACGGCCATTTTTGTTGTCTTCAAGTTTGATGTTATAGATATAATTAAAATGTAATTTCTAGGTCTTTGTAACTAATTTCCAAGCATTACAAGGGAATATATGAATTAACATGAAATCAAGTGCTTGAGGTCTACAGTTAATATTCTTTCAGAAACTCAAGAAGAAAACCTAGAATCCATATGCTTATTCAAAGAATACAAAAAAGGCAAGTAAACAATTCAGGACACCTCAAACTCTCTCAATCACATGGAAGAAAAGAATGCACAAGCAATTGAAGTTTCTTTGTTTTTGTGGTCAGCCACACTTGTGCATCTTCTCTTCCCCAATGCCACATTAGAAAGTTATATTTATGAGAGGAGACTAAAAACCACTAGTTTATGGAACATAATAATTTCATGACACCAGACTGCTAAGCACAAAGATCAGGACAATGGTATCCATCATGTTCAGGCTATCACTTCATCTCATGTACATCAGAGTAGAAAAAGACCAAATAAACTCCAAGGGGTTACCAGCTTTTAATACAGCAAAGTTACAGGATGAAAGAGAGTAGAGTAACTGGAACATCTTTAAATATTGTAACTCTTAACCTGAACAGGAATACCAACCTTGGATTAGGATTGCCTCTCACCACTTTCTGCCCATATTTGCGCCACCTGTACCCATCATCTAGTATATCAACCTCACTCAGGGTCTGAACAACGACACGAGGCTCCCGGATAGGCTTAACCACTGGAGTAACGTCAAAGACCCCAGCATCCATCTTCCTGCTTGATGTTGCAGACCATTCTTGGTCAGTATACATCCACAATAAAAAATAACCTCAAAGAGGATTGAAATAATACCTTCTTTTGGAGAAGGGATCATCATCATCCTCACCACCTTCTGTGATATCATCATTTGCTGTAGCGGGTGACAGGTCTGGGGTGCCATTTGGCTCAATTGAATGAGACACCTGGCCATACAAACTGGATGACTTGTCTAGAATGAAAATAAAAACAGACGAGTGGGGAGTGAATTAGTTAATAGATAACAACCAGATCAACAAATTGAGAAACAATGAAAGGTGATTCCCTTACCATCTACGCCAGGTGAAGTCGAAACTTTGTCAGATCTTTCTTCTTGCATGGGTAAGACAGCACCACCACTATAACGCCGGTTGGGTTGAGGTTTAGGATGATCATGACTACCCTTGTAGATAATCTCTGTTATATGTCCATCATGAGAGCGTTCAAATAACTTTTTCACTTCACAGTTTGGATGCGTACATTTGTAATAACTGCGTGGAAATTCACTTCCTTTAACATGTTTCTGTCCATATTTTCGCCAGTTATACCCATCATCAGAAGCGATTGAAGACCCATTTCCTCCTTTACGATCAGAATGTGAGACCTGAAGGCCACTGTTGGAATTCCCTGTCAGATGCAAGTCATCTGAATCAACTTCTGTAGGAGCACTAGCCCCTGATGCAATCATGTGAACAGGAGCTGATAAACTCAACTCATTTGAGGAAGCTGCCATCTCACTTTTAACTGAAGATGGTGCAAACGATTGAGGCTCACAGTGGCTTTGGATTTGAGCAGATTGCTCACTTCTTTGGTGGTTCACATCTGCAGGAACCTTAAGATAATAGACATACATTAGATACGCCCTACAACCAGCAAGGCATACCTTCCGACATAGAATGAACTGAAAAGAATATCACTGTATTGAAATCCATAATATAGGAATGGAGATGGTGGCATCATAAATAGCACTTATTTTGGTGAACATTTTACAACCTCCCATTGCTTCAATACAAAGTTTGGCATGGCGTTATATATGTTAAGTTTTTCGGTGGGTGCCCAAACAATTATCAAAACCATCACTACTTAATGCTCGCAACGTATAATGAAATGGAAAAGGCAATGCCATAATACAAGAAATTATTCAATCTGGAATACATGTATAAACTTGAGAATACATCTATTACGGCAACTTACTTTTAGTAACCCAAACATATGCTGCAGTTTAGGGCCAGATTAAATCCAGGGAGAAAAGCATCACTCAAAACCCCAAAACTTCATAGTCATCATACAGTTTAAGAAAGAATAATTTCATAAAGCTTTTGATATCTCAATGGGAAATTACCATGTTTGATCTAGCATGGGGTCTGAACTCAAAGCTGCTGGACTTTCTTTCTGCAAAGGTGTTGGCAGATAGAGCAGTTGCTGAAAAAGAATTAGACATGAAATAGCCATGAACTGCATGAGGCTTCATCAAAGAACCAGTAGTGGGGGATGGCTCAGCCTGCAAAACCAACAAAAAAGAAATAAATATAAGATGAATACTGTGTTGGAATTCCAATTATTCATGGGTCATTTGGACAGAAAAGCATCCTGGCAGATCTAGCACACAAAACCAAAAACAAGTGGACAACAAAGATACAGTCAGGTTGCATCACCGCTGCTTGTCCTAAAACCCTCATCAATAGATCAACGAATTGTTGTGGTATTTTTAAGCACAACCACCTCCATGTGGCTCACTAACACAACATCCGTGTAGCTTTTACATATCCGTCCATATCAGCACATCCGATCATGTAATGCAAGCTTAATAATTCTTCCAACTATGATGTACCCCAGAAGAGTCCATAAAACTGAAATAGAATAATAAAATAATGCAGCCTACCAAGGAGTGGGTAGAAACATAATCTGCTACTTCATTTTTATAGGAGCTTCATGTTACCCTAACACTTTTCGATCCACAAAGTATAGATGCTCAGCTGAGCAAGTATTAAAAACTAAACTCCTATGCTTGATCAAGTATACTGTTCTTTTATATGGCCATAAAGCAGCTCAAATCCCAGCAAATCGAGTTTATTCTTAACACCTTGACCCACATAATGGAACTCCTTGTTCCCCTTTACAATGAAGGAAAACTCATACTTACACATAAAAGGTCGTATTCTCTAAAATAAATTCCTGTAGCATAATCCACAACACACTTTTTTTTTGTAAAATGCAGAGTTTTATATCATGCAGCATAAGAATCTAACACTTCATGTTCCAACATGACCACTACCAAATTACGAATACAATTTAAGCGCCTAGAAAACCACCATAAAAAAGGAATTTATAATGACTCAAATTATCAAATCAGATGAAAAGACAAATACATAATGCGTATGCAATTCTTTTCCTTTCCCTATTTTAATTCCTAAAAGCCCAAACTTTAAGTCCAAATCACAGTGCTCATTAATCAAAGTCCCACACAAAATTCTCCACTCAGAAGCACACCATTTAAACTTCTAGAACTTAATGACACGCAGCTACAAACAATACCGTCCTTTTCATGGCTGTTCAATAGCAAGATAAAAATATACATACTTTTGCAACTTTGAATCTTAAAATGGAGAATGCTTCACTCATTAACTGTTAGCTTTACACTAAAGAAACAAAGAAAAAGTTCAAGTCCATGTTTGGGTATCACATGTAAAAAATTCCTCCACTTGCCTCCACTTAAACCACCTTCCAAACAGATCCTAAGACTTATCACAATCATTTTCCTCAAAATTTCCCTCATTTCCCTTCATTTTTCCAAAAGAAATTAACAAAACGAGAAAAATTAAGAACTCCGATCCAAGCTGCTGCAGCAGCGGCGACTACTAACCTTGACATTGGAGAGGAAAACCGGAGACTCGAGAAACGACGTCGGACTAAGACCTGGAGGGATCGTGATGCAGGACGTACGCGAGATCGGAAGCTTCGCCGGCGACATCAGCTTGTACCTAGCTCCTCCTAGTCCGCCGGCGGCAGCGCCGTCCCTCGGATCGCCCTGCTCAGGCTGACTACCGCTACTGTCCATTGCTAGAAAAAGAGAGAGGGAGGGAGAGTGACTGAGCTTCGTGTTTGGAGAGTCAAAAAGTAGGAGGGATTAAAACTTAAAAGGGAGAGCAGGGAAGGGTAGAGTTGTAATTATCGAAGGAAGGAGTATGGTTTTCAGTCAAGTAATTTTTATGTAATAAGCTTTTTATGCCTGTGGAAAAAGAGCGAGAGAGAGAGACGTAGTTGACTTGTAACATTGGATCTGGAGGTGCCATTGGCTTGTCGTTTCAATTAAATTTGATGTCGTTTTCTTTATTTATTTTTTTTCTATTTTTTTTCATCCTTGTAGTTTTGTGGTAAATATTGCTCCTCAATTTTTTTTACTTGACGTTTTAACCCAAAAACTACGTATTTATTTGCTCGTTGTTTGTGCCATTTTACATTTTTTTAATATTATTTCTGACGTGTGGGTTAATACTGACGCAATTTTTTTAATTGTTTAATATAAAAACTAACGCGGGTCCCTAACACAAAACAACATTTTTATTTTTTAATATTAAAACTGACGCGTGGCTCCCTAACAAAAGTAACATTTTTAGTTTTTTAATATTATTTCTGATGCGTGGGTTCTTGACTGACGCAATTTTTTTCATTTCTATAATATTAAAAATTATCGCGGGCCTATTTGCTTTTAAAACTCATAATTTGTGAGCCCGCATTAAATGAAAAAAACTTGAGGGAGTAATGGTTAAAAACAATTCAACCTAAAAACCACTAGCGTTGGTCTAATGATGAGAATATTTTCAATAACACATCATTGAAGTATCAATATTTTTTTGAGAGGTTTAGGATTCTGTAGGTTTTTTTCGATGGCTGAACTTTTCCTATTTATTTTAAAATAGTTGTATTCTCAAAATTTAAAATTCGAGATTTTGATTAAGCCAAAAGATATTTGACACCCCTAAATAAGGTTATTACTATCTAATATGTGATTGACTTTAGTAAAAAATTAGAAAAAAAAAGTAAATATTTGAATCACATCTTTACTACTTGAGCTACTGCTAGGCAGCTAATTAGGTTTTTCAAATGATAGAATTATATGAGTTACTACTTCAAGTTTTTAGAATCAAATCATTAGGTTTTGGTTTCTCATCAATGGATTTTGTTGTGAGAGGTAAACTAATAATCTTCGGCTATACATGAGTGTAAATTTTTTTTCGTTTATCAAAAAGTAAAATTTTAACCTGAATTAGTGAATTCGAGTTTTGAATATAAACAATTATTTTTTTTGTATGAATAAATGTGAAATCCATGAAACCAAAGAATCTAAATTAAGCCACGTACTTAGATTTTTTACTACAAAATTTGGAAGGTCGTTGAAAGACATTTCACCTCACAAAAGGAAAGAATTCCAAAACTTAAGCATCGGAATTAAGTAAGTAGTGTAAAGCTATTCATTATAACTCTTACCATCGAGCCCTAAGCATTTTCATAACATTCTATTTAAATGGATAATGGAGTGTTGTTGGCGAGCATTATCTTTTAATTAATGAACACTATGAACTTTTGTTTCAGCTCGACCAAAATTAATTATATTCAAATCAAGTCAGTTCATTAAACTATTAAATGTAGGTGTTTCCACTAAATAATTAATTATTCTATACGTAAATACGTAAAGATTAAATCAATAATATTGTATTCCAGGTGTAGACATGCATTGAACCACCCGCACCAAGCATTTCTAATTGTTGAGAACTAAACGATCACCCAAATCATGATGTTAATTTGAGCCAAAAAGAAAAATATTTATTTAACTCAAAAATTAAGATCCCCTTGAAAATATCTTGAAACAAAAATTCAATACATAAATTAACTTAAATGCATTTTTTAAACCCACAAAAAAAACTTAAATGTATTTCTAATTGCTTTGACAAATATTTATATGAAATTAGTTTTCTTGAACTATAAATTAGATATTTACAATTTTGTCAACCTTTTCGATAAAAATAAATAAATTATCAATCACAAAGCTCTTCATTAAATTTTAAGTTGTTATAAATTGTCAAAATTCAATCAAAATTCATCTTCTAATTGGTGGTAATATGGATTAATTTATAAATTAGATCTTGTACCCTTTACTTACACGAGTAACGACACTGCAACCTGGATATATATATATATATATAGCTTACAAATTACAACCTCCATATCCAATCTTGTTCGGGGAAAAAAATACTCTTCATACATATCTACTTCATTTACCTCGATAAATTTAAACTTCAATAGGTGAAGTAAATCATATTAGTAGAGTCATTTTAGTTTAAAAAAATTTATAAAATTTTTAGACAGCGGCGGAGCTGACTTGTAGAACGAGGATTATTCCCCACCCGATTTTTTTAAAATATCCATCTTAGCCTTATATTATTAAAATTTTCAATAAAAAAAATAAAATATATATATTTCTTGTACAAATTTATATAAAAAAAACTTAGTAAAAACTAGTGCGGATCCAAAATTCCAAATGCCTGAAGAAGAAGAATTAATTACTATTTGACTTTGACATTTTGGACTGAAATTCCAAGTGCCAAGACTAGACAACAAGATCGACAAGGTAGAAACTAAGCTTAGCTAATTGACCTGCTTCTTTACGTTTTTGCCCTTCATGAAGACAAAGCAACAGCTACAGTTTTTAACTTTCTTCGACACAAATCATGCCAACAATCGTTCAACTAATCAAATGACTATTTTTTCAAAAATATATTTTTTGTTCAACGGTCCATATGTAATCCCCCACTATTTTGAAAGAATTATGTAGCCATGTCATCGTGAAATATATAGACTTAAATACATTTTTAATTTAAAATTTAGAGAAAATTCATAAAATGTCATATGCCTCCATTTTTGTAATATTTTTCACATAATTTGACATGTTATAATTTAGTTCAAAGATAATTTTATAATCCTTAGATTTAAGAAAATGAATAATTTTTAATCTAAGAATCCCTTTTTTTTATAAGTGTATGAAATATACTATCAATGATTGGTGTAATCAATTCAATATTTTTACTTTCTAATTCTAAGAGGTCATTGGTATAATTTTCTTTACGTAGAATTATCTGATGGAAATTAGTTCCGACTCGATAGGCTCCCTATATGGGAAAAAACAGGAAAATGTATAAAAAAAACATTTGCCATATTGTTGGCAAAAAATTCACTATAGGCCGGGAAGGTTAGTGACCCTTGGGCCCAAAGGCAAAAGAAAGGAACAAATTTGTAAAAGCATTAAGACAGAAATGTGCAACTTACACTTGCATAGTCTATGACTCTATGTAGCAGAAAAATAAATAAAATAAAGCTCCAAATCAACGTAACTTCCAAAATTCAGATTTAATTTTAATTTTTTTTTATACTTTTAAGGCATTCTATTTATTTTAAGTAGGAGACAAATGTGAAAAATTATAGTCCGAAAAGAAATTATTCTTTCAATATAATTTGTAATTTGTTCACCGAATTTAAATTTAGGGTTGAAAATGGATACTTCTTTTATTACCCGCAAACAATTTGCACTGCCAAGTGCCAAATCTTTTGTTATGAAATCCTCACCCAAACCCCACTCCGTAAACTTAATTTTGTTAAATAATTCACTTCTTAGCATAGATCATGCTATTAATTTGATTGTAAAATGATGAGGAAAAAAAAGATGATGGTAGCTACATATCGTTTTGGCAGCACCGAAATAAATAAGTGGAGGGGGGCAAGTAGCATCGGGGTGGCTGCAGGAGCTAAGAAGAGCTGTCAATCCAGGCAAGACATTAGCACGTTGCAAATATGGACAGTGATGCTCTAATCATCTCCGACAACGTCAAACACTTCCTCCCTCCCTTTGGTTTAGGATTCAGTACACCAATCGGGATAGACACACCCCATCTAAAGACGAAACTAAATTGGAAAAGACTCCAGACACATCTAAGAAAAACACAATTAGGTTTTGTTTTACTCAGCCTCACACATGTACTGAAGTCCTCCAGCTCATCCATCCTCCATAATTTCCATCATTTTTTTTATCAAAATCATCGAGATGAACATGACCTCAAAAAATGGTAAAACTCTCTCTCATAAATTTAACACATGTTTATACTATAATTTCATCATTTTAGTTTCATCTAATTAAGTTTAAAAGTACGTGTCTCCTTCAAATTCGATCTCCTTGAAAAGAAACATTGAATGCTTGAGAATAATTTAACTTCAGTGATTTTGGAATTTTAGTAAAAGGATTAAGGAAGTTTTCAGCTTTCTAGTCCCATTTTTAAATGGATCGAGTCTAGATTCATCCTAAACTAAAGGTTTTAATCTCGAGATCCGACTCGTATTACCATTTTACCACCCCTAAATTTAGGCCCCTTCATTTCTAATAGTTTGAGTAGTTTTTAGCATTACATCTTTCCAATAGTTCACATGTAGGCACCACACCACACCACCTTCGTCGAACATAAACAGCATGACATTGCCTCATGCCACAACCTCACGACGATACGTATAATATTAAATTTAGGAGAATATCACTTTCTTGCGAGCGACTTTTAGGAGAATAAGTATAAGGAATATTAAATTTTGTATTTATTTAACATCTCCAGATAAAAAATATAAATAATCAATCGTTTTTATTCCTCAAGAATCCTATAGAAAATAAAGAATAGTACTATTTTAAAATTCTTTAAATTATAAAATTTAATTTGATAATATATATGAAAATTCACTAAAAAAAAGCATGCAGAATGGAAAGGAAACAGGGTTAAATAAAAAAAATAGCTAAATGGGTATGAGCGCAATTGCAATTAGTCCTTTCGATCAGCCCATCACTGTCCGTACAAACCTCGTCCCGGACAGTATAGTCAATTGTTCTCCTTTCGCAACATCCTGGAGTGAAACAAAGGAAGGTTTGTACGGAATTGCTCCAAGAAGTTCCCTAGACTGCCTAATTACATTAGGTTCATTACTCTTTTCATTATAGACAATGAGACTCCACAGACGCCTATTAAGCGCAACCAAGACATTTTTCTCGTCCAAGAGCCTGTGTCTAAGGAAATAATCTCCAGTACTATATATGCCAAACATTTTGGTCCAGGATTCCTTCACGCCATACTCTTTCATAACCCAAAATTGCAATTCCGTACAAATGTAACCGACAGCAAAAGACACCCACAAGCACCCATCTAATACTTCCGATTGAAAGTTTAATAAATGTTGTTTAACACAAGGGAAAGGGAGCAAACCAAACTGCTCCGTGTCAAAGTCAAAATGAACTAACTGATGATTAACTGAATCAACCCAATTGACTGGTCCATTAAGAGAAGTTCTAGGAGGTAAAACAGTAGGAGCAACCTCAAGACTTCTCCATTGTAATGTACCATTACCAATCGTATAGATTTGAGCCCCACGCTTCCCTTTTTGGGTCTGATTAATCTTTAATACTTTGAACAGATTGCTCGCGGAACTAAATCCCAAAGTAAAGTTTGGCCACAACCTCTTGGTTTCTATAGCTGGTGGAATAGTGATGTACTGACCGAACAATGGATTGCACACATAAATTACCTCTCCGGACTTGCTGCTACCCGGAGCTGTCAAGCAAAGCAACCCGTTGCAAGCATTGACCACATCAAATTCAGAATCGGGTAAATTAACATTGCCCCGAAACACCACCGACTCAAACTCCAAATTCTCACCTCGCACCACCAACTGGGAACAACACAGTTTTTTTCCTATTCCCCCTAGTTTCGAGTGTAAGATGCAAGTGGCTGGTCGTGCACGGTGGAGTTTGAGAAACAGAGGATCCGATAATAAAAGACACCAACTTTTGCAAACCAAACTGCAGCTCAGTAAAGATTTTAGTGGCAGTCTTACCAACACATCAATAGTCAAACAAGAAGGTAGGTCGCCGATTTGGGTTCTGTACTGGGACAGTTCCTGATTCCGGTCCTCCATGGATCTTATATCAGGCAGAGCAGGCACCGATCAGGACAAGAGCTTTGTGATAATTCTGTTTGAATCGATCAAAGAAATCGAGACCTACTTATTAAGTCCTGGGCTTGGTCCTCTCACTTTCTTATACATCTTAATTTAGGGTTTCAAATAATGACCGACTTGTCTGTTTTCAAGTTGGAGTAGGAGTAGGAGTAGGACACGCGCATGTATGACCTTTAGTACTGTTGATATGTCCAAATCTGTAGTTAACAAGATACCTAAAAGGACATTCTAGTAAAGTATCCACTAATCACTAATTTGCTTGACCTCCAACACCACATGTAAGAGGACAAACAACCCTCCGTCTCATTCTTTTTGTACTAAAACAAACATTCTTTTCATAATGGTCAGCTATCAAGATCTCATCAGCGTAACATCGTTCAATGAGAATAAAAGACCAACATGCTCTGCGAACGATCAAGGATGCCTAAAAGGACATTCTAGACGTTGCTGGTCGGAACAGAATGAGATGAGGTTCATCAGGAGTACATGATCTATATAACTATTGCACTGATTTGAAGCGATTCCCTCGAGGTCTCCCGTCCGAATGCAAACGCAATGGATTTCTTTAGAACACCTTGATCACCATGTCTACACTCCAAAAATAAATTACCTAAAAAAAAACACATAGAGAACATTTCATGTGTTATGACTAGCAATCTAACACAGTACAGGACTTATTTGACAATATTGCTTTCATCAGGTTTCTTGAATCCTGTGTTACTATTCTTGATAGAGCCATCAAAACCTTCTTGACTTCTTTCTTGGCCTACTTGGTTCTGCTGTCTTCTGCACATGAATAATTTCAATGAACAAAGAAAATACTAGAATCAAATATTAATCTAAAGAATTTGATGCATACAAGTGGGTCATTTTCCTTAGCATACGAGAGAAATCAAATTAAAGTGCCCAAGATTAAATTGCATATATGTAGGTGACAGTAAATGACAATTACCTTGATACCAGAAATCACTATTTCTCCCCTTGCAACATCCTGGATTGAAACAAAGCTTGGGTTGAATGCCGTCACCGTATTATAACCAAAGGGGCGAAAATTCGGAGGACGCTGAAGAACCCTCTTTTCCATTCTTTTGGTATTGAAACAAAAGATCAATATGTACTTATCTCCATTATCGTTGACCATCAACATCTCCTCTTCGCTCAATGAGAATAAGAGATCAATATGTCCCACATAATTTGATAAAATAAAGTGCAGGCACTTATGGTAAAAGAAGCTTGAGTTTGTAAATTAACGGGTTCAGCATAATGGCAGAAAATATTTGGTGGTATTCATGATTTTATTTATCACCCTCATGACTCAACTCATAAATTTTTCACTAGTATATTTTTATAATGATAGAAAATATTCATGGTGGTGTTTATGATTTCATTCATCACCTCATGGTATTTATGATTTCATTCATCAGCTCATGAATCAAACTATAAACATAAACCTTTCGTTGGTATATTTTTTGTAATAAGAGAAAATGTTCATGGTGGTATTCATGATTTTATTCATCACCCAATGACTCAACCCATGAATATATGTTTTTTTATTGGAGGAAAATGTTTATGTTGGTGTACATGATTTCATTCATTGACTCAACCCATAATTTTATAAATTTTTTCTTTTATTTTATGAATAAATTTTAATTTAGAGGTATAATAGTCAAATAAGTAAAATTAAATCATTTCTTAGCCATACCAAAAAATGTATTCATTTTAATTCAATTGAATTTTTTTTAATTTTATATTGTTATACCAATCACTGGAGTTCATTCATTAATAGAATTCTAATTGAACTTTATTAATGAAATAAATTAAACTCATACATGATTTAATATCTTAAAAAGACAAGCAAACAAATACTTCAACGAATGTACAGTAAAACATTAAAACATGGCATGCCTATCGAAAGCCGTGATGAATCACCACAAAATTTGATAAAACTATGGAGCACTCATGGAACTAATAGCATCAATGAATTGCTCAAACGTCACATGTAGGAAGTAGGAACCATTATCAAGATCAACAGAATAATCAAAGAAACAAATGATAGAGCAAGAAAAAATCAGAAATCACCAAAATGGAGCTCAGAACAAATAAAATCACTTTCTTAAATCCTTCAAACCAAGAAAATTACACATTGAAAGTTCTGCCTTCAGTTAGAGGTCTAAGGTGATATGATAATATTTGCTCATAAAACAAACATTTCAAGAGAGAGCAACGTTGCTTTAGCCAAAGAATCATCAACCTTAAGCATGCGGTATTAGCGCTACTGACCAAAAGCTGACAAAGATCATGAGCGCAATTGCAATTAGTCCTTTAGATCAGCCCATCGCTATCCTTGATTGTCTGTCGATAGCATAAAAAATAGTTGTAAAATGAATGTGAAAAATGGGTAGAAAGGTTACAACTTATCATTATCCACAAGGACTTATAAATCGTGGTAAGAGGATCGTTCACTGAGACCTCTAGGATTTTGTAGTTCTGATTTGACTTCCTCGTCACTGGAAATGGTTGATTGTTTCTGCAACTAAAACAAATAAAATAGAAATTAAATAATAAAATAATCTTGGGCAAGATTGAGTCTTGGCCAAGATCGGAAATCTGGTAATGTGAATTCAAAGAGTAGAAAACTCGTAGTAAGGGTGATTCCGTGAGCATTTATTCTTATACTTCGATCACTGATTCATGGATTTTCACACTCCTCATTCATAACATTGCTATAGATTGGGAGGAACTTCTTTCCAATCCTACTTCCCTCCTCAAATAACTACCTGGCGGGAACTCCCTCTCCTGATGATCCTAATCAGTGGACACCTTGCTGGTTAAAGGGTTTATCAAATTGATTGCTGGCTTGAGTCGCATGCGCTTTCTCAATGGAACAGAGGAAGACAATGTCTAGTTCACGCTACCCCCAGTCAGGGCCCTAGGGCGTCAACCTGGTCTGAACTATATCCTTCAATGCTCACTAACCCCAGCGAGGCTAGCTGTCTACTTAGGCTTTAGGCTTTTCTAGTTTCAACTCGTCCTCTTCAAAGCTGACTGCAAATCTCTCACCAAAACCTAAGAGTGGCCAAATCTTGATTTTAATGGAGACCGGTTTGTTAAAACAGAGATTGATAGGATTACGAATGGGGAGGTTGTGAAGAACGTTTTGATCTCACGAATATAAGAATTTGCTCACTCAGCCCTTACCAAGAATGTGGATTTAGCTACTAGACATAATCATGGAAGAAAAATAGAATTTTATTAAATATAAAAAAAGAAAATTAAATCTGCAAATCCGATTGGAAAATTGCAGAGTAAAGTTTTTTTGGAACAGAGGAAGGAGATGATGTTGAGAGTGAGAGACATGCAGCTAATAAATCTGCTGCCAAGTCGTCATACTCCAACTCCAACTCATTCAAAATTCTAATTATTACAAATTTAAATTGTTTCAAATTCAAAATCAACAAATATTTGATTTGTTTGTTCAAATAGAGGATAATCCCTTAACCAATGTAATCTTGGATCACGACTCATCTTCTCTAAGATGTCTCCAACTGTCAATCCAATCTCTCCAGGTCTCAATTCAATCATTTAGCTCAAAATCCCGTGACTCCTAGCTCATCACGTTTCTAGCCTAGCAATCTTGGCCAAGACTCAATCTAGGCCCAGATTGCGTCCAAGACTGCTGATTGTCTTCTCCATTCTTTCCGTCTCCTCGAATATCTACACAATTGAGGAAATTCGACATAGTTTAAACAGTTTTACCATTCAATTTGTCAGAATTAAATGGTAGAAACATATGAAAATAATGACCAATCAATCCTGCAATAATCACAAGTTAAAACATTACGCTAAGGATGGAAGCTCTTTCGCTGGGAAGACAATATATATATATATATATACTAACACTGAAAAATTAGCAAATTTATAGTGTTCCATCCTTGTTCTAGTACGCTTTGGAAGAATAGATTGATATACCAAAAATAATAAATAATTTGTAGAATGTCATGATCTGAATCATAGGAACAAGCTAAATGGGTATGAGTAACTAGTGAAAAGTATTTGAAAAGAAATGACTACATACCTCTTCCCGGAGAGTATAGTCAATTGTTCTCCTTTCGCAACATCCTGGAGTGAAACAAAGGAAGGTTTGTACGGAGTTGCTCTAATATCTCTCCAAGACTGCATAAGTAGATTAGATCTATTACTCTTTTCATTATAGACAAAGAGACTCGACTGACGCCTATTAAGCGCAACCAAGACATTTTTCTCGTCCAAGAGACAGTGTTTATATAAATCAGCTCCATTACTATATATGTCAAACATTTTGGTCCAGGATTCCTTCACGCCATAATCTTTCATAACCCAAATTTGCAATGCTCTACTATAGTAACTCTCAGCAAAAGACGCCCACAAGCACCCATCTAGTACTTCCGATTTCAAGTTTACTAACTGTTGTTCAACACAAAGAGAAGGGAAAGGGAGCAAAGCAAACTGCTCCGCATCAAAGTCAAAATAAACTAACTGATGATTAACTGAATCAACCCAATTGAGTGGTCCATTAAGAGAAGTGCTAGGAGGTAATACAGTAGGAACAACCTCAAGACTTCTCCATTGTAATGCACCATTACCAATCGTATAGATTTGAGCCCCACGGCCACGATACCCGTTTACGGTCTCATTAATCTCTAATACTTTGAACAGATTGCTCGCGGAACTAAATCCCAAAGTAAATTTTGGACACCACCCCTTGGTTTCTATAGTGATGTACTGGCTGAGCAATGGATTGCACACATAAATTACCTTTCCGGACATGCTGCTACCCCGAGCCGTCAAGCAAAGCAACCCGTTGCAAGCATTGACCACATCAAATTCAGAATCGGGTAACTTAACATTGGCCCGAAACACCACCGACTCAGCCTCCAAATTCTCACCTCGCACCACCAACTGGGTACAACACAGTTTTTTTCTTATTCCTAGTTTCGAGTGTAAGATGCAAGTGGGTTGTCGTGCACGGTGGAGTTTGAGAAACAGAGGATCCGATAATAAAAGACACCAACTTTTGCAAACGAAACTGCAACTCAGTAAAGATTTTAGTGGCAGTCTTACCAACACATCAACAGTCAAACAAGAAGGTAGGTCGCCGATTTGGGTTCTGTACTGGGACTGTTCCCGATTCCGGTCATCCATGGATCTTAGATCAGGCAGAGCAGGCACCGAGCAGGGCAAGAGCTTTGTGATAATTCTGTTTGAATCGATCAAAGAAATCGAGATCTACTTATTAAGTCCTGGGCTTGGTCCTCTCACTTTCTTATACATCTTAATTTAGGGTTTCAAATAATGACCGACTTGTCTGTTTTCAAGTTGGAGTAGGAGACTAGGAGTAGGAGTAGGAGTAGGACACGCGCATGTATGACCTTTAGTACTGTTGATATGTCGAAATCTGTAGTTAACAGATACCTAAAAGGACATTCTAGTAAAGTATCCACTAATCACTAATTTGTGTTGAAGTCCAGCTCATATTGGCTGAAAGATTGTTGTGGATCTAGCCCAATTGGGGTTGTTTGTTTTACTTTGATTAGAAGTCTGATTAGAAAAAGAAAAAGAAAAGATTGGAGTATGACTTGGAGTAGGATTGTGTAACCTAATTAATTAGGTTGCCCACCAATATATATAGATATGGTGGCTCAGGCATTTGATCGACTCGGGGACGACCGCCCGTTGACCCAGGAGGAACAGAGAGAACACAATGACATCAGGCTTAAGGTGTGGGCTCAACAGGAGCGGGTTGATAGATTTTGGCAGCAAAAGAATAGATTAAAGTGGAATACTAAGGGGGACCGAAACACTGGATATTTCCACAGGATGGCAAAGATTGCAGTGAAAAGGAACAACATTAGAGAGATAATCACGCCTACTGAAAGACTTACAGACCCGGTGGGCATTAAGCGGGCAGCTGTTCAGTACTATGAGACCTTTTTCAGCTCCGTCCGCTGGAACAGGCCGCGGATGCAGGATTTGGGATTTTCGAAACTGACTGAGGAGGAAGCGTCAAGGTTGGAAATGGAGGTAACTCGTGCAGAAATTTGGGAAGCGGTTAAAGATTGTGACGGTCAAAAAACTCCAGGGCCGGATGGATTTTCTATGCGATTTTTGCAAAAGGCATGGCACATTATCGGGGATGACTACTGCAGATTGGTCCAGGAATTCTTTAGGGCAGGGATATTCCCATCAGGGGCAAATTCTTCGTTTTTGACTCTCATCCCGAAGATTAAAGATGCGAAGAGGTTCAGTGAATATCGGCCCATAAGCTTGGTGAGTAGTTATTATAAGATTGTGTCCAAGGTCATGGCGAGGCGGTTGAGCGAGGTAATTACAAAAGTCGTTAGTGAAGTGCAGCATGGATTCATTAAAGGAAGACAAACCCTAGACTGTGTCATGACAGCAAATGAGGTGGTGCATTACTTGCAGGAGACAAAACAACAAGGGCTGCTTTTCAAGCTGGATTTCGAGAAAGCCTATGACTCCATCGAATGGGAGTACTTAGATGATGTAATGAGGCATATGGGGTTCAGAAGGAAGTGGAGGAATTGGATTAATCAATGCATTAGCACGAATAAGGTTTCTATTCTAGTTAATGGGTCACCTTCTGGACAATTCTGTGTGGGTAGAGGCCTTCGTCAGGGATGCTCAATGTCGCCGTTTTTATTCAACATTGCAGCGGAGGGGTTGCATCGTCTATTTGTTAGAGCAGAGGAGGTGGGGATCCAGAGAGGTATAGGCAACCCGTCAGCAGGGTGGAATCTGAGCCATCTTCAGTTTGCGGATGACACATTGGTTTTTGTTAATAACAATGAGGAGGAGATCCGGGGAGTGAAGGGTATTTTGAGATGGTACGACGCCTATTCAGGCCTTCGAGTTAACTTCCACAAAAGCACCTTGGTAGGGGTGAATCTGAGTGAGCAGATCGGGGGTATCTTAGCTACTCGTTATGGTTGTAAGTATGAGGTGCTCCCTTGTAAGTATCTAGGATCTCTGGTGGGCTTTAATCCGAGACGAAAATCGGGGTGGGATTTTCTAATCCAGAAAATGAGGAAAAAACTTTCATCATGGAAGGGACATCTTCTCTCCATGGGGGGGCGTGTAACGTTGATCAAGTCGGTGCTAACGAGTCTACCTATTTATAACATGTCTATTTACAGGATGCCTAAGTCCGTCGCTAGCCAGTGTGAAGGAGTTATGCGGCGCTTTCTTTGGAGTGGCAGCGATATTAACAAGGGATTGGCTAAGGTGAATTGGAAAGAAGTGACGCGGGCGACAACTCATGGGGGATTGGGAATTGGGACGATACAAGACCGGAATATTACGCTGCTTTTTAAATGGGTGTGGGAGATGATGAGGGGTAGCAGGAAGTTGTGGGCAGATATCGTTCGCAGGCAATACAAACTCCTTTCCATTGGAGACTTGTGGAAGGATAGGGAGGGGAGGATGTCCACAATCTGGCGTGATATTATGGGAGTTTGTGGCCGAGGTAGTGCTTTCTTCGATCTGTGGACCGACAACACTTCGATAAAAATTGGGGATGGGAATAACACAGTCTTTTGGTGGGATACTTGGGTAGGTAAGAAGCCATTGGCCTTGCAACACCCTCGGCTATATCATATATCGAGCAATCGGTACGGGACCGTCAAGGAATTTGGTACATGGATTGGTTCGGTGTGGGAATGGGAAACCGTGTGGAGGCGAGGTTTGTTTGAGTGGGAGAGAGACGAGTGGGTTTGTTTGAAAGCTCAGTTACCACTTCCCTATAGGGGAGATCAACAACCGGCTCTTCGTTGGGAATTAGACCAATCAGGGACATACACAGTGAATTCAGGGTACAAGAAATGGGAGGAGTCAAGGTTTGAGCCAGCTCCACTTCTTCGGTCTTGTTGGACTGGCCTGGCTCCATACCGAGTGGAATTTTTCCTTTGGTTAGCACTGCGGGAAAGAATTGTAACAAGGACTTTCCTCATGAGGCGAAACATGATTGCTGAGTACTTGAATGTCTGCCCAATGTGCAACAGGGAACCGGAGACTGTTACTCACCTATTCTTGCGTTGTGAGGTAGCTTCGGGTATTTGGGAGTTTATCATGCGTTGGCTTCAGGTGGTTTGGTGCCAGCCTCAAAATCTTTCGGACCTGTGGCGCACGTGGGGAAATTATTTACCATGTACAGACAAGCAGGCTGGTAGGGCTTGGAAAATCCTTTTTTATGCGGTTATTTGGACCATGTGGAAGACTCGCAACGGAGTGGTGTTCAGACAAACGGAATACAATGATGTGAGATGTATTAATATGATTTATTCGTTGTGGCATTGGTGGTTGAAAAGTAAGGACAATGGGTTCGCCTATAGTATGTCCGACGTTCTTCAATCACCGGCATGGTTACTCAATCGGTAAATCCAAGCTCGGTGTTTCTCAGATGTAGGTTTTTAAGGAGTCAGGTCCAATAGTGGCCTAGGGAGTCGGTCCTTTGCCCTTCCTTTAGGGCTTCGTTTGTTTTTGAGAGCGTTGGTTGCACTGCTTCTGAAGCGGTGTCTTGTAAACTTCAGTCATGTTCTTCATGACATTTTAATTCAATATATCTTTCTGCTGATTAAAAAAAAAAAGAAACACAGAGAGAGAAAAATGTGAGGGGGAGATTTCTCCAGCATGGTCTCCTCAATCTAGATGTGAGATTGAGTTGAGAAAGATGGTAAAATCAGTTGCAACAAATAACAACGGAGAGAGATTGTGAGAGAAAAGAGAGAAAACAGATTTAGTTGCAACAAATAACAACGGAGAGAGATTGTGAGAGAAAAGAGAGAAAAGAGAGAAAACAGATTTTCGTCAAACTCTGTGCAGTTGCGCGAGAATCGTCGCAGACAGCAGGTGCATGACTTCTGGTTCTTAAATCTGAACGGTTGGATCGGTGAGAAGTTGTCCGAGGTAGTAGAAATCCTGTCCCGATTGAAGCAGTGGAAATCTGGTTTTGGTTCTCTATTCTCATATCTCTTGTTTTTCTCGGATTGATTGATTAGATTGTTTGATTGGTACTATTGGTGATAGTGGTGTATGTCAGATTATTCCTATAGTTGAGATAGGAATTTTGCTTGGTTGTACACATTGATCATCATATAGTGGATTGTTACTGGCTTGGTCCCGTGGTTTTTTACCTGTTGAGGTTTTCCACGTAAAAAATCTCTGTGTTCTTTTATTGATTCCTTTTGATTGATTTGATAGTTAGGGGTTATTGATTCTTGGGATAAAATTGTTTGCTGCGCAAAATTGATTGTCGATTGGAAATAACCCCAACAATTTGCTTGACCTCCAACACCACATGTAAGAGGACAAACAACCCTCCGTCTCATTCTTTTTGTACTAAAACAAGCATCCTTTTCATAATGGTCAGCTATCAAGATCTGATCATCGTAACATCATTCAATGAGAATAAAAGACCAACATGCTCTGCAAACGATCAAGGATGCCTAAAAGGACATTCTAGACGTTGCTGGTCGGAACAGAATGAGATGGGGTTCATCAGGAGTAGATGATCTATATAACTATTGCAGTGATTTGAAGCGATTCCCTCGAGGTCTCCCGTCCGAATGCAAACACAATGGATTTCTTTAGAACAACTTGATCACCATGTTTACACTCCAAAAATAAATTGCCTAAACAAAACACATAGAACATTTCATGTGTTATAACTAGCAATCTAACACAGTACAGGACTTATTTGACAATATTACTTTCATCAGGTTTCTTGAATCCTGTGTTACTATTCTTGATAGAGCCATCAAAACCTTCTTGACTTCTTTCTTGGCCTACTTGGTTCTGCTGTCTTCTGCACATGAATAATTTCAATGAACAAAGAAAATACTAGAATCAAATATTAATCTAAAGAATTTGATGCATACAAGCGGGTCATTTTCCTTAGCATACGGGAGAGATCAAATTAAAGTGTGTTGGCCCAAGGGCTCATTAAATCTTGTTTTGATGAATTAAGGACACACAAATTAATTAATATACTAACGCAATTTTAAGTTAAAGTATTTGTAGTTTGCGACGAGACAACAAAAGAAGCAACAAATCAATTATCGCAAGCTCGAAGAATCAAGTGTATATTAGAGCATTAAACGTGTAAGTATGATTCTAATTAGCACTTGATTTATGTTCGATAATACCTCAAGAAAAGTGTCAAAAGATTTTTTACACGAAAAACAATTTTTGGGAAAAGAGTTTTTGATTTCACTGTAGCAACGGAGAGTTTAACTGTAGCAACGGATAAACTCACTGTAGCAACGGGAATGAATAGTTTCACTGTAGCAACGGATAGTTTTTCACTGTAGCAAACGGATATATTTTTGTTACTGTAGCAAACGGCTAGTTTTTGGCTCCTTCCTTCTTGGATGAGCCTCTACTCTTTTGACACTATAAATACTCATCTAAGATGAGTTACAAAGAAGAAGAAAGCATTTATAAGTTCTATATACACAAATTACATTTACAAACTCTCTTAATCAAAGTTTTACCACGCAAGCTTCACATATCGGTTTTCAACCATTCTTGCGTCTTTTAATTCGAGTTTGGATCGCTTTCTTCTTGAGGTAATATTGTTCATTTATTGGTGTTATTTTGAATCATACATTTATTATTTGTACACCAATTATTTGTTGCAAATATTATTAATTCAAATTGTGAAGGTTCTTCAATCCTTACCTTGAAAGAGGATTGTAAAACGGTTGTGGTTGAGCCCGTAAAAACCAAAGTGTAAGGTTGTAGTTGAGCCCGCAAAAACTACGGTGTAAGGTTGTGAGCTGAACCCGTAAAAGCTCAAGGTAATAGCAAAGGTGTTTGCATTAGAAAATCCTAAGGGTGAAGCTCTTAGGTAGTGGAGTACAATTCGGATTGTGAATTGGAACCACTATAACTCTTTGTGTCTTTGCTATTTTTCCTTACATTTTGTGTGCGATTTTTTATTGCCTATTCACCCCCCTCTAGGCCGGGATTATTGTTTTATCAAAGTGCCCAAGATTAAATTGCATATATGTAGGTGACAGTAAATGACAATTACCTTGATACCAGAAATCACTTTTTCTCCCCTTGCAACATCCTGGATTGAAACAAAGCTTGGGTTGAATGCCGTCACCGTATTATAACCAAAGGGGCGAAAATTCGGAGGACGCTGAAGAACCCTCTTGTCCATTCTTTTGGTATTGAAACAAAAGATCAATATTTACTTATCTCCATAATCGTTGGCCATCAACATCTCCTCTTCGCTCAATGAGAATAAGAGATCAATATGTCCCACATAATTTTCTCTATATTTAATCACCTCCTTCGTGGGACAGTAACTGTTGAAGGAAAGCATCATAGTCCAAGATTTCTCGACGCCATACTCCTTCATAGCCCACATTTCTGCCACATTGTATTGCCTCTCGTCATAAAAGCACGCCCATAGACAGTCATTTATTACTCCTAACGCCACGCCCATATCATTCATTTCTCCACCTTCATATCCCAGAGATAAAGGCCACGAAAATCTCATAAACTTCTCATTCTCAAAATCAAAAGGGAATTTCGCTTGGTGATACAAATTAGCCCAATGCAGTGACCCATGCAGTAAAGTATTGAAGTCCAGGCCACCTTCGTCCCATATCTCACAGCCAAGAGTTTGATCAATGTTCCTCCACTGTCCAGTACCAAGTGTATATATTTCAAACCTAGAATCTCTGTCGAATCCTTCGGTCAATATTTTGTACTGATTATTCTTGGCACTATATCCCAAAGCAAATCTTTGGTTTTCAGGGATTGGAATACTGACCCACTCTCCTAAAATTGGATTGCCGAAAAAAACATTATATACATTCGTTAAACAAAGCAATCCATTGCAAGAATTCATGCATTTATATCGGTTACCAGGCAAATTAAGTTTGGAATCAAACTCCACTGTTTCCCCAAGAAGCTTGTCACTGCGACCACCAACGCTGGTCTCCTCGACGACCCGTCCAAATGTAATTCCACCTCCATCCACCTATTGATCCAGGAAGTGAATGGGTGAGGATGCAAGCTGGAGTTTGACGAAGGATGGATCGGAAAAATATAACCGATTCCAATCTTTACGAACGCACCTGCAGATAAGCAGAGTGTTTATTATGGGCAATCTTGCCAGTATCTCTATCACCAAACAAGACGGAAGATCTGAAAACTGCGTTCCATTAACATCCATGGATCGAGCTGGTTGTTTTGACTACCTTCAGGATTTTCCTGACGGAGACGAGGATCGATTCCTCTCTTTTCTGTTATAGGGGTTGGCAGGAACCGTGCGTTGTTTGTTGATTGGATTCAATGTATACAGTCCATTTGGGCCTGGTCCTGGGCTTTGATTTGCAATAAATACTTGAATTAAATTTATGATCTTAAAAAATGTTGTGATTACTATAAAATTATAGAACATGGTAAAAATTACTAAATAACTCTAAGTTATTAAAATTATATATTAATACAAGTTGTTTTATTAAGAATCGTTTTTTGTTCTTAATAATTATTAGAATTTATATCTACAATTTATCTACCTAAAACTGTATATTAGTGATAAAAAAATGGTCTTCATGGTGGGTCCAATTCCATTAGAGAGTACTTTCTACTTTAGTAATAAACACTCGATATCCTTTTACTTACCCAAAATTTTACCCGAAATTAACAAATATCTCCCTTTACAAAAAAACACTAAGGTGGCAGTAATCCCTTAATAAATAATAAAAAACTACTACTTATTTTAACGTAATGATATTTTAAATTAATCTTAAAAAAATAATATATTAAGGAAATAATAAGAAAACTACTACTTATTTTGATTTTTTTAATTATTTAAAACGTTAAGATTGTAAGTTTGTAGGAACTATAAGGTTTATATTGTACGTTTTAAACTATAGAAAGTAAAGTTGAACATTTTATAAATTATAATTTTTTTTATGTAATTTATATATTCTAAAATTTATGATATTAAATTTTGTTGTGATTAGTACCATAATAATAAAACTTAAAACATGGTAAATTCCTAAATTATTAAAGTACATAATTTTAAAATTATTTACGAGTACAAATTGTCTTATTAAAAAATTGAAACAATTGTTTTTTTAATACAAATTAAATTACAATATTTTTTTAAGACGTCCAAATTCCAATACCATTTTAATAGATTAGGAGCTCCAGTTACCAATTCCAAGCTGGTTTTGGACTCCTTGTTGGCTTCTTGAATTTGTAAACCAACTTCCCCGAGTAATGTAAGCAGGGGTATAAAAAAACCAGTCTGAACCGGAAATTGAAATTGGAATCAGAGCATTTTGAATGAAGAGGATCGAACCGTAATTTTCCGGTTTTGTCCGGTTTTATCACTGCCCAAACCCATAAATCGAATCGTAGAACTGGGAGAGCCCAGCCACCCATCGGCCCTCTCCTTTTCTCTGCAGCTCATGCAGTCACCATCCCCGGAATTGTAGAAGCTAGTAGACAACACCTCCATTCGGGAAAAAAAGAGTATTAATTCAAAATTGTGCTGTTTCTCCCATTAGTTAGTGCTGATAGGTATTTCTAAGATCAGAATTTTTCATCGATTATGCATTGATTAAAAGCTGTTTGAAACTAACAAGTTGGAATGTCTTTATTTATTCATTAGTTTTGTGTGCATGGTTAGTGGCAGCTGAAGAAATCAAGCCAAAATGGGTATCATCGAGAAGATTAAAGAAATCGAAGCCGAAATGGCTCGTACCCAGAAAAACAAAGCTACAGGTTAGTCCAAGTACATGCTTATGTTTGCGTTTCCATTCTCTACTAACATTTTTCTTTTTCTTTTCTTTTCTTTTCTACTTCTGTTAAATCCTGTTTGCCTGTGCTTTGTAATGGTCTGGAAATTATTGCTTCTCCAATAGAAGAATTGGAATTTCACTCTTAGTCACTCTAGAAACATTTTACATAAGCATTTTAGAAGAAGTACCAGAACCGGAACCGGCCTGAAATCAAACCGAACTATTCGATTCTGTCCGGTTTTAAACCCACCAAAATCCCATTCTGTCCAATTCTGGCCATACCAGAATCGGACGTTTACACCCCTACCTGTAAGGAGTGCAAAGAGAGGCACCATTGGTGGCGCACAACTATAAAAAGAACAAATGAGGCCAACTACACTTGCTGGGTTGGGCTTCGTATAGCTTCAACTTTCCGATTATAGTGTTTGGCCCAGATTCCGTGTCCATGAAAAAGGAATAAATCATGATCATGATGTTCATGATGAGAGAGTCACATGGGTTGTTTGATAAAATGGTTTACTTTAAATTATCCTTCTACTAAATTATAGCCTTTCCTGTATTCCTTGAAAGGTTCTAGTTAACGTGCCACGCTATTTCACCACTGTATCCACACTCTGCCTTGTAGGGCAAGGTGCCCTTGTTTCAATTTACAAATTTTTATTTTATTAATTAAAAAAAACCATTTTATAAGTATTCTCAATGTCACTTTTATTATTAGGAAGTATATATGTTTTTTTTAAATGTCAATTTAAAATTTTCATGTAACGATTTTTCTTTTAAATCTGATCCCCACACAACCATACTTACTGATCAGAACTTATCTTGTTAGCATATACGTATGAACTTAATTAATTATAAAAAGTAAATTACTTAAAACGGACAATTACTTCATTCTAATGGTCGAAATAACATCTTTTGTTTCAAAAGTAAAAGTGTCGAGTCACTGGTTAGAGAGGCCAATTCTCAGCTAATTAAGCTTTAATTTGGCATCAAACACAAGTGGTTATCCATATTTTTGGAACTTTGCCATCCAAGAAAGCATATCCAGTCTTGACCGACTGAGATATAATAATAATAATTATTATTATATAAAATTGTGCAATTATATATATATATTTAAAAATTTATCGAGTGGTTAGTTGGTGGAAATCTTTCCCTTCTAATTATAGCAAGTTGCAAAACCATTTGATTTTTTGTTTCTTTCTTTTCTCTCTTGATGACTCTAGTGGTCAATGAAAGCCACCAGTAATTGATATTAATAGTTCGATACTCGTACTTTTTAAGTAATATAGGTTAATACTCTAATATTTATATACAAACGTATAATTATTTTCTAAAAATACTTTTTATTTTAAACTGATTGATTGTGAACAAAATTAGCTATGAATTATTAATCAAAGAAATATACTCCTATCTGATAAAATGAATAATGTTTTTGAACTTGACAAGCACGAAAACATGGTCAAATTGAAATAAATCAAACAAGGCGGGCCCGAAATTGGCCTATATTGGAGGGTAGTGACTAGTAGGGAGAAGAGAATACTGTTTACAAAATGTAATTCTCGTGATATATCACGTTGCTATTTTAAGATTTCGTGTTTTAGTATCAACGTAAAATGTTGTTTTAAATTTTTTATGATACCATTTAATTAAGTCGGCTTTTAAATTTTAATACGATGAAATGTAAATTAGTCTAACCCGGAAAAAAATTAACACACCATATATATATATATATAATAAGTTTAGTTGATGACATTTTTGTCTGAAATAGTCCAAAGTTCTTAATTAATTAAGGCGGCAACTTTGAATTAATTACAAAAAAAACTTGCAATTATCCGTCTCTAATTAATTTGAGGATGAAACTTGGTTAATTCAAAAGGTCGAGGTCACATTAAACACAAGCTTTTACCAGACGGAAAAGGCAAACAGACAACAAATAGAAAGAGGGATGCTATACTAGTCACGGTATTTTTATGCGTTTAATTTAAGATAATTAATTAACTCATTTTATGTGATTAATTATCATTTTTTGTTGGATTAATAGCAACTAATCTCACTAAATAAAATTGACTAATATTTCTGAAATAGGCCTGGATCCGGCTCCTCTAATTTTTCCTGAAATATGATCAGTCATATTAGAAAAATCTGAACCATTCAATAAAATTGGACGGATGAGATTAAAAATTTAAGTCATTAATGAATTGACCAGTCAATAAAATTCAAAAAGTGGTCAACTCATTAATTACTTGAATTTTTAATCTCATCCGTCCAATTTTATTGAATGATTCAGATTTTTCTAATATAACTGATCCTGTTATAAGAAAAATTAGGAGTTAAATCCGTCCTTTATCTAATTGTAGCAATATTTATTAGAAGAAGAAGAAAAAATCTACCAATGGGCTTTACTAGTTTTTTATAATATTTCCCCCGATAAGCTGAAGATTTTAAGTTTCTAATCGATATTCTACCAATTAATCTTATCTCTAATTTGAATTTAACCCCTAATCTTTTCTAAAAGTTTGTGTTGCTGTTCTTATATTATTATTTTTGACGTCAAATTTATGTTTTATTTACTAATAATTACAATTTTCATTAATTCGTAATAAACCCTTCAAAATAATTTATGGTGAAAATTATATTCATAGGATCTGAACGAGAAAAAAAATATACATAGGTGTCACATGTTCTTGAATGAGTTCACGTTTTTATGAACAAAAACAAAAGGACGAAGCAAGCTAGGATCACAAGACAATGCCACCCTACATTATATATAGGAATAGGAGAACGGCACCCTTTAAAAATATCCTATAGATGCGGATCCAATCCTATCAATCTATCCATAATTTAATCATGATTTGTATTAATCTGCAATTTAACTCAAAGATAACACTACTAATTGTTTTGTATTTGTGATTAATAACGATCGTATTAAGGAATTAATAAATATTTTAGGTCCGAGTCTGAAAATTATAGAAAATACCTTCTTTTACTTTAGGTACACATATTAAGGAGGCCGGATGACTCACTGTTTGAAACAATTTTGCCCCTTACTTTTTCTCGAACGTACGTACGTTCGATAAAAAGTAAGGGGTAAAATTGTTTTAAACAGTGAATCATCCAATTTTTTTAATATACGTGCCCAAAATCAAAGCGCCATTTAATTAAACTGGGAGGGGAGTATACCGAAAGAGTCGGCCATTTTAAATTTCATTAATGGAGAGATTTTGAAAAAAAACACCATCATACAAAACACAATAAACTTTTAAAAAAAACATATATTAACTCACAATTTTTATTTAATGACGGGCAAAAAAAAATTGACATTTATTTTGGTAAAAAAATGATCATAGTAGTAGCATTTGGTTTTTTTCCCTAACGTTGACCTTTTTCGAAGAGCGTTGACTTCCAATAATAGTGGGAATTCCAGAATTGGGGGCCAAATATTTTTCTAGCTGTTGCTCCCTCCCTGGATCCAGACTTTTTTCCACATCTGTTTCTGTTGGGAAAATCTGGGCCCTTGATGCCTCGTGTTGCACACGATCACCGGACCCACGTGATGACATGTACGGTCTGGATTTAAAGTCTGTAGGTGGCAAAAGTTGACCTGTTGATTATGGAATAAGTAAGGAAACGAACAATTATTCAAAAAAAAATGTAAGGAAACGAACAAGAAAAAAAAGAATATAATATTATTTGATTTCTTAAAAATAAAATACAAGTTAAACAAAATGTTCCTTCCAGTCAAAGAGACATCTCATAAAAACATGTGATGACACGTGTCATTATGATGCATAATTATGTAATTTATTAGTATCATAGTAATTATATATCTAATTTCTTCAAGTCAAAAGATTTTTTTTTCTTATTTATATATCTAAAGATTGTTAAAATTTTACTCTCCTAAAATTAGAACTAAAATCCTTCACAAAAAAATCGCACTCATAATATTTTTATAAAAATATTTTTTTCTCAAATGGAAAAAATTATATAGTACACTAAATATTCCAACTATACGTACACTCAAATCAGTAAAATAATTACACGTGGATGAGTTTTTTTTTGAATTTATCTCAGCACTATCTAAATTTATAGCATTTTTAAAATTTAAAAACCACTTAATATGTAATTTTCTTATTAGCTAATGTGAGTAGGGAAGGCAATTTGCACCCGCGGGTATGGATACCCGCCGGATACCCGCAATTGCGGGTGGGTATTACCCGCAGTTTGCGGGTATTTTGCGGGTATGGATTTACCCGCACCCGCAAAGTGCGGGTATGGGTGCGGGTATGGATAGTGCTTTACCCGCACCGCAACCCGCACTAAATACCCGCAGTGCGGGTATTAAATACCCGCGCAAAATAAATATACATGTCCTTAATATGCATCCACCAGGATTCGAACCTGGGTCTATTGCTTGGAAGGCAATATTCTAACCGTTGGACTACAAGCAATTACTTGTCTTTCTTTGCACTAAAACTTAGATATACGGTAGTATTATTGTTATTCCATTTTGTAGTTAGTTGCAAAATAATATTAATACTAAATTCAGCTATTTTAAAGAATTACAATACTTAATTTATCCTAATTAATTAACAAAAACATACTACCAATTAAAATTAAAATTATATGCATAACATTTTAAATAAGGAGAATAAGGAAAAAAACATACTACCAATTAAAATTAAAAATATATGCATAAACTTTTAATAAGAAGAATAATACTCCCTCCGGACACAATTAAATGACGTTTTAGAATAGTAAAAATTCGTAGGACAATGATCTTTAATCTTATTTTATTCTACATTGTTTCATTTTTACTCCTAATTTCCACTCAAATTACCACACCATCATCAAATTGGGTTGATTCATATAAAAAAAAATAGTCATTTGCACAAAATATATGCTTCGGAATGCATAAAATGACAAGTATTATGAACAGTAAGAATCCGTAGAAAAGTGACAATTATTTGTGTCCAGAGGGAGTAACATACTACCGATTACAATTAAAATTATATGCATAACATTTTAAATAAGGAGAATAAAGAAAAAACATACTACCAATTACAATTGTATAGTTATATGTATATGTTATGCTCATAAGTCATATTCGATACT
This sequence comes from Viola odorata, assembly GCA_963691705.1. NCBI lineage: Eukaryota > Viridiplantae > Streptophyta > Magnoliopsida > Malpighiales > Violaceae > Viola > Viola odorata. The sequence continues at coordinate 77,507,414 of OY829538.1, read as the reverse complement.
TGAATATTTATATTTATTCGACACTTTTTGAGTTTTGACGTGTGCTAGATATTTGTTAAACGTACTCCTTATATTTACTTGAGTTAATTGTATAGTTCAATATCAATATTTACTTGAGTTAATTATAACTTATTAACTATTGTATTGTAAAAATGATAATTTTGAAGATCTAGATGTAAGTGATCTAATTGTATTGCAATGAAGCACGATTATAATTAAAAAATCGTCATGTGTATATGTTAGGCTCGTAAATCATCATATTCGATATTTTAATATTTATATTTACTCGACACTTTTTGTCGTATCCTATATATTTGTTAAACGTACTCACTACATTTCAATACACTAATACTTATTATTTATTAATGTCTAGTCATTTTATTTTATTTTATATATTTTGTATCATAACATGTAAAAAATTATTTTACTAAAATATCGTTATAATATTAGACCAGTATTTATAAATTGGTAAATAAAAATATTATTTTAAAAAAATTACCAAAATATTGTGTTAAAAAATTTGCGGGTATTTGCGGGTACAATTTGTCTCCTTTTACCCACACCGCGCGGGTGCGGGTGCGGGTATGGATTACCCGCAAATTTGCAGGTGCGGGTATGGATAGTGCCTTACCCGCTCCATTGCCTTCCCTAAATGTGAGTGGGTGAACGAGTTACATGACACACCAGATATATTATATAATTACTCTTCTAAATGACCCATATCAATCCTCATAATTAAAGTTTTCTCTTTTTATAAAAAAATCCTAATAATATTTGGTCTTCAATTAAAGAAAATATAAATTAGCAAAGACTGTTTATAATAATTACTCAGATACTATTAATTACGGGATTAAGAAGATTCACCTAATCCCGCGGCCTGCCTGCCTATATATATATACACGTCTCCGAAAAAACCCTTTAGCTTTTCATACTTCAAATAAAAGAGTAGCGTAAGCTTCCTCACGACTCTCTTCTTCTTCTTCTTCTTCTTCTTCCTTCTTCTTCTTCTTCTCTTGACAAGAACAGCACCTTCCTGTCTACGGTAATCCTTTAATTCTCTCTTATTTTCTTTTTCTTAATTTTTCTGTTTATATTATCAAGTAGTCTTTGATCTGTAATTAAGTTTTGATTTTATTACTTATAAGATCGGTAGATTTTTTTTCCCTCTCTTGTTATCTTTAGATGTTTCGATTTCGATTGATCAAAGGTTGTAGATTAAATTTTGATTTTTCTTGGTTAATTTTATGCTATTTTATTGTTATAATTATGATTTTTCATGTTGGCAGTAATTATGATTTGAATGAAAAGCGTATAACGCGTTGATAGTGCTATTAATTATGATTTGACCAACTACACACCCTGTTAATTAATTAATTAATTGCAAGTGTGTTCACATTGTTTTCGACTAGTAGTAGTATTTAATTTATTCCCCATAATGTTCTTCATTGTTGTTGTTAGATGCCATGTGCTATGGCGCCGGACGACTCCGAACCGTTCGTCGAGATCGACCCATCCGGTCGATATGGCCGGTACAATGAGCTACTAGGGTGCGGCGCGGTAAAGAAAGTGTACCGCGGGTTCGACCAGGAAGAAGGCATTGAAGTAGCTTGGAACCAGGTGAAATTGAGACATTTCAGTGACGATCCGAGCATGATCCATCGGCTCCATTCGGAGGTTCGGCTGTTGAGATCGCTAACGAACAAGAACATAATTTCGTTGCATTATGTGTGGCGTGACGAGGGACATGGGACGTTGAATTTTATAACCGAAGTTTGCACTTCTGGGAATTTGAGGGAGTATAGGAAGAAACACAAGCATGTTTCCATGAAAGCATTGAAGAAATGGTCCAAACAAATCTTGAAAGGGTTGGAATATTTGCATACCCATGACCCTTGTGTCATTCATAGAGATCTCAACTGCAGCAATTTGTTTGTCAATGGCAACATTGGCCAGGTACGATTCTTGATTTTATTTTCCCTTATTAGTCAGGATATTTCTTTTTTTGGTTGTTTTGGAGTATTTTTTTTCCAAACTAATGTGGTTCGAGTATTAGGAGATATTTCTACTAGCGTGATTCGTCCGAATTAACACTAATTTGGCTTCTAGTTGATAGATAAAGGAAAGAGTTACTTTTAGGGATAGAGATTTATCTTGTTAGAGTATCAAGTTATTATTCTACCGGCTTGATTTGGTCTAGTGTTAATTATAGCCTTTAATTGCTGGAAAAGTAACGAAAAAGAAAAAAAGAATATGATTCCTATACTTGCAAGCAGCTTTTAGAATCATTTTCATGTTTTTCCCAAAATATGGGTGGATCCTATATATGTTGAAATTAAATGCACCCGTTCCCTCTTTTGCAAAATGATTTTTCTAAAATTAATGGACCTTAAATATATTTTTCTTTTTTAGTATACCCATCGAACTTGAGTTCTTGTTCTTTCTGTTTTATCGGAAGTATCAACATTCGCTAGATGTAGTTTTATTTAATTGTGTGGTAATTACAATTTGGTGTGAATAGGTCAAGATTGGTGACCTTGGGTTGGCTGCAGTAGTAGGGAAGAGTCATTTAGCACATTCTGTTCTTGGGACTCCAGAATTTATGGCACCAGAGCTATATGATGAGAACTACACAGAAATGGTGGACATTTACTCATTTGGTATGTGCGTTCTTGAGATGGTGACTATGGAAATCCCATATAGTGAATGTGACAATGTGGCTAAAATATACAAGAAGGTCTCTTCTGGGGTCAAGCCACATGCCCTTAGCAAGGTCAAGGACCCTGAAGTTAAGGCATTCATTGAGAAATGCCTTGCTCAACCAAGGGCAAGACCTTCTGCCTCAGATCTCCTCAATGACCCGTTCTTTGACGAGATTGAGGACGAAGATGACGACGATAATGATGATGACGATAACAAATGGTAGCTAGTAGTGTGATTGTAGGCAAATTTTGTGATTGTAGGTATCATTTTCTTTCCTCTTTTATTATTGGGTAAGGAATGAAAAAAAATTGTGGAAAGAATATCGGTGGAGGGAGGAATTGTCTATATATATATATATAAGTTTGGTAAATGGGTATGAATATTTTATTAGTTTTTTTTTTATATCTTGTAATAGAAATTGCTTCTATTGTTTGGTTTTAACTTACCGGTATGTTTCTCAAAATTAGTTGAGGTCGAACATCAATGTATTGAGTTTGAGATAATTACTTATTGTGATAAGACGGGGGGATATCGGTACATATCGAAAAAATCAATTGTATTTGTATGTTGAAGTGAAAGGAAAGGAAAAATGAAATTTACATTTATTTGAATGTGATGAGTGGTGTGATTTGGTGTAATGTCCAAGCAAAGTAAGGGTTTTAGGGAGCAAAGTCAAATGTTTGAAATGCTTCAAGCGGAGACAACTAGCAGTAATGGGAGAGAGTAGGTGACAGGTTGTTGGCCTTGTGATCGTTGGTATTATTGGAACTTAAATGGAAATGATTCTCATACTCTTAATACGATTTGCTTCATTTATAGACCTTGGTTAAGAATAAATGATTTTTTTTATCGCTCGACCACAATCAATATTGAGAATCAACCATATTTTTAACATAACATAAATACCAACCGACAATTATAGGATAAATTGCACTATTGGTCCCTCTACTGTATCCATTTGGACACATTTATCCCTCTACTTATGTATTGGACACGTTGAATCCCTCTACTTATACTCAAATGATACTTTAGGACCCTCTCGCTAACGTGTTCGGTATTTTTTTCAGATCAGAGTCGTCCAAATCAGCAATTTTTATTATTTTTCATTCCACCTCACATGCCACACGTCACGTTACAAATGGACAATATTTTTTTTCGTTTGAAATTCAAAATATTTATGGAAGCTCTAGAAAGGTATTTCGTTAAAAGGGATGCCGTGGGCTTTGCTGTATCAAAAGCCCAGCGTCAGTGTCCAAAGGCAGATGTATATGGGCCGTTTCGTTTATTGTCTTTTCTTTTATTTTCTAAAGGAATTCTGGAATTGTCAGATCATTTTTTTAAAAATTAATTGTCAAAGCATTTCTGCTTCTTGTTTCATTTTTTTACCAAACAAAACTGTCACCACATTTTCTTTCATAAATAAAAATAAAATATTTTATATTTTTTTCATTGAATTTTTTCCTTCACATTCTACGGTCTACAATTATTATTTTTTAATTAAAAAATGGGATTTGTTTATGTAAAAATTATATTTTATATTTTTTTCATTGAATTTTTTCCTTCACATTCTACGGTCTACAATTATTATTTTTTAATTAAAAAATGGGATTTGTTTATATATTATTTTTACATATTTTTATTTTTTTTTTTTATTTTTTATTATTTTATTTATTATAAAAAAAAATTTAATGCAACTAATGAAAAAAGTTAACAACTTAACGGTTGCAAAGTTAGATGCTTTGGTGCCAAATTATCTAACGGCGCAAATATTAAGTGTCAAAGTATTTAACGGTAAATATTGAGTGCCTAATCAACCAGAGATGAAAATTGAGTATCAAAGTGTCCTAACCCAAAAATGTTGAGTGCCAAATCGTCTTTTGCCCAAACAAATATGATTAAGAATAGCACTATTAATTTTAGGCATAACAGTCATTGCATAAGTTTTGTTACAACATCAAATTTCACTTGGATTCTAAATTATACACAGAATTTTTATTACAGAGTTATAGTCTATACATGATCACTAAGCTATAGCAGTGAACACTTTTCAGATTCTTTTTTATAAAACAATTGTTATTTGTTCCTTTGAGCAACATCATCTCTTATTTCTTTAGGAACCGAGACAGAGAAAGCTTACTAACATATTCAATGTGTTACATTTCTTTGATAGATACATAGCTTGTCTTGGCAGAGAATCAAACAATAGCACTAACCTACAGAAGCAACAAGTTCAGAACAAAATCCTATGTTGACTCCAATTTAAGACTTGATGCAAGAGCTATTAGATCACTTCCACCTCTTCAACCCATTAACACTACTCTTAATTTCTGCACTTCTTCTCTGCAATATTTTCACATGGAATACCAGATTCTCTTCTCATTGCTTTTCAGTTTCATCGTTTTCATGCTCATGATCCTGAGGATTGGGAAGAGATCTAAAACAGAACAGTACCTGAGTGGAAACCTACCGCCAGGACCAAAGAAGCTACCCTTCATAGGAAATATACATCAGTTTGTTGGGCCAATGCCCCATCACTGTCTAGCATATTTAGCACAGAAATATGGACCCATCATGCATCTAAAGCTGGGAGAGGTTTCTACCATGGTTGTTTCTTCTCCAGAAGTAGCCAAGGAGGTTTTGCACACCCAAGGAACCATCTTTGCTGAAAGGCCATTTTCTCTTGCAGAAAGCATAATATCTTACGATTCTGCAGTTGCATTTGCACCGTACGGAGACTTCTGGAGGCAAATGAGAAAGATATGCATATTGGAGCTGTTGAGCGCGAAACACGTGCAATCTTTTCTGATCAATCAGGGAAGAAGAGGTATCAGGTTTTGTGAAATCTATTTTTTCAACTGCAGGATTGACTGTTAATCTCAGCGAGAAAATATTTGCCTTGACTTATGGGATAACAGCACGATCGGTGTTTAGTAGGAAGTCCAAATGGCAAGAATAATTCTTACATGTTCTTCAGGAAGCAGGACTTGTTGCAGGAGGTTTTAGTTTGGCCGAATTGTTTCCATCCTTTAAATGGCTTCAGCTGGTTAGTGGAATTAGGCCTAAAATGAAAAGGCTGCAACGAAAACTCGACAGGATGGTAGAAAACATTGTGGATGAGCATAGAGCTAAAAGGGAAATGGCAAAGAATGGTGAAACAGTAGCAGTTCAGGAACAAAGCAACCTTGAACTTCCCTTAACTAACGACAACATCAAAGCAATTATCCTGGTAATTTGAATCTTTGATATTTGAATTCTAACAACATATAGTTTTGAAGTATTCTTGCACCCTTAAACTTAAGTTTATATTGTTTTCAGGACATTTTTTTCGCAGGGAGCGAAACATCTTCCACTGCTGTGGAATGGGCGATGCCAGAAATGGTGAGGACCCAGAAATTCTGAGAAAGGCACAAGCTGAGGTCAGAGAGGTGTTTGACAAGAGAGGAAAAGTAGATGAAGAAGGGCTGAATGAACTGAAATTCTTGAAGCTAGTTGTCAAAGAAACTTTAAGGTTGCACCCGCCTGGTGCTCTGTCACTTCCAAGGGAGAATACCGAGCAGTGTCAGGTTCTTGGTTATGACATACCTGTCAAAACAAAAGTAACTGTGAATCTTTGGGCGCTCAGACGAGATCCCAAGTACTGGAAGGAGGCAGAGAGGTTTTGGCCAGAAAGATTCATCGATAGTCCGATTGATTACAAGGGGGCAAATTTCGAATTCATCCCATTCGGGGCAGGAAAGAGGATATGCCCCGGCATATCATTTGCTACACCGAATGTTGAGCTTCCTCTTGCAGAATTGCTTTTCTACTTTGATTGGAAGGTACCAAGTGGAGGCAAGCCACAAGATTTGGACATGACTGAGTGTTTTGGAGTATGGGTGAGGAGAAAAAATGATCTATGTTTGATTCCAATTCCTTATCATGTTCTTCTTCCTGTTGGCTGAAACCAGAAGAGCTGTGAAAAGGTGGAGATGATTGGAAATGCATGTTTATATGGTTTTTTTCTTTTTTGATTATATTTTGAAAGACATGGAGTAATATGTTAAATTATATACTTTGTGGACTAAAATGGTATCTAAACTTATATAAACGGGTAGAAGTGGATGTTGCAATTAATTTGGCGCGTGTGAGCGTGAAAGAAACTTTGACCAAAAAGGAAAAAGTTAGAAAAGAAAAAAATCCGTAACCCTAATTTCAAAATCCTGAAGAAAAAAATCCTGACTCCGAACTATCCCAATTTCTCCATTTTTTTCTCAAATCACCGAGATCGCCGTCTACCTAAAACACCAATTACACTCTCAATTGATCGTAAACCCTAATTTCAAACGGAATATAATAGAAGTAGTGAATAGAGAGGATGAAGGTTAGAAGCAGTGGGGTCGAACAAGTGGAAGAGAGCATGGTGGTAGATCGGCGCCTGTGATCCAAGTTTCTGTGGCTGTGGGATGCACTAATTAACTACGGGGTAATTAATTACTCTTTTATTGTTAATTCGTTTAGGTCTTGTTAAATGGGTGTTGGGTGTTTTGCAAATGCTTTGTTGAATGTGTTTTCAGTATTTGATTAGGATTAGATTGAGTTTTTACTTTATATGATTATGAATTTATGAGTATGTAATTCGGAGAAAGGTACCTATTAGTTGTATGATTATGAGTTTTTTCTCTGCTTTGAAACGGTTTAATGACACAAATCCGTCCTGTAGTTTAATATTTTGATTAATTAGTTCTTGCACAATTTATTTGTTTAATGACCCTTATACTCATACTTTTTGTTTATATTAATTAATTGGAATTGTTTAACTAATTTTTTGTATAAAAAAAAGTATATTAAGATTCTACATTTTAAGACATCACTGGTTGGTTTCAACCCACAGAGAATCTGAACACACAAGAACAAGCAACAGAATCCTGATCCCAAACAGTTATCAATTTTTCAGAATCTCCATTTCTTTTCCTACGTTGTTCTTGTTCACACAAGTAGTCTGTCTTCAACCAAAAAGACATACATTGGAATCTCCAAATTCCCCCATTTCGATTCTGTCCGATAGCGAATAGTACGATACAGTACACGAACCATTGGTGTAGTTTCCTATGCAGAGATGGGTTGTTATCTGCTGACCTAATTTAGCCAGGTTCAGAACAATTTAGCGAATAGTACGATACAGTACACGAACAATGCTTGGATATAGACAATACCGACATTGTTTTGAGCACTAGATACCGGACCCTTCTGATATGTGAGCCATATCGATTATATGCCTCTTGCGTTTGGAATCCTATAGATGACAACGAAGTTCGGAACATTTCAGCATCGGTTCTGTCAGTCGAGAAACCGGACAAACTTTGGAAACTGTGGAAAAATTAAAATAAAAACTGGACTCAATGTCTTAGATTAGTCGCGCAAAGCTTTTGGTTTTGGCTCACCTCTAAACAACAAAATTAGCAAACACAACCCATTAGTCAAATTTATCGAACTCGATCGCGCGATAGCCTGTATGTAATGATGCAATGAAGAAGCAAATTAGCTGCTGACATGCCGACGAAAAGAAATTTCAGTCCATTCTTGAAGGGATTGATATGTATCACACTGCTCCTCCTGGTCCCAACAGGTTATGGAGGCGAGTTAATCGAAACTGAAGCTTTCTTCAGTTTCGTTAGAGCTCTAGATCCTGAAAATGTGCTCAGAATTAGCCGAAGTGGAAGAATACCACATCCCTGCTCACTTCCGCGGAAGGGTAATAGTATTAAGTGCGATTTACAGACAATAATTGAAATCAAGCTCGAAGATTCGAATCTTACCGGGACAATTAATGCAGATTCTCTCTGCAAGCTCTCGAATCTGCGAGTTCTGAACTTGGCAAGGAACTACATCCATGGCAGCATTCCTCGATCGATATTGCAGTGCGCAAGTCTTACCTGCTTGAATCTTAGCAGCAATCTTCTGAGTGGAATGCCACCCGGGGGACTAACCAAGTTGAAGCATCTGAAGACCTTTGACATCTCTAACAATCAACTTTTGTATCTCAACCCTATAGCCAGAGAAGCTGCAGTGCGAAGAAGGCATAACCCTCGGAGGACCATGATGGTTACAAGTTCAATGACCCTCGATTCCGTTGTACATGACTCGAATAACCAAACTGATGGGACGCCTCATTCGAGCAAACAGAAGTGGTTTGATAATTATAGATTTGTCGTTCCATTGGGTTTTCTTGTTATCTTTTTTACAGTTTTCGTATACTTTATGATGAAGAGGGTTCTTGAATCTTTCGAGAAGGGCAAAGATTTGGAATCTCCACCAGCACCTCCTCAGAAGACTCCTCCTCCTCCATCACCGCCAAGAGAAGAACCGAAGACTGAAGAGATAAACTCCGATCTTGTGTTCTTCGCTGAGGAGCACGAGAGGTTCAGTTTGAATGATCTCCTTGACACCACAGCTGAGTTGCAATGCCAGACCTCTTCCAGCAGCCTGTACAAGGTAACACTTAAGAACAGAACTGTTTATGCCATCAAAAGAATAAAGAGATCGCAGGTATCCTTCGAGGAGTTTAACCAGACAATGAGGGTGATAGGACAGATGAAACATCCAAACATCCTTGCCCTTGTCGGTTACAATTCGAGCAGGGACGAAAAACTGCTAATATACAAGTACCAAAGGAATGGAAGCTTGCTGAACCGTCTAGATGGTATAAACTTCGTTGGATCGACTTGTCTAAAAATGTTTATATTCTGCATGAATTCACTGTTCTTTTTTTCTGAAATTTGTGTTTGATCTACAGATCACATTGCGGGAAAGAGGCAATTCCCGTGGCAACTTCGATTGTCGATAGCAATAGGCATCGCAAAGGGTTTGGACTACATATATCAGAATTCTGATGGCCGCAAAGTCATTCCACATGGGAACATTAAACTTTCGAATATCTTGATAGACGACACTGAGGAACCACTAATCAGCGATTATGGGATCACACGGTTTCGTGACCCGAAAAAGAGCTGCATTTTAGTCTCCAATGGATATACGGCACCTGAGAAAACTGAATCAGAACAAGGAGATGTTTACAGCTATGGAATAATCCTGCTTGAGTTGCTGACAGGAAAAACTGTAGAAAGGAGTGGAATAGACCTTCCTAAATGGGTCAGGTCAATGATCAGGGAGGAATGGACCGGAGAAGTTTTCGACAAGGAAGTTAGCGTTTCAGGAAGGCAATATGGGTTTTCATTGCTGAATATATCCCTGAAATGTGTATCTCAGAAACCTGAGGATCGGCCGACAGTGGCAGAGGTCCTGGACAGGATTGAGGAAGTAATCAGTGAAACTAACAATGCCACTGCTTCAACGGTAGGATCACCGGCGCCGCAGGATTGGGATGTGCTTCGGTCAGTCATTCCTGAAACCTGGGACACACCAGGATCAAATCATTGAATAATTTTACTTTTGGCTTAGTTTCTTTCATTTTATGGGTTGAAGAACGAATGTAGAATTAATTCTGTTGAGCAAGAAGAGCTGGAGCTTGTTCGATTCAAATAAAGTACTTGTCTGTGTATTTAGTGTAAAGGACAGTAACCCCTTAACCAAGGGATTGTTTATTCCATCTTTGTGTATGGAGTAACTAGCTATCTTACGCGGGCCGATCCGATATGAAGAAAATTATTCTGAATTAGTTGGCTCCAAGATAGTTGTGTTTCATGCCTAAAAATTCAGTACAAGGATCAAAGCATAATACCTTGTGTATTTGTTTCTATTTCTTGCTTTATATTCAATAAAAAAAATATAGTTTTAGTTCAAATGATCATATATTTCTGTTCTTATAATTAGTAATTAGGGTTTAATGTGATTTTCAAATACTTACTCAAGGTTTGGTAAAAAAGGTTTCATTTTTTTTCTAAATAATGTAAATAAAAGTTAAAACCCTCGAAAGTAATGAGATCATACTTGCAAGGAGTCACATAATGAGAATTTTACACAGCAATTTACTCATACGGTACCTTACTAGCTCGTATGCCGGAGCGAGCGCAAGGCACGACAAAGGGTATATAGGTGCCAGTTTTTTCCCCTGTACTTAAATCGGATTTGAAAACATGAAAGTGCTTTTTTTTTGGGTCCAAAAGCATGAAAGTGCTGATGGCCCAGGAATATAGAACACACCAACGGGCTTCGTGCGCCACAGTCCAGTTGTTTACTGCGTAAAACAAGCCCATATCTCAAATCAGAATGGCCCATTAGTGATGGGCTCCTCCTTCTTCTTCTTTTTTTACTTCAAGCTACAAATGCTTATGTAATTTGTTTTTTTGGTAATTATACCTAGGGCTGCTCATGGGACAGTATCGGTAGATACCGTTCGAAATAATTGGGTATTCGGTATACCGAATTTTAAAAAAATTCTACCGTACCGTGCCGAACTATATTTCGGTACCGTACCGAACTATATTTTGGTACCGTACCGAAAATACCGAAATTAAGTATCTTAATTTCTCCAGCACCAACAAACAATTAAATATACACTGATGCAACAAACAATTAAATATACATAGAAGAAACAATCTAAAAAAATGAATTGGAAAGGTAAAATTAACGAGATTGGAAAATAGATGAGCCTGATGCAAGACCAAATTGACATCCAATGAAATTAAACAAAAATCCATACATCAAATAATTATATATGTTTACTGAAATTTAGACAACATATCAATAACCAAATTGATAGTATTGAAATTGAAATTGATGCTTATGAAATTAGGGCAGCGACTTCAGTGGTGGTGGTTGTTGTTGTTGCAAGTGGCGGCAGTGGTGGTGAGTCTGGTGGCCGAGGCAGATCTGGTGCTGTGGAATTGGAAGGAACAATTGCCGAGTGGTGGTGGTCGCTGGTGGTGATGGCCTAAGCAAATCTGGTGGCTGTTGCTGTTGCTGTTGTCGGCTGTGGTGTTGTTGGAAGAAAAAGAGTGAAGAAAAAAACGAAGGAGAGAAAAGAAAGAAAAATACAGAGAAGAAAGAAAGAAAGAAAGAGGAGGAGATAAAATGAAAAGAAAAGAAAGAGGCAGACATAAAATGAAAAGAAAAAGCCCATCCCACCCAAGCCCATGTTTCCTTTGCAATTCAGTATTTCGTCAATGCCGAACCCATTAAAAAACTGACCGTACCATACCGAAATTTATTTCAGTACGGTACGGTAATACCGAAATACCGAATTGTGTAAAAAAATACAGTCCGAATTTGCATTCGGACGGTATGGTAATTCGGTATTCGGTATTTCGGTGTGCAGCCCTAATTGTACCAATATTTCTTGATTTATTAACCCTAATAAAATACCTTCTATTTCAAGAATTTTATTTGAGATTCTAACCTATTTTTTTTAATGCAATGTCACTCTTCCATAGAAAAAAAAAACTTAGGTTTCCATCAAAAAAATTAAAAAAATAAAATACTAAATTTATATAATATTACTATTTTCTGGAAAAAAAACACAAATTCATTATTATATAATAATTATACCTAGTTTAATATTTTAAATTTTTAGAATTTTTTATTAAATTATATTTGGAAATATATTTTCATTAATTCCATTAAATATATTTTCTCTTATGGAACCCTGATTTTTTTTAATGAAACCCTAAACTAAATGGTGACATTTGTTCAAGCTAGGTATACATTGATAGAGACAGATTCATTTCCTTTATTAGATTATTATTTTATTTATGTCTTTATTTTGTGAATTAAAGTTTGGATTTTGGAATAGGAACCTTTAGCTGGGAAACATTATGACTATACACATAAACATCATAGGTGCCAAAAGAGTGGTCACACACATCAACCATGTACATCACAATTGGGTGTACATGCATCGCGATGTATATTGATTGTATTTCTAAGATTTTCTATTTTCTTAGATGAATTGGTCAATGTTTCCTAAATCTCTTTCGGATTAGACTAATTTATACTCCACCGTATTAGATCGATTAAATAATAACTTAAGAATTTTAACAATTAAATCCTCCCTTCAAATTTCTCATCATATGGTGTATTTTTTAATAGGTTATGGGGTGGAATATGTTTGGAAAAACCAATAGAAATAAGAACGATCGATATAGAAATATGAGTAAGTAATGCCGTGATTTACTCGGCCAAAAGCAGCAACGAATGTCAATCATGGAGGACACACATGCGCTATCTTCTAGCTAGTCCTTTTTGGTTTTGCAAAAATGGGAGCTCAGGATGAAAAGCTCAGGTTTTCCCCCCATTCTGACATTGGTTTATAGCACAACTAACTATTAAGGCCTTCTTAAAAGAAATAATTAGTACAGTAAATGTATATATTAACGACGAGATTAGTTTTCTATAAAAAAAAACAGAAAAAATACTGTAAAAATTACTAGAGTTGACTTATAGTGAGAGATTAGAGAGTTTCGTCTGAACTACATTTATTCTCGAGTTTACTATATCAAAACTATCACGGTTCAATTAATCGCAATTACCAGTAAAATTACACATGAATTAAGGATACCTTTCTTCTCTTGTACAGAAAAAAAGACTTGGGATAACTATTGAGATGAATAATATATAAAAAGTAAACCTTACTTACAAGTTATGATGTTTTACTGCAGTAGTGGTTTAGGGCTTACGTATTAAGGAATAAACTCTCTAAACGTTAGCTCAAAGAATCAAAAACCTTTTGTACTCATCTTTTCAATACAGGTTGGTTAGGTAATGACCATATTTTCAGATCATCCTTGAATCTTGCTATTGAATCTCTCTAATTGTTTAATCTTAATCGCACCTAATTTTGGAGTACATAGGCACTCATTTTCAACTGATGATAAAAATATTGGTGAAATAAAATGATGTTTTAACAACATGATAAGGCACACTAAAATTATCAAGAAGGAGATGGTAAATGTGATCCCGAGTAGACGTTGAATCGTTCATACCAATCATCTGTTTCGTCACTCTTAATAATTAAATTCCACAAAATAAAAAATGTTGAATCGTTTACACCAATTATCTATTGGTTGTCTTGTCCCTTCGTTATTTTCAATGGTTAAAATCCAAAATTGAAAAAAAACAAGCATCAAAGATTGACATTAATTCCCCTTATATATTCCTTGATTTGTCCCCACTCATCAAAATTAGTAAAATTATTCCTTCATCAAACACAGTCTTAAAATGGCAATTCTTGCAGGTTTACGTTTATATTATCATTGATGATTGTTTAACTAATCTTTTTTAATTTATATTATCCATTTTAGTAATTAAAGATTGTTTTTTAAAACAAAACAAAAAATCCAACGTTGGACATGAAAACATAGACATTGGTCTCAATACAAGGCACGCACTGGCATTTAGTAATAAAAAAAAGAGAAAAAACTTGGAGATGCTTTGTAATTGTTATAGTATAATAATACGTACACTTGGGAAAAGCATGAAGAGGAATTGCTATTCTGAGCTGGCTTACATTGTTCTTGGTAATATATTTTAACTTTGTGCTAGTGGATTTGTTTACTTGAAGATCCTATCAAATCATAACATTAGTTCTAAATACCATCGTTAATAGCATTATAGCAAGACCCAATATTGAGTTTTCGCATTTGATAGCTAGTATTGTATGAGTTTCGTATCTTATTATCTTTTCGGGTAAAAGACTAATTTCATTTAGATATTATTAAACTCGAATATACATAATTTTTTTTTTATAAACATAGATAGATTTGAACCTAAATTCGAATCCTATTAATATGTTTATCATCAGTCAAACAATCAACGAAATATATTTATGAACGAATGTACTTAACTCCCCTTATCGTGACGTTGGTATACAAAACCTAGACGCCCCTTGCATTTGGCATTTTTGTCAAGAAATTTTATTACCAAAACCACGGCGAGAGAATGAACATAGCCTAAACTATCTTGGCTATATATGCAAATTATCATATAAAATTAGCAAATAAACCAATATGACTAGACTTGCTTACCTACTCTACTTGCTTACAGTAACCAGATATCTTCATGCATCATTCATTCACATCATCTAAACAAGAGTATTTAACAAATAAACCCAATTTAATTAGTTCTCCATAACCATCTTATAACTATAATCTCTTAGTTCTTGTTGTTTTAAATCATTAAATTAATTTAGGGTTTTAATCATAAATTGTGTGGGATAAAATGATGATGGTGAGTTATCAACTAAACTCACTAGTGACAATTTCACATCAAATTAAGTTAATTTTCAGAAATAAAAAGTTTTGCTGAAAAAGGATCGCATTCTTATGGGTTGGTGTGGTGGTGGTAGAAAGTAACTTTTATTTTTTAAAACTTATAACTATAGTAACTTCTAAGCCACAATAGGTTATAATTTTATAAATTAGGAATAGTGTTATTCATATTAATAGATTTTATAAATTTTTTATATTAACCAACGTGTTAAATATGAATAGCAAAATTTTAAACATTGAGATTTAATTTGGAGCCAATGGACATACAATTTATTGATTGTCTATAAGCGGTAAAATACCAAAAAAGTCTCGAATTCGAATGAACTATAACAACAAAAAATATAACTCGAGAGTCTATTTTTTTATATATTGAACCACAAGTATTTCTAAACTGGTTAGAACTAATTGTAGAACTCCAAGGCAAGGAATAGTTGTGGCATGGAGCACACTCATGTTTCACTGTAGTTTGATTCATTCAAAGTTTCAAAAACAACCCTTGTACAATAAAATTAATAACAATAAATAAAAAAAGCAAAAAAAAATATTTATATTTTTTGTTTTCTTTTAAACTAATTTTTTTTAAAGAAAAGAAAACATCATCATCTGTCTGTCATTACTCATCACTCCTTAGGCTTCTCCAAATATTCTTACACCAGAGGATTGCCCATCTCAATCTCTCCATTTTTATAAATATTTTTTATATATATTCTCTCTCACATCTTCGCAGCTAGAAATTCCATTTCTTTTGATTTAATTAAGAGGAGTGGAATAACTAAGAAAAAGATAAAAAAGAAAAATAAAGAAAACAGAAACATAAAAAGCCTCTTATAGAGACGGAGAGAGAAAGCATGAGCACCTCTTCCTCTGCTTCCATTCTCTCAATTCCTCTCTTTAGATCTTAGCTTCTCTCAATTTCCCCATCTGTATCCTCCGTAATGGTAAAGTTTCAATCTTTTACCATCATTTCTTCCTGATCTCTGCTAACCATTATCTGGGTCTTCATCTGTTCATTGAATTGTAGGCTTAATTTGGATTGTTTTGATGATCAGGAATGTTGGGTTGGGTTTTGATTGCTAATACGAGGATCAGATGATCCAAGTTTGGATTTGATCGGCACCCACTTTCGTATTTTTTGATCGAGCTCCAAATCAGATTCTATCTAAATTATCATACAAGGTATTGTTTCTTACTTGGTTGATTGTTTCTGTTCGTGAAGTGATCTGGTTTTTTACTTTGCTATGATAAAGATTATTTATTTTTTGGCTCTTTCAGTATCTAATGCTATATGGTTGTGCAAATGATAAAAATTTGAAGCAGAATAAGCTAACATGATGGATTGATATTAAATTGTTGATTGGATTGAATTTTGTTGGATTGGACATTATAGCTTGATGTGCTTTTGTGGTTTGATATTGGTGTTGGTAATTGACGAGGCATTTTGTTGTATTGGTCGATGACTGTAGAAAAAGATGGAATCAGATCTTGGTAAGCTCTTCATTGGTGGGATTTCCTGGGATACTGATGAGGAACGTCTTAAGGATTACTTTAGCAAGTATGGGGAAGTGGTAGAGGCAGTGATCATGAGAGATCGAGCTACAGGCCGGGCACGTGGATTTGGTTTTGTGGTTTTTGCAGATCCTGCGGTTGCAGAGAGGGTCATCGTGGATAAGCATGTGATTGACGGCCGCACGGTGAGTGGCTAGAATGCAAATAACTTTTGTGCATTATAGATCTCAGCAGCCTGATGTTAGCTTGCTTGTTCTGAGTTCAGGGGTGAAGTGCTAACCAATGTAAATGAAGTTTAGATTTAAAGATATTCGTTCTTCTTAGTTCAACATTTAACTAATATTTCTTCTAGGGAGAAAGTTGAGAATCTGTTAAAATTCAGTCGCAGAGTATTTAGGGTATCTGAATCTCTGCCATTTTAATTTTATTGGTTTGCCATGAATTTCTATTCTCTCTGCCTCCAACAAATAGCTCCGAATTTAAAGTCTTTCTTACTTTGAGCTAAAAAAAGGTTTTTGATAGAATTCCTTGTATCTTTGTCTTGAGATGAGAATGATGTATGGTTCTGTTAACTTAACCTATTAGTCAAATTTTCAGGTTGAAGCAAAGAAGGCTGTTCCTAGGGATGATCAGCACATTTTAAGTAGAACCACCAGTAGTATTCACGGTTCTCCTGGACCTGGACGCACCAAAAAGATTTTTGTTGGGGGTTTGGCGTCCACAGTGACTGAGAGTGACTTTAAGAAGTACTTCGAGCAGTTTGGTATTATTACTGATGTCGTAGTGATGTATGATCACAACACTCAGAGGCCAAGGGGTTTTGGCTTCATTACCTACGATGCAGAGGAAGCAGTGGATAGAGTGCTGCATAAAACTTTTCATGAACTCAATGGCAAAATGGTTGAGGTCAAGAGGGCAGTTCCAAAAGAGCTATCACCAGGGCCTAGTCGGAGCCCTCTGATAGGATATAACTATGGGTTGAGTAGGTCCAACAACTTACTTAATGCTTATGCTCAGGCGTATAATATGAGTTCTGTTGGAGGTTTTGGGATGAGGATGGACAGCAGGTTTAATCCTCTTACCAGCCGAAGTGGGTTTTCTCCATTTGGATCTACTGGTTATGGAATGAGTATGAATTTGGAGCCAGGCATGAGCCCAAACTTTGGTGGGGGTTCTATTGGCAACAGTCCTGGATATGGCCGTATGTCAAGTCCCTACTATAGTGGGAATTCAAGTAGATACAATACGCCAATAGGTTTTAATGTGGGGAATGCAAGAAATGACTCTGTTTTAAGCCCAACTGGTCGAAATGTCTGGGGAAATGGAGGTCTGAATGCAGCAACTAATCCCTCTGGTCCTGGTGCTTTCTTGAGCACGGGAAGTGGAAATTTTGGAGTTTCATTTGGGAATAGTGGAGTGAATTGGGCCCCTTCTCCTGTTTCAGCTCAAGGTGGAGGAAATGCTTCAGGATATAGTATTGGGAGCGTAGGTTATGGCAGTGTCAACAACAACTATGGGATGGGAGGTGGAGGTGGAGGGTATGGAAGAACTAATGCCATTGGTGTAGCACCGACATCATCATTTTCTGGGTCAGCTGGTGGTTATGAGGGCTCCTATGGGGACCTATATCGCGGTGGTTCAGTTTATGGTGATTCAACTTGGCGGTCTGCTACCCCTGAGTTGGATGGATCTGGTTCATTTGGATATGATCTGGGTGATATAGCTTCTGATGTTGCAAATAAGAGTTCTGAGGGTTATATTGGGAGTTATGGTGTTACAAGTAGACAATCGAATAGAGGTAACATGTCTCCATAGCTGCAATTTTTTTGACTTCATGTCTTTGAGTTGATAGAATTATTAAAATTACCAGTAGAACAACGTAATCATCCAAAAACATTTTTGTTTAGCAAATAATACTAGGAGGAGATGCTTTTTTCTTAAATTTAGTAGAAGCCATTGGTTGATCCTTTCATAATAAAATAGAAGAATGTATTTGTCTACATCACCTACTCATGACGTATTCGTTGTTTATTTTTTTTAGATAGGCTGATATTAATAACTCCAGTTCGAATAATTTACTGCCATTTAACCTGTAACATTGAAGGTTTTTTAAGTTCACTTCCACAGTTATTGATTGTGATATGAGTGACCTAAATTTTGGCTGTGATGCTGTGGCTATTTCCTGATTTTTTTTTTATACGAATCTAATTAGATCTTACTCTATCTTACCTTTTTGCTTGCATTTATCGAGAATTGTCAACAATTTCTATGAGCTTAATCAGCTTATTATGTAACTTTGCTCTTCCACTCAGTACTTTTAGCAATTTTCTTCATGCCTAGGGATGGTCATTCCCAACGTTGGTGTGTGCGCTAGTGTTGCTTACTCCTTACTTCTCTAAACACGCACAAGATAATGTGAATGCATGTTGCAGACTACTTGTTTCCAAAACCGTGACTTATCAAACAGCCATACAATTGAGAACCGCAGTTCCATTTTATGTCTCTAATGTGTAGCTGTAGACCATATGCATCCCTTGTTTCACAACTGTCCATCTTGTTGCGTCAAAATTTCCACATTTTTGTTATTGATGGTTGATGGCTAATTACCATGATATCGTGCTTATTCTTATGTCTTCCTTTTAATTGGTACTTTGTTCAGGAATTGCTACCTAGGAGTTGTAGGTGAAGGGAATCTGGATAATCAGGTGATGGATTGTGAATTTCATACACGTTCCTCTTGATTACATTCAGCTTATAAGGAAATTGATCTTATAGCGCTAACGTGGGTTCTTGAATTGAATTATACACATTCAGAGAGAAAGCAGTTACAAGGGATTTTGTGTAAGGTTTGGGATTTGATTTTTTTTCTTCTTTAAATTAGCGAAATGCTTAGGTTACTTCTTTGCATTTGAGCGAGGTGTAAAATCAGATTGCGGGATATATACTCAGGAAGATTGGTTCCCATAAGTGTATTGTGCATCTCCGGCGAGACACTTCAGTGGTAGTACATTTTAAGATAGGACAATAATTTTTTAAATTTTTTTCTCTTTTTGGTGTTGCCTGCCAAAGATGCTGGTTGGTGTCCGTATATTTTTTTTTCTTCGTCTCTTTACTTTGGGATTGATCTCTCCCAGATTGTATGTGAGGTTCGTTCTGTTTGATCTGCTATTGTGAAACATTATAAGGGATGCTGTTTTACGATCCCCTGCAAATAAGCTACCAGATAGTAATTCGTTTCGTTTTAAAAATTAGACAGTAGTAGTACATTAGAGCAGTCTATAGTTACTTGTTCACTACATTGAATGAATTCATTCCCCGTTTGTGTTGCTGTTCAGTGATGATATTTAGATTATCTTTCTTCGTTGCTTGTGTTTGTTAGATGATTTTATTACGTCGTATGAGCATGCAATGATCTGCGTTACGATATGATTAGCTATTATCAGCTGAACATGCTTGAATTATGAGATTTTTTGTTGAACTTGATTTTTTGGCTGTATGTGTCATGGGTTACATCTGCTATTAGATATTCCATTGCTGATCTTCAATGGCTTATTCTGTTCTGTGTGGTCATTCTGTTTCTTATCCAAATCTTCGTACAACAGGACATGTTTTCTTTGGTTATCAAGTCCTTTTCATTTTCTTGTTGCTCAAAATAAACCTTTTTTTTATTTTGGAAAAAACTAGAGAAAGAATGGTTTAAACTTTAAATGCTTGTCCTGAAGTACAAGCACAATCAACATGGTTTGCCCCATGTGAAGTATGGTCCTTTTTGGGTCCTTTCCAGCCTCTTATCTCCTACCTTCTTCTAGCCAGGCAAATTTTCACATCACGAGTTGCCCCTTTCCCTAGTAGTAATTTATCAGGTTCGCTCGTGTGTCAATCTATACCTCATATCTTACTACGTAAATGACATAGTTCACCATTAGTTGACTAACTGCGGAGTTTACGGCAATGAAGTTTATTAGATATTCTCGATGTGCCAATTTATATCTTACATTCTATTATATAGACTGTTAGTAACGTAATTATCTTTCTATGTAATTAGAGTTGGACTAAGTAAAGTTCATGGGTAGTGGAGTGTTAGTAATGGAATTAACCTTTTACTTACTCATGGATGCTTTCCCAATTTATAAATTGAAAATGTTAAATCTAATGTTAGGTTTTCCTTTGATTCTTTTCCCGCCTTTTTTTAGAAGGTTTACCTTCGATTTTTGGCTTGCTGAGGTAGAATGTAAAATCAAACGGTTAAGATTTTGGGTTTGATTGATGGGTTTGGCCACTCAGCTAATGGGTCTTTGTCTGACACCACAACCCAAATTATTGTTCTAGTGGCTGAGCCCAACTATTACTTTTTTATGAAAGGGAGCCGAATTGGTTTTTAGATCCAAGGGTTAGTTTTTCTTTTTACGAATATTTGAACTCTTATCTCCTTATTTCGTAAGAAGTAGTACTGAGTTACAAATTTATCGGTATTCCGTATCAAAATAATTGGTTTTTTTGTTTTTCTTATTCAGTTATTGTTGTGTTTTTGTTTTGATTTGTTTGTGTTAAATCCGGTCGGTGCATTACTCATTAAAAAATCAAAAGATGTAAAGCAAAGTAATTACTGGCTAATTGGCTTCTGGTCCCACCCAGTTACGATTTAATTTTCATGCATAGAATAGAACAATGAAGGAACATGTGGGGCCCAGTTTTATAAACTTTCTTTTACGGTGTCACTTTCACAATTTTTTCCCCCTTTCTTCATGTAACGTGCAATTATTTAACTTGAAAATTGAATGCTCTAAAGAGATTCTATAAGGAATAAAAATCTTAATTAAAAAAATGAGAATGTCGAATCATACGCATTTGAATCGAATATATGAAACACTCCTCTCCATGTAAAAAGAAAAAAAAAAGTTGGCATTCAAAAGTTTTTCTCGAAGAACATAATTTACAAGGATTTAAAAATAAATTCATTAACTTATATTCCATAATTGAAAAGCGAAATTTTTAGTGTACGAAGTTATAATATAACGAGTTAATACATATTATTTTTTTGAGATAAAATCACTGAGCTCAAATTTTAAAAAATAATTTTTTAAAAAGTTAACACACATTAAAGAAATCATTTTTCATGTAATTTTTTATAAAATTATTTTCTACTCATAGTAATTCAAATTTAATTATTCAAAATAATACAACAAAAATAGAAAAATAATGCATAGATAAATTTTCAAAAAAACGTCACTCTTTTCAAAACTAGTAATAAAGAATCGAGAATGGGTGTGACAAGTGTTTGGCTTTAGTAGCACTTTAGGATCTCTCAACTTGACTTTGCTTTCTCCGCTTTATAGGATACCCTACCGCCTACAGTGTGTCTGATTTTCTTAGAGCCCCAAAAGTCAAAAAAAAAACTTGTAGGATTCATATTACGAAAGAGTATATCAATATTAGTGATGAATGATGATACCAACCTTGGTTTTGTTTTTTAAAAGAGAAAAAAAAAATTCGACTTTAATTTTGTATCGAATTCGAGTATAAAGTGGAGAAAATTAGGTCGAAAAAGTTAAAAATCTAACATTTACGTGCTTTAACATCCTCCGACTAATAATAATATTATTCTTTACCCTTTAAAACAAGCTGGCTAAAAGAATACCTTCAATAAAAAGTTGAGAATATATTACTTTCTTGTAATGAATGGGGCACCATCATCAACAAAAGAATTCTTTCTTATTTATTACATCAAGAAAAGTTGTCTTTGAAACATGTTAGTAATTCCTAGATCATGACATCATTTTTTAAGGTGCCAAGAAAGTTGTAGTAGTAGTATCTATTCCTGTAAAACTTTTGTTGTCATCTCCAAAATGTCATCAAACCAGAGCTTCAAAGATCTTCAATGGCTTCTGCAAGAAATCAAATCAGAAGCCCTAAACTTACACAACATTTCCTTTCATCTATCTCAACCAACTTCATGTTGTTACCAAGAAACAGAAAACTCTGTCAACATAAACATTTCTAATGACAGTTTGTCAGAATTTTCTCAGATACTTTCAGACATTAGTGCATCCAAAAATGTTCAATCTTCACTGACAAATCTTGAGTTTCACCAAGTTGAGTGGGGATTGGAACAGGTAGTTTACCTCGGGATATTGCTCCAGAGCAGCTCCATTGTCAAACAACTCGTGTTTCGTCGAAACAGATTCGAAACAGAATGTTTGTTTCAGCTGTGTGAGGTTTTTAAGTGTAATGGAGTGGTGAAAGAAGTTATAATGTCCGAATCAGGAATAGGGCGAGAGGGTGCTTCGCTTTTAGCTTCAGCTCTTAAGGTAAATGAGAGTTTGGAGGAGTTACAGATATGGGAAGACTCGATCGGTTCGAAAGGTGCAGAGGAGCTGTCAAAGATGATTGAAGTTAACTCCACACTGAAGGTTTTGACAATCTTCGATTCGCAATCAATCACCGCTGCCTCGTTGATATCGGCTGTTTTAGCTAGGAATAGGGTTATGGAGGTGCATGTTTGGAGTGGCGAAAATGGGGAGAAAATCTCTAAGGTGGTGGAGTTTGCACCTGACAGCAGTACACTTAGGGTTTATAGGCTTGATGTTTCAGGTTCTCGCAGGGTTGCTTGCTCTCTTGGGATGAACTCAACGGTGAGATCGCTCGATATGAGTGGAGTCAGGCTGAAATCGCGGTGGGCGAAGGAGTTTCGATGGGTTTTGGAGCAGAATCATAGCATTAAGGAGGTAAGATTGTCGAAAACTTGCCTCAAAGATAAAGGAGTTGTGTATGTTGCAGCTGGGCTTTTTAAGAACCAGAGTTTGCAAAACCTGTATTTAGATGGAAACTGGTTTGGTGGGGTAGGAATAGAGCATTTGTTTTGCCCTTTGAGTAGGTTTTCTGCCCTGCAAAACCAAGCAAACATTACACTCAAATCTGTGACGATTGGAGGGAAGAGAACGAAAATCGGAAGGAATGGACTCACAGCGATTATACAGATGCTGACAACAAATGAGACACTGACCAAGTTAGGAATATATGATGATGAGAGTTTGAGAGCAGATGACATTATGAAAATCTTCAAATGTCTGCAGAGGAATGCATCGTTGCGATGCTTATCGTTGCAAGGTTGTAAAGGGGTTCGCGGTGACTTGGTGCTGAAGACAATAATGGAGACATTACAGGTGAATCCTTGGATTGAAGAGATTGATCTTGCAAGAACACCACTGCAGAATTCAGGGAAGGCGGATGGAATTTATCAAAGATTAGGCCAGAATGGAAAGACCGAACCAGAAGCAGATATCGATTTGCTCAAGGACATGGCAATGACCGAGCCAAAGAGCTGTAGGGTTTTCTTCTGTGGACAAGAATATGCAGGTAATAATCTTAGTTTCTTGAATTCCTTAACTTATCCAATCTTAGTACTCAGCACTTAAGACTGAAATAATTTGATTCCTTTCCAGGCAAGACAACTCTTTGTAATTCAATATCACAGAACTTCTCGAGCTCAAAGCTGCCCTACATTGACCAAGTGAGAAGTCTAGTAAACCCAGTTGAACAAGCTGTTAGAGTAAGTGGAATGAAAGTCAAGACTTTGAAAGATGAGGACACAAAGATATCCATATGGAATCTCGGCGGCCAGCACGAGTTTTACTCCCTTCATGATCTGATGTTTCCGGGCCATGGGAGTGCATCATTCTTCCTCATCTTATCCAGTTTGTTCAGAAAGCCTAGCAATCGAGAACCCAAAACACCAGCAGAAGTAGAGGAAGACCTGCAATATTGGCTCAGGTTCATAGTTTCCAACTCAAGAAGAGCACTCCAACAGTGCATGCTACCAAATGTAACAATAATCCTCACTCATCATGACAAAATCAACCAACCATCTCAAAACTTGCAACTCGTAGTAGATTCAATACAGAGAGTAAGAGACAAGTTCCAAGGATTCGTCGACTTCTACCCAACTGTTTTCACAGTTGATGCAAGATCATCAGCATCGGTCAACAAGCTCACTCATCACATTCGAAAGACGAGCAGGACAGTTCTCCAAAGGGTTCCGCGAGTTTATCAGCTCTGCAATGATCTTATTCAGATTTTATCAGACTGGAGAGCAGAGAACTACAACAAGCCAGCAATGAAGTGGAAAGAATTCGGTGAGCTGTGCCAAGTGAAGGTTCCACCGCTTAGGGTTCGATCGAGACATGATAATAAGAACAAGGTGGAAACGAGAAGGAAGGCTGTTGCTAGCTGTCTACATCACATAGGAGAGGTGATCTATTTTGAGGAATTGGGCTTCCTAATCTTGGATTGCGAGTGGTTCTGCAGTGATGTGCTTGGCCAACTGATAAAATTAGATGTCAGGATGCAAAGTATCATGGAGAGGAATGGATTTATTAGCAGAAAGGAAGTGGAGAAGATTCTAAGAGGAAGTTTACAAAGTCAGATTCCTGGAATGGGTTCAAAGGTTTTTGAGAACTTAGATGCCAGTGACCTTGTCAAAATGATGCTGAAACTAGAACTATGCTACGAACAGGACCCGTCCGATCCAAATTCTCTCCTGCTGATCCCCTCAATTCTCGAGGAAGGTAGAGGGAAGCCTCAGAGATGGCTGCTAAACACATCTGACAGCATTTACGCAGGGCGGCATCTTGAATGTGATGATTCAAGCCACACATTTATCACACCGGGCTTCTTTCCTCGTTTACAGGCGACATTTCTATCTTTCCTTCTCTCTATATACTTCACACATTCACATTTATGCATGTGCATTGTTAGTACGTAGTCCTAATTCTTCGTTGATAACGTCTAAGCATTCTCAAAATTTCTCCAGTTTCGATCCTTAACAAAATTGAGTTGTTTTGTAAACCCAGGTTCATCTTCGTAACAAAATCATGGGATTAAGGGATCAACATGGAGCAACTTACAGTCTTGAGAAGTACCTAATTTCAATAAACATCAATGGCGTGCACATCAGGGTAGAACTTGGAGGGCAATTGGGATACTACATCGATGTCCTTGCTTGCTCCACGAAGAATTTAACAGAAACACTTCGAGTCATTCACCAGCTCATAATTCCAGCAATCCAGAGCCTCTGCAGTGGTGTTACCTTGACTGAACATGTCATGAGGCCTGAATGTGTGCAAAACTTGACGCCTCCGAGGTACCGGAAAACCCAGCATGTGTCTGTGCAGCAACTAAAACAGGCACTGCTCTCGGTTCCTGCAGACGGAATGTATGATTATCAACACACTTGGGATGCAGTTCCAGACTCTGGCCGAATAGTTCTGCAATCTGGATTCGATCTCGCTAGAGACCTCCTATCAGATGATGACTTCAGGGAAGTGTTGCACAGAAGGTACCATGATTTGTATAACCTAGCTGTAGAGTTGGATATCCCACCAGACAGTAATCCAGACGAACCAGACCACCCAGGTAATGAACTTGAAAGAGTTGATCCGAGTTTCGCTGGAATCGCGAAGGGGGTGGAACAAGTTCTGCAGAGACTAAAGATCATTGAACAAGAGATCAGAGACCTGAAGCAAGAGATACAAGGATTGAGATATTATGAACACCGGCTCCTCATCGAGCTTCATCGCAAAGTTAACTATCTAGTGACCTACAATGTCCAACTTGAAGAAAGGAAAGTACCAAACCTGTTCTTCTTTGTTAGAACAGAAAACTACTCGAGGAAATTGATCACCAACATGATCTCAGGAATGACTGCACTCCGGCTGCAT
Organism: Viola odorata; assembly: GCA_963691705.1. Classification (NCBI taxonomy): domain Eukaryota; kingdom Viridiplantae; phylum Streptophyta; class Magnoliopsida; order Malpighiales; family Violaceae; genus Viola; species Viola odorata. Next base: position 77,481,292 of record OY829538.1, on the reverse strand, counting down.
ATGTTATGTGAATTCAGAAGGGAAATGCATGTTGTGGAAGATCAGATAGGTTGCGAAATGATGCAGGTAGATAACATGGCAGTGAAGAGTTTAGCTCCATACATGAAGAAATTCATGAAGCTGTTAACGTTTGCTCTGAAGATAGGAGCCCATGTCGCCGCAGGAATGGGAGAGATGATACCGGATTTGAGCAGAGAAGTAGCTCATCTGACCGGTTCTTCCGTTATGTATGGGGCAGCAGGCGCAATGGCTGCAGGCGCGGTGGGGGGCGCTGCATTAGGACATATACAGGGAAGCAGGAATAGGAACAAAGCTGCAGAAAACACAAGGGAACAAGACCTCAGAGCAGCACAGCAATGGGTGATGGATTTCTTACGGGAGCGCAGGTGTTCGACTGGAAAGGATATTGCAGAGAAGTTTGGTTTATGGAGAGTGAGATACAGGGATGATGGACAGATTGCTTGGATCTGCAGAAGACATATGAGCATAAGAGCAAATGAAATAATTGAAGTACCACTTTAAAATAAAACATGTACCAAGAACAAAAGAACGTGTTTCTTGATTCTTATTTTTTTTCTTTTCCATTTCCTTGGATTGGAGTTAGCAATTTCTGTTCTTTCTTTCCTGATATCCCAACTGTATCAAGTCTATGAAGCAGAAATAAAAAATGCGAAATAACCACCTGTACGATCGCCATTTGCAGGCTCTTTCCATTATGAAGATTGACGGAACATTTTCAATATCATACAATCACTAAAAGGTGCACAAAAGCTAAATGTACTAATAATGGTGTAAAATCATAGACATAATTATCCAAAACGGCCAAAAGCAAAATCAATGGATGCTTTACCCTTAATTGCTTTTTTGCCTCAAATCACCATGTGAGTGTGGGACCAATGTACAATCCATTTTGATTACAGGCATTATTAGTCTATAATTAGATGAAGTGAGATTTCATAATTATTGAAATTTGAAACAAAGAGGGAAGATAAAAAGCGGGAAATTTTCATATATACTAACAGCAGTTGTTATAGAACAAAGCTGATAACACATACAAAGTCATCCCTGTCAGCTAAACATCTCAACAAACAAGAAGGAAAACACACACTACTACATGATTACATTATTACACTTCACTATTAGTATTAATCTCTCCATGCTAAAGTTCTATAGTCACCTGTGTGTTTTCCCTTGGAACGAGTAGAACTAAAAGCTCAAAAGAAAGCTCTACTCCCATAAAACACACGAGAGCCGTTGCTCTTGGTTGTCTGCATATTCTGATCAGAGCTTGAACTTCCCGAACTGGTAGGTCCACTCTCAACGTCCAGTGGTAGTTTCATTTTTGCTAGTGATTCAGTGAATTGCTGCATGCTTTTCATGTACATGTCTACATAATCTTGTTGGACAACTTTCTGTTCCGGCTCGAAGTTCACAGTGATGACTGGTTTTGCAATTTTCTCATCAGGATTCCCACCGGAGGATTCACTCTCAGCATCTCCAGCATCTGTACTTTTCACGACCTTTTGGGCTGAGTCATGCTCCTGATTTGGTGTTTTCGACAGGGCTGGAGCATCAGAGGTCTCAGAGCTTGCAGCAGCAGAGGGAGAAGAAACCCCATTCGTTGACACGCTGCTTGGAGGAGAATCGATCTTGGGAACTTGAACAGAATCTATGGTAGCAGCTGAGAAGCTTTCTACAGCATGAACGTCCATTTCCGAACCATGATTATCAGCATCAGAGGTGACCAAACTCTCTGAGGTTGCCGAGTCTGCATTGGAACATGAGATCTCAATATACTCTGAAAGCATCATCTGGTCTTCGTTTACTATCTTAGGATCAGGGAACTCAATCTTGTCCAATTCACAAGGGAGTGATTCCTCCATCTCGGAATACTTAACAGTGCAATCTGAGGCTAAAGCAGATGGCATTGCAGGGATAGCGATCACTTCAGGTGAGGATCCACTGTAGGAAAGTGACAGCTGCACGAACCCAGAAGGAGAGTGGAACATATCATTTGAAGAAAGAGAGAACTCTTTCACCAAATTACCATTCATGATTAAAACTTCAGACAAGGGAACCAATGCCATCCCTAACAACTGATCTTCGAGATAATTCTTGACTCTGCTCATCATGAAGATCTCACATCTAAGACAAGCATCAATAGTCTTAACATTCAGCCGGAGATTCTCGTTGAAGACTGGATTCTGCCCACCGCCATTGATAGTTTTGGTGGACACGGAATTCTCAGGATCACTGGTCAGACAGAGCTTAGCATAAACATCTTGCTTGTGATAAATGCATATGTTATGGATATCCCTGGCCTGATGGACAAAAACCTCAAGAACACCAATGGCATCGCCAACCATAGCTTCTTTTCTTGGAACCTCAGTTCCCTTGGACAAGTTAGCTGAATTCTGGACGAAAGAGTCAGATTTCTGCTTCTCTGGTTCAGAGATGACAGAGGCGTTGAATTGTGACACAACTGATTGAGGAGAATCCATTACAACAGCTGAAAACACACCTGCAAATGCACAAAAACAAGATCTGTATGAAAAACAAAGGCACCCAAGTGAAAAACTATGCCAGAAAGTGTAAAGGACAACAAATCACAAAACTATAACTAAGAAAGTCCAAGTCTTTTAGCAATCAAAGAAATGACACTCTAAATCAAACCCTAAAGTGCAAAATAATAGGAAACTACTGCTTTCCAACCCAGGACTTAACCAAATTGCCACTTCCAACAACTAGTCTGAAACTAAAACACAATTCTTTAAGCCCAAAAGACCAAATTCCAAAACTGAGTTTTTTGCATAACACACTCGAAAATCAAGAATGAAAACTTCAACTAGCCACAAAAGGGAAGAAACCTTCATACCCAGATACCAAACAGAGCTCCAAAACCAATAATATGAAACCCTAAAACAAAAGGAGACTTTAGATTAGAATATGAGAAATGAACACATTTTTTGCAAGACTGTCTCTTTTCTCTGTGAACTACTCTTAAACCGCAGGCACCCACCCAAACTTTAAGACAAGCAAGGACCAATCAACAGCAGTTATCCCACAGACCAGATTCCAATAAAGCAAACAACTTTTCCACAGGAAAACCAGAATCCAAGGAGAGTGAAACAGGGGAAAGTGAAGAAACAAAGGAAGGAGAAAAAACACAGTAGCCAAGATCATGCTCCAAAATCCTAATCTTTCAATACCACCGTCCAAACAACACCTACCTAAAAAGACAAAAAAACAGCCAGTGGCTAAAAGCCAAAGGAGGCTCACTAATTTAAGCTCACAAAACAAAATTCAAACGCAAGCCCACAAAGAATTCTCCTCGAAATCCTTGATAAAACAAAAAATGAACACTGACCAGAATCAAAGGAACAAAAGCAAAAGGAGGAAGAACGATGAGTGAAAAAAATAAAAGATGGGCATGTGATATTTATTTAAAAAACTTACCTTTACCTACAAAGTCAAAGCGATGAGAGTAGAATCCGTGACTCTTGATTCAAGAGATTCAAGATCTAGCCACGACCCAATTCGTGAACCGATGAGTTACTTCACTTTTTAGTAAGGATTGAAGCAAATAAGGTGAACTTGGTCTGGTTTGGTTGAAGATGAGAAGAGAATGGAAACAACAATAATAGGAAGAACTGAAAAGAGATGGGTATAAAATCCAGAAGAATATATCCGTGCAATAATAATAACAATGACAAAACAATAAAGAATAATTATACCCTGACACACAAAAACACTTTTGGGATTAGATTAGATAAATAAACAAACAGGAAAGAAAAGACAGAGACAAGCTCTCCTCTTCTGCTCTGCAGAATTGAAAGTTGAAGGAAAGTGCGTAAATTGAAATTTGTCGGAGTAGCATCTACTAATAATATCTTCTTCTATTTATGTGTAATAAAACTAATAAGAATGATAAAAAAGATTGGATCTTTGGATAGGGGAAGAAACATGGGAAGATGGGTTTTAAATTTTAATGGTAGATGGAAGTAGAAACACAAACACCGCCCCACGCGTTGGTCAAAGAGAAGCCAATAGGAAGATAGATTAGTGCGTTCTCATAGGTGGGGACAATCCCAACCGGGAGACTGCAGTCTTTTGCTACTGCTACTTCTTTCTTTTAACAAAATATAAAAATATATTGTACCAAAAAGAAAGAAATATATAAAAATATTTTGGAAATATTGTTCCAAAAAATATATGGTAGTAAGTCTATTTAGTGACCAAATACAATATATATATTTTTTATTAATTTTATATCTAATTTGGTTCGAATTCTGTCTGATTTTTATAAAAAATGATCAAATATAATATAATATATTAACTAAATAAAAGATAAAAATTTCAAAAATCATTCTATAAATCTCTTCAAAAATTTCGGGGTGACTAAATATAACAAATTATTAACAAATATGAAATCTTAAAAACTATTATGTAGGAATTTAAAAATTAGGGAGGATTAAATATGACACTAGTCACACTATTAAGAAATTAAAACAAAATTAGTATACCACATTTTAAACTATAGGAATCAAAAGAAACATTATAAAACTATAATAGGAGTATTAAAGTACGTGACTTTTTTGTAGAAACTTGAAAGAAGGAAAAGAAAAGAAAAATTAGTTTTATGTTGTTAATTTTCGCAAAAATGTTGTCATCATTATCATTTGGAATTTTGGAGGGAGAATATGGACGGGACGGGACGGGTGATGGGATAAATGGAGTGAGTAATTATATAATACATTCAGTATGTCTCGGTGTATCATGTCATTTCGTTCACTTACTCGTATTAGACAATAAAGAAACTAAACGTTGGTAATTACAGATTATACGGTTTTTAAATTTTGAATTTGAAAGTACAATAAATCAACTTGATAGTTCTTTCAGCTGTACTACCACTACCATGTACATTGTAATTGTAATTTCAATTTTAGAAAGAAAATAAAATGTGTGGTTAACTTTTAATTCCAAATTTTAAAGAAGGTAGTAGTTAGTTTCACACTTAGCGTAAATTGATAGGTTTTTATGTTTGAAACCATAAATATTCACATGCTTAACAAATTAGAACTAATCATAATCGTATTAGATTGACATTTAAAGGATTTTTTCAAACTTTCCATGTGTTCTTAATTTTTTTTCTGAAATTTAATCGTTGGATTAATATATTAGTAATTTTTTCGGTTTTTCTATGTGTCTAAGTGTCGCTGAATATAATCCCCAATAATATTCTCTTAGCTTCTCTGTAGAATGTGATTGCTACGTGTTAAATGAAACCTAACCAAAAATAAATCAATTTTGATTACACCCACAAAAAAGTGTTAAAAAACGAATTTGTTTGGTGTCCCATTTTCAGACTTTTGTGCGGCCGTGATCGACCGACTTTGCTAAAACGAGACACCAACATTACACGTGGATCCCTCTAAAACCCTCCATTCAATTATTATACCAATATTAAAACTTAAAATTAACCCTTTTGTTTATAAAAATACAATTTAATCCTAAAACTTGAGCTACCATTAATTATTGACAACATAATATTTGATTGATGAATGCATATAATTAGTATACTAAAATTTAAGACACAATTTCTATTTATTTTACAAGAATTATTACTGAACTGTAAGTTTTTTTAACTTACGATAATGTAAAAATTAAAAAAATTATATTTATAATGTGAGATTTCAAAAGAAATTTTAACTAATGATTTCACCCAAAAAAACAAAAAAAAAGAGTATTCACTCAATTTAAAGTACATAACAAATCAATTGATTTGAAACTCCATTATAATTTCATTCTTTTTCTTGTACCCAAACATCATGTCACCAATATTCTAGTCTATTTTTTCCCTATCCAATGATTTAAAGGGAAAAGAAAAGTTAGAAAAAAAGTGCACCACTCATGACTCATGAGGGCTTGCAGATGCTATAGATCAATCAAAAGACGACCTAGAAAGCCACAAAACAAAAATTATTGTAATAGAACTTTACAAAATTCTCAATTATGTTAAAATATTCTTTATATTCCGTGAGGGAAATGATTCTTTCGATGTAATTTACTTTATTTTTAAAATTTGAACGAAACATAAGAAAATTTCTTACGATATCTGATTAATTACAAGTAAGCATTTTTCTTATTTTTGTTTACTAATTGTAGGTTTTTTTCGTAAATTCAAATGATCATCTAAAATTGTAGATTTAAACCACCAATAGTATCCATTCAACGATCCTAATTCCTAACCATTTTAGTCCATCAAAAGTAGACTTCTTTGGAGGAGATGGGCGTTCAATCAAGGCGGTCGTATTCTTTCAAGAGACCAAGATGGCTTGTCCTTTGCCTTGCCTCCTCCTTCTAACCTCATAGCTGACGCTTTTGCACATACAGTAGTTTTTATTTTATTATTATAAAATATTTCAATTCGTATACTCCAAAAGCTTACAATATTTAATTTTTTAATTTTTTGAAAATTTCAATTTTTATATTTAAAAAAATTAAAAATTTCAAAAGAAATGGTAAAAAATATACAAATTTGATAAAAAAAATATAATAAATTTTAAGGAGTCCAGTTTATTGAAAAAATTGGAAAAACTAATTTTCTTTAAGAACAAATGTAAATAAAATTTAAACTAATTTTTAATTTTCTTAGGTCCTACTCCCTCCGTCCATTTTTAATGGACGTTTTGATTTTGGGCACGCATTTTAAGGAAGCCGGATGACTCACTATTTGATCCCAAAATTTTCCGTACTTTTTTTCGAACGTACGTTCGAGAAAAAATTCGGGGTAAAATTGTCTCAAATAGTGAGTCATCCGACCTTTTTAAAATGCGTACCCAAAGTTAAAGCGACAATTATTTATGGGCGGAGGGAGTAATATATTTATTTTATTTTTTAAACTATTTTTTAGAAAATTATAGAGTTTAAATTACACGTTTTTAAACTGTATGGAGTAAAATAAAATATTTTATAAACTATATAATTTTTTTTTTACCTAATTTCCCTTAGGCTTTTTACTCTCTTATTTTCCTTTTTTCTTCGTAAGTAAGAAAAGAAAGAGAAAAGTCCTCTAAATGTAGACATGGATGATGGAGGTCTCTCTTCGGTTTTGATTTTTTTCTTTCCCCTCTTGACCTTTCAAGGATCCAGAACCAGAACAACGGCCCAATTAAGGATGAATGAGACCCATTTTGAGATGGAATTTCATTGAATGTCAATATTTTGAAAAAAAGTCTTAAAACATTCACATAAATATGTTTGACTTTTGGGACCAAACTGTGAGAAATTAAACTCTTAGGGGAGGCATCTAACAACATTTAACTGTCCTTTGTCTCTGTTTAAAGTTGAAAATAACACAAACTGACAAAAAAAGGATATTTGTATTTTGTACAATTTATTTTTAACTAAATTCGAGAACCAAATCAACCTATAAAACATGCTACTCCCTCCGTCCCAAATTAAACATCATTTTGGCTCTAATCACACAGATTAAAGAAAATTATAAAAAAAATAAAAAAGCAATTTCGGGGCAGCTCGCGGGCAACTGGGCAGCAAAGCAATAAGGCAGAGCGGGCAGCTCGGGCAACAAATAAGGGTAGTCGGGCAGCTGAAAAAATAACTTTTTTTAGCAAAGCGACGTTTAATTTTGGGCATAGATTTTTGGTTTAAAACGACGTTTAATTTGGAACGAAATGAGTAGTTAAAAAAATATGATAAGGCTGGAATTGGAGGTACATTATATTAAATGAAAATGTCAGCAAAGCTTGACTACTACTACTTCTGAAATTATAACTTATATTATTTATTTTTTGGTTAAAAAATTACTATAACTTATATTAATACATTCTTTTAGAAATTGAGGCATCTCGGTGGATTTTATTATAATCCCCACCAATACTATTTCTTTCCTACGGAGTATTATCTAAGCAATTCTTTTGACTTGTCTTTGCACTTACCCCGACGCCGTCACTAGTTCCATTATTTATATAAAACCGAATTATTATAACATTAAACAAGTTTTAAAACATTCTTCATTGCTTTGGCAGTACGCTTGCAAATGGTATGACAAAATTATGGTTTAACTTAGCCATTATTATACAATTATAAAGATGAAACATTGCACTCAAATATATTACTACATAAAATATCACGTTTATATTTTGAAGAGAAAATTATAATCAATAATATCTAATATTTTGTTTTTATTAATTTATTTTCGCAATTAAATAAGATTACTTTTTTAATAGAAGAAAGAAAAAAATTCAGAATTGTTGAAATTATTAGGTGCATATAATGTGTAGTTTTAGGGTCGTATAACTTATGTTTATTGGTATAAATCAATAAGTGTAGATTCAATTTCAACTTTCAAAAAATAAGTCAAATGTGGCTCCCATATTTTTTTAGTGAGCGAATTTAGAGTTACATATACTAAGTGTATCTAATAATTTCTCGTTATTTTAACATTAAAAAAAGTGTTATTTTAGAGAAAGTATTAGGTACATACGTAGTTTTAAATTTGCCAACTCCTAGAAAATATGAAACCCACACTTAACTTTTTTTATAAAATTAAAAATGGGTTTATACTCGTTAATTTATACCAATAAATATTATTATACAAACTTAAAATCTATATACATCGAGTGTACCAAATAATTTTTACGATATTTTGTACTTGTTGAACCTTGAACTTATGGAATGCCCTCAAGAAAACATAGGCAAGTTGGACTTGGATACGACTTTTAGCAACATTTCAGCAAGCAATTTTTTTAAAAACATAAATCAAAATTTTATTAATAAAAAGTAACAAAGCCCAAATGCAATCGAAATAGCCCAGCTCATCTGCGGCCCAAACAAAAAAATGAATATAAATAAAAATTATACATACCAATACACTCATACATCATTCAATTTAAAAATAAATTATGAACGCTCGTTGAAATTTTATGGGTATAAAAAATACATTAACGGTAAAATATGGAGAAAAAATCGAATATAATTATCAAAATCTAATCAGTTATCTTGGCTAGTTCATAAACTCTATATCAAAAGCTTATAAATTGAGCTTAGTGATAAAACACGAAGGTGTAGCTAAACACCGAGTGTATCTAATATATCAGTAACGTAACAGGTGATTGACATTGTGCAAAATAGATACTCCCTCCCGTCTTTATTAAACATCGCTCGCGCATATTGAGGAGGTCGGATGACGAACTATTTGACCTCGAAAAATTCCGAATTTTTTTTTAGATGAACATTAATCCTTTACGTATGTTCGAAAAAAAATACGGAAATTTTTGGGATCAAATAGTGCGTCATCCAACCTCCTCGATATACTGAGCGACGTTTAATAAAGACCGGAAGAAGTATTATATAACGAAAATAACAGTAACAGAAGACCATAATTACGATACAAAAAAATGAAGAAAAAGAAGATTCAATAGCAAAAAATTCAAGTGAAGTATTACATTGCAAGTTGTCCCATACTAACTACCGAATCGAAACAAACGTTACTACTAGTTCGCTCTACTCAGTTTATCAGTGAGCATGAGGAAAATTGCTGCCGTTCTTGGATTTCCTCAAGTTCTCGCGGAAGGAAGAGAATGCTCGTTTCAATTCTTGCGGAAGAGGTACCGCGAGAGGGAGAGCTAAATGAAGAGGTACATTATGGTTGTCCGCAGGAAGTGAATGAGCCATAGCAGGTTGCTGTTTGTTAAGTCCTTCAATGATAAATGAGAATGCCCCAAAAGTGACGCAGCTTTGTAGAAGCTGTTGAGGTGCACCTACACGACGACAACGGGAAGAACACGTAAGGCTCAATATGATACTATAAGAGCATTAACAACATAAAAGTACGCAACCAAATCATGCATGCTCAAATCTGCTTGCATCATAACCACTCGGAGATCAAGCATAGCTTACTTTTATGCAATAGTTCTGGTTTTATCACTATTAACCTTAAAAGTTTAGCAATTACTTAATATGATAAGAAACTTCGGTGGTTGTTAGCAATGAATTTGTAGATGAATTCTAAAGCATGCAAATAAAATTCTTATCGTACAAAAGCCAAAAAAAATAGGGCAGTAATTTTGTTCAGATTATGTTGGATTCACATAAACTAGATTGCTAACAATAAGTGAGATTTGCACCCCAAAAATACAACATACTCGACCAAAGAGAAAAAGCATTCAAGGATCATTCCAACATTCACTGAAAGTCTCCGATAGAGAAAGCATTTGATAAATATGACTTTGACGAGTTATAGTTACCTCCCAACTAAGTAACAATTACTACATACAGGAGAAGTAGGATGCACCTCAAAGGAAATATGCTCAAATATTATGCATCACAAGCCTAAGGCAGGACTAGAGATATTCAATAAAGACTAATTTACACTCTTTTCCAGAAAGTTGAAGTTGTATTCTATTTTGTTGTGAATCCAGAAAACAGAGTACCTGGAAAACTTAGGGCAAGGCCAGTGCAACATCCAGCTACTCCAGCATTGATAACTGCAAAGAAAAAGAAAGCATGGCGGAAAATAAATACACCAAACAAGGGAGTTACGTGAAACAACCAACTCATGGGAAAGCCATACCGTCATCCTTCCCTCTCAGCCTCTTCAGAAAGCAGACCACCAAGCTGTGCACTCCGGACAAAACAGCAAATGTCTAGTGCACGGAGCAATATTATTGAGGGAAAAAAAGAAAGGATCTTAGTATCAACAAGAAAGAAAGTGCAGTTTTTAAAGAAAATAAGCAAAAGACTAGAATTTATCTCCTATACCTTAGCATGAGATCCTGCCTCCGCAAAGGATCCTTTGAAGCCTTTCCTCTTAAACAATCCTGTACCTGAAACAAGGAAAAACGCATTCTTACAGTCATGTGCTTAATACTCCACAAAGGGGGAAGATATAGTGAGTTCAAACAGAGCAAGCTACAAAAGATATAAGATATCATCTAATCAGGTTACAAGAAACTCAAGAACTTTCTGCAATAGATGATGATATAAAAAATGATGTAAAATTAAATACATGTTCTAGCAACAAGAATCTATTTCCATAAATCACAACCAAGCCAACTCCTACTCAGTTACTAACGCACGAGCTTTGCAACAAACAACGTGCAAGAAAAGCAAGGACCAATACATGCCTGCCTAAGCAATAATAGTTATGGACCTAAATCTCCATTCAATAATAAAATAACTCAATTTCCAATATCAACTGAATACTATGTCATTGCTCATTCTTTTAATTTAGACAAAAAATCCTTCCTCCACCCTAACTACCTCAATTTTCACATTTTATCCTCAAACAACAGATACAAAACACCTAAGTATAATGTACTACCCAGACCTACCATTGTCGCTTTGTATGAAAATTAAGCTGACCTACAAGACCACCTTCTTTAAAAAACCATTTGAACCGAAACCCAGATAAGTCAGAAACCTAATCCACAGCCACTTCAAAATGCCAAACAAACTTTCGCTCACAGTAAATAATTATACTTTAAAGAGCTCTAAAGTGACCACTAAGCCTAGACAATTAAGATATGCAGCCAACTCAATCACTGGTTTTTCGTTAAGCAGTTGTAGAAAAAATAAAACAAAAGAAAAAGTACGATTAAAAGCACAAAAAGATGAGCTAGAGGGGAAGGGAAGTGGAACCATAGCCGAAGATAGAGCCCATGAAGGCGCCGGCTAAGGAGTCACCGGCGAAGCGGAGGAGGCAGACGGCGGGGGGATTCGATTGTAAAGGAACTATTGCGTTCGAAGGTGATGATGAAGAAGAAGAAGAAGAATTAGGGTTTGTTTCTTCGACATCGGAATCTTTGTTGGCGTTTGGGGTATCAGCCGTCGACGACATACTGTATCGCTCGTTTTCTTTCGTTTTCCCTTCTCTCTCAGTAGCTATAAATAAATATCCAAAACACCAAACAGCTATAAATAAATATTAAACACAACCTTTTTATTTTTCAAAATAAATAAATAAATACAAATTATTTTTTACCGTTTGACCCTAGCCAAGTAACAGCCACCCATGTATTGCTCTTCCACGCACTTTCTATCTAGTACTCTTTCCGGGAAATAAATGACTTCCTCGCATCCCAATATTCAGTAGGTTTAACACTAAAAATATAAGTAAAATGAACAGTAAAAGTAAATCCTAAAACTACGTTTATTCCCCGGAGGGAGTAGTAGACTAGTGAAAATCAGAAATAAAAAAAAAAAAATTATTCTCAGAAGTCCGATCATGCTCCAATAAAAATAAAGAGTAAAGAGAATGTTTTCCATAAATATAAAATATAATAATTTGTGGAGAGATTAGAATCAATAGCAATGTTTATTGCGAGGGATTAACAACATAAATAGCACAAGATGATCATACAAGGTTGTAAAAAGAATTCATTTCCAAGGAAAAACTAAAATTGATTTATGTAGTAGAATCGACCCAAGTAGGGTCTTTCAAGCACATAATAATAGGGTAGGGGAATTGGACACAATCTCTTCAATAGTGATCCTGATAAATGGCTCCAAATTCAGCTCTCCAAGCTTGATCATCATCAGGAATTCCTGTGCTGTGCCCTACATCTGAATCGTCACGGTATAATGGTTGCAGTGCAGATTCTGGCAATCTGCTTTCTGCTAGGTACTGTTTCATGGTCACCATCTCCATCTTGTGTTTTCTCTTGATCTTCTCCACTTGTTTCTTTAACTTGTCATTCTCTTGTTGAACATTAGTGAAGTTCTCCTGTTTCCGGATTGAGTTAGGAAACCAACACATTAGACAGCTGCCGATGTGAATTGAAATGGAAAAGATGAAAAGATTAACCCACAAATAGTCTAATATGAGTAGTTTAGTTACCTCTGCGAGTGAGGCAGCTTGCTCAGATTCTCTCAGCCTAACAAGTAGTTCTCCGGCAGCATGAACAGCTTCTGCGGTGTCTCGAAGCTGGATTTTGAGACTCTTGTTCTCCTTTCTCAAGAATTCCTTCTCCCTTTCCCTTTCCACTCTCAAGGCAGATAGCTCAGCTGCAAGGGATTTAGCGAATCGTGCGCCACCTTTGGTTCCTGCCTTCGCTACAGCCCTCTTCAGTTCTGCTACCCCTTCCATCATGGCACGGTGCTTCGCTACCAAGTCATTGTACTTTTCCTGCAGTTCAGCATAGTGCTCAACCATTCTACCATGTCCAAGGACAGACCTGTGGACTGCATCATCTAACTCCTCGGTGCATTTCTTCTCCGATCTCAACTCCATTTCCACCTTTTCTGCACGTTGCCGGATTGATTCAATCTCAATCCTAAGGCCATCAGTTAAGGAAATCCAGTCACTCTCCATTTCCATCCATCTCTGTCTTTCATTTTCAAGTTCTTCCTGGCTATTGGTTCGAGTGTCCACACTTTTCCTTAGTTGAAAGGATCGTGCCAACAAAGAGGATCGCAGCATCTTGGTAGATTTCATTGCAGCTGGCTCCTCATATGACTGCAACTTGGCCCTTAAACTTTGAATTTCCTCGAGAAGTGCTTCCTTCTCTTTCTTATCAAAATGTGTGTTCCCATGATCCATCACTTCCTGAATCTCCTTTATTTCACATTTTTCATTAATGGTCTCTTGCTTATCCTCAAATTTAGTTGAAAGCTGCAAAGATAAAAACGGATAAATTAGATAGGCAAAGTATACGAATTTCAAGGAAGAGGGACCAAATCACGAAAGAGAGCAACAAGTAACCTTGTTTTGATACTTAATAAAACTATCACATTCTTCTTTTCTGGATTCCCCATCAAACAAAACAATTTGGTTCTTCAAGCTGTCACGAGGAATCCCTTCTTCATTGTTTCCCAAGATGTCTTTCTCGTGTTTGTATTGCTCCAGCTGCAGAAAGTCGAATGTCAGTACTGGAAACCTGAGTTGAGGCATTACACAATCTAGAGGGGTCAAAAGAGTCATCACCATTTCATTCAGCCGCTCAATTTTAGCTTCTTGTTCCATGCAAATATTTTCAAGTTCCTTCGCTCTGTTACTGGCCTCTGACGAATTGTTTTCGACATCCTGATAAAGAAGTAAAGAAAGTGAATAAATCTGAGTCAAAGATAACACAGACCTTACATCTCTCAACTCAAATCAAGTAAAAAACTTACTTTAGGCACTTGGTTCATCAGCTGATTAGGATTCTTTGCTCCTTCAACTTCTAGAATCCAGGTCTTCAGGCTATCCTGGACCTCACTTGAATCATTATTGATGTTTTGTTTACAAGAAGCACAAAGTAGAGTTGCTGATGGGTCTGATGTTATATTTTGAACAGAAGCATTGGCTCTGTCAGCTTCTGGAGAAGGTTTCAGAGTCAAGTCACCAAAGGAGAAGGCAACAGAAGAACTGTTTGAACCTGAGTTCCTCTGATGAGAATCAATAATCTGCAAGCCTCTGTGAAGGCTAGCTGCCAGGGATTCAGTGGGGCCTGGAAACAACTTGCTTGATTGCAAAGACGACCGAATGCATTCACTCTGCCTTAGTGACTTGAAGTTGGAGCTTTCTGACACATTGTTCTCACCCACTGAAAATGAAACAGCCATGCTCTTCCTCGCAGTTCCAATTTTAGGAGACTCAGACAGCATTGGCTCTTGCAGAACCGAAGACTGACGGCGTGACACAATGGAAATGCTAGTCCTAAGTGGAGGATCAAGAAGCTGTGAGCTATTAAGGGCACTTAAAAAATCTTCTGAGGCAACACTTTCCTCATGTTTCCCAACATTTCTTTCTTCAATTGTAATTTCTGGGCCATTCACTTCATCTTCACTCATTACATCTGTCTCAAAACTTTCTTCAACAGAAGAGAAGTGGACAGAATCCCCATTATCAGATACATCTCCTGCATTCTCCTCACAAGAACTATGCAGCTTCTTGAGCTGCTGATGCAGTTCCTTCACATCATTCTCATCAGCATTCACCTCATTGTCCGAATTGTCATCTATACGAGGCAACATCAATGAGCGATTAAGGCTTACTCTCAAGTGATTCAAGCTGTCACGTACATTTCGCCCATTGAAGTATCCTTTTTTACTCCCAACTGAATTATGTGCATCAGATTTTGCTCTTATGAGTTCATCCTGTAAAGTTGACACCGAGATTGGTCATTACCATGCGAAGAAATTAGGGAAAATAACACTTTTCAGGAAACAAAATTACCTTTAATTGACGAATCTGATCACTCAAATCATTAACATCATCTTCTGATATTTCATTTATAACGGGGGTATTTTTTATGGATTTAACTCGCTGTCCGAATCTGAGTGTCCTCAGTGTCTCAACATTATTTCTGCAGTCAACAACCACGTCTAAGAAGAAAAGCATACAAGACAATCTCCAAAACAATTCTAGTATCGGGTATCCCAAACTATAACTGACTTAATCTGATGACAGTAACCGAAAGTGAGCAATAACTTTATCATCCACATGATAAAGAGCACCAAAATATAGGTTTCTTACCTGATATCAGAAGAAATGTTGCATATAACAGTGAGTTTCGCGTTGCCACCAAGTGATTCTCGAAGCAAACGTGTTAAACACGATCCGATATATGGCATATCTTTATATTTCCCAGGTTGAGTTTCATTTGCAAGAGCATTCACCAGTTGCCTGGACCAATGAAATATAATGATCAAAGGAGAGATTAAAAAGAGTACTATAGTGATCACAACAGTGCTGTGAAACATTCATCCACTTCAGATAGTAGTTAGAGATTAAAAAGAAACAACTGGCTGTTTTGCTATTATATTAATCAAAGGAGAGATAAAAAAAGATTACTATAGTGATCACAACAGAGCTGCGAGACATTCATCCATTTCAGATAGTAGTTAGAGATTAAAAAGAAACAATCGGCTGTTATGCTATTAGATTAACCTATGCAAATGTTTTCGAACTCATTCATTCTTTTGAAGGATGCATTTCAACACAGGATGGGAGAAAAGTCAGACATGTTCTACTTATTACAAACTATATTCTTACCCTGACATTATGGTTCTCATTTCTAAAAAATCTGCAGTTATGGACCTCCTAGAAGTAAAAGAAAATCCTCTATGATAGGCATATAATGTCATCATACCCCAACTGTGACAGCGACTTCTTTACATTTTTGCCTTCTCTTACAACTTGTCTGTCATCATCTTCGACCTTGTTTCCGTCGAGCCCAGCAAGATCAACAAGGGTGATTTTGCTGATTTTTGAACTACTGAAACATTTTGATGAAGTTTCCTGTAACAAGAGTTCATAGTTATGATTATCCAAAGAAGAAAAAAAACAAGAAGTCATAATTAACAGACTTCAAATATCAGCGATGAATGAGATTGACATGATATAAAGAACATCCTATTATTTACCTTGCACCATGACTCAATGATAAATGTAAAAACAACATGGGATCTAGAGCTTTTAGAATTGATGCTTGTTGCCCCAACTTTCCTATTTGAGAGCCCCTGCATCACATATGTAAATCTTTATAATAAGAAAAAATGAAGATCAATGCACAGAGCTTTCCTTTTAAATAACTTAAAACACAGTATTACTGAGAAGAAGTACCTTGATTAATATTTGGGTCACGTCCTCATAGCTAATCACATATTCCTCAGTCAAATTTTCAACATACAACCCATTTTTGGAAGCATCCCTTATCTGTTTACATGTTTTAGGAACAAATTGTAACCACCAAAGTATGAACTGAGAAACTATTACATGAAAAAAAGATTTAGGAGCAGAATTTCTGACTCCATACCTCCAAGTTTCTTTGCACTGGATCAAGCAAGTCCCCAATTTGCTCACTGTATACCTGCACTCATTATTAATGAATTACAAACACATTGACAGGCACCAAGCAATACAAAGGTCCATTTAGTGATAAACCGTTTATCAGACAAACCATAATACCTCAAGAAATGAACATCTGCATTGGTAATTTATCTGCTTCTCTTGTGAGCTCTCTTGTTCCTAGATTGGTCACAATGCAAACCACTAGCATTCATCAATTCATACATACATAGAACTCGTCAATTTGTACACCCCTACTCACGCAATTTCGTCGATCTAGGCGATTAAGAAATGATCATAGTAGACTTAACATACCTTCTGAATTTCGGAGAACAACATTTGGAAGATACGAGGAACAATTCCTTGATGACTACTACTAGGAGAAGCAGAGGAAAGATCATCCATCATCGCGCTTGGCGGACCCCACATAGTATAGGTCTTTCCACTTCCAGTCTACCAAATAATAGTATAACCCAATCATTACTACACTCAAAAATCAAGCACGAGAACCTAATTAGTAACTAAAACTACATAATTCTTAGTTTGTTACCTGTCCATACGAAAAAATTGAAGCATTGTAACCAGCTAATGCACTCTTAACTAAAGGAACCCCAACCAACTGAAACACATCCTCCTGATTTGAACGCGAATCGATAACCGCATCAAATGTGAAGTTCCGATCCCCAATTGACAAAGAATCCGAAGAAACTTTCCTGACTGTCTGATCGCCAAATGTCTCACGAGGATCATTCACGGGTCTTATCCTCACCACAACCTTCACCGGCGGATCCAACGGCTCTGCCTGAGATACTTCACCCTGACCGTCCGATCCGGTAGCAACCTCCTCCTCCTGAAAATTAAGTACAGCAAGCAATTAAACAACAGTTAACTACAAATAAAACGCGGCGTTCTGCAATGTCAAAAGGGAAAGGAATAAATCAACGTACGTGGAGAGGTGGATGGGCGTTGGATCTGGGAGATTTGGAGGGTGGTGATTTGGGGAAGGTATGAGAAGAGAGAGGAGGGTCGGAGAATCGGACGATGTTGGAGTTTATCGGAGGAATGTTTTCGGAGTCGTTAGTGAAGAGGAGCTTGTGGAGTTTGGACGATTTTTTCGGGGATTTTGAGGTGGTCTGCTGCTTGTGATGTTCTTTGGTGGAAGACGACATGGATCTGGTTAGCAAATTACGTATAGAAGATGCCGATATGGTACCGATTAATCGGCTGTTGTTTACGCTGTCGGTGGTTTCCGTCGCCGTCGTCGGTTTCATGTTTCAGAAAAAAAGGGAGAGAGATTTTGGTTCAAATGGAGTGAGAGAGGAAGGGATGTTTTGTGTGTATATGATGAGTAGAGGTGACCGTTGCAGATTTTGAATTTAGGCGAGGGAGGGGGTGTTTAAAATTTTAAATTGAATTTTATCGCTATGAAAGTACGATATTGCCATTATCCTTTTCCAACATTTTCTTTCAACTCCACCTTTTTTTGTTTTTTTGTTTTTTTATAATGAACGATTTCATTAATAAATATTTTTGATACAAAAAAAGGTCCTAAAACAAAATCAGTGCACCAAAAGTAACAACATATAGAGAACCATAATAATAGTTTGAATACAAAATTCTTTACTCCAACATCGACGAAAGAAACGATTGATGTAGTCTCAAACGATGACTAATCCCTTATTTATTAAGGTATCATTTATTTATCTAAAGGTAACAACCATCATTTATTTATCTATACAAATCCACCTCATCTCAATTTTAATACAAATTAAAACGTTTGTTTTAGAGTTGGCCCCATCTTGAACCGGGCCACCGCGCCAATCGCTCCGCTCCTTTTCTGAAAACTTCAGGTAGAAAGGAGATGAGGGCAAATTTGACAATTTGAAACGAAGATTGAATAAATGGCCGTTATTGGTCGGTGACAGATCAATGCAAGGCAATATTGTAGAAGAGGTAGAATTAGAAAGCTGATAAATAATTAAGATAAAAATTTCAAGATTATCAATATTCACTTTAATGAAATCTCAATTAATTAACCAATGAAGTACTAATTCAGTGATAATTTTTTACAAAACAAAAATTACGTCTCAAATTCAACTCTCTTAACTAACGGTTCTTACTTCTTATATATATTAAAAAAAACCTTAGTTAATTATAGTTTTAATTGTAGACTTGATATTGAAAAATGAGATAGAGACTTTAAGTCTTGAGGAGATGTTATTGAACCGATCGTGAAGGGAAAAAACTAAATTGCAAAATCAAACATAAATCGTATTTGTTTCGCGGTAAATATATTTAAAAGAAACATCTTATCTGAAGACAATTTTGGTTAAATTATGTCCCGAATAAGGTCGGTATTAGTATTTTTAAAGGTCCGGTCTCGGGTAAGCGACTTAACAACATTAACATTATATACTTGAACTTACAATTTTTGCCAACCCGGCGAGTCGGCGACGAGCTTCCACAAGGCTTATTTGGAAATCAATAAATTGATCGGTTCTTCGGTTAAAAGAAGAACCTATATAAATAAAGGTTAGAATCTACGGAAATTAGAATCTAGTCTTTACTTAAATTTGTTGCTTAACATGATTATTAGGAAGAGTGTTCGCTACTCGCAAATAACTAATTAACTAATAAATTAGTCACAACTTACAACGATATAATTTATGGGATGCAGAACAATAGAAATCCATACATGGCTTAATTGTAATTCTTTATGATATTAATTCAATTTGTGACTAATTTATTAGTTAATAAAAGTAAAAATAAAATAAAAATAAAAAAATTAAACGTAAAATCATTTTTTTAATTTAGGAGAGGAGGGAAAAAAGGATGAGGGAGATATTCTTTTAATTTATATATTTATATTTTTATTGGGTCATGCTACGTCAGCGTCTATTTGGTGTATGGAGAGATGAAAAAAATTTCATGTCTATTTTTTTAATAAATAATATTACACACTAGCTAAATCAAAGGTCAATTTTTAGAAAAAAAGTTAAACAGGTTTTAAAATAATTTTAAAAATATGGTGTGATCCGTTAAAATTGACAAACTATATAGCTACCTAACTCAATACATATATAGTATACTACTAAATAGTTAATTATTTAGCTATATATTACATAACTAAATGATTAATTGTATAACTATATACATCAACAATATAAGATGTCTTCATTTAGAAATAGCAAAGTTTGTGATGTGTTCATGTTTCATATTTCCTTTTTTCTCTTAATTTGCTATAATTCCAACTGTCTTAATCATGAACTTCGGATTTGTATCATGATCATTTCTTAAAATCTAAACAACTCTTAGTTTGTTGTAACTCAGTGATTAGTTTGCATTATCATTCAATTGTAGTTTATGTAATCTTATATGTACAAGTCGTCGTAGGCACATGATCTTTTTTCTTCTTAAAAAAGGATTTGTCTAAGAAAAAGAATTGCTGGAGAGAGGTTTGATTTTGAGTCCAATAGATGAGGCAATTGAATCAAAATATACATTTGACTTGTTTGATACTATATTTTGATTCTGTCATTGGAAAGGAACATGGATTCTAACAATTTCGTCTTTAACTTCATTATGTTGAGAAATATATCTTTTTAAAATTTCACCACAACGACTCAAAATTGGGTTAGCTCACCCAGAAATTCCTAATGTTATTATTTTCATTTTAGTGTGTCCCTAACGACGTTTTTTATTCATTTCAATCCCACACGTTATACACGTTAGACGTCTGAGTTCCCTTTTGTCATAACGGTGACAAACGACCGTTATCTTTCAATTTTTTAATATTAAATCTGAAAAAATGGTCTGAACCAGGCCCCACATGTCAGATTTCCTGACATCTTATCCAAACAATATCTTAAAATAATAGTTTTATTAATTATTTCAAAAAATAAATTAATAAAACTTATGTTAAAAAAACAAAAAAAACAAATTATTAAAATTCGAATTTTTTTAATGCCGGACCCACAAAACACAAATATTATTTTTTATTTCTTCTCCAATTCGATTTACCATAAGCACAAAAATTAAATGACTAAATTAATTACACACATTACCTGTGAATTTTCATTCCCTAGCACTCTTAACTTGTCCCAAGAACAACTCCACAGATAGACGGTCTGTGCCGGGATTTTTCTTCCCCTGTAAATTGATGAACCACACAGAACAAAACAACAATTTGTTTTTCAGATGTTTCCAGTACTGAGAAAGGAACATGCCATGAGACTTAAGAAACGGACACTAGGAGGAACCTCTGAGTTTCAATTAGGAACTTAGGAAAACTAAAAATAAAAGATACTATGTGACTGTTTGGCATTCTGGTTTGGTACCAGAAAGTTGGTTTACCAAACCAGAAAGTCAAAATAGGTGTTTGGTAACACCTATTTCAAACCAACTTCCGAAGAAGTTGGTTTATAAAACCAAAGAAAACACTGGTTTTGTCACTTGATCAGAATCATGCAGTTGGCCAAACCATTGGTTTCAAAGAAACACGCGAAGTTGTTTTGTGGTTAATGAATTTTTTGAAACCCAAAAATACCCCTCCTCATCGCATGGGTCGTCCGCAAGATTTCATTCCAGCCCCAAAAATTTCCTTCTTCTCTTCGCCTCACGCAGCCGCAGTCCATCGTGCCCGATCTTCTTCTTCTTCGAATCCGTGTCCGTAGCAGCCGCTCTCAGCCTCACGCCGGCCTTTTGCTCTCTTCACGATTGTTTGTTGGTCGGTTCCAGAGGAGAAAGGTAGAGCAGCACTGTAGGAAGAACAGGTAAAGCTTATTCCCTTCCCAGACCCACGTCGTTGCTCTCTTCGTCCCTCTAAACCGCGAATCCGATTGGGTTTTCTCCACTGAATCGGGCCACCTCCAGCTCCTGCTCTCCTCTCCTGGATTCTCATGCCTCATCTTGATCGGTAACAACCCTTACTACATCTTGATCTGAAAATATATTGTTGTTATAATTACTTTGGAATTTTGCCATTTTTTGCAAAATATTATTGTCAGATGCATGTTTACACCATCTTAGGAATTGATTTGGCTGAAATTAATGGGTTGCCTTGAGGTAATTTGTTGTTGTGGCTGATTTCCATTGCTACGCATACCATGTGTTTGTAAAAATGCCCAAATGAGTGTTTAAATGTTTATATAAGTGATGCACAAATGGACAGAAGCCAAATGGCTCAGAACAGTTTTGTGTCTGTTTTCGTTTTGATTTTCTGTGAGTTTCCTCCATCAGAATGATCTGAAATTTTCTGTGCTTATTCGTCTATCTGAGTAGAGAAAATGTCCTTTTTGAGTCGGCTGCTAACTCAGTGATCTTGGCACACTTTTCGGCCTTGGAAGAAAAGTGTGCAGAAATCGCGCGAGAAAAACAGCCTTGTGTTGTGCGTCTGTTTTGAGTGTCTTCCACTTGGAATTTCAATTTTCTTTCTTCTACAAAGTTTTAGATCGGAGTCTTCTGAGTCTGTCTACAATTTTTCATGAATTTTGGTCCACGTTTGATATGTTTTAAAGGCAGAAGCCGAATGTCTGCTGGGTGTTCTTGATTGTTCATCTTGTATTCATTTGGTTTTTGTGTTTGATTTTGTGGGAACCCAAAAAAAGAAAATTCCGAAAATCTTGTGTTTGTGTGGTTGATTCAGATATTTTCTGTGGTAAATGTTTGCTAATTGTTGGAGCTCCCTAAGGTGGCCATGAGAGCCATGTGGGCTTAGTTGTTGTTCAGATATTTTCATTTGGTTTCTGCTCAACTGAAGTGGTTTTCTTTCTCATGAAGAAATTAACAAAGTTCACAATTGCTTGGAGATACTGATCCATCTTTTCCTTGTGCATGGGTGTTATTTGACTTTTCTCTAATTTTAAGAAGGAAGAGTGTATGTTTACTGTAGTTTGATGAAAGAATTAGT
The DNA here is from genome assembly GCA_963691705.1 of Viola odorata. Classification (NCBI taxonomy): domain Eukaryota; kingdom Viridiplantae; phylum Streptophyta; class Magnoliopsida; order Malpighiales; family Violaceae; genus Viola; species Viola odorata. Next base: position 77,458,592 of record OY829538.1, on the reverse strand, counting down.
TTTGCATGCCTAAAGAAAGCAATTGAATGCAGAGCTCTTCTATGCTAATGGTATCTTGCTTAACTAATGCAGGAGGCTGTGAATGTTTCCCTCGGAAACCTACTGACGTATCCTTTTGTCCGAGAAGCGGTGGTGAACAACACTGTGTTGCTGAAGGGTGGTCATTATGATTTTGTCAAGGGAGCCTTTGAGCTTTGGGATCTTGATTTCAAAATCTCACCTGCTGTGGTTGTATGAGAGCTTCTGTCATACAACATAGTTTCTTTTGATGGTGCTTTTATTTTACAGAGTTTCCTCAACAGATGTATGTTGTGCAATTTCTTTTGATGTATTTTTTTTCTTCCTATTCTTACACCCAATAAATCCAAACAATGTTTCCATATGTACTGTCAAATGTTATTTATCTATTCATCATAGGATTAATACATAGATCTCCTTTATTTGTAAAAAATATGTTACGAAGAAATAAAAAAAAATTATTCACTCTTAATTAAGGTTTGGAATTTAAATTTTCAAAATAAAAAGAAAGGTCACTACTTTCAGAAGATCCGAAATGAAACAAATATATTAATTAAAGCCAAAATTATTCAGTGGCCTTGCTTGAACAACTTTTTCATATAATTTTATTACAATTTTAGAGTAATTCATTCCCATTTTAGAGTAATTCATTCCATTTTCGAAGCTAATAGTTTAAAACTTTTTATTATATTAGATAAATATTTATTTATGGTATTAATAACTTAAATTTTTTATGGTATTAATAAGTTTAATTTATTTATGACATTAGATAAATATTAGGTGGTAGATGTTAAATTATAAATAAATTGATTAAAAACATATAAAGATACTAAAAATATTAATTCTACCACTTGAAATGAATTATACCCTTTATGGTCATTTTACATTCCAACCTTAGTTTTAAAACAGTAAGTACCAAACACCAAAAACAACTTCTGGGTTTCCCCACCCAACTTTTAACAAACATTTACCAAACAGCAAACTCTGTTCTGAAAAAGTTAGAAACTGACTTTTTTCCACTCAACTTTTTTCTACTCAACTTTTTTCCACCAAACCGGAATCCCAAACATATAAAACATAACTTCTTGAACTAAACTTCTCGGGACAAAGATATCAACACTCTTTTCATAATTGAATCGGATCAAATTAAACAATTCAAGACACCGATTTGTGCATCAGTCAAAAATAAGTTACAGAACCATAAATAAATCTGTAGTACACATGCTAAGCAAGACTACAAAAGTAACTGTATCTCTATCTAATAATTTATATGATTGAAAATGAAGTATAATAACGATCAACTTAACAAGGTTCGTCCAGTAACACATTTCATCAACTGACCATTGGTGAATGATAAAGACAAAGCAGAAGTAAAACAGGACCAACAAAATTACTAAACAATTGTAAAGTTTTGAAATCTAATCAACAATCCTACAATTTTATCTAAGCAACCTCGATAATCTACTCACCAGCACCACTAGGCATAATAGGAGTGGGTGAGACTGCAGGCTGACTCGTTGATGTTGCCTCAGTGATCCGAGTAGGTGATAGTGTTGCCTGCCTCGTCTCCTCAAATGATGAGACCTCAAAGATCACCTCAACAATTATCTGAATAGGCACAGTAGGGGTGGGTGAGGGTGGATAAGATTATGAGACATTCCAAAAACACTTTTGCAAGGGTATCATATTGACTGCTATGGGAATAACTAAGAAATGGAGAATTGTTAAAAAAATATATTTTCTTGCTATTTTTTAGTTTTATTTTTAAAAAAAAAATTGGTTTTCTAATCTTCTTATTTTATGAGATAAATACAAATTTGCCAAAATAGGCAAATCTATCATCAAAGATAAAATGATGGCGTGTACCCAATGCTTCTAAAAGGTGATCAAATTCATCCATTCAAGTTTTTTTTCCCCATTTGTGAAGAATGTGTAAGGGTATGAACTGATTATCATACCCCAATCCGTACCACTAATGGACAACTTAGGTAACACACTGATTTCTTTCCTTAAAAGTTTTAATTTTATTGTAATGAACTTTTATATAAACAAGGATATTCTTTATCTTCTATCAATCCCAACATAAAGATTTTCTAACCTCGCACCACTGGTTGGTTACTTGCAATTTCCTTCGTTAGATGTGTCCTACGTGATTGATGCCGAGCTAGGTCTAGCTTATCTTTCCGGCAACATCAGCCCTCAAAAAATTCTAGAAGTATCTGAGAAAGTAGGAAAGCATGCGAAGCTGATAAGGGTTGATTATGGAAGAAATGGTGATCAACCTACTACTAATATTGAAGGGTGTATTCAATGTGGAAGAAAGTACACACCACAATACAATCCTAGACAAGAATGTTGGATCAATTGCCATCAAGGTTGTCACCCTTACGAATCATCCTACCCTAGTTGTGATCATAATGGTTACCATCCTCAACATGAATGTTGGACCATTAATAACAGTCTTCATCACCAAAATTGCCAACATTATTATGATTATTCGCTGTGGCCGCCGAGTCCTATCCCTCAAAATTATGAGGAAATTCAGAAAACTCCAAGCTACTCAAGTTATTGTTTGATGTGAATTACAGAAGCGTTGATGGGATGAGATAGAACGTGTCATTGTTAAAGCGCATGAGTTTCTAACCCGGTAGTAAAGTGCATCTCATAGGTTCAAACCTGGGAAATGGAGGGGGGTCTGAATTTTAATTTAATTCGTTTGTGATGATTTAGAAATTGAAGTATAATATTTATTTATTGGTTGTGGTTTTTTTTTTGGAATAATCTATGTTGTATCTAATTGGTATTATTTTTGAAGAAAAAATGCATTGTATAGTTTAATGATAAATCTATTACTTTTCTTTAAAAATAAATAGTTACCTAATTATATGAAGTTAGTTTCCTTTAATTATATTCAAGATCTATTCTGAATATTTGTTTTAGTTTTCGGGTCGGGCCACTGCTTAAATGGGCTAAAAAGCATCATGATGGACCTTGTTGTAATATTGCTTTCTGTTAATGAAGTAGAACAGTAGCTTCATTTGTATATGTTAACTAGCATTTGGCTCTGGCCTAGAACGTGGATATATAATATAACTACTAATTTCATCATCATATTCAAATCAATTATGTATTACTTCGTTTAAAGTAAATAAACATAAAATAAGAAAATTATTTGATTATTTTACCCACTAATTCCCTTTCATGTGTTTACCAAAAAGAATAAAAATAATGAAAAACAGAAGGATGGATTGCATAAAACTTACTAATTTCATCATCGCATCCTAACCCAGCTCCGTCTGTTGCAATTGCAGCATCGACATTCAGTTTCAGAAATCCTGTGCTTTATCATAAAGAATAAAACTTACACTCGAAGGTGGTTTATCAGGTTTTTCGAGAGAGTTAGCTCTCTGGTATTCATCATCCATTACACATTTGGCTCGCATTGTAACGTCCAGTACTGATTGTGGTTCTAGTTCAAAAACTAGATGATTTTGAGCACACCATAATGACCAAGCGTTAATGGCGAAGATGATCATACTCTGCTCATCCAAAGTGGACCATAGTAAGGATATCCATTCAGCAAAAGAGTTGTGGTTAGGGACATTACCAATAAACGATAAGTTGCATTTGGTCCATAATTGGGTGGCATGTGGGCATTCACGAAATAGATGAAAAACTGTTTCAGGGGCAGAGCATTGTAAATCGGACACAAGGGATCAAGCTGAATACCTTGTTTTGATAGATTGACTCTGGTAGGTAAGAGATCACAGAAAAATCTCCATAAGAAATTCTTTACTTTTGGAGGTAGGAATAGATTCCACATCTTTGTCCACCATTAAACCTTGCTGTCGTTGGTATGTGATTCTTCATACTGAGCAGAACTCTGAGAATAATAGTCAAGGATCAAGTGGTACCCATATCTGACAGTGTACACCCCATTCTTTGTGTATTCCCAGTATAGTTTGTCATCCACCTCCCTATAACTCAATGGTGTTGCCAAGATAACCTGTGCTTCCGGTGGACAAAAGATTTGGCGCACAAGTTCAGAGTTCCATTGACTGTGGCGGTGTGGGACATAATTGAAACCGGGGATAAAAGTGGGAAAGCAAGATGGAGATAGATCTTCCATTACCCACTCGCCAACAAGTTCATATTTATAATATATTACTAATTCAAATATCTCACTTCTTGGGTTTGAATTACTATATTATTCCGTTCAACTATTGTATCTCATCTTAGTAGCAACTAAAACATAATCAATCAAAAGAAGAGTTTTCAGAGTTAGTGATATCAATTCTTTAATTTTACGAACAACTAATTGGTGTATTATTAATTGAAACCATTTTTATTTGAATATGAGTGCTAATAGCCTCACCATGGCCGTATTATTAATCTTGAAACTATTTTTATTTGAATAAATGCTGAAAACGGAAATGATTTTCTTATTTTCTTAAACGTTGAAGAAGAAAAGCATAATTTTCTAAATTTTTCATATTCGAATTTTATATTTAAACTAAAAGTGATTGAGTCACTTATCACTCAATTATAAACAAACGTAGTTAATATTTCGACGTGTGGGTGAAATTTATTTCGAGGCAACCGCACCTCTCCCTTGTTAATTAAGACTGCCCTTTCAATTTATCATAAATTAGAAATTGATATTTTGTATACAGAAACTAAAGATCTCAGTCTTGTGTTAACGTTGCTTCCTAGTTAAAACATTTAATATAATGTAGAAAAAGAAAAAGAAAATAGAAAGAAAGGAAGAAAGGAAGAATCAACATGGGTAGTTTTGGCGACTGACTGGTTGTTGTTTATATCTACCAAAAGGTCCAACTCATTCAATATGATCCTACACGATCAACCACATCTTGGCACCTCTGTCATCTATTATTATTGATCAATGCATTAATTATCAACGGCACTATGAAACATATTGATATAATAAAACTTGAAGAAAATGTTGTCCTAATTAGCAATATGGACATTTTTTTTAAATCAAATACTTAAATCCAGCAAGGGATTGGAGATAAATTTTGTCCTTGGCGCTGCCCCACTGCACTGATTCCCACCATTCCTTTGAATAAACTCTAATTCTCCCAAGGGAAGGTTGTGGAAGAGGGAAAGTTATCCTACCTAGCTTCGGGCAATTATCCAATAGGATATCATGTAGTGAATGACAAGTGATCGCGCCATTGTATATGCTTCTCAGTTCTGGTAAACCCAGCAATTCCAATATGACTAGCTGTGGAAGATTGAGTCCTACTTGCTGACCTTCTTGGTCTGTTCCAAATACTTCTTCCATGCCTCTACAATCCCATACCGAAATCTTTTGTAGGTTAGGCAGCGAACGGGCAGGGTACAAATTCTTCAACTTGTGACACCGCCTTATTTCAATTGATGTCAGGTTTGACAGGAATGGTGTTGTAGCAATAATATCAGTAGTAGTACCCTTTTCTACTTCGGAGAGGCCACGCAAGTTGTCCCACGGTGCGTTCACCAAGCGCACTATTCCATCACATCTATCCAGATGAAGAAAGTGCAGCTGAGTTGTATGTTTTAGTGCTAAAACACTGTCCCATACAGAGCCATTGCGATCATTCTGGATAATCAATGCTTGAATGTCAGTGGGCAGTGGCAATGCCACATAATCATTACTACTACTGCCCCCTAGTATATACACTCCACTGCTTGATGTCCAATCATCACGAATATAAAACGCTAAACGTTCGCGCCAACCATAAATCACCTCCCCTATAAAAAAAAAGTAATGAGTGAGTGGTTGTTGTGACTTCTCTCGAGATTTAAAGTACTTCCTCCACTCTTTGGTATCATCAAAATTGCATTCTAGGCTTTCCAACTTCACCAACCTCCCCACTTCCTTTCCTTTAACTGAGACTCCTGTTTTCCATAGATTAAGGACTTGCAACCGAGAAAGTTTAGGTATTATCTCACTCCCTATCCTTTCTATTCCACTTAAGGAGAGATCTAGATGCTTGAGGTTGATCAGCAATTCCACGCCTTCAGGTATCCTTTTAAGCATTTCACAACTGGAAAGATCTAACTTCTTTAATCTCTCTAGCTTTGCTAACGATGGCACATGACTTAGCTTCCAACATCCACGGAGTAATAAAGCAGTGAGATTCACCAAATCACTAACGTATACGGGCAATTTCTTAATTTCAGGGCACCAAGAAAGATCAAGAACTTTGAGCTTCTGAAATTGCTTTAAAAATGAACCAGCTATCTTTCTCAATCCATAATTGTCACGTAACAATAATGTTGAAAGATCAGGACACCTTGAAGTATGGCGGAAAGGAATCACCTCAATGTCATTATACATCAACGACACACACACCAAATTCTCTGTCCACTCCTCCAGGTCTGGTAATTCTTTTAATTGTGACCCTGGTTCCACAAGCGTATTGAACCTCTCTCTTAATTCACAGATCGCCATGTCCCTAATTAGGTCATGCATCCACACATATCTAGTATTACCTTCCAATAAGCATGCATTCACAAGTGTATCAAGCATTGTGTGTCCCCTATCCAATTCTGCTCGTCTGCTTTTCTTTGCATCTATTATTCCCTCTACAATCATATACTCAATTAGCTCACCTCTGTCAATTTTATGATCTTCTGGAAATAATGCGCAGTACAACAAACACTTTCGCAATGCTGGATCAATCAAGTGAAGGTAGCTGGATTTCAGTACAGGGAAAACTTCTTCTCGCATCTTATGACCTTCACTAAGTTTTGATTCCCTCAATTCCTCCAGCGCATTCCTCCAACTGTGAACTTCACGGATTCCCTTCATGACCCTCGCCATGACTCTGATCCCGAGAGGCAGACCATCGCATTCTATTGCAACAAATTTTGCTAGTTGCTCCACTTCAGTGCTATAATTGCCCAATTCCTTTGTGAACAAGACCCAAGCTTCTCCCCTAGAAAGAGCTTGGACTTGTATTATGTTCGCTTCATTGCAGTCCATTTTTTGGCAGACATTCAACAATCGGGTGGTAATAACCAGCTTGCATCCACCAGCTTTTACTGGAATTCCCGCTTCATCTACGTCAAAGTAGTTCCACAAATTATCTAAAATGAGAATACATTTTTGCTTTTCTTGCAATGCTTGAGTTAACTTTTCAGTTCTTTCCTCCTCTTCTTCCTTGTCCGAAAAGTTCAAATTAATTTTCTGAGCTATAAGATTTTGTAATTTCCAAATGTTGAAATCTTGAGATACAGCAACCCAATAAACCTTAAATGAGTTTTGTCTCTTGAGACGAGTTTGAATATGCTTCATTAGTGTGGTTTTGCCCACGCCCCCCATACCGTAAATGCCAACTCGTAACACTTGATCATCCATCAACCAAGACCATATCTTTCGCTCGTTTTTCACAAAAGTTTCACCCACTAGCCTTTTGGTCCGGAATGCAGATCCTTCACCCTCTCGATTACCTTCCACCATTTGGACTTCTTGTTGAACCATTTCTGCATCTCCCACTCCATGCTGGTCGGCCTCAACCGTCAAGCAGCTGTTTCTTAAATCTTGAGTGACTAAATCTGTAGGTAGGAATGCCTCTGGCTCGAGATTGCTGCAACTCTCATTTGGTGGCAAATATTCGGTAGTAAATTGGTGTTGCAATTGCGTTGTCCTTCCATTCATGTCATTTGGAAGTGGCAAATTTTCAACACTACCACTCTCACTTGGATGTGTTGACATCATAAATTCCCGAAGCAAATCATCACATTCGTCATCTCTCAACTGGTTTTCTTGTCGTTGATTCCCCAAGTAGTTGTTTGCACCACTTCCATTTGGTGGCAAAACCAACGTCATCGCTACTGTCATACCTTCTGTTTCTGCAGGTGGAAGATTTGAAGGGGATGGCAGGATATGGCCAGTCGCGGTTTTCTGTCTTTTGTTGATTCCACATAATGATAGAGACATCCTAACATCATCAGGAACCTTTAGACAAATTTTAGTACCGGCATTTGGCTCTCCGATGAGATGAGCTCTCAACCTTGTTGTTGAAGCACTTGGAGCAAGATAATGTCCGCAATAGTTGCACTTATACTTGCCGGACTCGTTCTTGAAATGCAGCTTAATATCTGCCATTCTTCTCAACAACCTGCTGCATTTATACAATACAACTAGTTAAAGGACTGCTAAAAATAAAGTGAAAAAAATATTCTAAGGTCCTTGAGGTATACGCGATCCTAAACATCAGTCCCTCATTTATTCAACCTCAAACTTTAGTCCCTGATATTTTCTAACTTAATAAATCTAATTAAACAAAACTGATCCTCTCCCTGCATTTTGTCCCAAACCGTAAAACTCAAGCTTCTTACCAATTGAACCAAAAATTATCAACCCACCAAAATAAAATAAAATTACCTGCTGTGGTTATAGATGAGAATTAAGCAGATGATCAGCACAAGTGATGATAATTGACATGCCGACTAGCTAGCTACAAAATGTTCTTCAAATTAAGGATCTGATCAACAGAAGCAATATATACATATGTATGCATCATAAGCACAGGCATGGATATTTATATAATCAAAAGAGAAAGAAGAAAAAAGAAAGTATATATGGATAATTACCTGATTAGAATCACATCAGAAGGAGTAAAAGAGAACACAGAGCAGGATGGATGTTGAGATAATTAACTTTAGGAACTCATTGTGGCAATCAAGGAAAGGAGGGTGGTTGGTTAAACAAAAGTCAATGTTTTTGTTGTTTGCTTGTCTTGTCTTTGAGTGCCCAAGTTTTTATTTTAGTATCAATTTGTTACTACTTACTACTCCGGCAATCAAGGAGTATAATCTAATACTGAGGAAGTTGGGAAGATTAATTAACGATAGTGTTAAAATGGTCAACACCAACCAAAGAAAAGAGAAGAGGATTGACAGTAAAGTCATTGTGAAAAGAGGGTGGCAGCAAAGTTGGAAATTCACAATGAAGATTGGAGCAACTTTTTCAGCTAGTTCCCTTCTTCATTTTTATGATTTCTTGGTTTGAGAGTGTAGATAAGGACCCGTATCGGTGTGTGAGACTGCAGATAAGGCCAGCGAATCTTCCGGTAATTTGATGCACAACTCGCTACTATGATTGGAGGAATTGCCAAGCAAACTGCTACCAAAAACACGACGGATCTGTGAAGACGAAAACACAATTAGCATGTTAAATATATTATTAAAAAGCTATTCGTGACATATAAATCTATTTCAATTGAAGAAATTAGTTATTCAACCAACAACAAGAAAGTTAAGTGCGTTGATATATATCAGCAACTAAATTAATAAGGAGGGCTAGTAGATTTGAGAATAGTCGAAATATTGGCAGTTCAATCCCACTAGTTAAACCATCATTGATCTTAATGAAGAAATAAAGATGAAACTAATTACCAGCAAGTATTAAAGTTCGTACATTTTTGTTCTTTTGGCGCTACAATTGGAAGGTGGAAGAAGAAGAAGGTCGTGAAGTTTAGGGTTTAATAAGGTTAATTAATTAAATAAGTGATTGAGTAATAGATTTATTCAATTTTAATAGGTAAATTAATTAATTAAATAAGTAGTTGAATAATAGATTTATTCAATTTTAATAGGTAGGTAATTTTAAAAATTAAAAGACTATTACACCCTTAAAAATTTTAATAATTTAAGAATATCATAGTAATTTAAAAGAATAAACCCTTCGTACTTTTTATATAGTATATATATATATATATATATATATAGATGTGCTCCGCTACTAATTGAATTGCCTTCCAATGGCGCGCCAAGTTTATTTTATTAGGGTAATTAGGTATATAATAAAATCCTACTAAGTTATTAAAATTTTCACTTTAATTCTCATAGTATCGAATCATTTTAAAGAAAATACTATAGTGTTAAAAAAAATTCATTTCAGTCCTTCCCATGTCAAATATGGTAATATTTCTCACATCAAACTAAGTCCATAGACATAGAATCTCACAAGCTAGTATGCAAAATTGTATAATCACTTCATTCTAATATATAAAATGCTTCACAATAATAGGAAGACTATGAATGTTTGGATGTCATAAGTTAATTATTTTATAGTAATTTTTCGGACACCTTTAGCTTCGAATTCCATTTGCTCGACCACTAACAAAGTTGTACATTTTCTCTTATTGGAACGACTTATTATCTGACTAGATGTAGTTTTCTTGAGACAAGAAGCAAAGTCAATCTGATGCATACTTTTCCTCATCTACTACCTACCAATTTCGACATCGATCCGCTTCCTCTGATAGCCTAAACACTGCAACTAAATGAAGAAAGTAAGTAATGCTTATTGTTTTCACCAGCTGTGCTTAACCTGGAACTATACTAATAACTAAGGAGTGATGCAAAAATAGCATAAAGAAAACAAAAACCTCTTCTTTGAACCTAGATGCTTAGAATTCTTAATTAAACTCAAGAAAGACACATATGCAGAAACCTCAAATTCCAAGTAAAGAAGCGTTTAAAATGTAAATACAGCAAATAAAGAGACAACAACATATAACAAATATCTTACAGAATGTGTTTCTTTCAGCCGAAATGCTACCACAAGGGAACCCAATTCAAAAGGACGTATATTTGAATCGCTCTTTCTCAAATTAGAAGCATTACAAAAATGTTAGTCCAGCTCTTAGGGAGTTGGAATTAGAAGGTTTGAGGTAGCATGTGAAAAATGGAAATGGCATGGGAGCCGACAAAGTGAGAAAGAAAAGGTATGGCAGCTGAATTATTGGGATGGAATTATGGAAAGCCATCAAATGGACAGGAGCTGCCAATTTTGAATTGTTTGGTGCAGCATTGACTTTGATTTGTTGACTTTTGTTGTACCGAGAGCATGCATCTATAAATATATGCACTTAGAAATGGAGTAAGGTATTGCAACGATGTAGCTAGAGAGAGATCAGTTGTAACGGAGAGCAACTGATCTGTGAAAAGGGATTGTTAAGAGAGAAAAATATGCAGTATTTTTTTTTTTGTTAGTGATTGAGAGAAAAATAATCAGTAAGATTAATTATTTTTTTAGATTGTGTCTCATCGATCTAGATGTGAGATTGAGCTGAGAGTAATTATGAGAGTCAATACCTTTTGATATTGATGTAATTGTAAGACTAATAATTTATTATTAGTGGAGATTGTCGGAGTTGGTCCCGTAGTTTTTCCTCGGTGGAGGTTTTCCACGTAAATTCTCGGTATTGTGTATTTGCTATTTTTTTGTTCGTTCCTAGATGGGAGATTTTTTCCCAACAACTGGTATGAGAGCGGGTGTTCTTTTTGTTCTACATTGGACAATGGATGTAAATGCTTCCCGGATGATCTATTGGGGCGGTTGTTTCCCAAACAGAAAAAGTTGATCAAATTCCATCCCTTCACCTTTCCTGATTTCTTTGTCACCCACCACATTGTGGAGATAGAAGAAAACATATCTTGGAATTATGAAAACAGTTTTCCAATTTTAAAAAAAGTTATTGAAATGCAGAAAATATTTTTTGGAACTTAAAATCGTTTTTCAAATTTAAAATCATTTTCTAAATTTAGAAAACATTGTTTCAAATTTAGAAAACAATTTTCCAAAATTAGAAAACGTTTTTCAAATTTTAAAAAATTATCGAAATGTAGAAAATATTTTTTGAATTAAGAAAACAGTTTTCCAAAAGTCTGTTGTCACCTGCTATGGGGATTAAAGTACGTAGGATGTATGATGTATAATAGAGCATCTTTTGACATTTTGGCCAATAAATAATTGCATTTATCCTCTAATTTAGAAAACAGTTTCTCAAATTTAAAAAAAGACACTCTTTGGCTATTTACCTCACGGATTGCCTCCTAAATCTTATAAACAAATATGGAGGGCATGAGTACTCCCTCCCTTTTATATTAAATGATATTTTAGATATAAAAAAATTATCAAATTAAACGTTATTTTTTTAGTCTTTAGGTGATGTACTTCTTTAAGAACCCGGCAACGCTGAAACAAAATCAATTTCATATCTGAAGAGGAAATAAAACACTAGAAGACGCCAAAAAAAAAAGTTATGTTCATATACGTACATGGAAAAGCCGGTATAGATGTAACGGTGATAAGTAATGGAAACAACTTATATAATTAATGGGTTTGAGATAACGATGACCTCATTATTTCTTGACTTATCGGTCTTTACATTAAGTAAAAGTCATTTTTTAACACTAAAAGTTTAGCTACAAATGAATTGAGCTATTCGGGGCTTTGTTTAAAAGATAACAAGGAAAAAATCATTTAAACTCACCAAGAAATCATTTTAAAATCATTTAAAATTCATTAATTTAATTAATGAATCAAGCTTAAACTAAATTAAGTTCGACTTGATAAGACTCTTAAACTGTTTGGCATAGGCTTATGAGTCAATGTGTCAGGAAACTTCAGTCAGCAGCAGTGAATGTGGGCAGGAATTATGCTATCTATGACTTTTCATGTCTATAAGGATCAAGGAATAATGATTTGAAAAACATGGACTAACATGTATTTGAAATGGTTGAGTCACTCAAAATTTTCAGTTAATGACATTTTTTTGTCCATCTACTTTTGAAAATTATTTAATATCGTTCTATTGCTCAACGTTAAATATTTCTAAACTCTCTGTTGATGTGACACGAAATGATTTCAAATTTGTCTACATAGCATAGTTAACGTGTATAAAATATTAATATTTTAATAAATTAAAAAAAAATTATGTACAATATGAGAAGTTTATAATTAAGATTTATTAGTATGTCAAGTATTTTACTAAAAGAAGATAAATGTGTTATATAGGCTAACAAATCCTACAAAAAGAAATACACTAAAACTTCATTTTTTTTCTACACAAAATATTTATTTAATAATGTAGGGGGGTTTAAAAAAGATATTATGAAATGGTACGATGGTTATCATTCAACACCATTACTTAGCATTTCTATTCATTTGTATGCAGTAAAAATGCAAAAATCCACACAAAATTCCATATAAAGATCCACACAAACATGAATATACATCTTTTGCGTCTAGAAAAAACATAAATAAAAACATATAACAATTTACCTAGAGGGAGAGGAGTTTGGCCAGGAGGAGACCGACTGGTCGAGAGGGAGAGAAGGGGAGTCGCTGAATCGCCGATGATTCAGAATCGGTGTTAGATTTGATTTGGATTTGGCGGTGAGGGTAGAGGAGAAGGAGTGATGCTGTGATGGGTTTGTGAGGGTGAGGGATAATGAATTGTCGGATTGGGATTTGGAAGAAAGAATTAAATTTTTATTTATTTATTTAATGTATATATTAAAAAAAATTGAAAAGTCGGGGGGGGGGGGGGCGTGGGGTCGGGGGACCGCAACCCCTCTAGTCCCTATGAGGTTTCGCCTCTGTAGTTAATGGTGGAGGAAGGATCATTAATTAGGTGGGCCTGGCCGCCGGGCTGAGTATGAGTTATTACTGTATACTACTTTCTCCAGTTTTTTTTAACTGACGTTTTGATTTTGAGCACGCATATTAAGGAAGTCGGATTAATGTATGTTCGAAAAAATATACGATTTTTTCTTGGGTCAAACAATGAGTCATCCAATTTTTTTAATATGCATGCTCAAAATCAAAACGCCAGTTAAAAAAAACTGGAAGGAGTAAATGATAACATCACGCTAGTTTACCAACCAGCTTATTAGTCACTAAGAATATCGTTTTAGAGTCCATATCATTAATCAAGATTTTTAAGAAAAAAAATTCTTCATAATATTCTAATATTTAAAGTAAAAAAGTAGTTTATTTTATTAGTTTTTGCCACATAAGTATTTTTATTAATATTTCCATAACAAGTAAAATATAAAAAAGATTCACATAAAAAACACTCTTTTGATGGACTGTTACCCAATATTATCTATATTTATACTATATTAAAAGCACGAAGGGCCTTATCTTTTAAAAATCTATTATACTTTTTATTTTTCTTTCAAAAGTCTATTACACCCTTAATTTTTAATAACTCTAATTTGCTAATCTTTTTTTGTCAAAATTTGTCCATTAATTATCAATTAATTAAAAACTACAATCCATAACTGCAATTTACTAATTAAAAATTGGAATCGACTTAACCTACCTCTTACCTCTATCCGAAAATTTACTATATTTTCTGTGCTTAAAATTATTGTATTTTCTTTTTTTATAGGCTCTATTTTAATTGATGTTAAATTATTCGTCTACTTTAAAATTTTATATTCCCATAATTTATTTAATTATGCATCCAATATTTTTACAATTTCGACAATTTTTTGTTTGATTTCCCGTTCCACACTTCATGACGCCGGGATCATTATGTTGGTTTTATTTTTTTTTAAAGAAACTAATGTTAAATTTTGAATGGTTATATTATATTAATATTAATCTAACAATTTTTACTTATAATCTATTTTATATTTAATAGTAATATTTTTTAATAAATTTTATCATGTTTAATTTTTATAGTACTGGTGCACGTGTGTAAAATGTGCCCTGAAATACTAGTTGTACTAAATAAGAAAAGTATATTGAATTGTGATTTATCTCACTTGCAATTAGGGGTGTTCATCGGTCGGTACGGTAATTTTTCGATATAAAAATTTTGGTATTCGGTATACCGAAATAAAAAAAATTAAATATCGTACCATAGTTTCTATTAATTAATACCGTTACCATATTACCGAAATAATTTTGGTATTTCGGTATTACTGAATTACATACAAACATTAGTTTAATAAATACTAAACAAAATTCTTTCCAAATTACATACCAAATTACATACCATTTTTAAATAAATTTTTTATTTTTAAAATAAATATATGGTTCTTTTTAAAAAAAGAGAAGAAAAAAAAAACACTCATTTTATTGTAATTTTAAAACTACACTTATTTTGATAAAAATAATAATAGTAATAAATTTATAAGGTAGAAAGGCTTTTGAACAGAGACGGTTAAGATATACTTCAGTATATTGGTCCGTCTGGTTTTGAAATGTTGGGAAAGAAAGCACCTATAGGGACTGATGGACTAGACCCTAGAAATGTTACACAGAGTATTGAAACAACGAGTTTCTCCAACCTGTCAATTTGTTGATGTACAAATTAAAATAGCTTATTATAATTTTATAACTTATATTAAATATATTCACCACAAATCACAATAAATACTTAGCTAGTTTACATGTGTATATATACGTAGAATCGAGAGTTGGGTTCACCTTAACTTATTAAAATAAATAAATATATTAATATTAAAAACGGTACGGTAGTTTCGGTATTATTGAAATTGTCAAAATTTGTTCGGTCGGTAATTCGGTATACCAAATAGTAAAAAATCGGAAAAAAATACCGACCGAATAGAGTAAACTTCAGTACGGTATTACGGTAATTTCGGTACGGTCGATATTTGCACAGCCCTACTTGCAATTATAAGCTTTATAGTAATAGTTTAAAAAATTCAAATAAAAGAGTAAAAAATATCTTACTAGTTTACAAAATGTATTTATTATTTAATTTTTTCAACCTATATATGCGCAAACCCTCCTCTTACAAGCTACAGCACCACAAACTCGTAAAGCAAACACTAGTCCACAAGGCAATATACCCGTTAAACCAAACTCATTTCACCTTTCAGTTCTCCTCTCTAAATTCAACTCCAAATTCCAAACAATGGGCATCATCAGCACTGGCTTTGAAACCGAAAACAGCTGCTCTCTCCTCAACAAAAGCCCTTTAGACCCTGAGGAGTTCAGGAGGCAAGGCCACATGGCTGTAGATTTCATTGCTGATTACTACCAAACCATTGAAAAATTCCCTGTTTTGAGCCAGGTGGAGCCTGGCTATCTCAAGAAAATCCTCCATAAATCCGCCCCAAATGCTCCTGAACCGATCGAGTCCATCCTCCAAGACGTGCAAAAACACATCATTCCAGACATCACTCACTGGCAAAGTCCCAATTACTTCGCATATTTTCCTGCAAGTGGCAGCATTGCGGGGTTTATAGGAGAAATACTTAGCACAGGGTTCAATGTTGTTGGGTTAACTGGATGGCATCACCTGCTGCAACCGAACTAGAGAGCATTGTCATGGATTGGCTCGGCGAAATGCTACGATACGTGGAGATAAAAAAACAAAACAGACGGTAATCAAAAATTATTTATCTGGGTCCTTTTTTGGTTTTTCTTCGGATGTGTATATTTTATTTGTAATATTTTACTCTCCTCTTTTTAACCACGTAATAGTTTACTAATTCAGGATTACGTTTGGCAGAATATTTATGATCAGAAAAATGGTTGTCACACGGATGGAGAAAGATAATGGTGAAAACAATGAAAAGCATTCCAGGCAAACTTTTTTTTTCTCAAAATTCATGCTTTTCTTGTTTATATATAATTGATTTTTTGTTTTTTATGTTATCGTGGATCGATTTATGCCCAAAAACTAAATTTGCATCCTTTCTTATTTTGTGAATTGAGGCGAATAATATTTTTTAATAAATTTATAATTTAGTGATATTTTCGGTATAGTTTGAAGTAGACGTAGACATGGGTTGGGCCGAGCTGGCTCAAATCTCCTCCTCAATAGGGCTTTTTTCCGGGATTTCATAGGCCCAATCCAACACACATTGGGTTGAGCTAATTCTATAGTGGGTCAAGCTCATGGGTCAATGGACTAATCCAGTAAGCTTGAAAAAAAACATACTAATTTTTATCTTTAAAAAGTAAAATTGCAAGTTAATTTATCAATCAAACCATAAACAAATTCAAAGAACTAAGTTTTAGTGTTACTGCAAACCTATGAACAAAAATAAAGAACTTCAAAATGTCCTGTAAAGGATGATTGACATTTGACATGTATCATGTTAAAAGTTCAACCAAGCCAATTCACATGTTTGAAGTGAAAGATTAAAGAAAGGATAAATCAAAGGGATGAAGAAAGTGGGGAAATGGGGAGGAATTACGGAGACGTGGGTTTTGCCTTTTTTAACTTCCAGTTTTAGATTACAAAATTAGCAATTTGTAGCACTTTAGAGTTTGGGCCGAGATAATAATTGGGGGAGCTATAAAAATATAAGCTCAAATCCGTCAGGTTTAGCTGGGCTTAAAGTTCAAGTCAATACGAAATGACGATTTTAAATAATTTGAAGAAATATAAGGACAAAGAATATCATTAACCTAATTAACTTTATGTAATTTTCATTTTGTTATCCAATCATTAATTTTGGTGACAAATTAATTTGAGTGACGTTTTCAAATAGGTGGATAGTTCTTGAGATGTGTAATTCTAGTCGTCACCAAAAACTCGTTATACGTACATTGGGGAGGGAAATTGGTCATGCAATATCATGTGATCCTAAAAACAGAAGCTAATCCGCCATTAATTCGCTACTTTAGGAAAGCAAAGTGACATACTAAAGGCAAACAAGATGCCAAAATAGCATAACTAACTTCACCTATATATACCGTCTTCCTCTCTCAGGTATTTCATCAAACACATCCAAAACATTCTCAATCAAAACACTAATTTGCCACTCATCTCATCGGAAAAACAAAATGAAGGGAGTCATGATAGTAGTGCTGGTTGTGGTGGCCATGGTTGGGGCGATGATGAAGCCTGGAGAAGCGATAACTTGCCCAGAAGTGAACCAACTTCTAGGCCCATGCGTTCCCTTCTTGGTCTCTGGTGCAGGTGAGCCTTCGAAGGAATGCTGTGCCGGTGCGACCAAATTGGAGAGTCAGGCTCAAGCCACTGCCGATAAGAGAGCTGCGTGTGAGTGTGTGAAGGCTACCGCTTCTCACATGTCTAATATCAAACCAGAGGCCGCCTCTTCCCTCCCTACTAAGTGCAAAATCACCTTGAATATCCCCATCTCCCCCACCACCAACTGCCAAGAGTAAGTTTATTTTTTAATTTACAACTTCACAACGGCGCACAATCTACCTTAATAATGACCCATATTTTTAAAATAAGATTTCGAGCTAATATACTTTTTTATATCTACAGGATTATCTAAAGATGAATGAAGGGTTCTGAATTTGGTATGAAAAATAAAGCATTTGGAGCGTTGGAACTGGGAAGGATGCCATTGCCGTGGTGTTATAAAAAAAAACTTAAGTAATGTTTAGTTATGTTTAATTATTAATAAGAGTGTCTTAATTAGTATATAATTAAGGCACCTGGTTTGAGATTCCTGTAATTCTCAACTAAACTTAGTTAATATATTTTATATTTCATATTTCCTGTCATTCAACTTGCGCTTCTCTGTTGAAATAATCCGACATGTCATCCGATCACAGCCGTTCAATAAGACAATGTTAGTGGGAACTGGTCTTAATAAGATTAATGGTATCAATGCACTTAACGATAATTAATTATTACCATAAATCAGAGCAAAAAAAAAGGAAAAGTAGTACTACTGACAAATGTATCGACATTATAACCTTAAAAACAAAAGAAGACTATAAAGAGTTTTTAACTAGTTACATACCTAATGCGTGGATGTATTATTTTTCTAATTTTGCTAATTGATTTTTACAATATATAAATATAAGATGCTTTTAATTGAAAAACATTATTTGTATGATATAATGATATACTTTTAGTTTTGTATATATTTATGCTATATAATTTTAATTAAAAATGATAAATTATAATAATACAAAAAATAGCAAAACTTACACATTTAAGCTTAAGGCCATTTAAAGTATTTTTTACCCCATCTGAATGGTTGATATTTGCTCAATCTTGTCAAAAACATTTTCATAAAATTTGATATTGATCCACGGTTAAATCAAAAATTATGCTAATTTAAATTTGAGATTAAAAAAATTGAAAAAAAATGGTAAAATCGTAAAACCGGGCAAAGTTCACTACGTTCTTTGAACTAGTTGATTTACTGGTTCAACCAAAAATCAAAAATCCAGAATGTTACCTACTAGGTCCGGTCTGATTTTCAAAATATTGCTTTGTGGTAGATGATGATTTCCTTTACAATTGTAATTGCATTTGGACCGGTTAAGATGATGAGGTCTACTTGAAACGTTGCAATAATTTTGAGTGAAAGGAAGAGTGTAAAAATGTTAGCCACTAATGTTGAGCAAATGGTGGTGGGGGGATTTAGAGTCTGAATCGTGTTAAGGTGTGATTCTCTTACATAAATTACATTACATGCATTTATTTTATACTGAAAATGAAGAAAATGTTGCATTTTGTGATGTAATTTGAGAAAGTAAAGAACTATTAATTAGCTCGTGAAAGAAATGAAAGATCAAATTTTTGATTTGGGTAAAATAAAAGAATTTGATTCTACCGCTCAAATCCAATTGGCTGAAATTTAAATTGGTACGAATAATTTGATACTTATACTTTTGAAATAAGATCGGTTGATTGATACATATTTATATAAATCCTAAAAATTATATTATAACTATATAAAACAATTAAAACTACAAGTAATTGTTTCTCTAGTGTTATCTGTTTCACAACAATTTTTCTTTATACTATTATTTGGTAATTGTCATTGGGAAAATATTTTCGTTAAAAAAAAAACCTTATTTTATTGCATAAATCCATAACCATTGTGTTGGATTATTCTCCCCTCAAATTTCAAACTAATCACTATCACTATCAGTTACACTACTACGTTCTACAATTAGGACGTAACTTGCACTAGTAATACCACTCTCCAACAAAGAAGAAGTATCATCATCAAGCACACGTTTATTTCCAGGCCCTAGTAGTAGAAGAAATTTGTTGTCCATGTCGACGCCAAACTCCCTCTGTTCGAGCTTTTCCTTCAAATCACCGATCGTCATAAATTTGTGGACGTGAAGGTTGTAGACACGGTCTGGATCAGGTTCAGGACCATGAATTTCAAGCCAATACTTGACAACAAGAGTGATCACATCGCCATCGTTCATCTCATAGTCTTTCACTTGCCTGTCATCTTCTAAGGCTCCTTCCCTAAAATATAGGACCTGGTATGATATTTTAACAGCAAATCGACGTTCAACTTCCCGTTTTATCTCCAAAATGGTGGCGACACATTTAACCTCCACGATGTACCTCACATCTTTGTGAACAAGATATATGTGTACAAACTCCTAAAAAAACAAGCAAATTAAATAGATAACTATAATGCAATAATTAAGGGAGTAATAAAATTCATGGATAATTACGATGAGTATTTTCAACAAAATTTAAATTTGATTTTACCTTTTCAATCTTTGCCATAAAGGACTAGTAAAGAGTAAGGAAAAGAGGAAGAACACTTTGTTTTTTCGGTCAAAAAACCACGGGTAAGGTAGAGAAAGTTTCAATGTGATGATCAAAATACAAAGTACATAGGACCCTATTTATACACGACAGTATTCTAAACTCTCTTAGAACCCTTCTAGGTTACAATCTCCTAGTTTTACTCAGCCATAAATTCCCAATACATATAATAATACAAGTTCTAATAGAATTAGGACATTTGTGGGCCGACATAATAATAATACAAATTCTAGTAGAATTAGGACATTTGTGGGCCGACATAACTTCAACCTATATTTAATATTTAAAACCAATATTAACACTCTAACACTAATACGTATTCAAATTTCAAAACTGACCCGCTCTAAGGCCGAAGAAAATAGAGAACTCTTATTTTTAGAGCCCGGCCCTTCTATCTGGGCCGGGTTAGAACTTACATATCAATGAATTAATTGGCAATAAATGACGATTTTTTTTATAAAAAAAGTGGTCTTGTGATTAGGATTAAACTCAATATATATATTACTATCATAACTAAAAAAAAAAAATAGCGGTAAGCAAGACATCACACGAATCTTTCCCCACATAATTAATTAATTTAATTGGAGAATTGTTGTTGCCCTATCATTCCGTTAGGATGGGTGTTTTCAACAAAATTCTAATGCTTCATATGATTTGGTTGAAAAATAAAAAAAATTGATTCTACCTCTCAAATCCAATTGCCTGAAATTTACCATTTTTAATAAATATGTGATTCGTACGAATAATTTGATACTCATATTTTTTAAATAAGATCGGTTGATTGATACATATATCTATACAAATCCTAAAAATTATATAAAACAATTGAAACTACAAGTAATTGTTTCTCTAAACATAAGAGCTTTTTTTTTTATACTATTATTTGGTAATTGTCATTGAGAAAATATTTTCGTTCCAAAAAAAAAAACACTTTTTATTGCATAAATCCATAACCAATTAAGCATTGTGTTGGATTTTTTTTGTTCCTCTATTTTTTTCCTCAAATTTCAAACTAATCACTATCACTATCAGTTACACTACTACGTTCTACAATTAGGACATAACTTTCACTAGTAATACCACTCTCCAACAAGGAAGGAGTATCATCATCAAGCACACGTTTATTTCCAGGCCCCCCAGGCCCCAGTAGTAGAAGAAAATTGTCGTCCATGTCGACGCCAAACTCCCTCCCTTCGAGCATGCCCTTCAAATCACCAATCGTCATCAATTTGTGGACGTGAAGGTTGTAGACACTGTGTGGATCAGGACCATGAATTTGAAGCCAATACTTGACAACAAGAGTGAGCACATCGCCATCGTCCATCTCATAGTCTTCCAGTTGCTTGTCATCATCTTGTACTGGTTCTTCCATAAAATAAAGGACCTGGTCTGATATTTTAACAGCAAATCGACGTTCAATTTCCCGTTTTATCTCCAAAATGGTTGTGTCTAATCTAACCTTCAAGATGTACCTCACATCGTTACGAACAAGATGTATGTGTACAGACTCCTGAAAAACAAGCAAATTAAACATATAATTAGTTTTTGATTTTTTTAAAGATAGATAATTACTATAATGCAATCAAGAAGTAATTAAATTATAAAAATCATCGAGAATTAACTGGTGGGTCCATAGCCGGAGTATTTAACTTGTAGAAATTAAATAACTTGAGAATAAATGATTAAGTAGTCGATGTGTGGAAGAAGAAATGTATAGCCTTGGTGTATATGTATTTATATGTTATTTTCAACAAAATTTGAGTGATTTATAACTGATTCTACCTTTCCAATCCTTGTCATAGATTTATCATTTTTCATAACTATATGGTTGATACGATTAGTTTGACACAAGTATTTTAAGTAAACTAATTTGTTTAATTTGAGAAATCCAAAATAAGTTGGGCCGAACCACGAAGTGGGCTTGGGCTCATACAACCACTTTTAGCTATTGTGTTTGTCTTAAAGAGAAAACATAAGTATTATTTATTTAACTATAAAAAAAGAACTAAAGAAATACTAGAAAGTAGGAAAAGTGTTTCTGTGTGTATTTGGCACAGATGCACATCAACTGTTCAATTTCTTAGGGGAATTTGAGTTGTCTATCCATCCTCTAGGTATTATATGTAAAAATTATAATTTATATGGCTCGAACTTGAAATTCGATTTTTTTAAACACTCAAAGCTAATTAGTTAAATTCCACAATATATTTATTTTTTTATCAAAATCATTCTATTTTCAATCTTCACATTAGATATCAACTACTTTAATTTAGAGCCGAGCTGAGCAGGACCCAGTTAAAGTCCACCGTTGATTAGCAGAGTTTTAAACTTTTCAAGACTCAGTTTTCTTTCCTCAGAAAAGTTACACAAATGAAAGGCCGAGCCCAAAGAGTGTTTTAATTCAAGCCCAACGAGTGTTTTTTTTTTTGTTTTGGCAAATTTTAATTCCAGCAAAAATAAAACCGGACAAAATCGAAAACATTATGCTATTGACGGTATTGCCCACGCGTCAATTTTCTTGCTAATTGCTCAAAGATTAAGATGAGGGAGAACCTCGTCATTTCTCAAACTAGGGTTTTTCAATATAACCACAAAAGCCCCAGTCGCCTTTCACTCCTCTTCCTCCTCAAAAACCCAGTTCGCTCTGGTGAAGATTTGCACCTTGAAGTCTTCAATTTGCAAACATGGGTATGCGTCTAGATTCCTAAAGGAAAACGGCTTTTGTTCAATTTAGCGAAAATAGTTTCATTTTAGTGATGTTAACTTCTATCTTTTGTATGCCTTGGCAGGGATTTCTCGTGATTCGCTGCACAAGAGGCGTGCAACTGGAGGCAAGAAGAAGGTGTGGAGGAAGAAGCGAAAGTAAGAAGCTTTGAAACCCACCTCTTTTTTTATGTGCGCTTTTCATTTTTGGATTTGTTTGTATTTATGTCTGCTGAATGTGGAAGTAAAATATAGTATTTGAATTAGCTATAATAATGGTCCTGTGTGTGGATCAGCTGGTTTCTTAGCTTTCGGTTAGATTTGTTTTCCTGATAGGACGAAAAGTGGCGTTTTGGCCTGAGCTCATTCTGAATGGTTTCCATTTGGTACTGTGATATTTGGCAAATCCATTTAAACCAGAATTAACCTGATGATCGTTAGGCTAATTATTTTGGCTGTTACAGTTCATCTCTGTTTTTGTGTCCCAACATGAAAGGATCGAAGCCATTGTAGCTATGAAAGTACGGAAGATTTATGAATTTGTCTCGGTGAAAGTTTTATCGTTAGGTGCCAAGTTAATGGACATTCACTTTTTGTGTTTGAAGGTACGAGCTTGGTAGGCAGCCGGCCAACACCAAGTTGTCTAGCAACAAGACAGTGAGAAGGATTAGGGTGCGTGGAGGGAATGTGAAGTGGCGTGCTTTGAGGCTTGATACTGGAAACTTCTCATGGGGAAGTGAGGCTGTGACCAGGAAGACAAGACTTCTTGATGTGGTGTACAATGCATCAAACAATGAGTTGGTTCGTACTCAGACTTTGGTGAAGAGTGCTATTATTCAGGTGGATGCTGCACCTTTCAAGCAGTGGTATCTTCAACATTATGGAGTCGAGATTGGCCGCAAGAAGAAAGCTACTGGTGCTGCTGCCAAGAAGGAGGGAGAGGTAGCATATTTACTTGCGTTTTCCTATAATGGTTGTGGTGTTGCTTTAATGCTTTCACTACTGGTGACGCTTGTGGCATGTGGAATGCTTACATGATTCTTGTAGCACGTTTTCGTTATTCCTTTTTTCGGCTTCTATCTTAATGACATTGTATCCTGTGTAGTGTATTTAGTGCAATCCTGTATGCTTCTGCTTGGCTCATAATAATAGACAGTAGGTACCGAGTCAGTTAGCATTCTGAGATGACTTCTAATTTAGTTTTCTCTTGATATTTGCATCATTCGTCTCAATGTCCTTTGATCACGTTTTTTCTTATTCATGGCATCTTTTAATAATTTAGTTGAAATAAGTCTATGACTGCTACTCTTAACATTGCTTTATTTTATTGATACAGGAAGGTGAAGTTGCCATTGAGGAGGTGAAGAAGAGTAAGAGTGTCTTGAGGAAGCTGGAGAAGAGACAAGAGAATCGCAAGATTGATTCACACATTGAAGAGCAGTTCAATGGTGGCCGTTTGCTGGCTTGTATTTCATCTCGCCCAGGTCAATGTGGTCGCGCTGATGGGTATGCAACCTTTTCTCATGCTTGTTTATATTTGTCTACCCTTAGTCAAATGTGATAATTGCTGCCTTTTAAAGTTCCTACGAACTTCTTTCAATATCTGCAAAACAATTTCCCAATGAATAACATGGCAGAATGGATGTTTAGCTAAGTTTGTTGGTTTTGTTTTGTCAGATACATACTGGAGGGCAAAGAGTTGGAGTTCTACATGAGGAAGTTGCAGAAGAAGAAGGGCAAGGGAGCTGCTGCCTAATATTTTTGTTACCAGTCAAGTCTGTGTGAGCATTATGTACTTTGGTTTTAGATCCTCAAAATTTTAGACAAGATGAGCAGTTGAAACTTATTCCAAGTACCCTTGTTTTTGTTGAATCAGGTGATATCAGTGGATTTTGTTTTATTTAGTGGTACTTTCTATCATATTGTTGTGTTGATTTTGCTTTTGGATGGTAATGCACTTTGACATATTAGCTTGCATGTTAGTGACATGTTAGTGTTGGAAACAAAATTTTCTGGTACAATTGTTTTCACATGGATTCAAAGTGTTATCTGTGGTTTAAACCTAATATTTGCTGTTAGGTTATCTGGATTCATTTTATTATCTATTGTGGATACGAAGCACGAAATGTCCCTTATGAGACACTAAACATCTGGGTTGGGTCAGTCGTGATGATGCTAGAGGTTAGACCATATGCCCACAGAAATATCGGCGTTGAAGCCATTAGGGTTGGATCAGTCGTGATGATGCTTGAAGATAGATGGTATGCTTTTGCTGAACGCAGTTCTTCACTCTAGTTTGAAGAGTCTGCTAGTTGATGGTCTAAAACCTCAAAATCACCCAGCAACCTACTCTATTTGCTCATCATTGTTTCTTCTAGAAACCCGACCCAACTGGAGACGAGGATGTTAAACTCACTTCCATAAACAAGCAAATGCAGCTTGTGAGTTTTCAGTCAATTCCTTCCGCGTAAGAATCGCTTGAGCCAAGACAATGGCATCCCAGTGGATATAGATCCGATACAAATATAATTAGTCATAATCCCATGAGTTTAGATATGCAAGTAGATCGTATTGAAAGCTGAAGAAGTTTCAAAGCCAGCGAAATTCAAATAGAAAAGCCGGAAACTGTTTCATCAAGATACATTGCATGATTTGAAATGAGTAGAACGAGCACAAATCATTTAGAATTTGAATGAGCGTCTGAGCTGAGCAGCAAGCAAGGGCTTAGGACTGGTTCTAGCTCTAATTCTACTCTTGTTTGCCATATTTCTTTCTCAACTTGTCTCTAACAAAATCATTTCGAGCTTTGATTCGAGCTTGCTGAGGAGCAATATACACATAAGAGAGATGCAATCCGAATGCGAAAAGAAGAGCTCCCGCCGCAAAACATCCAACTGCCATTGCCTTCTTCTTTGGTGTTGAAGGGTAGCAGAGCACCATATTTGTTTTCCTTAACTACAATCCACAAAAGGGTTGCAAAAAATAAACCTCAAAAGTGAAAAGGAAAAAACATATTTCTGTAAGGGGCAATTCATCAAACACATGGCAGGTGCTCCTGGGAAAAAAAACAAGAAACCAATATAAATACCTGAAAAAAATGCCTATGAGGAAGGTGTTAGATGGGTATGTGATGGATCGTGGAATAAAGATCGATGATTATATATATTTTGATTCAAGGAAATCCGCAGCTACAGGTTATCTTAAGAGTTGGGCCTAGTTCTTGGGCCTTCACTTGCTTTTCTTTTCCTCTTTTTTTAAAGTAACAAAAAAATTATCACACATGGGGAAAAAAGCAAGTTATATAGTTCCTCGTTTCCTCCATGCCATAGTATATTCCAATAAAATTATACACCATCTGCGATTCGGTTTAATAAAATATATATATATATATATATATATGAAAATAATACTTTTAGGTTTTTACGTAAATAGGTAACTCGAAAATACTCGATCTAAGTAGATTTGATGATTAATTCATTTTTATACTGTAGTTAACTGAAGATAGACGTCATATATTAACAGATGGTCCATTATAATAATTTACTTCGAGTACAAAGTTTATTATAGTAGAAAAAAACTTATGAATTGTTCATTATTACAGTTTCGGACGACTAGAAGGTTCGAAATGTTATTACTCATTTCATCTATATAAATATAGAGTGGTGTTTTATCATTTCATAATAATTAAATTTTAAATACACGTTTTTTTCCCCTCTCTTTGGCCGCTATAAAGATTCCCCCGGGCCCCGGCGGCGTCAACTTTGTGTACATTATGTTTTCTTTGGCCTTAAAAGAAAGCATACATCAAAAAACATAGTTGAAGAAGAAAACACCACCATATGTTTCATACTGCCATGGTTTCTGAAACTCCCACGATTCCTCTTCTTACACCATACAAGTTAGGCCAGTTCCATCTTTCACACAGGTCTGTATTTAATTTGCACATCTTCTTAGCTTAAGTACCATTGTTAAATTTTCTGAAACAATTTATAAATAATAGAAGTGTTTTTTTTTTCCAGAATTGTTTTGGCACCATTAGCCAGGCTGAGATCTTACAACAATGTTCCTCAATCACATGCCATCTTATATTATTCTCAGAGAACCTCAGAAGGCGGTCTTCTCATTGCTGAAGCCGCCGGAGTTTCGGACACTGCTCAAGGGTACTTATGCTCTCTCTTTTTTTCCATTTTCAATAAAGAAGACTTGAACCCAACTTGTCATTTAACTTAAAGTTTAGACCTTTATCTTAAAATTGTTTTGTTTTGGTTTGTGTATTATTCAAACAGGTACCCTCGTACGCCTGGTATCTGGACCAAAGAGCAAGTTGAAGCATGGAAACCAATTGTAGATGTTGTTCATGACAAGGGAGGTGTCTTCTTTTGTCAGATTTGCCATTGCGGAAGAGTTTCTAATCGTGGCAAGTTCTATGCCTCAAATCTCCCTTTCCTATAGTATACTATTACTAGTATATCATGCATAGGGCGGAGAGCCAGACGTGGGCTCGCCCGCGCAAGTACATAATGTCAAGTCATGTTCCTCCTTGCATAGTGTCGCATAGTGAGTGACAACGTATACTTTGTTTTTTCTTCTTTTTTTTCTATTATCTTTTCTAAAATTATGGAATTAAAAATTTAGAATTTACCTCTTTTATATTCTTTGTTAGAAAATCCAATAAAACGTTTTAGATATATTTTGACACGTCAATTATTAGTCGAAAAAGTTTGGAGGATTTGTTTGCATGTATAACCCTACTCTTTTCTAAAATGATTTCTAAATATTCTAAATATCATTAAAAAATAGAAAGTAAAAAATGTTTAATATAATTTTTTTATAAGTTCGAATTTTCAGTTCCGGTCATCTGAATGATTGTTCTGCTGGTGGTGGTCTAGAATTCCAGCCAAATGGGCAAGATCCAATCTCCTCAACAGACAAGCCAATAACCATTAACATTGGTGGCAGAGAGTTCCCTCCGCCTAGGCGTCTAAGCACTGATGAAATTCCTCATTTTGTCAACGAATTTAGAGTAGCAGCAAGGAACGCCATGGAGGCTGGTTTGCATCCTAAACTTCTTTTACTAATTTCGTTCGAATATGATAAAGAAAAAAAAAATTGTTTACTTGTGTTTTTATTAATAGGTTTTGATGGAGTTGAGATTCACGGAGCTCATGGATACCTAATAGAACAGTTTTTAAAAGACGAAGTGAATGATAGAACAGACCGATATGGTGGATCGGTAGAGAACCGTTGCCGATTCGCGTTAGAAATAGTGGAGGCCGTTGTCAATGAGATCGGAGCAGATAAAGTTGGAATCAGACTCTCTCCCTATGCAAACTATGCACAATCAGGGGATTCAGATCCAGCAGCTTTAGGACTTTACATGGCCGAATCTTTGAACAAGTATGGTATTCTCTACTGCCATGTAGTTGAACCAAGAATGAAGACATTAGAAGAAAAACACGAGACGATTCAGAGTCTTCTGCCGATGAGAGAGGCTTTCAATGGCACTTTCATTGCTGCTGGAGGCTATGGAAGGGAAGAAGGGAATAACGCAGTGGCTGAGAATCGCACGGATCTCGTTGCCTATGGTCGCTTGTTCTTGGCTAATCCAGATTTGCCGAGGAGATTCGAAATCGATGCTCCTCTCAACAAGTACGATAGAGACACATTCTACACACCTGATCCTGTTGCTGGTTACACAGATTATCCATTCCTTGAACACACTACTTCCTAGAGAGTTCATATTACTGCAAACGTGTTTCATATAATCCGGACCAAAAAATGTATATTCGTTAAATTAAATCTCACTACGGTTTCGACAAGTGTATTTAATAAGGGAGTTCATCTCTTCATTAGGATTACAAATCCAGGCTTTTACCATTTTTACACTTGGCTACAGTATAACTACACATAGGATCTACAGAGAGGAGGAATTTCCTTTGTCGTCCTATAAGTGCTTCAGTTAGAAAGATTCACAAACCAGATCAAGGGTTGTCATTTTACAGGACAAGTCTACCGTAATAGATCGCAAAAAAATTGATTACTGCAAAAACGATCAGTGTCAGATTACCATACCACACCAGAAGAACACAGATGATCCCTTTCTGCGACGTTCCAACTTTTGAAAATGGTCGTGTTCGTCATGGCTGAGCATTCCTTGACTTTGATGACCCACCCAACAAGGGCACCTTTGTGTTGACTGTAACCCACAAATAGAAAGGAAATCCGCAGCTAGAGGTTATCTTAAGAGTTGGGCCTAGTTCTTGGGCCTTCACTTGCTTTTCTTTTCCATTTTTTTTAAAGTAACAAAAGAATGATCATACATGGGGAAAAGTAAGTTATATACTATGCATAGAGGAAACGAGGAACTATTCCAATAAAATTATACACCATCTGCGATTCGGTTTAATAAATAAATAAATAAATAAATAAATATATATATATATATATATATATATATATATATATATATATATTATATATATAATATGAAAATAATACTTTTATGTGTTTACATAAAGAGGTAATTGGAAAATACCCGATCTAGTAGATTTGATGATCAATTTATTTTTATATTATAGTTAACTGAAAATAGACGTCATATGTTAACGGATGGTCCATTATAATAATTTACTTCAAGTACAAAATTTATTATAGTAGAAAAAAATTTATCGATTGTCCATTATAACATTTTCGGACAAGTAGAAGATCCAAAATGTTAGAACTCCTTTCGTCTATATAAATATAGAATGGTGTTTTATCATTTCATGATAATTAAATTTTAAATATACTGTTTTTGTCCTTTTTGACTGCTATAAAGAGTCCCCCGGCTCCGGCGGCGTCAACTTTGTGTGTACGTTACGTTTTCTTTGGCCTTAAATAAAAAAACATACATCAAAAAAAACACACACACACACAAATAGTTAAACAAGAAAACAACACCATATGTTTCATACTGCCATGGTTTCTGAAACTCCCACGATTCCTCTTCTTACACCATACAAGTTAGGCCAGTTCCATCTTTCACACAGGTCTGTATTTAATTTGCACATCTTCTTAGCTTAAGTACCATTGTTATATTTTCTGAAACAGTTTATAAATAATAGAAGTGTTTTTTATCCAGAATTGTTTTGGCACCATTAGGCAGGCTGAGATCTTACAACAATGTTCCTCAATCACATGCCATCTTATATTATTCTCAGAGAACCTCAAAAGGCGGTCTTCTGATCGCTGAAGCTACTGGAGTTTCGGACACAGCTCAAGGGTACTTATACTTCAGACCGATCTTTTATTTCTCTCTTTTCATTTTCAATAAAAAAGACATGAACCCCACTTGTCGTTTAACTTAAAGCTTAGACCTTTGTCTTAGAATTGTGTGGTTTTTTTTTTGGTTTGTGTATTATTCAAATAGATACCCTCGTACGCCTGGTATCTGGACCAAAGAGCAAGTTGAAGCATGGAAACCAATTGTAGATGCTGTTCATGACAAGGGAGGTGTCTTCTTTTGTCAGATTTGCCATTGCGGAAGAGTTTCTAATCGTGGCAAGTTCTATCATGCCTCATATTTCCCTTTCCTATTGTATATCATCCCATTTCATTTTGATGAATAAGTTGAACTAGCTACATGAATTGTGATCGGAGTTGTTAGATCAAGCAATAATTACTTGCTAGAAACAATTTGTCTAATAGAAGTAGGCCTACTCGGTACGAACCTGGTTAGGTTTGAATTTTCAGTTCCGGTCATCTGAATGCTTGTTCTGCTGGTCGTGGTCTAGATTTCCAGCCAAATGGGCAAGATCCAATCTCCTCAACAGACAAGCCAATAACCATTAACATTGGAGGCAGAGAGTTCCCTCCGCCGAGGCGTCTAAGCATTGATGAAATTCCTCTTCTTGTCAACGAATTTAGAGTAGCAGCAAGGAACGCCATGGAGGCTGGTGTGCATCCTAAATTTTTTGACTAATTTCGTTCGAGTATGGTAAAGAAAAATAAATATTTTATTTACTTTGTGTTTTTATTAATAGGTTTTGATGGAGTTGAGATTCATGGAGCTCATGGATACCTAATAGAACAGTTTTTAAAAGACGAAGTGAATGATAGAACTGACCGATATGGTGGATCGGTAGAGAACCGTTGCCGATTCGCGTTAGAAATAGTGGAGGCCGTTGTCAATGAGATCGGAGCAGATAAAGTTGGAATCAGACTCTCTCCCTATGCAAACTACGCACAATCAGGGGATTCAGATCCAGCAGCTTTAGGACTTTGCATGGCCGAATCTTCGAACAAGTATGGTATTCTCTACTGCCATGTAGTTGAACCAAGAATGAAGACATTTGGAGAAAAACACGAGACGATTCAGAGTCTTCTACCGATGAGAAAGGCTTTCAATGGTACTTTCATTGCTGCTGGAGGCTATGGAAGGGAAGAAGGGAATAACGCAGTGGCTGAGAATCGCACAGATCTCGTTGCCTATGGTCGCTTGTTCTTGGCTAATCCAGATTTGCCTAGGAGATTCGAAATCGATGCTCCTCTCAACAAGTACAATAGAGACACATTCTACATACCTGATCCTGTTGTTGGTTACACAGATTATCCATCATTCCTAGAACACACTACAGCCTAGAGAGTTTATATTATTGCAATTGTGTTTCATATAAATCCAGAACAAAATAAAAGTAATGTACATTCGTTAAATTAAATCTCACTACGGCTTCGACAAGTGCATTCAATAAGGGAGTTCATCTCTTCATTAGGGTTTAAGTACAAATCCAGACTTTTTACCATTTTTACACATGGCTACAGTATAATTAGACACACAGGATCTACAGAAGAGAGGAATTTCCATTGTCATCCTATAAGTGCTTCAGTTAGAAAGATTCACTAACCAGATCAGGGGTTGTCATTTTACAGGACAAGTCTACAATAATATAGATCGCAAAAAAATGATTAATGCAGAAACGATCAGTGTCAGATTACCATACCACACCAGAAGGACACAGATGATCCCTTTCCGCGACGTTCCAACTTTTGAAAATGGTTGTGTTCGTCATGGCTGAGCATTCCTTGCCTTTGATGACCCATCCAACAAGGGCACCTTTGTGTTGACTGTAACCCACAAATAGATGAAGCTGGAAACAGCAGACAGTGAATCAAAGCCACGCAGACTTGTGAAGATCAATAACACAAGCAAGGAGAGGATTTTCCGATCAGTTTCTTCTGCTACACAAAATTGCGAGGATGGAGCAATCTCGAAGAAAAACAAAAGATCTCAACATCCAAGACCTTGCATTATTCTTCTAAGCCTGTCAACAACAACAGGTGGTGAGGCACGCGATCCATTAAGATTAATGGCGTGATAATTCAATCCCTTCCATTGGGCAATCAATTGAAAATGAGGACGCCTAAAAAAGGCACTAATGATCTCCAGAATTACTGTTTCTGGTGTTGCTGAGACTATATGAGTGAGACCAGCACCGTGAGCACCTATAATAACAGAAGCCTCTTGAATGGCTCGTATTTGCTCTTTCATGGACATGTGCGCAAACAGTCCATTGATGAGGTTTATTTTACATTCCAAATGACTGGACGCCCACTTCTGTAATGAATCAAACACTTCTTGTTCATTGCTAAGCCTTGACTCAACTTTACCACCATGACGTGGATGAGCTAAATAATCTTCACGTCTTACAAAGAGGACATTATGAGCTCCCACTGGCTTTTCAGCACCGTGTAAATCAACGTGTAAGCCAAAAGATGCTCTGATCATCTCTCCGAACTCAGATAAGCGAGCAGTTTTCTGATTGTCATGGTTTTGTGAAAGATGAAGTGCAGATGTTCCCTCGCAACTTATTTCTTCATTTAGCCCCTTAAAAAGAGACGTCTCATATCCCAAAGGAACCAGAATAGCATGCCGGAAACAAACTGGGCCAACAAAGTGTTTGGCGTATCTTAAGCTTGAAAACATTGCTTTCCAAGTTTCTTCCAAGGGTGCCTGAAAATTCACAAGAAGATCTACTGGTGATCAGAGACCAAGAAAACATGAACCACCCTTCTAGATGAGCAGAAAATCTCAAAGCAGTGAAGTGGCAGAAGCCAAAGAACTACTTTACGGAAGAAGAAAAGAGATTAATCTCAGCAAATTCATCTCAGTTGCAACTTTTCGATGGTGCATCATGCACAAAGCCATATTTCATAACCAAATAAGACAAACATCCCAGGTCAATCTGTTCATTACGAACTTTGTTCAAAAGGAAGATTGTCATGTGCATAATTTCTTGGGTTTTATAAGATAACCATAACACCTAGCAATGGTATATTTGAATTCTATCAAGCAAATGGGTAGACAGAGAAGAGTGATGAATGCAAGGAAACAGCAACCCTGCAGTGGGAATAACCTTGAATTTTCTTTTTTCTTTTCTTATAAGGAAACTGGAGTGACATGATAAATTTCCATTCAGATCTTCTATAGATACTAATTTGAAAAAAATTGGAGCCTCATAAGAAGGGACAGATACACATTTGGGACAGAAGAAACTTGGGGCACACAAAAATGACACAACAGGTCAGCATACATCTGCATGGAGCAAATACAGATAACCCAGCTTTCAAAAGATCAAAAGAGGCCAAAGAAAGAGTGCACTAAAAGTGACAACCCAAGTTGAATGCAATTTCCATATCGGGAAACTTGCACGAACCATGATTGAGAATCTGTTAGAACATGTTTAAACATGCAACTTCACATGCTGAACTTATGACCAAACTTAAAAGAATCAGAAAAGAACTTCTCAAATAGAAAGCATACAGATGATGGACTCAGGCAACATAAACTAACTCACTGAAGTGCATTCTTATGAAAACCAATCAAAGACTCCTTGCCTCACTAAAACATGAGACTGTAAAGAGAATATACAGAACCCCAAATTCTATCCCTCCCAAAAGAAAATTGATGAAACAAACCCAAATATACTGACTTAAGCGTACACAGGAGAGCATAGAAAACAGAAACCTTGATGAAAATCAAAGAGCAAAACCATACCTTACAATGACCATCCAGAAATATCAAATGTGGCCGGTGAGTTACGTTTGTAACTCTTGAGGCAGCATACGCACTATACCAATCTGTCACGGTATGGAAAAGATTTGCATACTCAAACCGTGTAACCAGAAGTGCCGGCTCTTCAATCCACTGCAAAAAACAAACCGAATTTCTAACGTTACAAACAAATTCCATCACAACAGTAACTCCATTTCAGTTTCATTTCCTTAATTGACAACAAATTATTAATATTCCATATAAATCACTTCATAAATGAACCCTAACCTGATTACACTGAAACTCATCATCACCAACAACACGGATTGACCCAATCAACTGCCGCATTGTGTGCTGCATCACCTCCCCTTCAGGCACATACTCCTCCAAAAAATTGTCATCAACAAGCATAGCATCCTTGCCTTTAACTTTGTTTCCCAATTTGGCCCTAATTTCATCAAAATTACCCAACACTTCAAAAGCACCATTTTCAAATTCCGGCAACTCCTCCTCCTCCTTCCTCCCTATGACCTCCCCGATCCTCTCCCCTCCTCTCGACATATTCACCCTCTCCGGTACCATCCGCAAATTCCCTCCCTCACAAACAGAGCTCCTCAACGTCTCACTGTAGAAGCACCGGAACCATCCCCTGGAAGATCTGCCTCCTCCTCCGCCGATGACGTCAACGCGGCGGGTGTATCCATTTCCGAAGTAGCCTTCGCAGGAGCGGATAGGTAGGTCAGGGTTGAGAGTCCACGGCAGAAACGAGGGGAGCACCGGCCAGGATTTCAAGTTGGGACGCTGTACTATTTTTTCCTTCGCGAGCGCGCGGCGGTTCTGCGTGAGATTGGAAAGTGAGGAGGAAAGAAGGTGCTCCGGAGCCGGAGGAGGGCGGTCGTCCGTGGTGACTTGGAGGTTGGACAAGAAGTAGAGTAAGAAAAACAGAGAGTTGAGTGCGAAGACGGAGATGACGATCACCATCAGCTTCTTCGAGTAAGTTCCGAACATTTCTAGTGGGAATATTCCGGCGAATGATGACGGAGAAAACGGAGGTTTTTTCTTGTTTCTGATGAGCAGGTGGTGTGGTGCCATTGTTTGTTTCTTTCTCGTGGAGTGGAAAGTCAGGAGTGGAGTGTGAATTTGTTACATCCAATCTCGGATTACCAAAAAAAAGAAAAAAACTTGTTAGTTGTTGGGCCAATAAGGAGGTGACACCTGGAGAGTATAATACTGCGTGACACGTTATCAAACTTACCAGCGAATTGCTTTGATCTCACTCCAACACGCTTTTCGATTTGGTAAGTACTAGTAGAGCCTCAGACAGAATCTAGAAACAATTAAATGCTTTTATTGCTGAAAAAGTAATTCAATTCTTCACTCTTCCTCACTAATTAATTATTCACTTCCATGAAAAATGGTTCTCATTGATAAAAAAAACCAAATTTTATAATTTATTTCTGGATGAAGAAGTTGAATAAGCAATTTCTTTTTATTTCAATATAAAAAGAAAAATGAAGTATGGAGGGAGTATTTATTAACTTATTAGTATTTTTTTTTATAGAAAAATATTACTAAATTATAAATTTACAAGCCGTCGATAAACAATCTCGCTATAATTTCCTGAATGCCCTCGACATGAAGCTTTTGGTAGATTATGCTATGAAAATAGAAATACTTGTGGTTTTGGATCGAAATTAATAGACAAACGGAAATAAATAATATTTGATAAATTATTAACAAGTGCATATTACAGAAAATGCCTTGTACTAGTAGATAAGCCACTCTTTTAATCTATTAACAATAATTAATTAAACATATATTATTAATACAACTAGACAGGAAGAGCTAGGAACATGACAGCACCCGTTCCATAACGCTCCACAAGCTTTAGTTCCCATGCCCACATGCAATACGCCGTATCATCTCATCTTTAGTTAATGCTGCAGAAAAATACAAATTAAGAATAAAAATCAGTACGAACTGTAGAAAAAAAGTTATATAATCACTTGTAAATTTAGTGTGCGACATGAAAAAAGAGAAGAGAAAGGACTTACTCTTGGCAGTTTGTGGTGGGGGAGATGGGAATGTTGAGGGTGATTTTGCACTTAGTCGGGAGAGAAGAGGCAGCCTCTGGTTTGATATTAGACATGTGCGAAGCTGTGGCCTTCACACACTCGCACGCAGCTCTTTTATCGACGGTGGTATGAGCCTCACCCTCCAATTTGGTCGCGCCGTCGCAACATTCCTTCGAAGGTTCACCTGCACCAGAGACCAGGAATGGAACGCATGGACCCAGAAATTGGTTCACTTCTACGCAAGTTATGGCTTTTCCAGGCGTAACCATGGACCCAACCATGGCCACCACAACCAACATTGCTATGATCGCACACTTCATTTTGGAAAAGGAAAATAAGTAGCTTGATTGAGGAAACTTGTGGTTGTTTTTTTTTTGTATGGAGAGGAAATGTTTGATGAAATGACTGAGAGAGGGAGAGGGGTATATATAGGTGTGAAGTTGGGAGTGATGGCTTCATGAAAGAACAACGTTGGTTATGCTATTTTGGCATCTCACTTTGTTTTCGTTAAAGTAAGAGCAATGGCGTGAAAAAGATTGGTTTGGGTGATCTCATGCATTATGCGTTTCATTCCCCAATGCATAAGTATAATTTTGCACATATTCATGATTTTGTTTGGTTTGAGCATCCTTTCTTTTCGATAAGCTGATAATTTTATTGAGGTAAGCACATAAGGAGTGAGCTAGCGAAACTAAACCCCACTAAAACGATAGAAACTTAAAATAGAGGATCACAAACCCGTCCTATACCTGAATTAAAATATAAATCCATCCGTTAGTTTAAAACCTCACTCCTGTAGAAGAAGTTAACAACTCATGCATCAAGTATGAGAATTTGTAATTTGGAATAGAATCGATGGGCATGTTAATTTAAGTTTGTGTGGAAAAAGAAAAGAATAATGAAAGTTTGAAGTATTAAGGGCCCGTTTACCTAGGAGAATTTTCAATTTTCAATTTGCTGTTTTTGAGAATTTTCAATTTTCAATTTGCTGTTTATTTTTATTCTGAAAACTGGAAAACGCGTTTACTTTGCGCTTGTTTCCTGATCAGAAAAACTGGAGATTGCGTTTACTTCGCACTGAATGTAAGAATTTCCTGATCTGAAAACTGGAAAACATGTTTACTTCGCTCGTTTTCATTTTTTGTGGAAAACCGAAAATATTTTGTAATGAAAAGAAGAAATAATTTGAAAATTATTTTAATAATCCTAATTGTTTATTTTAATATATTCAATATGAAATAAATATGGAAAAAAGTTTTATTAATTTAGAAACTTAAAATAAAAATAGTCATTTTAAAAAGGGAAAACTTATTAAATATAACATCAATCTTCTAATATTGCATTTAAATATTGTAATTCATATTCCTACATGAAAATAAAAGCAATCTACTAATATAGTAATTGATGATCCTAATTGTTGGCTTTGTGCACCCACAAATCCCTAACGTAGAGGTTTTTATTCGATCAGATTTAATATTAAACAATTCAATTTAAATTTTTGAAAATCAGAAATCTTTTAACTAATTAATTAAATACTAAATATAAATAAATAATTAATTAATGAATTAACTAATTAATTAACTAGCAAAAATCTAAAAATCTAATTACCTAAAATCCCAACCCACTAAAAATCCATATCCTTCTTCCAAAAACACCAAGGATTGGGCTGGATTTCTGCAGCAGAGATGTGTTAGAGTAGCTTGTTGGGTTGTTGTTCTCGGCTTCGGCCCTGTTCTTTCAAAAATTAGACTCAGTTTACAAAATATCCACCTTTCACTTATAGTAACCAAACAAGCCGTTATTATAGAATTGTTCTTTACAACGACTTAGCCATGTGCAAGAAATGTATTCTACGGGTTATACGGTACCTGCCTCATATATGAACATTTCTATTACTACAACATTCCTGCAGTTAAATTTTTTGTTGTGATGATGTAGTTTTGCTTCTGTAAATCCATCTTTTTGTTGAATAACGAATGACTGATCAATTATTCCAAAAATGTTAACTTACAATCAAGTAAGACTAGACTGGAAATTGAAGAAACAGTGGTAACATTTTACTTTCATATACTGTTGTCATCCAGGCATGAATTCAGGCAAGAAAAATAGTGTTCTAGTTAACGTGATTTTGAGCAAAAATAGTATCGTAGCTGACATGAATTCAGGCAAGTGTACTGTAAATGACTCCTTGGGTTACACATCATGCATATCCTTTCTGGGCTAGAAACCTGGATTTCTCATGACATTATCGACAGCTACCAAAGGTAGTTTACGGTTTCATGTGCCAATCTGTCAAGTAAAATTCGTTCTATCAATGCATCTAAACCTTTAATGTTTTGCACAACTGATAAGAGAGAAAAACATCTTGAACAAACAGCAGAAACTTAGAAAAATAGGATATTATCTAATTCAGAATACATTTAACACACAATCATATAAGCTTAAGAAATGAATCGTGGCCGAAACAAAGATGTTCACCAAAAGTACCAAACAAAAATCTGAAAAGGGGACAACTAGCAGGAGGAGGATAACTACTAAGCAAAAGCCAAAATTATCCGAAAAACTCTTCCATCAATAGAAGAAACCGAGAACTTTGCCTCCAACATTTTTCCTCCTTGCTTCCTCATGATCCATAATGCCAGCGGATGTTGTCAGTACAATGTAACCAAACTGCATGAATAAGGATAATTAGAGGTAACCAGAAAAATAAACCCAAAGCTCATGATTATCTATGTTGTCCTTAAACATAGTGACATCCATCAAGCCCCTGGAAATATTGTAGAAAACACTCTTGCTTCTTTTTCTGTTAATCAGTTCAATTAAAGCAAGTGCAAGGAGGGAAAAGGAAAAGATTGGATCTGAGGACTGGAATAGGTCTTGAAATGTTCTGCTTTCCATCTGAGGACTGGAATGCAATGACTTGGATTCTTCCAACCTAACATTATGAAGAATGTGTTAGTCAGGGGACAAACATTTATGTAATAGCACTCTCTTAGTAGAAGAGCATAGCATGTTATGCATACCTTATTAGCATCCTCACTGAAACAGGAAAATATCAACCCGATGAATCCCGGATCTAGAGATTGATACATTCCCTGTGTTCGAACATCTGTAAAGCATAGGAGACGAGTGCTAAATCAAGCTTCACCTAACCAACTACAGTAAGTGTTAAATAAATGCAAACAAATATATGGAAGAACCACATCACTGGAATACTTCAATCCTACTCACAAAATCAACTACAGATAAAGCATAGGTTTTCTTTGCTATTCAATGGTCATGACATGAAATTTATCAAACTACAAGAGAAATTCTCTTTGCAGTCAAAAGATGGAAATGAAGCTATACTAAAGACAACAGGAATCCAATATTCACCAAGACACTCCAGCTCACTGGATTTCAGAACATACCAACATGAGAAGGTAATACTGTAATATGAGGATGTGAATGATACCATCTGATCACTCTCGTCATCCATCCAGATGATGCAGACATTCTGTGCTGTAAGGTTAAGTATACGAAAACTTTACCAAAAAAACTAATTTATCAATTTGCAAACCATCCAGTACAATTTGCATCCTAGAAACTAAAATCTTATCAAGTACCTGCAGCCATGCAAGAATAGAAAAAAGTATGAACAATGAACTGGTAGTAGTCCTAAAGTCCACGATTAATGAGTCTCCAAATCACATTAAAACCACTATTCATGGGCAAACGAGCATGATCCACATCAATATAATTTTAAGTGAAAAGATTTGATGACCATGTGATGGAAATATCCAGTAATATGTAGGGAACCAGATCATATTGGAATATTATTATTTTCAAAAACTTAACAAAAAATAAACGCTACAGTATCAAGGGAAACAATACAAGAACATATACGATGTGCTTAGCTAGATGCCCAAACACTCACCCCATATTCGCAGATTGCAACAGTCTTCAATACTACAAGATCGTAATTATCCATGTAAGGAACTATAACAACATCTCCAAAATACTCTGCTTCTTTCTTTAACTCCACATTTATTTTCTTTCTTCCATGCTATCAAACAAACAATACATTAAACCAACTACTAGAAATTTAAAACTTCTCAAACTACAATCATCAGTAAGGAGTAAGTGAAAACAAGGAAGACAGACCTCAAGAGCCGCATTCTTCCGCTCCTCGTAGAGCTTATCGGAGAGATTATGGAGGGCGTTGGTCGGGATGAATGAGAGCGCGTCGGCCATGGCAGGCAAGGGAAGGCAACTGCTAGTGAGGAGGGAGTTGGAATTGAATTTGGGAATCCAAGAAATTGAAATTGGGAGACGAAACAGAATTGCAATTAGGGAGAAGGAATCGGATTAGGGTTTGGGTGGGGAGTGGTGATAATCAGATCTGATGAGAGGATTAAGAAGGGAATTGAATCGGAAAGTCATTAGATGCGGTGATTATTGGTTTTTCTTCCCTTCCTCTCCAGCTCTCTGTTTTCTACTAGTTTTGCGAGCTCCGATTCATGAATTAGATCGATATCAAAGAGAAAGAGAACAAGAAATTGGGACGATGGAGAAGAGAACGACGAGAGAGCAGCGAGCTGATGACGAGAGAGCAGAGCTGTGGAGCAGAAGAGAAGAAGAAGAAGCGTTGTGTGAAGAAGAAAGAGCAGGGGCAAAATTGGGTTATTTAAAGATTCATTAATACTCAAAATGGAGAAGTGTTTTCACTTTGAAACACTGCCTTTGTAAAATTTTGAAAACAGGTTTTGGGTGTTTTCAAAATTTACACATGAGTTTTCATTCCGAAAATTTTCGTTTTCATTCCGAAATGAAAACAACGCGAGGTAAACACGTTTTCGAAAAAAAAAATCCAGTTTTCAAAAAATTGGGGAATTTTCTGCAAAATTCCCTGAAGTAAACAGGGCCTAATACTCTCGAGCTTACAGGGCCATGATCCTAGTGCGTGTTTCGCCACCGCCGGCCTACCGAAAAAAAGATAATTCAACACAAATTAAGGAAACATAGTTTGATTAATTATTTTTTGTACGTTTTGTATATCTTGTGCTAGTTAATTGAGAATATATTCTAAATTTCTAATTCATTTTAAAAAAGTAATAAAAAGGTTTTTTAACGAATTGATATAAAAATCGAAACCTGAACATGGATCAAATTGGATGGATTTGACCCAAAAAAATCAAATTGGATGGGCTGGTAAGGTGTCTGCACAGCCCAATACGGCAAGCATTTGGGTTTCTTACCAAATATGGACCGAGTATACACTGATTTTTCATCGTCTCAAAACCCAAAAGAATTACTTCTTTCCACTTTTGCTCTGAAGTCTAATAATTATCGTGAATTCCATTGATTACCAATCTTATTAAAGGAACCTAACAAGTAGTATTTTCTTAATAAACTTGTAGAGTAGGGGTATAGGTTCGAGTCTACTAACTTGTAATTTTTATCTATGAAAAGAAAAAGAAGTAAACTAGCACTTCAAGTACAAATATCGAAACCAAATTTTTTTTTTTATACAAAGATGATAAAATTAAATCAGTCGTGCTAAATGCTATTATACTTTTTTTTTAATGAGAAATTGTAGTTACTCGAATCGATTCGGTAGATTCAAGATGATTTGTGTTTTTTCTGCTGTTTTCTTGTATATTTCTTGTAGTGTTTTGATGTATTCCTAAATCCTAATTAGTTTCCTGTTCTGATAGGAAATCCTGAAGACATGACGAGTTGAGTTTTGCATTTAGACCGCCACGACTGGTCGTTTGGAGATACTAAGTTTCAAAGTCCCTAGTGGTTGGATGACATGTCAGAATATTATACAACCGACATGTCACCTGGTTATTTTATATAGCAAGTACAAAATTCCTCCGGCTCCAAGTAGCTAACAAGACTTCATGTCAACTTTTTTTTCTCAAATGATATTTTTTGTCACTAAGTATAATATTTTTTTATCTAATCTTTAAAGTATAATATTTGTTTAATTTGGTCTTTATGTATTTGCAACCGGGTGAGGTTGATAATGTGCAAATTTTTAGTCACATGGTGGGCAACTAACATACATTATTAAATATAAATTTGTTTAATCTGATCCTTAAAATAAAATACTTTGTTTAATATGACTTTTAAAATATGATTATTTTATTTAATTTGAACTTTTGATACGTGACATGTTACTTATACGTCATCGTTCTAAACCGGTGAAAAACCCCATATAGAGGCCAAATAAAAGGGTGCACTTGAATTCCTCTCTCTTATGAAAACTAGTGGCATGCTTTTGGATCCTGTGGCAAGGGTTATTGGTTTGGGTGCATGTTCGCACATTGGAGCCATTAGGTTAGGAGCAGAAATTAATGGTTATGCAATCCGTCGTGGTTGTAATGGATTTGAAAATGTAAATAATGCACTTATGTTATCCTCATTAATTTCTTTATTCCTTGTCTGATTCTTAGCTGCTTCATTTGAACTGAAACTTCTATCTGAGGCTGCAGCTCTCCGGTTTCAATGGCGTCAACTACAGGTTGGTCTTTATCTCCTAGATAGATCACATGACATTTCAAGATTAATTTGTTCTGTAAACTTCAAATCGCATTAAAATTAGTGGAAAATGGTAACTCATTCTAAAAATGGGAAATTATAATGTATTTATACTTTATTCACCCCATATTTTAAGTATATTATAAGAAGCGATATAATATTTTAGAAGAAATATCAAATCAGAGCAAAAATATGTATTAATGAACAAGCTTATAATTCTACAAAAATGTAATGATTTGTCGATTGTCTAGCTAATGATAAAAGTATCCGTATAGATTCAGAATCAAATTTATATCTTACGTTCGCTTATAAATAAATAAATTACTTAAAAAAGTACAAAAATGAATTAAAATAAACCATATTAGTTAATAAGTATCATTTTTATAAAGATTTATGTTTATTAGTAGTATACAATTATGTATATGGTTGTTTTTAAGTTTTGAGTTTTGAGTTCTTAAGTTCTAAAAGTCTATAAAAGTCATGCAGTCCACGTCCGTTTATGAGATGGCCAGAGAGCAACAAAAAATAAATAAATAAATACTGCACCACCCACCAGTGTGATGTTTCTTTCCCCGTCTACACGCCTGGGCCCACCACAGACACGTGGACAGAAACAATCGTAGAGTCTTTAAGTCAACCCCGCCTTAAATATGGTTTTCCTAGTCAAGTCAAAGTCTTCCCGTAGTTTTGAGCAGTTCGTATACAAAAGTCTGACACTGTTTTTTTTTTCCTCTTATTTTTTTAAACAAAGACATGGTTGTCAATGTTATTGTTAAAATAATAATGTCGATGTTAGCAAAAAAATCTGTTAGCTCTCAAAGTTTATGTTTAAGCTTTAGGTTTGTTTAAAGTCAAGCTCTAGCTCGACCATATTTGATAAATTTAGAATCGAATTACCCCGTTAAGTAAGGAATAAAATGATATTAATAAGAAATTACAAATAAAATACTAGTTGATATTAGTAAACATATGTATATATTGTTAAGGTGCTTAAACTTTTTATATCGATAGTGAGTGATTATAAATGGTGATAAAATTTAATTTAATTTTTAAAAGAATCAGACGAGATTGAGAAAAATATGAAATTTCTTTTACATAAAATGGTACTATGATTTTTGTATTGGAT
Source organism: Viola odorata (assembly GCA_963691705.1). NCBI lineage: Eukaryota > Viridiplantae > Streptophyta > Magnoliopsida > Malpighiales > Violaceae > Viola > Viola odorata. The sequence continues at coordinate 77,414,816 of OY829538.1, read as the reverse complement.
AGAAGAAAAGTATGTGCAAAATTGCAGAATGCGATATGAGTCGTTCTCAAAGAAAATTTCCACACTATTTTCTGATCAACATGCATTAAAACTTGTAAGGAAAAGTTTGTCGCTTGTCGTGATCTTACTTAATTTAAATTCGGAATACTTTGTATGTTTACAAAAAATACTATGATCTAAAGAAAGAAAGAAAAAATAATAATACAGGACTTGGTTTCTTGGAAATTTCTAACACATGAGTAGCTACTAGCTAGGATGGAATGATCTCGAGTGGCAAGACGTAACTTAATTAGACTTTTCAAACAATCCTACACCTATAAATGCATACGCGTCGCAAGTAATATTCCTCACAAAAATCTCCACCAATCGTCATACTTACTTACTACCATGAAAAGAATATAACCGCATTAAAGCTCCGGCAATGTGTGTTACACGCTGTTTGATTTCTCTGCTCGCGGCAGCTCTACTTCTTCTTCAGTGCTGCTCCTTGCTCGTAGCTCCGGTCACCGCTCAAGGATCTCCTCCGGCGGCTACTCGATGGAAAACACTAAGCGGTTGTTACTTTGCTCTTTTGCTTGTAACTTTGTTTTAGTCTCCGTCTCTAGATTTGGTGTTTGGTTTCACAGAAAGTGCAGGAAAATGTAAAAAAATAGCTAGCAAGTTCAGGGGAAATGCATACGCCAGCTAGATAGTTGCTGCTTCAACTTAGTCGTTTAAGCTTTAGTTCCATTTTAGAAGCTGAAGTTTAAATCACAGAGAGTGTTTGGATGCCGAGAAAGCTCAAGAAAATCTCCGAGAATATAAAGTTGAACTTCTGTTTGTTTAGAAATTCTCAGCCACTAGTGAAAATAAAGGAACCATAGGTTTCTTTTGTTCCCCAATAAATAGCGATACGTTTGATTTAAGCGAGCTCGTTGATTTATCTGCTTGTGTTGATTTGTTTATTTGTTTTGTGCAGGGGATGCACCATTGGTGGTGGCGCGTGGTGGGTTTTCTGGGATGTTTCCCTATGGTAGTTCTGCTGCTTACCAGTTCACTTATACTGTTAGTCTCCCCGATACAGTTTTGTGGTGTGATGTTCAGTTAACCAAAGATAGTGTGGGGATCTGCAGCTCTGATATCCTCCTTGACAACAATACTAGCATTCAACAATCTTTCCCTGGTAGAGATAAGCAATACCAACTTAATGGTGTTCCAACCTCAGGATGGTTCTCAAGCGACTTCTCCTCAAAAGAGTTGTCTAATGTTGTCTGTGAGTTCCGCAAATTTGATGTATTTTCTTTTTCATTGAGGGGTTAATTCACTGTTTGCATTGCAACTGTTAATTTGGGTTAATTCTAACCAGGAAAAATTCTATCGCAGTGATTCAGGGTATTTATTCTCGAACTGAAAAGTTTGATGGCAATTTTGGCATTCAGACTGTTGAAGATGTTGCTAAATTCAAACCAGCAGGCTTATGGTTGAATATTCAGGTGCGAAATGCAAATTGGTTCGCTATTTGCAACTTTCTTCTTTTCCTTTAACACAGTGATACATACCACCCTGCAAGTAATACTAACCAAACATCTGTGTTTGGATTCTTTGACAGTATGATGCATTCTACTCACAGCACAACTTGAGTATGAGGAGATACGTAATTTCTCTGTCTAGAAGGGTGGTTATCAACTATATCTCTTCACCAGAAGTGGGATTCTTGAGAAGCGTTGCTAGCCGTTTCAACCCAAAAGTAACAAAACTGGTCTTCCAGTTTCTCCACCCAGATGATGTGGAGCCTTCTACAAACCAGACCTATAGTTCTCTCTTGAAGAATTTGGCATTTATCAAGACATTTGCCTCTGGAATTATTATCCCCAAGGATTACGTGTGGCCTGTTGACAGTCAATCTTACTTGTTACCCCACACTTCCATTGTGTTGGATGCACACAAAGCAGGGCTTGAAGTTTTCGCTTCAGGTTTTTATAATGATGTTCCACTGAGTTACAATTACAGTTACGATCCACTAACTGAATATCTTCATTTCATCAACAACGGTGACTTCTCTGTTGATGGTGTGCTTTCGGACTTCCCAATAACTCCGTCAGAGGCAATAGGTGAGCCATATTTTTCTTCTTTCCTTATCCAGTAGTATACCTTGTAAAGATTGTTTCTGTTAAGTGTAGGTTTATTCTCGAACGTTTTTTTGTTACAATGATAACAAATTAGTCAGGGAGATAGGAAGCTGAAGACATGGTAATAATTTAGTGTGGAAAAATAAGAAGCTGAAGAATTTACATGGTTTGGTAAAAAGGTCTCCACCAGCGTAGATAGCACAAAAGGTTGGGTATGAATTGGCTAGGGTTTAGATATGAGGCTGCAATTGTCTCTGAAAGAACCTATTCATCATGCAACTTTTCTCCTCTCAGTTTCCCAATGCAGCTCATAGTTATACATTGAGCTAACCAAGTCAAACTAGGATTTCCACATAAGGCGGGTGGTCACTTGTTGGCTCACAAAGGGCTTACACTGCCAATGAGCTTGGAACCTCAAGGACACTCAACCTCATGTTTATGTGTGAAGTCCTCCAACTTGTTGTTACAGTCTTACCCTGATTAATATCAACTGAAGAAGAAAAACTAATGTTGTTATTTTGGGGTACGCAGAGGCTAGTTGTCCCTTTGTTCATACTATGTTGCCACGTATTTAACTTGAGTAGTTCATCAGTCTACTCTTAGACTGAAATTTACTTTATATGTTGCCTGAAATTTACTTTATATGTTGCCTTGATAGAGCACCTATCCTCATTTGGCTTCTGCCTACCATACTCATCTTATTCTCTAGTTTTGCATGATTCAAAGGCTTATGTAGCTTCTGCCTACCATACTCATCTTATTCCTGATGTGGTGTCATTGTGATTGTAGTTGACTTGTAAATGCCAGTGCCTGTAAGTCATTAAGGAATACATCTCTTTCACTCTATCTTGACGGTTCTTATTTGAGTAAAAAAGCATGTTAAGATTCTGATTACTCCTATGCTGCAGCTTGCTTCTCTCATCTTGGAAGGAATGCTTCAAATCAAGGTACAGAGTTTTGATAAAAGCTCTTTATTATATAAGATTGAGCTCTTAAGAGTCCCACATTTTTAGAGCATTAGGATTGATCTTTCTCCTTCACCTTTCCTATGCTGCAGTGGATGCGTTAGTCATCACCAAAAATGGAGCGAGTGGAGACTACCCTGGTTGCACGGACTTGGCATATCAGAAAGCCATCTTTGATGGTGCAGATGTTATCGATTGCCCCATTCAAGTGTCAAGTGATGGAATTCCATTCTGCTTTGGCTCTATAAATCTCTTTGATAATACAGATGCTGCTTTATCACCTTTTGCCAAGCTTTCACAAACTATTCCAGAGCTAAATTCTGGCATTGGACTATTCAGCTTTAGCTTGAAATGGAGCCAGATTCAGCAATTGAAGCGTAAGTTAAAAATGGTTCTCGTTCACTTACTCTTTGGTTTACTAGGCTTGATCTTCACTAGAAGCAGAATATTTAAAATAAGTAACATAAACATAAAATATTTTATGGTGGTTGAGTCAGTACAATGAAATTGTTTTAATTTGATGATCAAACATAATTATGGAGTGAATTTATGTAAATGCTCAATCTTTCATTTTAGTGTTTAAATCGTACAAGAAATGTATCACATTGTGATTGTCAGAACTATGTGTTATCATATTTAATGTCATCATATTGGTTTCTTCTTTTTATTTGCAGCGGTGATATCAAACCCATTTTCAAAATTCTATTTGTACCGGAATCCAAAGTTCAAAAACGCGGGGAGCTTTCTAAAGCTGTCCGATTTCTTAGCATTGGCTATGAATAGCTCTCTTTCTGGTGTCTTGATCAACATTGAGGTGAGTATTTAATATGAGATTGATTGTTCATTACCCTCTACTTAAAATGGATGGTTTGTTTGACATGAACTTGGACGAGCTCATAGCACTGAATTACCCTCTACTTAAAATGGATGGTTTGTTTGACATGAACTTGGACGAGCTCATAGCACTGAACCCTAATTGGTTCTGTTCACAATGTTTTCTTGATTAATTAAGGTGTAGTATGTCTATTATTATACCATAAGAATATTAGAAGTTATTAGTTAGTGCATTATAGGTAGTAATCAGTTGTTTTTGTTGTACATGTTGGATGTCTTTTCTGATAGGAATCCTTGCTGTTCTGCACAATTAACCTGATAGGAGTTCAATGCTCAACATTTGTTTTTGAGAATGGTAAAACAATTGTATACTTTTTATGTAGCTACAGTGCCAACAGAACTACGCAGCTTCCTCTCCTCCCTTGTTGAACTTTTGTTGTCTGTTTTGTTCTTTCAGAATGCACCTTATCTCATTGAGAAGCAGGGAATACCTGTTATTGATACAGTACTTACTGCTTTGAGCAATGCTGGCTATGGTAGCAAGACTGCCAAAAGAGTTATGATTCAATCCTCGAACCGCTCTGTTCTAATGAAGTTTAAGGGGAAGCAAGAATATGAGCTTGTGTACAAGATTGATGAGAATATTCGAGATGCTCTTCCAGATGCTGTTGCGGACATCAAGAGCTTCGCCAGTGCGGTGGTTCTCAACAAGGAATCTATCTTTCCCGCTATTCACGAATTCACTACTGCAGTTTCAAAGGTTGTATCGACCTTAAACTCCTCCGGCATCCCTATTTATGCCGAAACATTTAGTAATGAGTTTGTATCTCAAGCATGGGACTTCTTCTCAGACGCAACTGTGGAGCTGAACTCCTTTGTTTTTAGTGGCAATGTTGCTGGTATGATTACAGGTTTCCCGCTGACAGCTGCGAGATACAAAAGTAAGTTACAAGTATGTTTAGATCTTTATATATCGTGTTGTGAAAAGAGAATCAATCCTCCACTAACCAAAATATAGAAGAAAACGTTTAATACTACTGTTTTATGAGTTTGTTAGATAAAATTTTGGAGCTATTTTGTTAACAGTAGTTTCTGTAACTTGTGTTTGCTGTCACACCAATTGCAGAGAATCGATGTTTAAGGTCGCAAAAACCTCCCTACATGACTCCTGCTCTGCCTGGTGCCCTCTTGTCTGCACTTGCGCCTGATGTTATGCCGCCAGCTGAGGCTCCATACCCGGTGCTAACTGTCTCTGATGTTGTAGAGCCGCCTTTGTTCGACAAAAAAGCGCCAGTTCCCAGTCCAGTGGTGAAAACACTCCAGCATTTGTTTAATATGATCTTTAAAGCATGATTACTTTGTTTAATTTGATACTTTGATATATGACATGTTATTTACACGTTATCACTCTAAACCGGCCATATAGAGACCAAATAAAATAAAATGTTATACTCTAAGGACCATATTAAATAAATTTATACTTTATGGACCAGATTAAATAAAGTGTTATACTTAAGAAGCAAAAATGTCTATCTGACCAACTTTTATTCATCCTTATTTACCTTCTGCCAAACAGGTACCACAAAATTTAAAGTTCGAGTTTTGAAAGTATAATAAGTTGTGTTGCTTGAAAAAAAAAATTACAAGGTAAGTTTATAATTTTCTGGTAAAAAAAATTCAACTAATAAATTAAAAATAATTAAGGAAACAAAACAAACTTAATTATAAGGCCTTAATTAAAAACCAAGATCACTAATTCCAGCTTCAGATCTCCAATGCCTAGCTTTCTCAAACCCATTAACACAATTCTCAAAATCATCAATTGTTTGGTCAATCTCTTCTTGACTGTTCATAACAAATGGACCCAACTGCACCACAGGCTCACCTAATGGCTCACCTCCCACCAAAATGAACCTCACATCATCCTTCTTACCTGACTTCTTGTTCCAAACCTCAACACCATCTCCATTACTGCTTAGCAGAAGCAGGTGGTGAGCTGATATGGGCAATGAATTTGCGTTTCCGAAAACACCCTCGCCTTCTATAACGTACACGAACGCGTTCCATGATCTTGGGATCGGTTGTTGGAGGTGAGCTCCTGGTTTGAGTGTGAAATCCAAGTACATTGTTGGTGTTCTTGTGTAGATTGGTGATCTGATCCCCAACGCTTCGCCGGCGATAACTCTAACCTTCACACCATCTTCTGCTGTTTCTGCAATGTCCTTGCTGTGCATTTCTTGATATCTTGGCTCAATCCTAAAATTATAATCAGGTTGGGAAAATGTCAAGAAAAAGATGTAGAGAAAGTGGAGGAAGCATCATTCAAGATTCTTGATTTAGATATGGGTCTCAATCAAAAAGCAAGAAAAGGCAGCAGAACCTTATCAGGATGAAAACAGAACAAAGAAAACAGAAAAAAGAAAGAAAGAAAGAAAGGCATAAGGATAGTTTTTATGCCCCGTGTTTGACCCGAAAATAAAATCTCAAAATACACTCCGTGTTTGACAAATATGTCCCGATTAAAAGTCTGTCCATGCCTACTTTCAGATTTAACAATTCAAGATAGACCCTTAACGGGACACATTTGTCGAGCGCGACTATGCCGAAACGAAAGAGTGATGCATTCTAAAGCACTTTCTTGAAAAGAATGATCACAAACAGTCACAATTATGACAAAAAACATATTCTTTGCCATTGAAGTTGGAAACATTGTTAGAGCTTTGCATTTTGATTTTGTCATGGTATTGTCACAAAAGATAGGAGAGAAAGAAGAGAAGTTTAACATACATTTTATGGTTAGAGGAGAGGTTGATCCAGAGCTGCAAGCCCTTTTGGGTGCCATGGGCGGCTGGCATTTCAGAGTGCAAGATCCCTCTTCCTGCAGTCATCCATTGCAAGTCTCCTGCTCCTATTGTCCCCTTGTGCCCTTCAAAATCTTCATGGGTCACTGCTCCCTATTCATGTGGGCCAAATTCAATTTCCAAAAATTTCCAGAACGAGACAAGAAAAGCAATCCTAAAAAATGCAACAGGTTTTACTATATAAATTCTACAAATGGACTTTGTCAACTCCAAAAGCGGTGTCTAACTTTCTCCACATTACTTGCCAGCCAACATGTTTTTTTGGAATTTAATGTATTTTTTTCAAGACCACCTAATATTTACATTTCCTTTTTTTCCGTTTAGGGCTCGATAATGTTCGAACTAAACTAATTTTTAGTGCTATAACCCAGGAATAGGGTATTCAGATTTTGCATATTCACATTGATTTCTTAACAAAAAGTTTGAGAGGAAAAAGGAAAATTGCCATACCTGTAACATATAGGTCACAGTTTCGAAACCTGTTGAAAATCAAGAGGCTAATCATAATTAGCTTAATTTCAATGTTAAATAGTTCAGTTTAAACATTTGAAGATGTTGCAGACGACAGATGACTAGTGTGGTTGTGGGTCCAATCCAGAAATAATAATCTAAAAACTGACAAACTTTTACCAAAAAGTTCTACCTACATGGGATATAATTTGAAGAAATCAAGAACCATACCTCTATGTGGATGATCAGGAAATCCAGCTGGGGCAGTGACTGAAATACCCAAAAAAAAAAAACACAACCAATGAGCTAAAAATGATAAAAGGATTTGATTGAGAAACAGAGAGGTGAGGAAAAAAACAGAGGAAAAACAGAGCACCCACCTGAGAATTCATCCAAAAAAAGGAAAGGATCAAAATATTTCAACTCAAACCTGTCAATACAACATAAAACAGAAAACTCATCAATCCAAATGTCCGAATCGAATGGTCGTTCGAGATCAATGGCAAAAACTTCATTCATTTCCATCCAGCTCACCTTCCTATGCTCCTTCTAACAATGGCTCCTACTCCTTCATGTTGAGGCCTAGCCAAGAACTTCCTCACAACTTGTCTTGGCTCATCAAGAACACAAGATTTCTCTCTTTGATCGCTCATTTCTTTTCTTCTTCTTTTCTTGGAATATAATCTCTTCAAGATAAGGAAAAGTATGGTGCAAGGCAAAGACACATTGCAAATTTATATTTATAGAGAGGCGAAGGTTCGGTGATTAGTACAGAGTTTCCAAACATTTTTGTCCTTTTCGAAGGTCAAACACAATGTTTGGGCGGCCGAATAAGACCCACTTAAATCAGAGGAGTGAAACTTAAAAGTTAAAACGTCAGCATGGTGTCACCCTGATGTAGATCATCCATTTTCTTACTCTTTTTCGTTCAATTAAAGATTATTAATCATATTCGTAATCATTCGTTTTTTTATTCTATTAGTTCAATTTATGATTACTTTGTTCGTATCTAGCCGGTTCACTATTTATTTTTATTTTATTTTATATAAAATTCATCTCTATGATTGCTCGCATACGTTAATTTTAATTTTGTTTGATGTTACATCCAAAAAGTTGGACTAAATTAATACATTTAAGAGGGTAGAAGGACACAATTTGTATGAAATATGATAGAGGGACTACAAGTTGTTATTACTTGCAGATTTTTCTATATATTTATTTTATATTCATATTATTAAAATATTTTTAATATAACAATTAAAATTATAAAAAAAAATTGTATCATTCAATATACCAAAAAGTTTTAATTTTTACATTATCACCCTTTCCCGCCTACTGGTGTAACATAATTGTCTTGCTTCTTTTCTTTAAAAAATAAAATAAAATATAAAAGTCAGACTCTATTTTGTTGGAGAAATAATTAGCTTGTTCAACCTTAAATGATCTTCTCTGTTGGAGTTGTTTTCGGAAAATGTTTTATTTTATTAAAGAGTTACTTTAATTTTTTTTAGATTTTTATTTCTCTTATTTATTCGATGTGAGGTGTGATTTATATACCCAATACATTTTTCGTGCAAAAATTTAACGAAAGCTTTCTCAATAGTTTTTTTTTCCTAGAAATCCAGCATTTTAGAAAATAATTAAATTATGGAAACAATTAGAAGCCGTACTCCTTTTAGTGCAAAATTAAATGACGTTGTCCACTCTCAAAGCTGGAGAGGACTGTGTTGCCTTTGTCAGTGTCGTTTTCACGTCCGATGGATGCGCATTTGTTGACCGGAGGAAAGGTAGGAGAAAAGGGTGGTTCTTGTTCTGTTTTAACCGCCATGAAGGTACTTGCACAGAAGGTGTTTGTTGATGACTTGGGAAGAAGAAGGGAGTTATGGGTTAGGCTGTTTCTTTTTTTAATTTATCATGGGCTTGGTTTTGTACCAAGCTCAAATAAGAAGATGAAGAGGAGAGGGCTGAACGCGTTCAAGCCCAAGCAAGAGGGGAAGAGTTGGGCTGGCGCCTGGCCCAGCTAGCTGCTGACCTTTGGGCCCATCTTGTGGGTCTAGCCTGTTTAATTTGGCTCGTCGCGTTTTTATTTTCGCGTGCTTATACTGTTTATTTATTTCCGCACTCGTACTGTTTTTCGTATGCGTGTATGCTTGTACTGTTTATTTATTTCCGCACTCATACTGTTTATTTATTTTTCATATGTGTGTATGCTTGTACTGTTTATTTATTTTTGCGCTCATGCTGTTTATTTACTTTTGCACGCATATGCTTTTGCATATTTAATTAATTATTTTACACGATTTCAACTGTTTAACTAATTAATTTACATGAATTCAAATAATTAAAAAAATTATTTTTGCATGCTTTAAATAATTATTTGGCAGGATGTTCAAATATTTAAATAATTGTTTCACTCATGTTCAAATATTTAAATAATTATTTTCCATAAGTTTCGAATGTTTTGCTCACGTTTAATTGTTTTAAAATAATTACTTTGCTTGCATACATCGTCATGCTTTAATTAATTTTTTTCTATATTTTCTTTTTATTTATCTTGTTGTTAAAATTATTTGACTATTTGTTATTTAGTAACGAATACAAATACTTTTAATCATTTTTTCAATTTTTCGTTGCTCACAAAAAAAAGTTTAAAATTTTTTAAACCCAACCCAAAGCCCAACCCAAATTTTAAATCCAATCCACACTAAAATCTTTTCAATTAAATCCCAAATCATCACTACCAATAAATTCGTGCCAAAACCAATTCAATCTCTGCCGAAATCCAATCCCTCTATTTAATTCAATTTCTACACCAAATCATCACATATCGATCACCCTCTCAATCTCTCATTCAATTCCAATCCTAAAGTAGAGAACAATTGTAAAAAGTACGTATATTGTATGAATTCTAATGTATATATTTTTTTTCTATATTGTCTTCTTATTTATATTTTTGTTAAATTTATCTAAATATTTGTTATTTAGTGACGGATACAAATACTATTAAGCATTTTTTCAATTTTTCGTTCAGCTCGCTTGTCTTTCTTTTAAAATACTCAAAAAAAAAAAATTCAGGGGCACTACTCCCGAACCCCCACACCTCCTGAATACATATTCTAAATCCGTCACTAATCTCGCCCCCAAACATTGAGGGCAGAATCCGCCACTATATACGGTTGTTTTAAGTGTTGAGTTTTGAGTTCTTAAGTTCTAAAGTCTATATAAAGTCTGTAAATTCAAGCAGTCCACGTCCGTTTATGAGATGGCCAGAGAAATAAAAAATAAATAAAAAGATAAATACAGCACCACCAGTGTGATGTTTCTTTCCCCGTCTACACTCCTGGGCCCACCACAGACACATGGACAGAAACATTCGTAGAGTCTTCAAGTCAACCCCGCCTTAAAAATGGTTTTGCAAGTCAAGTCAAAGTCTTCCCGTAGTTTTGAGCCGTTCGTAAACAAAGACATGGTTGTCGATGTTATGGTTAAAATAATAATGTCGATGTTAGCAAAAAAAATCCTACTTTAAAAAAGAAGAAGTCATTCACACTAAAATCTACAACCATATTAGTAATTGTTTTAATGGTTAGCTCTCGAAGTTTATGTTTAGGTTTTAGATTTGTTTAAAGTCAAGTCCTAGCTCGATCATATTTGACAAGTTTAGAAGCGAATTATCCTGTTAAGTAAGGAATAAAATGATATTAGTAAAAAATTACAAATAAAATAGTTGATATTAGTATTCATGTTCATATGTATATATTGTTAAGGTGCTTAAATTGAAATTTATATCGAGTGATTATAAATGATGATAAAATTTAATTTAATTTTTGAAAGAATCAGATAAGAGTGAGAAAAATGTGAAATTTCTTTTACATAAAATGGTACTATGATTTTTGTATTGGATAGAAGAAAAGTATGCCCAAAATTGCAGAATGCGATACGAGTCGTTCTCAAAGAAAATTTCCACTCTATTTTCTGATCAGCATGCATTAAAGAGTGTAAGGAAGAATTTATCAATTGTCGTGATCTTACTTAATTTAAATTCGGAATATTCGATATGTTTACGAAAAATACTATAGTCTAAAGAAAGAAAGGAAAAAAACAGTGCCATGAATTACTGTAGCTATTTTTTGTTTTTTATAGCATTCGAGCAATTGTGTCACTGTCATTTCATTGGCAATGAAATTCATTATATGTCTCACGTTTTTTTCTCTAAATAATAATAATAATTATTATTATTATTGGTAGTTCCTTGGTACTCAAGTTCCTCTTAAAACATATATAAAGATGGATCGAGAAAATGAAGAAAATTAATTAAAGATAAAATGCAGGACTTGGCTTGGAAATTTCTAACACATGAGTAGCTAGGATGGAATGATGTGGAGTGGCAAGACGTAACTTAATTAGACCTTTCAAACAATCCTACACCATACGCGTCGCAAGTAATATTCCTCACAAAAATCTCCACCAATCGTCATACTATTTAGTTGTACCCAATTATAACTCTTTTTGGCAGTACTATACATTGATGCATATCATCGTTGTTGGATTTCCTTCAAATTTCTGCAGTCTGCAACCAAAACATCACTAGAACAACAAAAAAGGAAAAAAAATCTTATTATTATACACAACGAAAAAACATTTTCCCCTTTTATAAATAATAAGAGATTTCTTTTTATTTTCTAATAAAAAATGTGACCGGTTTAATTTGTTACTACCATTTTAGGCATTCTTTACCATTTAAGCCAAAGAATTCAAAAAGAGGGGGCAAGAATTATGAGATCCACACATTTCCCTCCCGGAGTGAAAAGGAATATGGTATTACACCCACCGTCGCCAGCATTTGACTTTGAAATAGAGCGGGCTATCGCCTCTTCACTTCCATAGTTGAAGAAGCAATAATGTTGATAAGGTGGAGGGTTGTTATTCGCAATTCAATGAAAAGCTTCTTCCTTTATCTGCTCCTCCTCTACCCAACTTCTTTCTGTGCGGGAAGTGACAGGCTTTCCCTTGCCCAATTTCTTGGGCCAACCGACACCTTATCATCATCTTACGGCGGCTCCTTTGAACTGGGTTTTTTCCGGCCAGGCACTTCGTCGAACATCTACCTGGGTATAAGCAGTTTGTCGATAGACGTTATGTTTGGGTTGCTAACAGGGAATCCCAGTTGACGGACTCAGATTCTTTGAAACTTCTGCTATCTAGAGATGATCTAGCTTTGTTCTCAAGAGGGAGAAAAGTATGGTCTGCGGCTATTGGGTCGCTCATGTCAAATTCTACAGAAGCAGTTCTTCTTGATGATGGAAACTTTGTGCTCATGGATGCAACCACTATATACTGGCAGAGTTTTGATCACCCAACTGACACAATTCTACCAGGTGCCAAGCTTGGGATCAATACACGGAATGGGCAAGTACAGCAGCTTATTTCTTGGAAAAATAAGGATGATCCTTCACCGGGTATGTTCTCATTTAGGATAGAAACAAATGGAAGTGGTGGAGTGTTTTTAGTGTGGAACAATTCCTATAGGTATTGTAGCAGTGGAACCAGCTGGGATGGAGATACACTCATGATTACTAATTTTCCCCCAAATCGGAGCTATTTTGTAAGGAATGGAAATGGGACCTATCTTAGGTATATGGATTCTTCAATGCTTGTGATGGATGCTTCAGGAAGGTTTATGGAATGGTTTTCTAGGACGTCGAGTTTGGATTTGATAAGTACAGTACCAATTAACCAATCTGATGTTTATGCTTTTTGTGGGGCATTTGGTTTTTTTCGAAATGATGAATCAACTCTTTGCGAATGTCTACAAGGTTTTACACCATTCACCTCAAATGATTGGTCCAGCGGCTGTGTTAGGAAAACCCCTTTGCTGTGTCAGAGTAAGAATAGCTCAGGAAATAAAGATGGTTTTCTAAAGATGTCAATTCTAAGTCTCCCCGAAAATTCAAGAGCCTACCAAGCAGCAAGTGTTGGAAGGTGTGAGTTGGAATGCATGGCAATTTGTTCTTGCACAGCTTATGCTTACAACGATAGTGGGTGTCTAGTATGGGAAGGAGATCTTTTAAACTTGCATCAACCAGAGGCAGGTGGAGCTGGAGCAGACATTTACATCAGACTTGCTGCTTCTGAGTTTAAAGCTGGAACAAACAAGACCACTGAGTTTCAAGCAATAACAACCAAGACCAGCGGTAACACATTTGTTTGTCTTGCTATGATTCATGAACCATCTCTTTCCGCTGTACTTTATCATATTAAGCATCTGTTTTGGTTAGTTGGAATAACAGGATCGGTATATATGCATAACAGGTAGCAAAAAGATGACATGGGTAATCTTGGGTGTTGTTATTCCTCTATCACTGATTTCCCTGTGCCTCTTCACGGGTTTTCTGTGCAAGGGAATTCTCATTCGCAAAGGTACATCTCAATAATCAATTTGAATTATGCAGATGGACATTAATGCTGTTACTGAATAAAGTTTCGTGTAGTTGTTTTGTCATCGAACTAAACCGATAATTAATTTTAAGTTTCCCTTTCCCCCTTTCTCATGATGGAGTTTAAAATCAAGGAGCTTGTATGGTATGTTCATGTGGCTCATAGTGATAGACTGTGGTGATTACTTGCATTTGGATTAACCCCCAACCTTCCAAATCTTTGTTGTGACATAAGATGTGACCTTTCTGGTTGAATTGATCACAGTTGTTGCATTTTTCTTACAATGTGACCAAGGCCTGTCATTGTATAACAGCAGAGGACGATGCAGGCGAAGATTTATTACTATTTGATTTTGATAGCAATCAAAGTTCAACTACCAATGCATCAAACTCTACAATGACAAGAGGAAAAACTACTGAGCTGCCATTATTTAGTTACAGAAGTGTAGCTGCTGCAACTGGAAATTTCCTTGAGGCAAATAAACTGGGAGAAGGAGGCTTTGGACCAGTTTACAAGGTAAGGTTCATTCTCTTTTCTGATAGGCTTACAGATAAGAAATAGGGTACTGGCTATCAGACTTCATTATGGAAAGAAAAAATAATTTCTCAAGAGGTTTTTTTAACTAACAAAGTTCAGAAAGAAAAGCTTTAGTTTGATGCTAGCTGCACCTTTACTTTGTAGCAGGTCATAGTTGTTGCAGTAGTTTCTGTACTCATAAGCTGAGCTTCATATATTGATATGCTTTGGTTTCTTAAACGTAAATAGTTTACAGAAAATCAGATTTTCTTGAGTTGTCAAGGATAATTTCAGTAGTCTGTGTTCATTTCATAGGGTAAATTACCCAAGGGACAAGAAATAGCAGTGAAGAGGCTTTCAAAAAGATCTGGCCAGGGGATTGAGGAATTCAGAAATGAGACGATACTAATTGCCAAACTCCAGCACAAGAATCTTGTTCAGCTCTTGGGTTGCTGCATTCAACAAAATGAAAATATACTAATATATGAGTATATGCCAAATAAAAGTTTAGACTTTTTTTTATTTGGTGGGTAAGCTCTCGTTTTGCTTTCTTTTTGCATTATTAGTTGTATTTGCTGTAAAGTTTATACTTGAAAATGTATAAAAACAGATCCGACCAAAAGAGAGATGTTAGACTGTGGGACACGCATTAGCATCATTGACGGAATTGCTCAGGGGCTTCTGTATCTACAACAATACTCACGAGTACGAATCATCCATAGAGATCTAAAACCTAGTAACATTCTACTGGATAGTGAAATGAACCCAAAAATTTCCGATTTTGGCATGGCTCGGATGTTTGGAGGCAATGAGACTCGAGCAAATACCGGACGGATTGTTGGAACTTAGTAAGGATGATATCACTCAACATATTTGCTTCCATTGCAGCTGGTTTTACAGTAGAAATCACTAATACAGTTTTCATGACATTTTAAAATGTAGTGGATACATGTCCCCTGAGTATGCTATGGAGGGCCAATTCTCAGTAAAATCTGATGTGTTTAGCTTTGGAGTACTGCTACTTGAGATTCTTAGTGGCAGAAAGAACACAAGTTTCTACCAAACTGATAAGTTCACTCTTCTTGGATACGTTAGTACCTCTTATTTTCCTTTCCTTCCTTCCTACCAGAATTTTACCAATCGATAGCTAATTTGTGCTTGGAAATGTGACAGGCCTGGGAATTATGGAGTTCTGATAGAGGTCTGGACTTGATGGACCCATTCTTGACTGATGCTCCTTCAACTTCTATGCTGCTGAGATACCTTAATATGGGGCTTCTTTGCGTCCAAGAAAGTGCTATGGATCGGCCAACCATGTCTGATGTTGTGTTGATGATTGCCAATGAACATGCACCTCTGCCTCTGCCTAAGCAGCCTGCATTTATTCAACACCGAAGCATGGTATATTCAAGTTCATCCGAAAGAAACGCTGGAATTGCGTCCACCAATAACGTAACACTTTCTACGATAGAAGGGAGATGATACCATTCAAAAATGCTACTCTGCATGCTGTTGCCAGTTTTAGGTAACTTCAGCTTATCTTCTATAAAATACTCTGCAAATTTTAGCAAAATCTGTTGCATTTATCATAAAAAAAACACATAAAGGACAACAAGAAATTACAACAATTTGTACGTTTAGAAAATTATCAGATAAAAGCAATCTGTTAGATACATTTGTAATTTAAGAAATTCTGGCACAAATAGTTGTTAATTATTGTCTTCTGTGCACGTATGGCATACCCAGGCATTCAATTTGTATTGAGCATCATGCTTGTTGTCACGGGCCCAAGTAAGTGGGCTGGGCTTAACCCACTTAGTTAGTAGCTATCTTGTATTAGTAGGAAACATTATCATTGTAAATGGGAATCCAGAAAATATATGCAAAATTCATAACAGAACAGTTACTCCTTCTTTCCTCTGCTTCCTCAACCTCTTCTCTTCTCCTCTTCCTCTTCTTTTTCTGTATCTTCTTCTTTCCTGATCTTCTTCTTTCCGCTGCGCAATCTCTTTGCAATTTCTCCATTCTCTACTTGATCCTTTCTCCAAAATAGGAAAGGATTGTAACATTTGTGAAATTGGATGACATCTGCAGACTGTTTGGCAATCAATCCTCCATGGTGAAAAACACATCTTTGGGAAATTATCGTTCATGAACACACTTTTTATAAGCTGATTTGAAACCCTGACCTCGTAAGAGATCTTCGCCTCTGGCTTAATCCGAGCGGCTTATTGTCAGAAAAAAACAAAGCGAACAGAAAACAAAAAAAAACGGAGCATGGAGAAGACAGTGGCAGAGAGGTAAATCAAAGGAGGCAAAAACAAAACAACAAATCTTACTACAATAAATAGTAGAAATGTTACAAACAAAGAGAGAAAAAATGCAATGTTTAATGAATCTGGACCTCTGTCACATGTACAATTGACAATCATGCTTCTTCATTAAGACTAGTGATCAAAATTAAGATAATGCTAGAGATCGAAATGAATAAGAATATACTATATATGATTTGTGAATACCAAGACAAGGGATCTTTTATTGTTAAAAGGATAATGATTGGTATTGGCGAGAAATCAGCCACAAACTTCAAATTAGCTAATATCCTTTGTATGGGATGAAAGATTAGGAGAGAAAGGTAAGGAAGGGAAAGGAAATTTTTAAACTTTCCCTTGTATGAGAAAAAAATATTCAAGGGAATCAAAAAGAAAGGAAGGGAATAGGAAATAAATAAATTGTAAAAACTTCCCCCTGACTCACAAAAAATTTCATCCCAAAAGTGGGAGGAAAAGGAAGGAAATTAAAAACTGAACTTAAATTAAAAAAGAAAGTCATGGGCTTGGACTTGGGTCATGAAATTTAAAGGGAATTTTCTTCTTTTTTTTCCTTGTGTATAAAAAATGCAGCTATGCAAGGAAATTTCTCTACAAATTCCCTTCCTCTCCTTTCCTTTCCTTTCCCTAGTTAAATTTCCTCTCTTTTACTTCCTACATTTTAGTTCTCATACAAAACAACTCGAGCTTTCTTTTAATCACTTAAACTCGATATTTTAATGAAAATGCTTCTTGGGAGTGAGGACATATATATTTACGAGTGGACGGGCAGGGCTGGGGACTCTTTCTTTATATACAAGCCTAGCTTTTCATGCAGGTTTATTTTTGGCTCAGGCGCAAGGCCAGACGGTCATTGATTTTCGGTATCAATTTTTAAACACGGTAAATTATTATGATTTTATTTTGCTTCTGCAGCTGCTCTGCCTCTGATGCTGTTGTGCAGTTGGTGGTCGTTTTATGTTTTGGGACTTGAAGGAGTTTGAAATGTGTATTTGATTAATAGAGATATATGCGGACAATTTTTTGGAAAAAAAATAAAATGGATAATTAGAGATGGCAATTACATATGTGGGTACCCGATCTATGCACGGTGAATATTACCTTCATGTTTCAAGTTTTTTGCGGATGTAAGTTTACTAGCCATTTAATAAGTGAATGTGGGTATGAATACACTAAACCCGACTCATAAATATATATATTAATAAACATTTTCTATAACTATATATATTAATCTGATAATTTTAATTTTGTAATTTCTAAAATTTATAGTCTTTATTTAGCGTTTTCTCCTTTCATTTATAGGTTAATTTTTTTATTTAAATTTCACTAGAAGAATAGAATGAAAAATTGCTAATTAGCTACATGTGTAGGTATAAGTTTTGCTATAATTAAAAAGAAAAGAAAGAAAGTGAATATTCATGGATATTTGTGAATATATTCGCGGATACAAATTCTCACTATAAACCCGTTTCATTTGAATGCAGGTTGCATTAAGATGAATGAGGGTCTGAAGACATCCTACGGATAACAAGCTACTCCCTCCGAGTTTTTTTAGATATTTTTTTTTTCAATTTTTTAAAGAACCGAGGTAATTATAAATTATTAGTTGCAAATTTTAGAGTGATTATAAAAAATATCTCAGCAGTATATTTAAAATTTTCGGCTAACCAAATTGTAATATTTTTTTGAAAATTATGGAGTTAATTAAGAGTGTTTATAACTACGTGAACCATTCCTCCATCGTATCCTCCACCCAAACAAGTGTTAAATCAAAGATGTTTGAAATAGATTGAAAAAGGTTAAAATTTCCAACTATCTTTATTCAATGAACTACTGACTTTTATACATGGAAAAATATAACAAATCTCCTACTAATCAACCACTCATCCTACTAACTAGCCACTCATGAAGTGGTTTAACAATAATAGCAAAAACATAGGAAACAAATTTTGACAGAGTTTTGTACTAAGAAATAAACTAAAATAGAAATACGGTTGTAACTGAAATGCCACTTGTCTAACACTCCTCCTTGGCATTTCGGTGACAAACACCAATTTTTTGTCTCAAGTCTTCAAACCTTTCCTTTGGTAATGACTAGGTGAAAAAGTCTGCTAGTTGATCTTCATTCCAAATTGCTGGGTAGAACTGGTTTGGCATCTCCTTCTCAATCAGAAGACACCGATCCATCTCCATAACAATCCTATTCTTCCTTTCAGACACACTGTGATTCACAAGTTCACACAAAAAAAATAGTATTTGCTAGAAGAAACAACAACAACAAAAACATAAATACAGAAAGCTAATAATATCACTTGTGTGTTGTGTTTTCCCCGAAATAATTGATTTTGCATCCTTCTTGGCAGCTACATCCATCCAAATCACAATTCAGTGATTGTTGCCTCATTCTCCACTCTTGAGCCTGAAGGTTCTGCTCCAACTTGCTCTTGTGAGGGAGTAGCAACAATGTCAAGTTGCTTTTGGTAAGGAGTCACAGTCTCCATTTGGATAAAGCTGAAACAAAAAACAGGAATCAGTAATTGAAATATCTAACATATAAAGACAGAGATGCAAACATCTCAATGTGGCAATATCAATTTATGCTAAAAAATAGAAAAACTGACAATCTGCTATTCAAGCATATGAAACGTCAGCAGATTCAAGTTTCACAATTTTAAGCATAACTAACATTCTGCTTTCGACCAGAAAAACCAAAAAAACCAACTAAACAACTAGAAACTGAATTAGCAAACATAATCAATCCCCAGCCAATTTTAAAACAAAATATAGCAGAGATCATTCTCTTTTTAGTAATTATAATTAATCACAAAAATCCAATCAAACAACATAAATAAAAGCACAATGAACTAGAAAAAACAAACTAAACAACCAGAATTAGCTAACATAATCAATGAACAGCCAAATTTAAAACAAAATGTAAACTACAACAACTTTAAGGAAGAATAGGAAATAAAAGCAAACTACATAAACTCAATAATACTCACAACACCAATTCCAAAGAACACCACAACAGAACACGAAGCGAAAAAATCAACGGCCACCAGAAACAAAAAAATACAGCAACAAATTCTGCCAACCAAAAATAAAATATACAGAGAAAGAAGGATGAAAGAAAAGATAACAGAACCTGCTGTTGTTATGTTAAGGCGTGGCACTGAGACTAATTTTACGAAACCTGTATGCCATCGGGTTTTAGGACATCCTGGTTGTGTTCAAATGACTTCTCTGATTCGTAGATATACAGATCTTCTTGCTCATTATCAGGTAGTCTCCTCGATCCCTCACGCTGACTGTTATCAATGGATTTCGATACTTTTTCCCCTGAAACTGATAATTTCCTACTGCTTTCACCATCTTAAATTGTTTGATACTGCAGGTGGGCCTATGCTGTGAATGACCAGTTGTGTTTTAACTGGCAACTGAGAATGTTGTGTCTCAGAATGATTTTTTAAAACAAACTCCATGCTACTTAGCTTTAATTTCTTCTTTTTCCTATGGACTTTTATTTAATAAAGATTTCAATTATTCAACTATCCTTAAAAAGAAATGTTCCTTGGTATTCTTTTAAGTTGACAATGATCATTGATTGTTTGCTTTACAAAAAGTACCACTGAGCTGCAATCGGATCGGTTCTTGAAACGAACTTCATGTACTAGTTTTTCTTCTCGTTTTCTTTTCTTTTTATGGCCTTTTATTTAAGATGGATTTCAAGTATTCAACAACCCTTATTATTAAATTTAAAGGAATGTTCCTTAATATTCTTGTAAGTTGTCAATGATCATTGATTGCTTGCACGTTTCAATAAACATGTCTTCTAGTTTGGAATAGTGGGGACTTTTGTTTGCATTTTCCCTTTTGCCTTCTGGACAGGGAAAAGAAAATTATCATGTCTTCTAGTTTGGAAAATATACCAAACCTCTTTTTTTTAGTTTATTTATCTATTACCTACACCCATTTTATTTAATAGATTAATTTAATTTTGTTTAAGTATTGTTGAGGTAAAAATAATCGAAAAGCTAATAATTGGTTCATGATTCATATAATTGTACACCAAAAACAGGAAATCAAACAGGTTTGTCCCAGCCCATTTTTGCCAATACATTTACCTGTGACATTATCCTAAATTTATCATATTTGAATTGTTTTATATTTATAGCAATGATTATTTGTCATCTATTAATAGCAACTTGGCTAAACGACGCATGTTTTGGCGTTTCTTTCAGAAGAGTGTCTTATATGGATATGGTGGTTTCTCAGTGGCATTCTGCTGGTTTGTGTCTAGTTTTAGGCCTCCAAACGTGGCTAATGTAACTGCACGGGACCTATCAAGTACGTAATAATACATGTTAGATTTTCGGAATGGAAAGCGGGATACGGAAAATAGTGAGTTGGACATGTATTGTGTGGGTGTTCGTTGAGTGTCAGCCTCGAAAATAAATCCGACACAGATGTAATATAAAAAATAAAGTGTCTGTGTTTCATAGGTGCCGATTTACCGAACATTTTTTATATAGACGAATGTGAGATTTGAAGCTGAGTTGACTCTCTATTAGTAATATATTTATCACCAATAAGACAACCAATAAGTTATATACCTATTTATTTAATTAGGTAGTTTCTTATTTATTTCTAGTCAAAATCTATCCAATTCATTAAGTAAGATAAAAACTATTTTCAAATATTTCTAAACAGAAGACTAATTTTGTTTAAGTATCGTTACGCTTTATGAGATGATTTTTCTAATATAATTTTCTTCATTTTTCGTACTCGAATATAAAACTTGAGTTTAAAACGAACAAATCACTTAACACATAATCACGTCTCGATCAATTATTCAGCTGACATGGCACACCTATCATAGCCGTCCACTCCTATCTTTGATCAAACTTCCATGTGCTACCCATACGCTTATTTTCGGCTAGAGAACGAACCTTCCTTAGTAGGTGTACTTGAAAATCTAAGATTTCATTTAATTTGATTATTAATTACTCCCTCACACGCAAAATACTCTCGTTAAGTAATTATTTCGTATGCATGGATTGGCTAATAGATTTTTGACTTGATAAAATTATTAAACCAATTGCGCCAAGCACGAGTGAATTTTTTTATTTTTTTATATTTTTATATTTTCATATAGCATTAACGTGCCTAAACTTTTTATATCGATAATGAGTGATTATAAATGATGATAAAATTTAATTTAATTTTTGAAAGAATCAGACGAGAGAGAAAAAATGTGAATTTTTTTTACATAAAATGGTACTCCCTCTGTCTTTTAATAATTGACATTTTTCTACTATTTTGAGTACTTATCATTTTATTTTTTTCGAAATATATATTTTGTGCAAATGACAATTGTTTTTTTAATCATCCCAATTTGATGATGTGGTAATTTGAATAGAAATTAGAAGTAAAAATGAAACAATGTGGAATAAAATAAGATCAAAGATCATTATCTTACGTTTTTCTACTATCCTAAAACGTCTGTTATTAAAGGACAGAGGGAGTATGATAGAAGAATAGTACGCGCAAAATTGCAGAATGCGATACGAGTCGTTCTCAAAGAAAGTTTCCACTCCCTCCGCGTTCCCGGAAGTGAACTGTCGTTTGTACAACGTCTATTTTCGGAGCGTGGGTCTCCACTAAGCCAATTACATCACGCCACGTATCCAGCTGCAGAACGGCCGTAGCCATGTCGTGGGCCCCACAGAGGCCCATGTCGTAGCTGTCACCCAATCAGACAATGATCTGAGTCCGGCTTTGAACCTGGCTGGAGCCGGGAACCAGAAGAAAACGACAATTGACTGATTCATGTCATGAGGTGATGGGGCCGCAGGCCAGAACATGTACACCTATCACTGAATTTCTTTTTTTCATTTTACACAAAAAATAAAAATAAAAATAAAAATTGATTTTCATGGTTAATTCTGTTGAGTTGCTAACCATAATTACTTAATTTTACCAGTTGATTTTAGTTATAAATGAAATAAATTCATACATACATATTTAGCTGAAATTGAGATTTTATATTTTCCTTAATGTTAGTGGATTTTTTATGCAGAAAATTGTAACATAAAATATCAATGAACTTTCAATTCGATAATTTTTTTTATAAAATAAAAGATATAAAATTTCGAGTTTAAATCTCAATTTTTACGTCTCTAATTTTGAGACTTTTTTTAGAGATTCGGTAAAAGTAAAATAATAACTTTGAAAATAATAATTACTTGCCTCTTGAAGTTGTAGGAGCACATGAAATTCATTATTTTGTCCATAGAAAGTAGCAATAATTACTCGTATAAGCTTGCGTACATCTCACGGTGAAACATTAAATGTGATAGGTGAAATTTATGTTTGTATCTCTGACAAAAAAAATATTCATATTTGGGTTAAAATTAAATTGCTAGTTAGTGTTGAAAGAACATTTCTTGGACCATACACGAGATGATTACTATTTTTGATGTATTTCTAGCTAATTGTTCTCAATCGTTTTATTAACCACATCCAATTAATGCTAATTTTGATTTTTCAACATTTTGGAAATAATGAAAATGATATTTTTTTAAATAATAAAAAATAATCAAAATATTAATTTTTTAGGACGAAAGGAGTATATAATGTCGAAAAACACTCGTGTCAAACAAAATAACAAATACTAACAAATTTGTGAAAAACAAATACCCCACACTTTATTACCAAAACGTATAATAAATACTCCCTCATTCTTTTATTAAACGTCGTTTACTATTTGGCCATACATATTAAGGAGGCCGAATGACTCACTATTTGAGACAATTTTGCCCTTTATTTTTTTTCGGACGTACATTAAAGATTAACGTACGTACATCCAAAAAAAACAAGGAATTTTTTGAATCAAATAGTAAATCATTCGATTTTTTTAATATGCGTATCCAAACAGTAAATCACTTTTAATTTCAAGAGTATATAGGATCTCATCACGCAAAAGAAAAAGAAAAGATTCCAACGGCTCACTGTTCTTCAAGCCGACTCGTGCCGCCACTCCAACGTAAATAACGCGTACCCAAGTTAAATAAAAAAATAGAAGAGTTGATTAATCAATTAATCAAATCTAATATCAAAAACCAAAAAAATATATAACCGCATTAAAGCTCAAATCCACCAGAAACCCAGCTGAAAAGGGAAATTGGAAAGGGAAAAAAAAAACTCACTTCTTCTCTTCTGCTTCTTCTTTCTTCATCCTCTGCCTCTTTTAGCCTGAAGTTGTTGAATCTGAAGTGACGCATTTCGTTAGAAACCGTTACCGGAAGTTACTCCTCCGGCAATGTGTGTTACACGCCGTTTGATTTCTCTGCTCGCGGCAGCTATACTTCTTCTTCAGTGCTGCTCGCTGCTCGTAGCTCCGGTCACCGCTCAAGGATCTCCTCCGGCTGCTACTCGATGGAAAACACTAAGCGGTTGTTACTTTGCTCTTTTGCTTGTAACTTTGTTTTAGTCTCCGTCTCTAGATTTGGTGTTTGGTTTCCCAGAAAGTGCAGGAAAATGTAAAAAAATAGCTAGCAAGTTCAGGGGAAATGCATACGCCAGCTAGATAATTGCTGCTTCAACTTAGTCGTTAAAGCTTTAGTTCCATTTTAGAAGCTGAAGTTTAAATCACAGAGAGTGTTAGAGAGTGAGCTAAAGAAAAATTCTGTTTGGATGCCGAGAAAGCTCAAGAAAATCTCCGAGAATATAAAGTTGAACTTCTGTTTGTTTAGAAATTCTCAGCCACTAGTGAAAATAAAGGAACCATAGGTTTCTTTTGTTCCCCAATAATTAGCGATACGTTTGATTTAAGCGAGATCGTTGATTTATCTGCTTGTGTTGATTTGTTTATTTGCTTTGTGCAGGGGATGCACCATTGGTGGTGGCGCGTGGTGGGTTTTCTGGGATGTTTCCCTATGGTAGTTCTGCTGCTTACCAGTTCACTTATACTGTTAGTCTCCCCGATACAGTTTTGTGGTGTGATGTTCAGTTAACCAAAGATAGTGTGGGGATCTGCAGCTCTGATATCCTCCTTGACAACAATACTAGCATTCAACAATCTTTCCCTGGTAGAGATAAGCAATACCTACTTAATGGTGTTCCAACCTCAGGATGGTTCTCAAGCGACTTCTCCTCAAAAGAGTTGTCTAATGTTGTCTGTGAGTTCAGCAAATTTGATGTATTTTCTTTTTCATTGAGGGGTTAATTCACTGTTTGCATCGCAACTGTTAATTTGGGTTAATTCTAACCAGGAAAAAATTCTATCGCAGTGATCCAGGGTATTTATTCTCGAACTGAAAAGTTTGATGGCAATTTTGGCATTCAAACTGTTGAAGATGTTGCTAAATTCAAACCAGCAGGCTTATGGTTGAATATTCAGGTGCGAAATGCAAATTGGTTCGCTATTTGCAACTTTCTTCTTTTCCTTTAACACAGTGATACATACCACCCTGCAAGTAATACTAACCAAACATCTGTGTTTGGATTCTTTGACAGTATGATGCATTCTACTCACAGCACAACTTGAGTATGAGTAGCTACGTAATTTCTCTGTCTAGAAGGGTGGTTATCAACTATGTCTCTTCACCAGAAGTGGGATTCTTGAGAAGCGTTGCTAGCCGTTTCAACCCAAAAGTAACAAAACTGGTCTTCCAGTTTCTCCACCCAGATGATGTGGAGCCTTCTACAAACCAGACCTATAGATCTCTCTTGAATAATTTGACATTTATCAAGACATTTGCCTCTGGAATTATTATCCCCAAGGATTACGTGTGGCCTGTTGACAGTCAATCTTACTTGTTACCCCACACTTCCATTGTGTTGGATGCACACAAAGCAGGGCTTGAAGTTTTCGCTTCAGGTTTTTATAATGATATTCCACTGAGTTACAATTACAGTTACGATCCAATAACTGAATATCTTCATTTCATCAACAACGGTGACTTCTCTGTTGATGGTGTGCTTTCGGACTTCCCAATAAGTCCGTCAGAGGCAATAGGTGAGCCATATTTTTCTTCTTTCCTTATCCAGTAGTATACCTTGTAAAGATTGTTTCTGTTAAGTGTAGGTTTATTCTCGAACGTTTTCTGTTACAATGATAACAAATTAGTCAGGGAGATAGGAAGCTGAAGACATGGTAATAAATTAGTGGAAAAATAAGAAGCTATAGAATTTACATGGTTTGGTAAAAAGGTCTCCACCAGCGTAGATAGCACAAAAGGTTGGGTATGAATTGGCTAGGGTTTGGATATGAGGCTGCAATTGTCTCTGAAAGAACCTATTCATCATGCAACTTTTCTCCTCTCAGTTTCCCAATGCAGCTCATAGTTATACATAGAGCAAACCAAGTCAAACTAGGATTTCCACATAAGGTGGGTGGTCACTTGTTGGCTCACAAAGGGCTTACACTGCCAATGAGCTTAGAACTTCAAGGACACTCAACCTCATGTTTATGTGTGAAGTCCTCCAACTTGTTGTTACATTCTTACCCTGATTAATATCAACTGAAGAAGAAAAACTAATGTTGTTATTTTGGGGTACACAGGCTTGTTGTCCCTTTGTTCATACTATGTTGCCACGTATTTAACTTGAGTAGTTCATCAGTCTACTCACAGACTGCAATTTACTTTATATGTGGCCTTGATCGAGCACCTACCCTCATTTGGCTTCTGCCTTCCATACTCATCTTATTCTCTACTTTTGCATGCTTCAAAGGCTTATGTAGCTTAAAAGCTCCTGATGTGGTGTCATTGTGATTGTAGTTGACTTGTAAATGCCAGTGCCTGTAAGTCATTAAGGAATACATCTCTTACATTCTATCTCGACGGTTCTTATTTGAGTAACAAAGCATGTTAAGATTCTGATTACTCCTATGCTGCAGCTTGCTTCTCTCATCTTGGAAGGAAGGCTTCAAATCAAGGTACAGAGTTTTGATAAAAGCTCTTTATTATATAAGATTGAGCTCTTAAGAGTGCCACATTTTTAGAGCATTAGGATTGATCTTTCTCCTTCACCTTTCCTATGCTGCAGTGGATGCGTTAGTCATCACCAAAAATGGAGCGAGTGGAGACTACCCTGGTTGCACGGACTTGGCATATCAGAACGCTATCATAGATGGTGCAGATGTTATCGATTGCCCCATTCAAGTGTCAAGTGATGGAATTCCATTCTGCTTAGGCTCTATAAATCTCTTTGATAATACAGAGGCTGCTTTATCACCTTTTGCCAAGCTTTCACAAACTATTCCAGAGCTAAATTCTGGCATTGGACTATTCAGCTTTAGCTTGAAATGGAGTGAGATTCAGAAATTGAAGCGTAAGTTAAAAATGGTTCTCGTTCACTTACTCTTTGGTTTACTAGGCTTGATCTTCACTAGAAGCAGAATATTTAAAATAAGTAAAATAAACATGAAAATATTTTATGGTGATTGAGTCAGTACAAGAAATTGTTTTAAGTTGATGATCAAACATAATTATGGAGTGAATTTATGTAAATGCTCAATCCTTCATTTTAGTGTTTAAATCGTACAAGAAATGTATCACATCGTGCTGGCCAAGTTCACAATAATCCAACACCCAAGCATAGTGTTTTTGTGTGCCAATAGTGAAGTCCTGGAGAATGAGTCCTCTCATTAAAAAAAAGACATCATGAGTGATTCTCTCCTTTCAGAAAATATTATTTTCCATGACTATGTTTTTATTAAAAAAAATAAAAATAAACAATGAATGATTTTGCCTTCACTAAGATGAGCTGTGCAGTTTAAATGCTGCTTTTTGACTGGCATATATATTTTCATCAGGCTATATTTATGATTGTCAGAACTATGTGTTATAATATTTAATGTCATCATATTGGTTTCTTCTTTTTATTTGCAGCGGTGATATCAAACCCATTTTCAAAATTCTATTTGTACCGGAATCCAAAGTTCAAAAACGCAGGGAGCTTTCTAAAGCTGTCCGATTTCTTAGCATTGGCTATGAATAGCTCTCTTTCTGGTGTCTTGATCAACATTGAGGTGAGTATTTAATATGAGATTGATTGTTCATTACCCTCTACTTAAAATGGATGGTTTGTTTGACATGAACTTGGACAAGCACATAGCACTGAACCCTAATTGGTTCTGTTCACAATGTTTTCTTGATTAATTAAGGTGTAGTATGTCTATTATTATACCATATGAATATTAGAAGGTATTAGTGCATTATAGGTAGTAATCAGTTGGTTACTTATAGTGATTGAACGCCATTACTTAATTTGCTGGTTTCCCCAACTCTCAATCATCATACTCGTGTGCCCTCAAGAATTCCAGGAGAAAAATCAAAGAGAATGGAAAACCCCTTTCCCCCCTACGTTATGGAATTGTGGGAGTTTTTCTAATGTGGATTTAGCAGTAGCCTGGCAAACTGTTAATATTTGTTGTATGGTTAAAACCTTTATTGATTTGGAGAACCTATAAAATTAGCAAATTGCTGCTGTTGTACATGTTGGATGCCTTTTCTGATAGGAATCCTTGCTGTTCTGCACAATTAACCTGATAGGGGTTCAGTGCTCAACATTTGTTTTTGAGAATGGTAAAACAATTGTATACTTTTTATGTAGCTACTGTGCCAACAGAACTACGCAGCTTCCTCTCCCCCCTAGTTGAACTTTTGTTGTCTGTTTTGTTCTTTCAGAATGCACCTTATCTCATTGAGAAGCAGGGAATACCTGTTATTGATACAGTACTTACTGCTTTGAGCAATGCTGGCTATGGTAACAAGACTGCCAAAAGAGTTATGATTCAATCCTCAAACAGCTCTGTTCTAATGAAGTTTAAGGGGAAGCAAGAATATGAGCTTGTGTACAAGATTGATGAGAATATTCGAGATGCTCTTCCAGATACTGTTGCGGACATCAAGAGCTTCGCCAGTGCTGTGGTTCTTAACAAGGAATCTATCTTTCCCTTAAGTGACCAATTCACTACTACAGTTTCAAAGGTTGTATCGACCTTAAACTCGTCCGGCATCCCTATTTATGCCGAAACATTTAGTAATGAGTTTGTATCTCAAGCATGGGACTTCTTCTCAGACGCAACTGTGGAGCTGAACTCCTTTATTTTTAGTGGCAAAGTTGCTGGTATGATTACAGATTTCCCTCTGACAGCTGCGAGATACAAAAGTAAGTTACAAGTATGTTTAGATATTTATATATCGTGTTGTGAAAAGAGAATCAATCCTCCACTAACCAAAATATAGAAGAAAAGGTTTAATACTACTGTTTTATGAGTTTGTTAGATAAAATTTTCGAGCTATTTTGTTAACAGTAGTTTCTGTAACTTGTGTTTGCTGTCACACCAATTGCAGAGAATCGATGTTTAAGGTCGCAAAACCCTCCCTACATGACTCCTGCTCTGCCTGGTGCCCTCTTGTCTGCACTTGCGCCTAATGTTATGCCGCCAGCTGAGGCTCCAGACCCGGTGCTAACTGTCTCTGATGTTGCAGAGCCGCCTTTGTTCGACAAAAAAGCGCCAGTTCCCAGTCCAGATGATGAAAACACTACAGCAGGCGGGTCCCCCCCAGGAAATGGGCAACACAAGATTGCTGCATGCTTCTTCCTGTCAAACCTGGCTGCATTTTTGACGATTCTTTTGCTGTTTTGAAAATTATAACATCGCGGCGATATGAACATCCATTTGTGCCTTTCTTTTCGTTTCCAATCCCTTTCTCGAGGATCAGGTAGCTAGGAAGCCTTTTGCTGCACGACTGCTCACGGCTAATTTATTTTATTCTTATTTTTCTGTTTTCCATCACCTTCTTTTGGCTCTCTGCTGTAGGGATAGTGGTTGTGTTCATTCTTGCCCATGTATTTTCAGCAATCAAATGCTTACATTTGATTGCACTTAACATCAGTGTAAGATGTATTGATGCCTAATGCCTATTCTTTGGTGTGCAATTATTACTCTGATAATCTCTGTCGATCCGTATCCATAAGCTTTGACATTTCATGTAGTACGTATAATTTTTTATCAAAAACTAACCTAGATAAATAGAGATGTTTATTTATTCCTCTCCCTCAGACAGATGTTTTTGATAAAATTTGATGATGCTTTCCTATTTTGGGCCATCTTGTTAAGGGCCCAAAATAGGATCCAAGATTAAATGGGCTTGAACTGTAAGAAGATAGTCTCGATACTTTTATATGGATGATATTATCAAAACGTTGTGGATGAGCTTCTTCCTTCCACCCTCAATTGAATCTAACTTGTTTTATAAAATGTTTTTTTTGTGAAAGAAAATAATTTCAAAATATTTGATTTTATATACGCAATTAGTGGTCGTTAATTAATCCTAAATGCAGAGTGCATTTACTCTTGATTTATAAAAGTTGTTATATTAGGAAGAGAGATTTATGAACAGGTCTACCGGATTACCACTATCGTCAATTCGTCATCATCATTCATGCTCATGAAGGGTCCATTGCAATATATTCATCTTTAACTTATGTCTCGAATATACGAACTTAAAAAATACGACTATAAAATATATTGGGAGAGTTCTCTCATCTTTCATCTTTTTTTTTTTGTTACATAGGAGTTATCTCCTTTTGGTATACCCAAAAACATTGGGAAAAAATAACACCCGAAAAAATATAACATTTTGAGGCAAATATAAGTATAGACAATTTAGCAATTGTTTTCTAATAAGGTATAAAATCCGATCCTTTTACAACGCTAACCGTGACCCAAGTCCAACTGTACGAGTAGTTATGATTAGCTTGGTATTAAAAGAGAAAATGAGAGAGAACCAACTGTTTAATTGCGTTGAGTGGAGGAGCAGGAGCTAACCATGCGCACATGGACGGAGACCAAAGCACAAGGGACGCAAGGGAGGGTGATACATCTTCCTGCGAATCAGTTTCTTCCACCCTCACTCGTATCTCATTCCCGATTCACTATCCCATGGAAACCCATGCAGACATTTGAAGCACCACCTGCAGTATCAAACAATTTAAGATATCTGGTGAAAGCAGTAAAGTATTGAAATCGGTTGATAACAGTCAGCGTGAGGGATCGAGGAGATACCTGATAATGAGCAAGAAGATCCGTATATCTACGAATCAGAGAAGTCATTTGAACACAGCCAGGATGCCCTAAAACCCGATGCCATACAGGTTCTCTAAAATCAATCTCAGAGCCACGGCTTAGCTGCACTTCTAACGGGTCCTTCAGGAAGGCACTAAAATGCAGACACGTCAATAGTTGATTGTGGATGTCTCCTGGACGGTAAAGGAATATGTTGCATGAGCCAAGAAGTAGCTATGGCTTCTCCACAGAGTATCATCTCGGATACAAGTCGCATTTGCAGGGCTAGCATGGTTTTCAACATAAATGCTAATTGACGATTCTGGATCTTCAGGATTAGCCACCTTGATGCGTGTATCTAAAATGGACATGAAAACAGCACCCTGAAAATGTGTAAATTCTTTAAGATCGACGGAAAAAATGAACATAAAATTCTACGACTGACCTATCAAACAAATTACTCGCCATGAAACCTCAGGTATATTCGTCTCAACAAAATATCCTCTTCCCTAAAAGGCAATAAAAATCAAAAGAAGATCATGATTCCAAAGGGGATTTTTTCTGTAAAGCGGTACTTATTTTGTATTGATTTTCTATGCCTACGGTAGACCAATACTTATCCCATGCCTTTGCATTGGTTGTACCATTACAAAATTTATTTCATAATTATGAGAATAAGTTCCACACAGAAAGGCAGTACATCTAAAAAGAAGTCTAAAAACCAAACCTGTTGGTGATGCCTCTGGAAAAAAGAAGTTGAAATGTCATTTGATCTAAGGATAAAGACCAAACCTGTTGGTGACACCTCAGAAAGAAGTTTCAGGTCGATTTCCTGTTCCAGGTTCAAATGAAGAAGAGCTAAGGTGCACTCTCATTGTCAGCATACAAGTGGCTTAGTGATTGAGCCAACTTCAGTTAAATCCTATCTTCCCCCAACATAGCATAAAACAATATTTTCACCAACTTCAGTTCAATCCTATCTACACAAATCTTACTTCAGCTCACCAGCGTTAAGGCATCCAATACCCGAGAGAAGAGTTGTCTAAGCCTGTCAAGGCATGGTAGCTAAAACAATATTCTCACCCAATTCAAACCATGCACACAACTGGTGGCCTACAGGTCTGGATGAAAGGTCTATTATCTTAGGCAATTTTTTAGACCGTCATTGGAGATCCAACAGTAGGCTGCCAAGTAGGAGTGCAGCAGTTAAGATATTAATATGACAAGTAAAAATGACCAACTTTTGAGTTCTGAAAACAGTTAATATTGTAAAACAAACAACCTCACCCATGTAAGTTCAAAATACACATCAAAAACCTTTAAAAGGGTTTGTAAATCCTAGGTTTTTGCACTCGAGACTGATATGGACATTTTTTTTCTAACGAGGATGATTTTGGTAGAAAAGATAATGCAATTATCTTGTACCTCCGTGTCGCTCCTTAATTTCCGAAGGAAAGGAAAATCACTGAAAATTTGTATCTCCATGTGTCCTTTTTGTATGCCCTTCGTCACTGCATCTGTTTACAAGCGTAATTTTTCTTTTGTCCTGTATCTATTTCCACTGTCTTGTACCTCATACCAAATGCAAATTAAAAGCCACACACAGTATCATTCTATTTCCTCCAGCAACTCATCTTCTAGGCTGTAATTTGATCCGGTAACATAACCAGCATCTTTCATTAGTTCAGTCAATCCTTCCAACAACAGGTAAAGCTCATTTGCATTGTCTTGTGACGTGTCTCCAACCACAAAGGGCACAAATCCATAGCCAATATCAACTAATGCGCAACCAGGAACCTTTCTCACACCGAAATCTCTCATAAATGTCCTCACCTCCGCTAGCTTATGCCAGCAACCTGCAGCCGCATACATATTAGCAATCAACACATAGTAACCTGAATTTTCAGGCCTCAATTCCAACAATTTCTCAGCAGCCAATTCCCCTATATTTGTATCTCCATGGATCTGGCAGGCTCCTAAAAGTGTGGCCCACAGCTCAGGAGTTGGCTTGTAGGGCGGGGGCATAGTAGTGATAATTTCCCTTGCTTTATGCAAAAGTCCACACCTACCAAAGAGATCAACCATGCAAGCATAATGCTCCAAACGTGGAACCATACCATACACAGTAGAGATCCTTTCAAACAATAATTTTCCTTCAGTTACTAGACCCGAATGGCTGCAAGCTGTTAGAACCGCCACCATGGTTACATGGTCTGGTTGAATCTGACATCTGTTCATTTCATCAAAAAGTTTTAGTGCTGTTTTACCCTCTCCCCGTACTCCATACCCAGCAATCAGCGAGGTATACGTCACTTCATCTCTTCTGGTCATTGAATTAAACACTCTTTTAGCTTCTACAACCATTCCAGATCTCGAATACATATCAACAAGAGCATTCCATACAAGCAAACGGTCTTCAAACCCTTCACGTCTCAAAATGTAACAATGGAACTCCTTCCCATGTTGTAGGTTTGCAACTCGAGAACATAGGGGAAGAATACTGGCAATGGTCACATAATTTGGTTCAATCCCCAAAAGCAGCATCTCTCTGAAAAGGAAGGAGGCTTCTTCATATTGATTCATATGGGCATAACCAGAAAGCATGGAGTTCCAAGTAATTATACTCTTAGATTTCATCATGTGAAACAATATATTTGAATGCCTAAGGTCTTCACACCTGGAATACATAGTAATAAGTGCATTATTTACATTTTCAAATCCATCACAACCACTACGAATCGCACAACCATGAATTTCTGCTCCTAACCTAATGGCTCCAATGTGCGAACATGCACCCAAACCAATAACCATTGCGACAGTATCCAAAAGCACGCCACTAGTTTTCATAAGAGAGAGGTTTTCAATTGCACCCTTAAAATTTCCCGTTCGCACAAAAGCTCCTGCTACTGTGTTCCAAGTAATAAAACTCACTTCAATGCCTTCCACCCTCATTTTCTCAAACAGCCCAATTGCCTCCTTCCACATGCCATTGGAAGCATAAGCAGAGATCATTGTGTTCCAGGAAACAGCATCCCTTTCAGGCATTTTTTCAAATAAGGAACGAGCAACATCCAATTCCCCAGTTTTACCATACATAGAGACCAATGCATTATGCACAAACAAGTTCCACCCATCACAACTAGCATCAACAGACTCATGAACCAACCTTCCAAAATCAAGGTCTAACTTCTCACCACAAGCCTTAAGAACAGATGGGTAAGTGAAACTATCGGGTCTAACTCCCCTACTAACCATTTCCTCATACAAACAAAGAGTCTCTTCAAACAGTCCATTTCTAACATAAGCTGAGATTAGCACATTCCAAGGGAGCGGGTTTGGCAGATTTGAATTATCAACAATGATGTGAGCATCAACCATGAGATCAAAGCTAGAATAAAAAGTTACAAGCTTTGGAACCAAAATGGGATCTTTTTCAAAACCCAGAAATATAATCTTGGCATGGAGTTGTTTACCCTGATGGAGTGATTTAAGGTTGGCACAAGACAAAAGAAGAGATGAGATGGAGTGTGCAATAACCTCATTAGTAGTAGAAGAAGATTGGAGCTGAATTCGTGAAAAAGTTCTAAATGCTTCTAGTAAACGGCCCTGGGTTGCAAATTCTTTGAGAGAATTGAAAAGGGTATCTATCATAGCACCATCCACTCTTTTGGGACTTTTTTTCCATTGTTTAGGTATGCATCTTTGGATTTGACGCATAGACAGACGTCTTAAAGTAAAACACTTTGAAGAAGATGGCATGCACTATACACGTATGTAGATGATGCATAATGATATCATTTGAGTGTGAACTAAATCAATCAAAATTTGATAAAAGACCCAAATGAGAGAAAAGCAGTTGTAGGGAAGGGATACCTCCTGGAGATAGTCTCTACTACCAAGCTTGTCAGCAGCTCTAATAGCTAGCGGCAGCAAGGGATGGAGGTAATAAGGCGAAGCTTATGGCGGTGGCCCCTGCACGTTTCACCATTGCAACAGCCACTAGCCTTGTGGTTCTGTGGGTGTTTGGGTAAACAGAGCTGCCGGCGACGGCGAGGTTAGAACATGCGCCAGAGTCGCAGCTGTGAATTTGTAACTTTTTAATTAAGTGTTATATACTTATATCCTTGAAAACCCCTTAATATTTATAAATAAAATGGGTTTAAAAGTTTTCTTACTGCTAAAACTAAAACTATTAACAAAATAAATATTACTCCATGTTACTCACATATCATTTTTATATTTATCAAATTGATTTTAATAATTAATTGTATTTATTAATATATTTAGTTAAGAAAAATGTTATTATTAAAATATCAATATCCCCATTATTATTCAGTATGATTAATTTTATTATGTCATACGTGATGTTATAATTTAATTTGTCAGTGTATGTTGTATTTATAAGATGAAAGATTCGATCCTATAATAATTATAACCAATTTTTTTGTTTAAAAAAATTAAAAAAAATTGTTATGCCAAACTAGTTAATGAAATTGTGAGCCCACAAAATGCAAGTCTGGATTATTTAAATACATTATATAAAAGAACTATGATACAAGAAAATTAAAAATTATAAAATACAAATACGTATATATATTATATAAAAATACCATTCACAATAATAAAAAAAATTAATTGTATTAATTGTATCTTTAATACAATTGAAACGTCAATTTCAAATTAAATTTAATCTTCTAAATATTTTTAGCAACTGCAATAATTACTTAGAATAATAATAAAAAACCAAAACACGTGTCATATGAGTATCGATGTTCTCGAATACAATATAAAAAATGAGGTGTCCATGCTTTATAGTAATTATATATAAAAAAAGAACCAAGAGAAAATTTGATTTTCCTCTAATGTCAAAACAATTATATTACATGAAGATTTGGCATTTCAATTCTATTATAATAATAATAAGGATGAACTTTATTTTTCGAGGGGAGAAGTAATAATCACAAAAATTCATCTATGGCATAAAAACCTACTTCTGAATCATAAACCGGAAAAAAAAATGCTTCATGAAAAAGAAAAACTAGCACATAACATTTTGAAGTCAAACCCATGCTTCTTGTCACAGCCATCTACAAAATTCTGACCCTCATAATCCTATTTCTTTTCACATTTACTTTTTGCTGTTCTTTCCACCCCACTTGCTTGCTTTCCCTTAAAGGTAAGGTAACTAGACTTGCCTACTACTTCTATAAACAACTCCACATGTTGTAAATTCAACTCGGCATGATACTCGAACACAGCCTCGCATTTCAAGTCTCATTCTCCCGCAGGAGTTTCATCATTCTCTACCTGCGATGACACAGTAATGTCGGAGGCAGCATCATCGATATGCAAGTTTAAGACTTCACCAGACAACGAGGAGGTTTCATCTTCACCATTAACGGACGGCACTGGGGACGTATCAAGAGTAGTGATACGCGAGGTGCCATTAGAAGGGGTTTCACCACTAACAGATGGTGTTGGGGATGTATCAACAGTGGTGATACACGAGGTGCTATTCGAAGGGGTTTCAGTTTCACCACAAACAGATGGTGCTGGGGACACATCAGGAGTCGTGGGACATGAGGTGCCATTAGCAGGGGAACGTGGCGGTGATGATTCTCCATCTTCTACCGCATTTTGCAAGCTCCAGTACATTATACTGGCAGCTAGAGTGAGGATCATCTTTTGGTTTACCTGCCACCACATCACAGCAACAATCAAATTAATCAACCATGTTTGTTCAATTAAAGAACCGTTGGTCAGGTTCTCAGTAGTTCAAGAGAAAAAAGGTAAGTAACTAAAACTTGCATGAGCACCAGGAAGTCAAGGACCGTCCTAATTCCTGAGAACTAGATACGCACTGACAACTCTTCCTAAAACCTGAACCTATGCAAGAAGAACATTCGTTCTCGAGGTCTGGCATAACTAAAACAGGTAAAGTTATTTCTGCTAGAACTAGTAATGGTGCTTTCTTCATGATTCATGGATATTTGTCCGCTAACAAAGTTACAAAATGGATAAGGCTAGCAGTCACTGACGAAGAAATTTGCACGTGTATACACTAAAAGTGTGAAGAAACAGAGCATTAGTACCTCCATTATGTCTTCAGGCAATAAGAAAATGGAACAGCCGAGTTTTCGTGCCACGCTGATTATGTATGTAGCATTCAATCGTTTCTCCTCGTCTGCATCAAAATATGGAAGGGGCAAAATGTGAGCTCTAGATATACCTAAGGAACACTCACCAATAACCCATTACTCATCTGGAAAAAAACTAATGGCACCGAGCACCAATCATACCACTTTCACCCTTGGTAACAAGGTTCCAATTGACTACCCTAGGCTCCACAGAACTAAGAAGTTCAAGGAAGAATATTCCAGTTGAAAGACTCTTGTCCTGAAAATTTATCAAAATGAGAAACGCTACATCAGCACATGATCATGTGCTCATATGATGTCCAATAAAAGGCATAAATGCCAAACCCTGACTAACCTTAAAGTTGGCAATTCGAGAATGTCTGCCGGAACACTTGATTTTGTTATTTGCCCAATTTAGGATATCTGCATCAGAGATCTCCTTTCCTTGGGAATGTGATCTCAAGTTCTTCAGGAGTTGAAGCATATTATATCTCATCAACTGCCATAAGAAAGCTGAAAAATATATTATCAGTTTTAAGCAGTTCCACAACATTTTACATAAATTCAAAAAAGAAAAGACCATCTTTAACAAGAAAAGAAAAT
Source organism: Viola odorata (assembly GCA_963691705.1). Taxonomy (NCBI): domain Eukaryota; kingdom Viridiplantae; phylum Streptophyta; class Magnoliopsida; order Malpighiales; family Violaceae; genus Viola; species Viola odorata. The sequence continues at coordinate 77,377,494 of OY829538.1, read as the reverse complement.
GGAAGACAGATGCAAAATGAGAAACCAAAAAGTATCTGCCCGTACATTTATATCAAACAGTGGAAAAACAACAGCAATTGCAATTTCAGGCCCACTTCAAATGTACTATCTTCCTAAAGAGAAGGGAAGATTTAAAGCAAGTTTTAAAGCCATGATGCTGAACATTTCATTCCTGTACATGGTGCTTTGTGTTTTTTACATCCTCTAATTGGGAGGAAATTGTTGAGGAGATGGAAAATACAGATACAGTTATGAATGAAAAAATTAGGAAAACAAGATACTCTAGCAGACCTAACCAATTCATAAAGGAAAAACAGGTACCAAAAGATTGCTTGATTTTCTATTTCTAAAAAAACATATCATGCAAAAGAACACGCACAGCTAGATAATTGACATTACCAAGTATGAGCTTCTTATTTCCTTGTACAATATCATTTCCACCAACATTAACAAGAGAGAATTTCAACTGTCTCCCAATCCCTATGACTTGATTACAGTTCTCTACTTTTCTGAATGGCATCTTGATTGGAGGCTTTGATGCCTGCTTCCAGTTAACTGATCCAGGAGAAACCCTATCAAGAACTTCCAAAAGTATCCATCTGCATGCACAAAGCACAATTATTCGATAAATAGGTTTCTGGTTTGATAGTCGCAATGCTAGGCAAAAGTTGTGTTCATGTGTATGGACTACAGTTTTGGTAAACAGGAGTATTGAAGTGTCATGTGCCAATGAAGACAGCAAAATTCACAAGCAGATGGATAAAAAGGACAAAAGAACAAATTATAGACTAAAGAACAACAACATCAAATAGAAACAAGAAATTAATAAAAAAAATTAAAAGGAAAGGAAATGAAAGTAATGTACTTCTCTCATCAAATTAGAACCCCCCCCCCCCCCAAAATTTTTAAAAAAAAAAAAAAAAAAAAAAAGGCAAGGTACGTCCTCTCTATGCATTCTTAAAATATTGGGGGAACTAATTTGAATGTGATGTTTGTAATACTAATATTTAACCAGTAAGAGTCTGCTGCTGTTGATTATGAACAAGGGCTGGTATACTATTGTTAGCAGCTTGTCAAATCAAGATTTGGTAGTCTTAGATAAGGCTTCCCTGGTCTATCTTTAAAATAAAGTAAGTTTTGCAGTGATGTCGGTTGCTTAAAAGAGAACACTCACCCATTTCTAACATCCTCAAATACATTGTTGACATAACTAACTATTCCCAGGCTGTTAATCCAAAGACGAAAGCATCTCTCTTCACGAGATGTTTGAACATCATCTGTCATCATTTCTGCAAATGAAATCTTTTTGCTGTCTGTTGACAGGCCATTCCTGCAAAGTACACGACCCTTTCATGTTAACAACAAACTAAAATACTTAAGACATGTTACAGAAATCAGTTTATCTATAAAAAAAAGTTACTGAAAATATATAAAAATGCAAGCACACTATGAGTTATAAGATAGTAGGAAGATTTTCTTTTTCAAGAATAGCAGAGAAGGCGGAGGAAGAAAGGTGTGAGTCTAGAAAAGTTGAATAGCAAAGATTAAGTAAAATTTCTGAAAGCCAACAATTCCATATGCTGTTCGCAATATGGTCCCATGAACATGCATATTCCAATAGCTTCTTCAAAGTATAATCATAGTTAAAAAGAACCTCAGATTGTTCACACTTTGTGGAAATGGTGCAACTAAAAAAGAATGTGAAGTCATTCATTTCCCACCTTTGATGAAATATTTGTGCCACGAATGCAAGATTGAGATTTTGAGAACCTTCAAGAATGTCATCCGGTTTTAAATATCGTTTACAGTCCATCCTCTCTGCATGATCAAGCACCAGCTTAGCTCTTTCCTTGGGATCCTTGACATCCAATGTAGCTGGACTACAGTGTTCTGGTGCAAGAACATTAAGCAGGTAGGCATAAGCCTTCCCATCCTACACATTTATGACAAAACATCATTACCAGCATCTAAGTTCTGGGAGTTAATTTAAAAAAAAATTGGCAAACAGTCATGGCTGTCAATGACATAAGGATAAGAACATGTGTGCGCACTGTAATTTCTGCTGCTAAACATTATATCTAGCATAGAGGGAGCAATGACAAGGGATGATTCTATTATCAGCTAGGAAAATCACTTCAACATGTGCGAAAGACTCTAGCCATATTGAAAGAAGCATATAGCACCCAGGAAAAAAAATGAGGATCTTTTGATTGCCAATATGGCTTAGGTGATGCAAACTTGTAGTACAAAAATTGACCTTGTCTAATTGGAATGTAGTCAAACTCCCAACTCAAGCCCTAATCATAAGGAAATAGAACCATACATGTCCACTCAATTTATAAATAAATGTTACTACACTCCACAATTTCTGTTTGACTACAACTAATAACACACAACTGTAGTAACTTACCTTCAAGTCAGAAGAAAAATTCATAACAGGTTTCTCATAGCCTGCTTTCTTCAGATGGAAATTCATCCACTTAAGTAAGACCTTTTCAGGGGCTAATCCCATAAGCTCCTCAACATCCTGAAAGATGTACCATACCATGATGGAACAGTTATCAGTAGTTTGTTCAAGGTATGAAAACTTCCCAAGAAGAGGAAAGTGGGGAAACTGAGAAACAACACAAAAACATCTCTTACATTGTTGTCTTCCACCAGTTCCACCAGCTGAGGTGTCTTCTTAAGGCTAAGATCTGCTAGCAGTTGAATCTGGAATTATGGAGAAACGGTTAGTTACTTCTTAAAACTCCATATCACTGCAGCCTTTCTTAAAACCACATTCTCTTCATGGTTTCTTATAGAGGATTCACAGGACACTAATGAACTTCGAAAATTTGAATCCAGGAGCAATGCTCACCTTTATAATTTGAGAAATCAACCCAAGGACCAGATGAGGCTGAAAGATGAACAAAAGATAGACAAATTCCTTTAATCACAGCCGATAAGAAACAATACCAGAATCTGAACTGAACCAGATAAATTCATAAGAAACAATCTGAATCAGCTGAAACTCACTCTTGCTTCCACCAAGTCTTGTGTGCCAATGTTGACAACCGTGCACCCAATTGCCTTTGCAGAGTTGAGGCAAAGAGTATGGTTCTCATTCCTCTCCCATGGATTTAGAACACGCTTTGTGTTGATGGCCCGTTCATCTATTGTTCCTGGGACAGCAACATTGATAAGCTTGCTGCATCAACCCAAATTTAAGAAAATCAGCACGTCCACCAAAGCCACTTTTCATTATATACACAACAAGAGCTGGCGTAGATACCATAAAAGTACACCATCTTTTGCAAGATTGAATAGGTCATTTGTAGCAGGATCCAGGGGAAGGAATTGCTTCAGAAATGGATCATCTCCAAGATAGATGTTTATGTGGACAACATAAGAGGCTTTCTCTGATTCACTGATTGTGTGAAGAAGGGTGGTTGTTGCAGCCTTGAGGAATGATGAAAGCTGTTTCGAAGCCCCTGATTTTGCTGTAGCTCGGCCTTGTAAGTTTAAGTACACCTGCCCATTCCATTTTCAACTGATTAATATGTTGCTTCCCCTAGAAATTCCTACTTCTAGGATCTCAAGTTAAGAATAACATCCAATACTGCTCAACCAAAAGGCTATAGTTCCATGTCATTTCAGCCAATAAACTGTGAAAGAGTCTGAAACTGATGAAACACCCAAACCACTTAACAGTTATGACTCACCTTGAGGAAAGCTTCAAAATCGACCTCATTGTGCAGGTCAGGATGCGACTCGCTTAATACCCCCCTAACTTCCTCCTCCTTGAACGTTGAACTAAATGTCTTTAATTTCACCATCACAGATGGCAAATCATCAACAGTAACTTTCCCATGTTGATTCAAAACTGCTATAAACTAAAACCAGACAAGAACATATATTAAGCCTAAAGTCACCAAATTCTCACATAATTTATCTCATCCACTATAGAAAACCAAAAGGAAAAAGGAAACAAAATAAACTGAAACTGAAAAATCCAAACTGACCTTTGTTTTCAGGCTGCGAAGCTCAACTTGGGTAAACTGACTTTGAAGCCATGGATCAGAGACATGAACACCTGTATAGCTTGACATCCCTTCGAATTCCCAAATCAGAGAACTCCAGTAGTTGGGTAAGTTCCCTCTCAAATTAAACCAAAGTGATAGACCAAAAAGGCGTCAGGAACCTCTGACACCAGAATCCAGGAAAACAAATACAAGAACCGAAGACTCGAGCTTCAGATCCTAATTCTTTACAAACACCAACAATCTTCTATCAGAATATTTCTCCAGGTGGATTTAGCTCAATAAATCATCACTCACCAAATCCAGCACCTATATCCATAAAGAGCCAACAACTAAATCAGAAAGGGCCACCGTATAAACGCAAATAAAAATCCACAAAACGTGACCAAATCATTCTCAATTGATAAAATCTAGTTCATAGCACCAAAAATGAATCGAGACCCTATAAAGAACACATAAGAACAATCACAGAATCCAATCATTCAATCAAGAAACTAAACATCAACTCACAACGCAAAAGAACATGCAAAATTGCAATAAAGGAACAAACTTTATTCACAATGCATCATACAAGAGACGAAGTGAATAAAAAACAGAACCCAGTAAATAAAACTTAAAAACAAAGAGGACCCAGAATTGCATACCTGGTAAAAAGTCCAAAAACAAAAAAAAAAATCGATTAAAACCACGAACATATAAATATGATTATGTGTCACAGTTTGCGTGTGTTATGAACAAAACGAGAGAAAAAAGAGGAGACGTTAAAGACAAAACGGATCAATCTTCCTTCGTGGGACAGCAAAGTGAAAGGCAGAGAGAAAGGGTAAGAAGATGGTTATTAGTTTTTTTTACCAAGAAGAGAAGAAGACAGAGAGGAGCTTACTGGACTTTGTTGAAACCGAGTTGAAAGTTGGTGGCTTTGGGAGTCGAAGGCGTATGGTAAATATTTTTTTGGACTTGCTGGCTCTGTTGCGCTGCTCAACCATTTTGTTGACACCTATTTCTAATCATTTTGGCCACATCTCAAATCTGGCTTTTACCAATTTTTGCAGGTTTATTCATTTATTTATTTATTTTTAAGGTCAATCGTTGCGCTGAATTTTTAAGTTTATGACTCGAAAAACGATAAAATTCTCATTATTAAATTTTAATACTGTATAAAGGGTTATTTTAACTTAATTTATTTTGTGTCGTGAATAAATTTCTTTTTAGAATTTTGATGATTTCTCCTTCCATTTTTATAATGGAATTTTAGTACTGCAAAAATCTTTTTCTTTTTATAAATAAGAATGTAGTTTTATAAAACTCGAGCATCGTACATTTACGTTTTTTCTCCTTCTTTTTTTTATTTATAATCCGTTTAAAAATAAATTTAATTGCACGTAGAATTAAATACATCAAAAATAAGTTTAAAAATTACTCGTGAAAGTACGTTATTTTCTAGTAATTTTACTAGTCAACTTATTGCGAGTAAAATTAGTTATGATCCAATAAATTTAATAATATTTTATGATTTAAAAACAATGGTTATTTCTTACTAAATAAGAATTTTCTTTTAGGGTCGGAATTAAGAAATGTTATTTTGATAGAGAAATTGAAGTACAAAAAATAAAATAAAAAATAAAAAAACCATAATAGTTTAATTTGGGGTGTATTTAAATACAATATCAAGAGTTCATGCTTTCCAATTCCATAAACTTGGGTAGATGACATCAGCCATCAGTATCGCCTTTCTGTGTAGATATGTGGTGGGCCCGTGCGCTGCTTAGACGTAAACCCAAAAAGAAATGGAGACCCATTGGGCCCTTAAAAACAACATGGATCCGTATACTCTCTTTTTGTCCCCTGAAAAACAATCATGGCACTACAACAAATCATCATTAACATTATTTTAAATTTATAGAATGATCAATGAAGAAAACATTAGTTATCAGAGTCGAATCATATATCAAACCGCTTGAACTTTTAAGTTAATAATTTAATGGTCTCATATGTCCAACTGAAATTAACTTTTGATTCAATAGAATATAAAAACACATATTTATATTATAAGTTAAAAAAAATCACAACAAGGTTCACCATTTTAACCATCTGGTTCAACCGATTCGGCCGAATGCTTCTAATTCAAGTGATGGAACAATGTCGAATCGACCAGTATTTGATGTGAGTAGGTAAAGTTGGCTTTGCTACTCCCTCCATCACTAATAAAATGACTCTCTAGTTAAAAAATATTATCACTAATAAAATATAGTTATTACATTTTCAATACAAAATATTAATTAATAATACTATTTTAAAATCCGTAATTAGCGTTTATTGGCTTATTTTGGAGAATTGATAAAATTAAAATATAATTAATTGTTAAAGTACTCTAAAAAAAAGTAACAATTAATCATTTTCTTAATTTCTACAATTTTTGCTAGTGAGTCATTTTATTAGTGACAGAGGGAGTACCATTTGTCACTGAGTTATTACTCTCTCCCAGAAAGACATTCATCACCACTTATAAATTTCTTAAAGAGTCTCATGCTTATCCTATGTGGAACAAATTTACTTCACAATCGGTTCGAATAGAAAGGATGCCGGTAAAAATAAAAATAATTATTAATCTGTTTTTTTTTTCTCACTAAAAAGTGAGGGAATGTTAACCAACACTTTTATGCAGTTGTTCTTGTTAACACATTGATATCACATCATTGTCTACCAGCCGGCAGCCGCCGTCCAAACAAACCGACTTCTTTCAATTAATTTGATTTTTTCAAAACAAACAAGAGAATTGTGAAATTCAATTTTGTAAATTTTTTTCTTATGCACCGGGAATTGAACGGCAATGAAAATAATTAACATTTTTAAATTAAGTTTCAATCATTATTTTAATATTTCACTTCGAAGTTTCAAATCAAATGATAAATTTTGATGAATATTGATTATAGTTAAATCGTAAAATCAAACCGATACCATATTTTGATCAGGCCTCGAATACATGACACACCTAAAATTTACCAGAAAATGGAGCGACCATAATGCAACGCCACGCTATAAATTGTTTCGTGCTAAGGGACTACTAAGAGAAACAAAGATGGCTTGGACAGGTAGCAAATTGATGTGGGTGATGGCGGCTATCTCCCTCTTCTCAGCGGCGAGCGGAGCCAACCCAATGTTTTGCAACGTGGACTTGATCGACATGAATCAGTGCCGCCCGGCAGTGACTGGTGAAGCGCCTCCCTCGCCGACGGAGCAGTGCTGTGATCTTGTCCACCAAGCCGACCTGCATTGCCTGTGCAGTTTCAAGCTGTTGCTTCCTACATTTGGAATAAACCCTGCAAGTGCTGTATCATTGCCTCAGAAATGTGGAATGACAGCTCCCCCGGAATGCCAGTGTAAGTTAATATAGGTTTCAAGTTTGAACCGCTTAGCTTAGGTGCTTATTTCTAACCAAAGATTTTTACTGTTTGCAGGGCCTTAACGCTCCTTAGCTGTCCGGCCAGGAAGAGCTTTTTCATTTTTTTCTAATAATTTGTACGTATTTAGATGTTTTGTAGAGGAACTATCAGATAAGATCAGTTCCGGCACTATATGTAATATATTCCCCAATTCAAGAAAGAACAGAAAAGTACACTTAACCTATAAAACTAGAAAACACCATTGAGCAAGAAAACTTTAATGAACTGTATATATTTGTTATCAACACAAAAAACATGTTTTCCAGATCTAAAGTGATCCTGATGAAAACAACATGTTAACTGATAACACTTCTTCCTCGACCTCTACTCGATTCGTGTACATTTGCAGGAAACTCTGACGAGTGGCATCTACAAGTCAGGGGCCAAAATCAGAAACATCTGCATCATCTGATATATGCTGCCTCATCATTTTTGGGCATCCTACAGGGGAGTATCGATCGAAGGTCATCACTCATCTAGCATTCAAGCTAATAGCTGATAGGTCCGCCAAATACAGGTCTCATGTAGGCATTGTCGAACTTCTTCCAGTAGTAATGTACGGTGTACACGGGTCTCTCGATTAGGGTAGTTAAACTCGCGCGGCTTAGGTTTGTCATGGCGGATTCATCGAAGGAAAGCATAGGTAGGGTCAAGTCCTCCTTCGGACTCCCCGGCCTCTCAATGTTGCTGCTAGTGCTTGTTGTGTGGGGAAGCAGGTATATAATAAGTGGTTTCGTCAGAAAACCAAACACCTGCAACAGAAGAAAGAAAATGCATGTTTTAGCACCTATGAATACATTTTTCTTACGGAGATGTTTTGTTGGCGTACCAGCGTTGTGAACAGGACAACGATGATGGTATGCGTGACCATTGTAGCGTCAACTTTGTCCCATGAAACTCCTGAATATGTAAACTTCACAAGCCGAAAATGCGAAAAGTATCACTTGGTGATCTTGCACTGGATTGAAATGTTATTTCAGAAAGCTAAAAATACTTTCAGAAAACTCACCTGTTTAAAAGCCAAAGCAATGGATACAGCTCCTCTCATAAGACCAGCCCACCAAATAATTATCTGGGTGAAATATCAAAGAACATGACCATCATCAAGTGGAGATTCCCCGATACATCGTATAGGAAAACAACCATCATAATTGCTGTGCTACTTACTTGGTGCTTGAATGTGATTGGTGACGTTCTTCGTCTGTTCATAAAGTTGGAAACGGCAGAGAGAGGAAACACAAATGCAGCGCGCCCGAGCAATACTAGCAGGATGATTGTGCTGCATATGGCTGCTGAAGTTCCTGACCTGCAAACCAAAGATTATAATGTTTCCCACTCCCCCCTGGTGTGATTCAATGCAACACAGTCGATCAAACTAGACGATGGTTGGGGGAACCAGTACCTTAACTTGGTCATCTTCCACTTCTCGATGTCAAGAGCATCCATGCCCACATAGAGAAATATGACGGTTTCAGCAACAAAAGACATCATTGCGAATACGTGCCTACAAAAAGGATTGATAAAAGTGGTGGGGATGTATGTCATAGCATCGGTCTCCTTAAGTATCAAAGACGAGATATTATTATAGTATGCATGATACGTGCCTGGTTGTGATTCGAGAGTTTTCAGTCACATTATGCCATGAATAGTGCGACATGAGAATTCCGCAGAAGAAGACTGTGAGAATTCCACTTAGTTCTAATAGCTGCAAAGTGAAGCAACAGAGCAGTTATAGAGAAGAGTAGGTCAATTGTACCAAATCATGACTCCTGCCATTCGATCAACCAGGTGAAATGATTTTCAAGAAGATTGTTACCTCTGCTAACATGTAAGACAGATAGGCCATTAGACCGATTAGCGCAATTTCACGCACACTTGAATGTCTGTGTAGAAACAATTAGTTCAGTGTCTGATGCATAGCTAAACACAATTTTTAAGAACTATAAAGACTGATAATCAAATCAAACTCTATAGAAACACGGAAGGCGTTTTTTTTTTGGGACAAAAATGGAGATGTACTGACCTTCCAAAGTATAATTTTTTAAGCACATAAGCTGTCACGAGGCCAGTCTGGTAAAATAAGAATCAGAAATGATTAGCACATCCAAAACTGCAACCAGGGTGAAAGGAAGACAAAGTAATCAAAGAGAAAAGAAAGCTTATAATGGCAATCAAAAGTGCAACAAAGAAAGGTTGCGAGATTGTAAAGCCACTTTACAAGACTCTAGATATCCGAACTCACAAAAACTCCAAGAAGAGTACTCGTTGAGAATAGATAAAGGAAATTTCTGATGATACGAAGGGCCATTTTCTCATCAAAATTTCCTACATCCATCTTCTGAATCGCATTGAAGAGAACGACGGTTGTTGCATCATTTACCACTCCTTCCCCAAAAACTAAGCTATACAGCAAAGGAGTCTCATCTTGATGAAGAATCTACATGGAAATGTAATGTATAATATAGTTTCGCCCACAAATGAAGAGACTAGTCATGACAAAAGAGAGACAAATTCCAACCTGCAGTGTACAGACTGTATCAGTTGATGAGAATATCGCTCCTATAGCTGTCACGAAGCAAGAAAAGAGCATGTCAGTCGCAACTAGAAAAATGCTTCTACAGCTAAATGATGCATAAAATAACATCATTAACAGCAGAATCTAACCGAAGTAGTCACTCGTTGTCAGACCAGAAAATCCTAGTTTTGGGAATAGCCACCAGCAACCTATATGTAGGTGATCGTTAGGAGCGAGCCGCAGCTTATAAGTATATATTAGATTTGCATTCCTCGTTAAAAGGGCAAATCAAAATAGGATTAAGGTTGACTGGAAAAAGTAAGTTACCTGCTGTAACAATGACTGATGAAATGAAAACGCCAATCACACCAAAAAGCAAGATGGTTATAAAGTTCTGGAAGAACTGCTTTTTCTTGACCTGAAACCTGGTGCAAAGAAACAGATAAAAGTTGCATTAAAATTTACAGGACCAATCCTGCCACAGTCAGGACAAGAGTACGACGACTCAGTCCTTACCCTGCATTGAATATTATTGGAGGGAGGAGATACATAAAGAACAGTTCTTCATTGAATCGGACGATATGAGAATGTTTTCCCTTGCTTATAACCAAGATAAGCGTCCCTGATATGATTCCCTGGTCGCAAAGAAGACGAGGGAGATTAGAAATTAATCAATGTAAACCAAACAAGTCATTTTGATTATAATGTCCTTAAAGCTTCTAGCAAAACAGGCAGAATTAAGTTTTGAGTTTGAGTCTCCACCCGTATTAGAAAAGGTTTAATGTCATTCATAGAAACAAAACTCCTAACAAAGTGATGAAGCAGTCTTACAAAGAATTTGGTAAGAAAATAGACATTCTTAAAGTTTCTTGCACAAGAAAAAGAATGTTAGTTCTCAAGTTTGATTCCTTCTTGCAAATTACCGGCAGAATTAGGTCACGAGTTCAATCCGCATTTCTATACAAGAACTCAGAAATCGAAAAACCCTAATGCCATTTACACAAACAAAGTAGTATTACAGAAAACTCTTGACATTGACAAACTGAATAAAAAACAGATTTACAAAGAAAATAAATAAACAAAATTAACTTACAATGAAGATGGCAGTGATGGACTCATTAACCCAGCGATTTTCTTCAAGAAAGTGACCAATAACTAAACAAAGACACAAGACAGCAACAAAAATTGTTATGGGCAGAACCACTTGTTCTTTTTGGTCACTGCCATTACTACTACTGATCAAGTTGCTAATTACAAAATCAGATAATGTCCTCATAGCCTTTAATTGTTTTCTCACTTTTTTTCCTTTCTAATTACTAATTTTGCTATGTTTTCTTGCAACATTTGGTCATTTTGCTCAAATCAATTTGCACAGTGTAATGTAGCTGATAACGACAGGAGAAGAAAGAGAGGCTGGGAATTGTTGAGTTTGCTGAGTGTTCATGGTGGTTTCTGACACGTGGATCTTTGGTGCCTGTTTGGATGACACGTCACTTGTCAATTCGGCTACTAATGAACAGAGACGTCAAACGGGTTTTTGATATAAAAAAAACAACGGATTAATTCAACCGGCTAGTTGAACCAATCGGCCTAATTGGTTGAACCAATTCAACTTGACCATTTATTTATTTATTTATTTATTTTAACTTTTTATATTTATATTCTTCTATATTGGTGGTTAAACCTGGTTGAAGAACCCATTAAATTATCAAAGTAGTAGAGCCCAATTTCAGTATACGTTGAATTCTCATAAATATATGCAGTGAGCATCTGTGGTGTAGAACGGGAATGATGGAGCAAGAAGAGACAGTGCCAGTTGATGAAAGCTTCCCTCTCTTTAAACCCCGTAAAGCTTCGATTAAACCCTCACAAAACCCTAAAACCCTTCCATCCCAGAACCCTAACCCTAACACTGATTCTGTAATTGAAACCGAAAAGGACACTGAAAGTTCCACCACTGCTTCATTTTCCGACCTCGGGCTTGCAGAATGGGCAGTTCAAACCTGCAAGGAGCTGGGGATGAAGAGGCCCACGCCAGTTCAAGCTCACTGCATCCCTAAGATTTTAGCAGGGAGAGATGTGCTGGGATTGGCTCAGACCGGTAGCGGAAAGACAGCAGCTTTTGCACTGCCGATGCTTCACCAGTTGGCAGAATTACCATATGGGGTTTTCGCGTTGGTGGTGACACCGACAAGAGAATTGGCGTATCAGTTGGCAGAGCAATTTCGAGCTCTTGGTTCTTGCTTGCATTTGCGGTGTGCTGTTGTTGTTGGGGGTATGGACTCACTGACCCAGGTAAAGGCTCTGTTGGATAGACCACATGTGGTCATTGCAACACCTGGCAGAGTTAAGGTCCTGTTGGAGGATCCTGATGTCCGTGCTGTATTTTCTAGAACAAAGGTGAATAAGCTTTTTAGTTGAATGTAGGGCTGTGTCTTTTTAAATTATCCCTTTTCTAGTTATGCGAGAATCTGTACTCTTCATTGCCTTTTCTATCCTTACTCTAGCTAAACTGATTGAATTACTTTCCAGATTATTTTGTTAGCTATCATTTTCCCTCCCAGTTTAACTCCTTCCCTATCTATCAAGTTTAATGGGAAAAAAAATCTCTTTATATCAGTATCTAGTTTTGGATGAAGCAGATAGAGTTTTGGATGTTGGATTTGAGGAGGAGTTAAGAGTGATCTTCCAATGCCTGCCAAAATATCGACAAACTCTGTTGTTTTCTGCTACAATGACGAGTGAGTTGCAAATGTTGCTTGAGGTTTCTGCAAACAAGGCTTACTTCTATGAGGCATATGAAGGTTTCAAGACTGTCGAGACTCTTGAGCAGAAATATGTTTTTATCCCTAAGAATTTGAAGGATGTTTATCTACTACATATTCTGTCTTCAATGGAAGCTTTGGGCATTCGATCAGCCATGATATTTGTCTCCACCTGCAGGTATTGGATCTAAGTTTCATTACTCTTTTCTACTACTTCAATTCATTTTCTCGTCAGTATGTATTTGGGCTCCTATGCCTTAGCTTTTCAGTGGCCTAAATCAAACAGATTATCTCTAACTCATTACTTAAGAAACTTGAGTTTCATGTGCTACGTCAATTTCTTATGTTAACCTAAAGAATCCTTGTTCTTGCTACATGGCATTTGCGTCTTTCTTGCTTTTTGTTTTTCTTATTACAGTTTCGTTTATGCAACTAGGCATTGGTTTGTCTTTCTCTGAAACCTTGCAGGACTTTTTTTTTTTATATTCTTTTTGGGAATATATCTACCATGGGTTCTTTAACGGTTCTAAACCTCTCTTCTATTTGAATGTCAATTCAGGACTTGCCACCTATTGAATTTATTGCTGGAAGAGCTCGACCAGGAAGTTGCATCATTACATTCTTTCAAATCCCAGTCATCAAGACTTGCTGCACTGCATCGGTTTAAATCTGGACGAGCTTCTATACTAATTGCAACTGATGTTGGCAGTCGTGGTTTGGATATTCCTACTGTCGATCTTGTTATCAACTATGATATTCCAAGGTTGTACTTCAAAGACTGATTTTCTCTTTTGTTATGATCTTTGAAAAATGTCGATGTAGGTGTTTCTAATTGCCAATATTTGCAGGTATCCTAGAGATTATGTTCATCGTGTAGGACGTACTGCTAGAGCTGGCAGAGGAGGGCTGGCTGTGAGCTTTGTTACTGAGGTGAGTAGCAGTGGGGCTCGCGAGATAATATATTGAAAGTTCAACTGCTATCTTTTCAGTGCCCTGATTAAGTAGAAAGCTTAAGGAAAATAGATTTGTTATTCTGACTTGTCATTGTTGTGTATGCTTACACGTGTAAAGTATCTGCATTCTTGATGGAACAGTGATTTTCTACTAATATTGACGCATGTAAAAGCTTGAAATGTGCCACTTAGGAAGGACATGAACTTGTGAGTCTGGATAGTTATGGAAATAATCCTGTAACCCTCATCTGTTTTTGGGAGTTTGGTTGTCGATATATCTTGTAGCAATACTTTGAAGTTATGACCATGCCCGGAAAACATAAATGATAAATGCCTTTGGATTGAAATTGAATCATATTCTGCTATACTTGGCTAAAGCACTAGTAGAGAGTCACTTCTTGATGATGATCTGATCTATTGGACAAGTTTATTTAGTGACCTTTGTTGTGGCTTTTCCTTATTTACAACTTACAAGCTTCTCACGTGTAAGCTTGAATCCTTCATACCTTGCGTTTACTGCATTTATCTGTCTACTCAGATAAGTGAGAGGGGCACTTTTTATGGCCGTTCCACTTTTTGAGCTCTGAGCTAGTGGTTGAAACTTGAAAATACTTTGGTTTTTGTTCTACTCAATTTTGTGACTTGGTCACGCAGAAGGATGTGGAGCTCATCAAAGAAATAGAAGCTGTTACTGGGAAAGAATTGAAGAAGTTTGAATGCAAAGAGAGCGAGGTCCTCTCTGATATTACGAAGGTAAGATCTCTGAACAAGGTTCACTGATTAACTAATATTGTGGTGGATTATAGGTCCCTCTTTCAAGGGACATTACGTATATGCTGGCTATTAACTTGTCTTCCTTGTTATTATGATTGTTAATGATGCGTCTTTTTCATATCATTATCAGGTTTTCAAGGCTAGACGCGTTGCCACAATGAAGATGATGGATGATGGCACCGAAGAGAAAGTAAAAGAGAGAAGAAAGCAAAAGAAGAAAGTGTTAGCAGAGAAGGGATTGTTGAAGAAAAAGAATAGAAAGAGAAAGAGACAAGGGTCTGCAAAATAGCATTGAAAATGTTACTATTTTCTTTGTACCGGCTAAGTGCAACATAGCTTAGGTTTTGTGTCAGTCATTGCTTTACATTAAAAGCCAATTAATACAAATTGTAGCAGTGACATGATTTGATCTTTTTAACTCCACAAATATTTCCTGGATTTTGACATTACTGGTTTCACTCCGTTTGAGAGTTGTTTGTGGGGGAAAGTTGATGGAATATTTTAGCAAATTTCACGTTTTTGTAATGCATTTATCATCTAACAATTCAGTAATTTTTGATTGGGTCAGTTGAAAAGACGTTATTAGGCCTTAATCTCATATTTATGGCTGCAAATGAGCTGAGTCGTTAAATTTTAGTTGAGCTCACTCTCAATTCATCAAATCTTAAACGAGTCGAGCCTTGCTTTTTTATTCAGCCGTGCTTGATATGCCTTATGTTAAGCTAGAGTATATTAAATGAGATACCAAACAATTCTAATTAAATTACTTTGTTTGACACTTTTAAAAAACTATCTATTATAATCTTATAATCTACATAATGTAATTACTAAATTTTTCTCAGATATTAGCTTACGAGTTTAAATAAGATAATTCATGAGTTTTGACGAGGTGAAATTATCTAAACTCAAATTTACTTATGTTAATAAAATGAGCTATATCGAACAAATTTTTTTTTTAATCGAATTTGATCGACTGAAAGAAAACACAATTTATTTGCAATTCTTCATTTATTACTATGTTACTACGTGGTAATTATCCTAGGCACGTGAATAGATTAATTACATTCTACAAAATTAATATATATTTATAATTATAAAACTAAATATGTTAAACAACTCAAACGGCCCAAGTTAAATACTAGTTTTACGGTCAAAATTAAAGAGAAATAAATAAATAAAATGAGATTGTGGTTCTTTATAATTTGCAAAACAAGGAAAGGATATATTTTGCAATTGGATTCTTCTATCAAAAGAAAATGTTATTTTACGGTAGACTATATGAAAATTCTATAGTTTATAAAATATTTTACTCGATCTTCTATAGTTTAAAAAATGTACGACGACCCTTATATTTTTTGAAAATTGCAACCTTAACATTTTAAATACTTAAAAAATCCAAAAAAAATAGTAAAAAAATTCAAAAAAATATAATGAAAAAAAATTACAGTTTGTTTTTAAATTTATTCCTTCTAATTTTTTATAAAAATGATCTCACTACTTGTCTTAATTTAGTGGAGTGAACTTTCTCATATTTGTTACATTCTCCCTTAAATTTGCATAATTCTTAGAATTATTTTTCATTTATTTTGATTTTCTTAATAACTAGAAAGGTTAAAATTGTAATTTTTAAAAAACTGTAAAATTTATACTGCAAGCTTTTAAATTATAAGAGATTAAATGAAAAAAATTATAAACTATAATTTTTTTTTTACGTGGTATTCCCTTATTTTATTTGCCATTAATAATTTTTGAATAAACTAAATTCGGATTGTCAAAATTACCAGAATACCAAACTGCTGATTTTTTTTTTTTTGTCAAGGAAAAAAGGGGCACGCGGCTTTCCGTTCCCGCCCGATCGCGGTATAAAAGCTATAATTTGAAAAAGGAACGCACACTGCTATTTTGCGATTTTATTTATTTTTGAAATCTACCATTTTACGAATTGAGTCAATTGATAAATCCTAATTTCTTAAACCCTTTTTGTTATAGAAATAAAAACCAGCCCAATTTTTCTTAATGGAATTATACTGTTTATTTTGGGCCTCAACTCGCACAGTTTTCACAAAGGCACTCATTCTATTAAAAAGATCCACTTCTCTTGTATTTATTTTTTACCTAACACTTTTTTTCTGTTTCCCGGCGAATCTTTCCTCCCTAAGCCACCGCCATGGTTTCATCGGACGAAGAGGCCGACGACGGGCTCCAGTCGGTGTCCAACTATCACTTTGTAAACGAGATTGAAGAGCCTATCTCCTTCTCAGTACTCCCGTTCCGCTGGTCTCGGACCGAGACCGGAACAGAAACCGGACGCCAGGTCTTCTTGCGCGGAACCACTGATAACGGTTTAAAGCCGGTTTACAGACAAGTAAAAGCGTGGAAGTTTGATTTGACGGCACGGTACCCGCTGATCTCGGTGCTAACGAAGGAGAATCATTGGGTTCTCCTTCAAAAGCCGAGAAAAAGCTTTGAGGAAACTATCAAGTCAGTTTTGGTTACTGTGCATTGCCTACATTTTTCGAAAAGGAATCCTGAAACTTCCGGGAAGACTTTGCGGGACCACTTGGGGAAAAGTTTCAGGTTAGTTGTGGAGGATTGGTGTTGGTTTCTCGTTTATGTTTAGTGTTGATTGGATTGCGTTTGGTTAGTTGTGATTGGATTGCGTTTCCTCATGTAGTTCGTATGAGGTTAGGCCGTCGCAGAATGATTTGTTGGATCACATACAATTAGTTGGCGAAGCTGTTAAAAGGGACGATTCACTGGCTAAATGTCAGGTTTGTTTGTTGGTGCGCTCGCCTGTTTCCTTATTGCAATCATGGTTATTTTTTGTTTGTGTGTAGTTAAATAGTTTGTGGACTGTGCAGTTTTTACTCAACTTTCTCCAGAAGAAGCCTAGGAAGAGTGTGCCTTGTGAAGAGGTTATATTCTAGTTAATTGTTATACTTTATTTTGTTGTTTGTTTGCATCATTCTTCATTGAATGAATTCTTTGTGGGTTGTGTTTTGCAGGATGCCCAAGCTTCAACAATTTCTTCATTTATAGTTGATGAAGATGTTGAAGATTATGTAGCAGAGGAGGCAGGAGAAAGTGATTCAGATGAGGAGGATGACTTGTTTGACACAGTTTGTGCATTTTGTGACAATGGCGGTGAAATTCTTTGGTATGTTATCCCTTAAACAGTTCCATTCGTGTGAATTTATGTTTTTATGCTGACTTGGTGGATTCTTGTGTGCCTTCTGTACACTGAGCTAGTATTTTTTTCCCGCAATTGTTATCATGAGACATCAATTTTAGGCAGGAAAAGGGAGTATCGAATTTTATCCTGAGGGCTTGAAATGAGCTGATTACTTCAGAAACTGGTTTCTCTACGTGTTTATTTACCATGATCTTGATTTTGTTGTGTTGTCTTTATAGCAAGTGATGGAATGCGTTGCCCATTCCATGAGTTGTCAGAATTTTACACAAGCTGGCATACTGGCAATCATGTTACTAGAAAATGCATTAAAAATGACTAAATTATGTCAACCAGACGTGCTATACTTGTCTTTAGATGCCAGTATTTTGCTAACATCTTTGCAACTTCATTTTGCAATGATGAATTTTATCCCTCTATGAAATTGATATTCTTATTTGTTTACATGTACAATGTCTTGTCATTGATTATTTGTCACTGATGGTAATTTTGATAATTTGGAGAATTGGTAAGTAGAGCTTACAACCTCCAATTTGGAGGAGGGGTGTAGTTACCGTTTAGTTTATGTCCAACTCTAGTCGACCTTGTATTTAGTTGATGCATGTAGTATATAAACCTGTGACTTTCAGTAATTGTAAGCATACTTCAACTTTCATTTCTCGTTTCCATGTGAATCACTTTGCTACATAATGTTTTGGGTCATCACCAAACAAAGGCATGGAGAGGTTTATTCATCAGACTTAATTCTATTCTCTGCCCCATTATGCTTTCCACAAGCAAACACTCGATTCCATTCTCTGCTACATCCATGTTTTGATTGCAGAAATTAGCCACCGTGCCACCTGTATTTTAGTTGACTTTTTATAACTTCACTTAAAGAGAGAATTATGTGCCATAGTACTCTCAAGTGAGTTATAAATTGCGATGAAGCTCTTGTGCTTATATACATATGTATCTATGCATTATTTTTATTCATTTTTGGCTTACTTAGTATTGATTGCATGATCTTTTTCTAATGTCTACATTTGGTTTCTGCAATCTTGTAGCTGTGAGGGGAGATGCATGAGGTCTTTTCATGCTACCATAGAGGATGGTGAAGAATCTCAATGTGATACCCTAGGCTTGACGAAGAAGGATGTTAAAGTATGTTGTTGTTACTTATTTGCATTGCAATTGTGTTCTTGTTTCTTTCTTTTGTAATCTGTTTGTTTTCCTTTTTCTTATCCTGGCATCTATAAGCATTGGTGTATTTTTCCCTGATTGCAGGAACTGCCGATTTTTCTGTGTGAGAATTGTAAATATAACCAACATCAATGCTTTGCTTGTGGAAAGCTTGGCTCCTCCGATAAAACTGCTGGTGCTGAGGTGAATTTGCTATGGAATTCATAATGATCTCATTTTTGTATTTTCTTGTATTATTTTACATAATAATAGTCTTGATATATAGTAGCAGAGTCCTATACTACGATAGTAGAGTGTTTGATTGGATCAGTTCCAGAACTAGGAATTTGTGGCCCTTGTTATCTTTGATCTTTATGGTATGACCAGTAAAGAGGATTCTTTTTGTTCTCTTAATTGTCCTTACTCCATGAATAAAACCTCCAGTACTCTTAGCAGCTTTACATAAAAAAATAAGATGATAGTGTGGTCGTTTGTGATTGATTAGGCAATATTGAACCACGCACCAAAAATGACAATTTTAAATTACCTGCTCGACGAGGACCATTGAAAGTTAATCCTGTGCACCCTCAGTCACTTTGTAGTTGTGATAGTAGTTTAGCTGTTGCATCCACTAAGCCATTTATTTTCTAACAGTATATTGGAAAATTGCATTCTATCATCACAACTTTTTTGTTGTTGGTTAAGCTACAAATTTATTTGAGGTGTGGTCAAGTTACACCAGAAAACATTCTTTTCCATTAACCAGGCATTCCCTGGCCACAACTAATGCTCTGATATGGGTTTACAGAAGAGCCAGGATTTAAAGCAAATGCACCTCCTTGCTTTTGCTTCCTTAGTGCTTGGCTGAATGCCCATTGGTCATTGTTGCTCGTATATTTTGATATGCTTCTATTTGTTCTTATCTAAAATGATCTGCTCGTACAGTTTGTGATAAAAACTTGTCAATAATTACTTCCAGGTCATTCAGTGTGCTAATGGAACTTGTGGCTATTATTATCACCCATGCTGCATTGCAAAATTGATCAGCCCAGAGGATGATGTAGCCGCTAAGGAGATGGAGAAGAAAATTGCTGCTGGGGAGTCTTTTACATGCTCCATTCACAAGTGCCGCATCTGTAAACGAGTGGAGAATAAGAAGGAACCTGATTTGCAGTTTGCTATGTGCAGGCGGTGTCCAACAGCATATCACCGAAAATGCTTGCCAAGGTTTTCTATCACCTTTTACTCTCATTACTTCCATTGATAATCTACATGGTTAACATTGAAATGCTTTTACCAGGGACATTCGTATTGAAAAAGTAAAAGGAGACAATATAGCAAGGGCTTGGGAGAATCTTCTACCAAACCGATTACTGATTTATTGCTTGTGAGTTTTGTACTTAAGCTTCTCTTTCCCTTTCTCTTTATTATTTATCTCAACATAGTCTCCAGTTAATTTGTTAAATGAGTTTTTCTGTTGTTATTTGTTCTTTTTTTAAACAGAAAACATGCCATTATTGAAGAATTTGGGACTCCGATAAGAAATCACATAAAATTTCCTGGTGATGAAGAAAAGGAAGAACGAAAGAAAAGGAACATACCAGAGTCTGAAGGGAAAGCATTCTCAAAGAAAAGAATGTGCACCACTGAGGACTCATATTCAGAGAGAGCTACTAATAAATCCTCTAAAGATTTGTATTCTACTGCTAATAAAGTTAAAATTATCTCCAAAACTGTAAAAGTGTCATCTGAACCAGACTCTGTGAGCAAAGTGCGAAAAAATGATCCCTCTAGGCAGCCTCTGAAAGGAAATAAAGGATTGGTCTTACCAAAGGTGAATAAATCTGCAACAAGTAGTGGAACCAAAACCTCACTAGGTGATAAGTTATTTGCCCACATGAATAACTCTCTACAAGAAAAGCATGGGAAGTGGGATACACCTGGCAGTGAGCTAAACAAATCTGTAGCTATGAAGACTGTGACAAAGAAGCTAAACAGTGAGGTGTTAGATCCCGACAGTGAAAGGAGGTGCTTATTGTTGCATTTCCTCATGTTTCTCTTGTTTTCATGTTCCATTCCCTGTACTCTCAATTTTTAATTCAGGATCCATATCCAAAGGGGATAATGATTAATATGATCATGATTTGGAGTTGTAATGTTAAATCATGTCTTACTCTTGTTATTAGAATATTGGCTTTGATGAAAGATGCTGAATCTTCAATAACCCGGGACGACGTTATACTAAAGAAAGAAGTCCCCTCTACACATGCACACTCATCAAAAAATATAGTGGACAAGACCATCACACTGGGAAAAGTTGAGGGTGCTGTTGAAGTAAGCATATTATCAACTTGTTAATTTGCAATCTTTACCTATTGATAACATCGTTTCTTCGTGATACGCTATAAACATAAATAGCAGTTAGTAATTTGGCCACTTTTTTACCATAACTATTGATACTGTAACTCTTCTATATGGAGGCTGTTAGGACTGCTTCGAAGATGCTGGACAATGGATGCAGCATTGAAGATGCCAAAGCTGTTTGTGCACCAGAAGTTCTGTACCAGGTCTTTAAGTGGAAGGTACTTTTCTTTTATATTCCTTCTATCAATTGCTAGTCAATGCTACAATTATTCCTCAATTCAGAGGAATTTTTGTGTGTTATAGTAATTATTGTGTGAATGATCAAGTCTCTGAGAACTGGCATTTGGTAGCAATAACATTAGCTGCCCATAAATTGGGATGAAGTTGAGAATCATATTTAACTGGGTTGTAAATTGTGGGATTATGGTTTTTACTTTTTGACTGTTGCAGTTTCATCTTAGTGATTCTATCAATATAGAAGATTCTATTTTCTGTTCTTCGCGTCTCTGTGCTGCAAAATTACAACATGGCTATTGATGGCTAATACATATCTTTTTCTTACCCTAATGAATCAAAGCAATGTAAAATTTTTTATTGCATTCTATGAATTTATTATATGCTTTTTATGGGGTTATGGTAGATTTATGTCTTCAAAGCAACGCCAAAACTTCTCATTAATGATCTTGTTCAACATTTTTTTTCTAGAATAAGCTCAAAGTGCATCTTGCGCCATTTCTGCATGGTATGCGCTACACATCGTTCGGTCGCCATTTTACAAAAATAGAGAAACTTCAAGAGGTAATTCATTTTTTTATATAGCACTACAGTTATTTATTATTTTATATTATTATCTTTAGCCTACATGGCAAGAGCTGTTATTTGCTTTGTATCCGTCTCGTGCCTTGTGTTTCAATCTTGTTCCATGGGATGTTGATGTTGATGTCAAGGGCGATGCTTAGGCTGCAATTAAAGAAGTGTTGTTTACTAATGGTCTGTAAAAGAGCAATGTTTTTAGTTGTATATATATAACCCATATATTGGCATCCACTGTAAATGATTTACTGTTTTGAATTAAGGAATAGTTGGAGAGGCCTTGCCATGCACTTTTGGCAATGTAATCAGTGGAAATTAGAGGTAGTGAATGAGTTGACATTTGGATGTTAAATTAATTGGTTATATTACAAATTTATGGTTCAAACTGGTTTCTGAGACCAGCACTCGCTGACTTGTGATTTTATAAGTTTCTGTCTAAAAAAGAGGGGGGGGGGGGGGGGGGGGGGGGGGGGGGGCGGGGGGAAGAATTAAACAGACCTACTTTTCCTATGAATATAACAATAACATAATATCATTTGTGTATCGATTTTATTTGGGCACATCAATGATGGCAACTGGCAAGAAATTCAAATTGAAACAACTTAACTGTGGTAAGGGTCAAGTAGGAATTTGTTTAAGATTACTCAACGTGCACAGGTGAACTGGTAGTATTATAGTATTTAACAAATTCAATGTTTACCTAGTTGTGGTGCATCGGCTACAGAAGAACTTGGTGTGGTTCTTATATGTGTTATTTGTTGCTTTCATGTCTTGTAATTCCTGACTTTCAGTGACCCTGTATTTTCACTTTGGTCATGTGTACATCTTAGCTTAGACTAAACTTACTCTTAATTTTCACACATCCCCTAGCATTTCCGCACATCCACGGTATCATCAGAATATATATATATATAGATATAGATATAGATATAGATAGATAGATAAGACACACTCACACTTCTAAGCTGTATATTCAGTGTTCACTCTTTAAACTTTTTCTTTATCCTAGATTTAGTCTTGCATTTCCTATCCATTTAGTTCCCGCCCTTTGCAAATTTGAGGCCATCTGTTGCAGAGAACTCTATCTGGTGTGTATGCATTGCAGGCCATGCATTTGTTGTGTGTTTGGCTTGATTGTGGGAAAGAAGTGGATGACCTATTATAGGCACTGAGTTCATGGCTAGATGTATATAAGAATAACTTGCGATCCATAAATAACTATAGATTTTACGTGAAGTAATGCCTTCCGTTGAGACAGACTACAGTACTTAGAAGACTGATTAATGCATCAAGGCTTGGTAACCCAACTTCAACTTCATTTGTACAGAAATTTACAGTACACACCTTTTTTTTCGTATGCCACTTCTGGTGTGGCTCATACTGTTCTATGAACTAAAGCAGTGCCTTTCTATTTTTGTTTTTTTTTCCATCACATCAAAATTCTAATGCATTGTTTGCATGTGCAGATTGTTGATAGGCTCCATTTATACGTAGAAAATGGTGATATGGTAAGAATTTAAACACTTCTTTGTTCGTTTGATGTTATGTGCTATTTCATGAGTGGACTGAGTTCAACATAAATTTAACAAAATCAAATTGAAGTTTTCTATGCATTCCTGAAAGATGCAATTGAGCTGCTTACTTTAAGTTCCAACCAGTCTTACCTGCGTAGACTGGTCTGCTCATTGTCAAGGATTTGTTTATTTAGTTTTTTATGGAAGAAAAAAGAAAAACCTCTAACTCAGGTATCTTGGCATTTCCAATGGGATAAAAAGTTAACCTTTTTGTGTATTTTTGGTTCAGATAATTGTATAGCTATATTCTGGGATTATTGCTACTCCCATTTTTATTTCTTTTTTAATGTCCACTCATGGATGTGAACAGATTGTGGACTTCTGCTGTGGTGCTAATGATTTTAGCTCCCTGATGAAGAAGAAACTTGAAGAGTCTGGGAAGAAATGCTCATATAAGAACTTTGACTTGTTTCAGCCAAAGGTAATTGTAGCTATGCCCATTACAACGGTTATCATGCCGCAGTCTAGTGAATTTGTTTATTTACTTCTTATATGTAGGATCAGTATGTGGCTATATGAGCCAATCACTTGGTGACGCTTGAGGCACATCTTTTAAATAGCTTTATTTATGTAAAAACATTGTTTTATCATTAAAAATGGCTTTGTGCTTAGATATCAAGGGCTTCTTCAATGCCTTCTGAAAGCAAATTTCTACAAATTGACCTTAATTAGTTGTTCTTATGGTGCTTTGAAAGTGTAACCTTTATTAGTTGTACCATCTTCAGGGTTCTTTTTTTAGATTTGACTGTTTAGTTGATGGATTTTGTCCTTTGACAGAATGATTTTAATTTTGAGAAGAGGGATTGGTTGACTGTAGGCCCTAAAGACCTTCCAAGTGGTTCACAGTTGGTAAGATGGATTATTCTCATTTGAGGGAGTGTAACTTGGTTGTGGGTTTTTTGTTGATTTTCTACTGAGTCATCGTTCTTGATTGTTGAATAGATCATGGGGCTAAATCCTCCTTTTGGAGTTAAAGCAGGCTTGGCTAACAAGTTCATTGACAAAGCTCTTGAATTTCAACCGAAACTACTCATTCTTATTGTTCCGCCAGAAACAGAAAGGTA
Organism: Viola odorata; assembly: GCA_963691705.1. Taxonomy (NCBI): domain Eukaryota; kingdom Viridiplantae; phylum Streptophyta; class Magnoliopsida; order Malpighiales; family Violaceae; genus Viola; species Viola odorata. Next base: position 77,352,856 of record OY829538.1, on the reverse strand, counting down.
TGGGATTGTTGAAGTTCCTCTCTCTCTCTCTCTCTCTTTGATACATTATGTTGCTTCCAGGTTAGACAAAAAGAAGAAAATCAAGACACCTTATGATCTTGTTTGGAAGGATGATCAGTTTTGTTCCGGAAAGGTGATACACAATACCTTTGTACTTCCCTCATCGTTGGTTTATTTTGTGACTATTATGCTGACTTATTTTTCTGTGTTTTGAACTTTATGGTGGGTTATTTATTATGCAGTCATTTTATCTACCGGGGTCCATAGACAAGAATGATAAACAAATTAATCAGTGGAATTTGATCGCACCCCCACTTTATCTTTGGAGCCGCAGTGATTTGAGTGCTAAACACAAGTGCATTGCTCAAAAGCATGGTCATGGATCCAGGCAAAGGGGAGGAACAATTTTGGAAGATGTTCAACTTGAAACTGATCATCCAGTGGAGGATCATTCAGACAATGCTATGGCTTCAATGCTTGCAGAAAAAAATCCCATTCAAAATATGGAATCAGAAAAGCCCATTCAAAACTCATATGGACACAACAGAGGAAACTTACCACACATTGACGGTGATAGAGAGAGTCAAGATAGTCATCATTCGAAGAAGAGCCAGCCTAGAGAGACTTCTAGGCAGAAAAGGCGCGGTGGAAAAAAGCATGGAAAAGGTTCAGGTGAGAAATTACAAGATGACAGACGGGATGGTCAGTTTTTTGTTGAGAAGGATGACAGCTTTGGTTATAGGTCCCGCGTGCCAGAATTTGGGAGGGAGCCTGGTGTACAACCACTAGTTCCCTCTTACGCGCAGGTTCCCCCTTATGGCCCAGTTCACCATTATGGGCAAGTTCCCAATCCTTCAGTCCATGGAAATTATGTTGGCAACCATGATTTTAGGTATGGCCCACCGCAACCATCGCTATCCAACACTTATGGGCTTATGGGTTCAGCTCCAGATTCATCTTACGGGGTGAATGCGCTCTCTGCAATGCAACGGTATGCACCCCGTCTGGATGAATTGAATCATACTTTGGGTCCTGAGCCATCCATGTTCAATAGAAATGGCTTCTACGATCCTAGAGCACCCGCACCAAAACATGGATACCATGTTGATGCAATGGGCTATGGCCCTGGTTTTGTACCTGCACCACAACCTGGCTTCGCTCCTAGTTTCGCTCCTGGTACTCAACCTTATCCACACAACTCAGCTGGCTGGCTCAACGAGTAGCGGTTTCTCTAGGCTTACACTTCTTCTGGAACTGTGTGATAATATATGGCATTAATAATTTAAGTATGGGATCTCTTTATATTTTGCTATCTGAGTATTTTGGTTTTGGAGAAGGAAAGTAGAACACCGAAACTTTTAATGATAAATGCAGTTAACTCATTAAGTATTTTGGTAATCATTTCTTTGTTGTGTCATTCATATGTGGAGTTATCTCTTAAACATTCATAAAGTTAATCAAATTATTAGTTTATTAGAAGTAAACTAAACGTTTTTATTTGCAAGTACATACGATGTAAGAAAGATTATATAAATATCAATTTTATTATATATATAGAAACTAAAAGTTTTTTTTTTTGTTTATTTTGCAGGATAGAATTTCAGGAGTAACGGCTGTGGTAGCATTTTTTCGTTTAGATGTTACTTGCATCGTACTCATAAGATATGGGGGTAGGGTTCAACATGCTGTATATGGGGGAAAAAGTGGTATAGGGTAAGGGTATACAATCTTTCATGTAGATCGCGAGTAGCCTTCATCTTTTAGATCCCTGCTTCACCATTTCAATGCATTACTACAACTTTACAAGCAATAGATATCTATACACCGGTCTGTAATTTGCTCGATTAGGATCGGAACGATATAGAAAAGAAAGGTCAGCATCATGGATATCAGTGAGTTGCAGAGCTTCATCAAGGTATGGATGGTGGCCATAACATGTCTAACAACTTACTGTTATTACATCGTAGCTAAGAGAATTCAAAGAGCCCTGCTAAGGCTCCTATCTCTCCTACCAATCTTCTACCTCTTCCTCAACCTCCCCTTTCAACTCAACTCCGCCCATCTTGGCGGCACCACCGCCTCTCTCCTCACTTGGCTAGGTAATTTCAAGCCCCTCCTCCTCGTCTTTGATCACGGTCCCTTGTCATCACCACCACGGCCAAATGTTTTGCATTCCATCTCCATAGCTTGTCTTCCCATAAAACTCAACCAAGACCCTCTTTATAGCACCAAAACCACTAACATTGGCGTTCGAACATTCAGAGATTTCCATTTTTAACCGTTGAAGTTAGGAGGGTCATCTGTTTTTAGAACCTGATAATACTCGAATGACCTCACTGAAACAACTCGAAATTCAGATCCAATCTCATCATCAAATTCGCACCTATATCATCTAAATTTCCAATTAAAACAATACTTGCTATTATTTCCCCCATCTATAACTAAACAAAATACATGCATCCTTGTTTGATCTTTGCTCTACATTCCTTGCAAATGTACCTTGTATTTGCATTAGCCATCTCTGCAATCCCTGCACGAGCTCTCCTTGGATTCGAGCTCGAGCCGTAGTTCAACGAGTCCTACCTCTCCACCTCATTGCAAGACTTTTGGGGTCGTAGATGGACCCTCATGGTCACAACGATCTTACGCCCCACCATCTACGACCCTATTAGGCAATATTCCTCCAAAGGTATAATTGAGCCTAAATGGGCTTCAACCCTAGCTACTGCCGCAAACTTCGCGATATCGGGCCTGATGAACGAGCTGTTGTATTTTCACGTAACTGAGGCCCGGCCCACATGGGAGGTAACTTGGTTCTTTATCTTGCATGGTGTTTGTGTAGTTGTGGAGGTGGCAGTGAAGGAGGTGGTGTTGAAGAGGTGGAGCTGGCGATTGCATCCGGCGGTTTCCGGTCTATTGACGATTGGTTTTCTGATGGTGACTAGCTTTTGACTATCCCTCCCTCCTTTGACAGGAAATGGTGTGTTTGATAAGATTTTTAGTGCATATTCTGTTATTGTGAATCTTACGAAGGATCTGATTTTTTACCTATGTTAAAAGTATGTGTAATTTTATTTTTTCAATTGTCCTTATATATTTGTAAAAGAAAATGGAAGTCAACTTTAAAGGCAAAGAATACTTCTTACCTTTTTATTAGGTCTTCATTGACCTTAACTGACACGAACTTATCATTTTAAGTTATAAGACATTTGCTAGTACTTATCGCGTCCGTCTAATTTTTTTTTATGAACTTTAAGAATAGCGAATATAAATTAATCTTACCATTTACTTGTGCTCGTTAAATGATAAAAATATTTTTTTCATGCGCAAAATTTAAATCATTTTTTACAGTCGAGTTAAAACAACTCAAAGTAATTATTTTATTTTTCCTTTTTTCGAGTATCCTAAGTTCCTTCTGAGTATATATGAGAACAATTTTGTTCAAAGATTATCCGCCATCAAACATTAACATATATATATTTTGATTAGAAGTGGATAGTTCCATTAATAATAAGGGGACGCTGCTACATGGCCATTAGAAGAGGTCATGAAATAGTGCAGCCACCTTGGGGATAGGACGAAAATGTCTGCAATGCCCTTAGATTGTATTGGTTAATGAAAATTAAGTGAATGATATCGCGAGAAATTGAGAGTGTTGTATTTTAAATTTTTATTATTAATAAAAATAGATATTTTCTCTGTTCCATATTACTGGTCGTTTTAGGAATTTTCTTATTGTTCAAATTATGAGTCTTTTTTTCTCTTTTTAGGTAAATTTTGGTATAATTTTACTCAATCACCCTTCAATATAAATTTAATTAACAATCTTGATGATAATTAAATACGAGATTTTTTTGAATTATGAGATTAGACATTCAAAAAATAACATCTTAATTACTTTTTTAGTTCTTAGTTTTAGCTACCGGATAAAAAAAGACAAATAATGTGGAATATAAGTAGCTAATATCATTTATGTTTCTAAAAATAATAATTTTGTACCATTATATAATTTTCAGAATGAAAATCTTAATTCATCCCACTCTTTTCTTAAGCTACATTTTTTTTAAAGTAGTACGTCTCTTTACTACTCCTAACGTACGTTCAAAAAAAATTACGAAATTTTTCGGGGTCATATAACTACTATTCTGGCCTCTTTAAAATGCGTGCCGGAATAGTAAACGACGTTCTTTGGAGACCGTAGTTAATTTGTGATAGAATAATGGGACTTGCAATTTTAGCATTAAAAGGCAAATTGGACTTTGTGTAGAATGACAAACATTAATATTGTATTTTTTAACATATCTAACCCCATAATTTTCGTATTTAATTTTATCAGGATTGTAAATTAAATTCATATTGAGAAGTGATTGAGTAAAATTACACTAAAACTTACTTAAAAAATAGAGAAACAATCCGTAATTTAAACAATGAGAAAATGCCTAAAATGACGAGTAATATGAAACCGAGGAAGTACCTATTATTATTAATATTAAAAATTTAAAATACAACACTCAATTTTAAAAAATTATAGTATAGTACATTCGGTATTTCAACTAATCGTGCGCCCAAACTATGAAAGTTGTTATACGTGTACAAATTTTTTTGGGATTTATTTCACCACTGTAGCTTCCTTATTTATTAATGGAAGAGGAGTACGAAATGATACGATACACCGAGTATACTTTATAATTAGTCGGTCATTTTTCACGAGATGATGCACTTAATCCTTGTTAATCAATACAATCCATCCTATCCCCAAGGAGGCTGCACTATTTCAAGGTCACCCGGGTGGCCACGTATAATTTCCTATCATTAATATGGGTGGGTGGCCAACTTGCCATTGATCTTTGTCGTCTTCCCTTGAGAAGAAAAAGACCAAATGCTGCCTCCTATCCTATCTACTCCGCATTATCACATCAACAACAGCCAATGCAAATTCAAGATTTTAAAATCAAAGAAATGGAGACTGAGTTCACCATCTTCATCAAGACATGGATTTGGGCCATAACATGTCTCTCTTATTCTTATTACATAGTCTCAAAAATCCTAAAACCATTCCTCCGCCTCCTCTCCCTCCTCCCCGTCTTCTTCCTCCTCCTCACCCTCCCTTCAAATCTCTCCACCGTCCACCTCGGCGCCTCCACCATCTTCTTCCTCTCCTGGCTCGCCGTCTTCAAGCTCCTCCTCTTCTCCTTCCATCAAGGCCCTTTATCGTCCTCCCCTGCCCCACCCACCGTCCTCCATTTCATCGCCTTAGCTTGCCTCCCCATAAAACCCCTTGACCCATCTCACAACAAACCCGACGACCCACCCGCCCGATTCTCCTTGCCCGGATCCGTTTTATTACCCATCAAAGCATGCCTCCTCGCCGTTTCCTTCCGCATCCTCGACCACCGCCATCACATGAACCGTCACGCCCGCTTGGGCTTATACTGCGTGCACCTCTACCTAGAGTTGGAGATTGCGTTCGCCGTCTGCGCAATCCCGGCTCGAGCTCTGTTCGGGTTCGATCTCGAGCCGCAGTTCGACGAACCGTATCTCGCCACGTCACTGCAAGACTTCTGGGGCCGGAGATGGAACCTCATGGTGAGCAATATCCTACGCCCCACCGTTCATGACCCGGTTAAGAGTTCATGTGGGCCTGTTTTTGGGCCAAAGTGGGCCGCTCTGCCGGCTATCGTGGCGACTTTTGTGGTGTCGGGCCTGATGCATGAGTTGATTTATTTTTACGTGACCCGGGCCCGGCCCACTTGGGAGGTGACTTGGTTTTTTGTACTCCATGGGATTTGTGTGGCCTTGGAGGTGGCCGTTAAGAAGGTTGTTAGGAGGAGATGGGAGTTGCATCGGTTGGTTTCTGGACCGTTGACGGTGGCTTTCCTGGCTGTGACCGGTGATTGGCTGTTTTTTCCTCAGCTGATAAGGAATGGTGTGATTGAAAGAGTTTTAACGGAATACTCAATTTTCTATGATTTGTTGAAGGAAAAATTATGGACTAAGTTGTAAATATTGTTGGTCGTGTATATGCTTTGAGAATGTCAGAAAAATCAAAGGTTTGACAATGTATTTTTTCCCTTATACATATTTCAGTTCTTTTATACATATGAGGTTTTTGATCCACCGATGGCACCAAATGAAATGCCCCCTTTAAGTCTGTGTACACCGTCTGATTTTGGGGTCCTGTTTTAGCCACTGGATTAAATATTAATTATTTGACCAGCCGAACATAATAGAATATATTAAAAATTCCTCGAACATCCTTTCATTTTTTTCACGGGTGTCATTTCGATTAGAGGATCTCTAAATAGAGATGTAGATTGTTTTTTTAATATAATTTTACTTTATTTCTATGATTCAAATTCGAGATTAAAATCTACTCTTTCTGGTTCACTTTATCTGACTTCCTCGCATCCCAATATTCAGTAGGTAACGCATATTGAGGAGGCCGGATGAGGTACTATTTGACCCCAAAAAAATCCAATTTTTTTCTCAGAAAAAATTTGGAGCAAAATTGTCTCAAATAGTGAGTCTACCGGCCGTTTTAAGACACGTGCCGAAACAGTAAAAGCAAATGCTAAAACGACGTTTGTTTCGGACCGGAGGGAGTATTATATAGAGCAATTAGCATTAGGGTTATGATTTAGTGACAAAAAATTTAATTACTCTTAAATATTTTATTGAGTTCGATTCTTGGAAATTAAGAAAACCATATTAAGAGAATTATTATTATTTGAGGTCTAATAGAATTCGAACGAAACTAATCTCAGTTGAAAGGACACTTAGAATAATATAATTTTTTTATTTTAAAAAACTATTATATTTTATTTCAGACGAAGGTGTTGGGTAGAATGATGAGTTGTTTGGTAACGAAAAAGGTAGCCCAACGTAATTGACCAGTTACTCAAACGTAAATTCCATTTTTAATTTATATCCTAAACTTGACTTTCAAAAAAAAGTATAATTCGAGTATGATTTATTGATCAGTCTCTTTTTTTTATCACCGTTAAAAAGAGAAGCATTTGCACGCCAAACACAAATCCAAGGATTGATGGTGGTAAGATCATCAATCATCAATCAAGAAAGAAGAAGAAAAACCCAAAATCCAAATCAAGAATGGACGAGGAGAGGAATGAGATCAAGCAATTGGCCAAGGTATCCATCTCAGTTGTAGCATCTTTATCTTATTGCTATTTCATTTCTTCCAAAATCCCCCAAGGAAAATTTAGATTTCTTTCTCTTCTCCCAATTTTCTATCTCTTTACAAATCTCCCTCTTCTTTTCTCTTACCTATTCCCAATTGCAATTGCAACCCTATTCCTCACATGGTTAGGAAACTTCAAGCTCCTCCTCTTTGCATTTGGTCAAGGCCCACTTTCATTTCTACCACCAAATAATAATAACATAACCCTATTCCAATTTATTTGTTTAGCAACATTTCCAATTAGGATCAAGCAAAATGAAAAAAACCCATCTTCTCAAAACCCTAAATCATCACAAAATAGTCCTAAATTGCCTCTCAATTGGCAAACCAAATTGCTAATCTTCTCCATTTTGGTTGGTCTACAAGATTTTGGGAAAAGAAATTTGCACCCAAAATTGTTAATGGCATTATATTGTTGTCCTGTTTATTTATTGGTTGACATACTCTTTGGTATCTGCAACACCATGGTCCATTCCATATCAAACATGGAGCTTGAAACCCCATCCAACGAACCATATTTGGCCACGTCATTGCAAGATTTCTGGGGAAGGAGATGGAACCTTATGGTGACAAATCTGCTGCGCCAAACCATATTCAGGCCCATCAAATCCTATTTTGGCTTTGTTATGGGCCCATTGGCTTCACTCCCAGCCGTGTTGGCCACTTTTCTTGTATCTGGGCTTATGCACGAGCTCTTGTTCCACCGCGTCACACGTGTGAGCCCAACCTGGGAAGTGACTAGCTTCTTTGTGTTACATGGGGTGTGCTTAGTTGTGGAGTTTGGGATAAAGAGGCTTCTTGGTGGGAGGCTCCGGCTGCACCCGGCGGTGACCGGACCGTTGACTGTGGGGTTCTTGGTGGTGACGGCAATTTGGTTGTTCTTTCCACCATTGATGGTGGTGCTGATGAGAAGGTAACTAATGAGTGTAAAATGTTCTTCAATTTTGTAAAGAAGAGCTTAAAATTAGGTTGAGAGTGTTTCATCCCTTGACTTTGATTTTGTTGTCAGAAGCCGTTTGGATAATACTCCCTCTGGTCTCAATTAATTGTCCAGATTGCTACCGTAACATTCAGTAAACCAAATACTAAAAAGTCAAATAAAGTGTACAGTAACATTCCGTACAAAGTTGACAATTATTTGAGACCGGAGGGAGTACAATTTTGTCTTTGTTTCAATTTTATTTATTATCTTTAATCCGAAAGTCATTAATTATTGACAGGATTTTTTTTGTTAAGATCCTATAAATTGATTAGAATCACCATGATTCAATAAAACTTTCATTTCAAACTCTTTCTTTGCGGTAAACAAAAATGTTTTTTTAGAAATACTATTTCACCAATCGAGTCACTACCACTAAGTTAAAATGACTCGTTTGGTTCAATTTCTGAATTAACCCGTACACGGTAAGACATATCTATGAAAATATACTCAAAATAAAATCATTAAGTCTATATATTTTTAGAAATTTACAATAAAAAATTACATTTCTAATAAAAATCGAATATATTTTTGACTCCATTTTCTATTATCATAATTATTCACATCACGTTAACGACAATAATCAAATATAGATAATTTTAAAAGGAAAATGAACGTTTTATTACTGAAAACAAACACAAGCATCAATAAAAAAAACCCACACTAATAATAATCGCTGCCCTCCCAGTTAACTATTATTTCGTGAGAAATCAATTAAAAAAAAAACTAGAAAAAAGGCAGATAGACTTAATTTCTTTAAATTCGTACACCAAACTTCACATTTCTCTCCATTTTCCATTGTCGCAAACATCGCAGATTTCTCTAGCGATGGCAGTGAATTGGACACCAGTGTCGTAGCTCATTCCTGGCTTCCAATTCGCAGGAATTGGTTGCTCCATCAAAATCCTCTGCGAACTAAATGTATCCCTCACGATAAACCGGAAAACCAATGGCCCGGCCCGGTCCAACTTAGTCTCCCACACCGCCCCGTGTTTTCGGCTCATGAACCCGCTACCAACGTTATTCCCCTGCCAAAACAGAAAAATAAAAAATATTAAACTTACACCGATCTAGTGGTAAAAATAAAATATTGAATTCGTATTTTTTTTCGAACGTTTTCGAACGTACGGTAGGATCTAACGGACGTTCAAAAAAAAGTACGACAATTTTTGGGATCATATAGCTACTATTCTGACCGCCTTAAAATACGCGTCGGAATAGTAAGAGACGTTCTTTCAGGACTGGAGGGAGTAATTAATAAGAATAATTCAGGTTAATTAGCTAAAGCCGCTACTGAGAAATCTGTTATTGATTTGGAATCGATATTTTAAAACTGTTGAATGAAAGCTTTGGACCGAAAACAGTAATTTCCTAGAAAAAAATTGTAGACTTTTTCTTAATTTGTAAGTCAAGTACGATTACGTACAAATTTGAAAGACCCAACTTCAATCTCGAGAAAAGGACTAGAGTGGAATCCAGCAAATTGCAAAGAAGTTTCGTCTTCTCAAGGGCCCCTGTGAGTAAATTCCAGGAAATGCATTGGAAGTTTGGTGTGAAGTTGCAATACTGATATCAGTATTATTATATCAATGTGATTGAAACTGTGATGAGATCCAGGTTCTTAATTTCTTCTACTAATTTCTTTTTTTTTTATAAAAAAAAACCATGGATCAGTCTTCGTTCCCAAAGCAGAGCAGAGCTGATCAAGATAGCAGATAGGACGTTGATCAAGATTTGCCAGTTGATCAGACAAGAAAAGAAGACGACGCGTCTGGTGATTCTTGCGGCTGCTGCAGAGGCGGGTTTCACCACAGACCAAAGCTGACGTTGAAGGAAGAAGTGGACGACGTTGATGATCCTTATGGAAAATATTATTATGCAGCAAAAAATAAGAAAAATGCACAGAAAAATATTATTAAGAGAATCTGTTATTCTATAGGTTCGTACTTCTGTATCTTTAACGGTAAAGATGAAGCCAATGGCATTGGTAGCAAGAGACTGAGATCGTTTCCCGGCCAGTCACCGGTACCGAAACCTAAAATAGCTGGGGATGAATCTTTGGAATCCGAAAAGTTGTCAGAAACGGACAGTATTTCTCCTTATCTTGATTTTTGTGCAGAAGAAAGTATCGATCGGGATTCGTTCAAAAACGATCTCTGGAAAATAAAAACATTTCAATTGCGCGGAGGAGATGATGGCTGTAGTGGTAGTACTGTTGCTGATCAAGGACAAGGAGGTAGTGCAACCACCGGAAGCAGCGGAAAATGACTATCTCAACATAATTTTCTTAAGATTAGAGGAATTTGATCTTTTAATGAAGATGGGAGAGTCAGGATGTCCAAAAAATTGTTGCTCCAGATTCGATTAAGCAATCTGCTGTTGAAGAAACGCAAGATGTGATAAGAGTACGACATGAACATTTTGGGAAAATTTGATTATGTGTAATTTAATTAGTTTAAGAGAATATGATTAGGAGTAATCAATGTTTTAAGGGGCATTACAGTAAATATTTTTGGCAGTTATGTATTCGATTTTTCAGTTAATTTGACGGAATACGGAGAGAGTATAGTTTTAATATAAAAAAATCAATAATACTCCCTCCGTTTTCGAATAATTGACACTGCGTTTTGAGGAGGTCGAATGGCTCACTATTTGACCCCAAAAAATTCGTGTTTTTTTTTCTAACGTAAGTTAATCCTTAACGTACGTCCAAGAAAAAGTACGGAACTGTTTGGGTCAAATAGTAAGCCATTCGGCCTCCTCGAAACGCATGCATGAATAGTAGCCAGTGACAATTATTCGAAAACGGAGGGAGTATATCATTAGAAAATGTTAGAGTTCCACATCATTATAAATAAAAATAAATCTAAAGGACTAAAGTTGGAGGCAAAAAACTTCAGAGATGAAAGTGTATAATTTATTAAACCTCAAGGATCCTACAATAATTTGAGCATAAATCTTTCATGAAACGCTAGTGTTGATGAGGAGGACCACTGGAACGCGCGAAGCTTGGCTTGCTCAATACTGACGTTGGCAGGTTTCATGGCCTCGCAAATAGAGTGGAGCTGTTGGAGATGGCGAAGGGCATTTTCCTTGGCTACCCCCCGAAAAGTAGGCAGATGATGAAGTACGACTGACTTAAGAGTCCAGTCATGGGGGACGTTAGGCCAGTCAATGCAGCTACTACTTGCCATATCGGGAGTTGCATGGAAATTGTCAATAGTTTGTTGATCTGGTGGTGGTGGTGGTTGGTTCTCGCGACGCTCATGGTTGTCACGATTGTTTTGGTCGGCTAGATCCTCCATTTCTAGAAAATCGAGATGGTCTGGTAGGGGCTGGTCGGGGTTGTTATGAAGGAAGGTTAGGTCTATGTAAAGCTGGTGTTCCTGGTCAGCCAGGTTGGAAGGGGATACGTTGAGGGCAGGGTGAGGGATCGCTCTACGATGAACAGATGTTCCCTGAGCTTGCCTACGAAGTCCTCTTTCTGTCCTGGTCAACTCGAGGTCTAGAGGGAGTAGGTCTGGGGCAGATCTCCTGGTCATACAAGAAAAACAAAAACAAAATTAGTACCGTTCAATCCCCGGCAACGGCGCCAAAATTTGATCGTCACTCAAATATACTAATATTTTCCTGGTGCCTAGGTGCACAAATTAATGTGTACAGGGCAAGACAGGGTCGAACCACAGAGATTGAAGGATTAAATTGTTAATGAAGATGTATGACAAGATAATATGCAACAGACCGAATTAAAGTAACACTGGGGGGGGGGGGGGTTTAATGTTGGTCAATGAATCAACCAACGTAGAGTATGGGAGCTAACAAAACATAATTGTAAAGTATTTATCTAGGGCATGAAAGTAAAATGTAATCCAAGACAAGAAATGTAAATACTTCGAGGGCTAGAAAAGTAGCAAAAGAGATATTAATCAGATGAGAATAGATCTTAGCGAAAGGTGTTCCTTTGGGTTGTTTTCCAGGTTGGCTAGTCATTGGTGCAAAGATGTTCCAGACTCATGTACAGACCTGCTATGGGGACCGCGTTTCCACACCGCGTTTCCAAGGCTAAGATCGAAGTCATAGAATCCCTACCCTACCCCTCCTGTGTCCGCGACGTGAGATCTTTTCTAGGCCACGCTGGTTTTTACCGAAGGTTCATTAAGGATTTTTCCAAGATTGCCCAGCCCATGTGTCACCTGCTCCAAAAGGATGTTTCCTTTGAGTTTAGCGAAGCTTGTAAATTTGCTTTTGAGATTCTTAAAGCCAGGCTTATCTCAGCACCAATTATTCGTGCCCCCGACTGACAGCTACCTTTCGAGGTCATGTGTGATGCTAGCAATCAAGCCCTAGGCGCTGTGTTGGGCCAGAAAAAAGATAACGAGACCCATGTCATCTATTATGCCTCCAAGCTCTTAGATCCAACCCAGCAGAATTACACCACCACGGAGAAAGAACTTCTGGCAGTTGTCTATGCCCTAGATAAGTTCAGACAGTATCTGCTCGGCACTCATGTCCTTGTTTACTCAGATCATTCGGCCCTTCGGTGTTTGCTGACCAAGGCGGACGCCAAACCACGGCTTATCCGATGGATCTTGCTCCTACAAGAGTTTGACATCGCTATCAAGGACAAGACAGGGAGAGAAAACCTGGTGGCAGATCACTTAAGCAGACTCCCAACCCAAAAAGATAATTCGCGAGAACCAATACGGGACACCTTTCCAGACGAGCAAGTGTGCCTAGCTCAGGCTGTTTATTCCCCGTGGTTCTCAGACATTGCCAACTTCTGCGCTACAGGCACTTATCCGGCTGATGCCACTCCCTCCGAATGCACTCGAATAAGAAGACAAGCCAAGTACTATATATGGGACAGCCCCTATCTATGGAGACACTGTGCGGACCAGATCATCCGTCGGTGTGTGACAATGGATGAAGTGCCCTCGATCCTTAAATTCTGCCATTCGGATGGAGGCCATTTCGCGGCAAAGAAAACTGCCCTGAAGGTCTTGGAAGCAGGTCTATACTGGCCCACCCTTTTCAAGGACAGTTATATGTTTTGCGCTTCATGCCCCCGATGTCAAGTCACTGGCAATATTGGGGCCAGAAATCAGATGCCCTTGACGAACATAATTGCTTGCGAGATCTTCGACATCTGGGGAATAGATTTTATGGGCCCCTTTCCCAATTCCTTTGGCAACATCTACATCCTGTTGGCCGTTGATTATGTCTCCAAGTGGGTAGAAGCAAAGGCCACCCGAACATATGACTCTAAAGTAGTCGTGAACTTCCTCCGCACCAACATCTTCAACAGATTTGGTACCCCTAGAGCACTGATCAGTGATCGAGGTACCCACTTTTGCAACCGGGTTGTGACCTCTCTCTTGGCTAAATACGGAGTCCACCATCGAACATCCACTGCTTATCACCCTCAGACCAACGGTCAAGCCGAGGTCTCGAATCGTGAGATCAAATCCATCCTAGAAAAGACTGTTAGCCAGTCTAGGAAGGATTGGAGTTTGAAACTGGGTGATGCTCTCTGGGCCTACCGTACAACTTTCAAAACCCCGATTGGGATGACCCCATATAGACTTATTTATGGAAAACCGTGCCACCTCCTAGTGGAGATAGAGCACAAAGCCTTTTGGGCCATCAGAAAAGTGAACACAGATCTAGGCCTCGCTGACCAGCATAGACGCCTGTAAATTCAAGAGCTCGAGGAGTTAAGGGATGATGCTTACGAGAATGCCCTGCTCTACAAGGGCAAGACGAAAGCCTATCACGATCGGCATCTTCGCCCCAAGACGTTCTCAGTCGGACAACAGGTGTTGTTATACAACTCACGCTTGCGACTCTTTGCTGGGAAATTGAAATACAAGTGGTCAGGACCTTTCGTGGTCACGAAAATCTACACCCACGGGGCGGTTGAAATTCAAGCCCCCGACACTGGAATCATTTTCAAAGTCAGTGGCCAGAGATTGAAACCCTTTTATGAAGGCTTCCAGCCCTCGATTGTAGAGGAGGCTATGGTGGATGTCCCACCTATCCAGACCTAGATAATCAGAGCACGTCGAGGCCCCGACGAGTAAATGCGCCACACTAGAGGCATTTGATATGCCGTCTGAATCCTTTCTCTCTCCCTTATCTTCTCAGCACCTTTTTAGATTCCCTGATTTTTATTTAATTTTCCTTGTCGTTTCATTAAATGTATATATCTCTTTCATCTATGATTTTATTCCTTTTTATTAGCATTACCCCCCTTTATTCTCTCTTTTTGTCCATATCTTACACATATGAGGTGACCTTGACGTTCAGCCATCCTCCCAGCTACCTCCCTTGTCATCAGAAGGCAGCCTTGACCGTTCGGCCTGTCATGGGCTCGAAGTAGGGAGGCTAAATTCTGAACGCCCATGAAGGAGAGGTAAGACGGATCTAGGGCGCGACAACTCAGCTTGTCAGGCCCGTATCGCATACCCTAGATGACAGTTTACCCCTAGGTGAGGCCTCTCGCGCTGCCTCCCCTAGGTGTCTGCTCCAATTCCAGGGATTCGCGTCAGGTATAACCCTGAAATATGACGTTACTCAAATAGACATACTAACAGGTGATCAAGCCATTAATATTTCTAGACAAGCATGGAATTAAATCGGTAAATAGTCATGTGAATAAGAGAATATATTAAGCATGCATTAGACCTCTTAGCCAAACCCTTCAACCCATTAAACACCCTTCACTAAGAAGGGTGGTATTTAGCTACTCATACTATAATATAAACAGTAGATATAAGCAATCATGAAATAACAAAAGAAAGTAGTAAAGGATTAGAAGGAACCGATGGATTAATTAATAATCAAAGAGGAACTTGAGACAAAGGCTGTTCTTGATGACAAGAGAGGAGAATATCCCAAGAAAATATGTGCTGAAATTAATGTGTGAGAATATCCTAGGGACAGTCGTCCTTACAAAAACCCTAGCACTATGCTTTTATAGCCTAATACTAGCTAGGAGACAAAATAGATAAGGGCAATGAGGATGTGACAGCATATGTCCTTGCAAAATGAATATTCTGGGATTCCTGCCACGCCTGATGTCTTCTAGAAGCGCATGGGATTCCGTGCGGATCTTTGAAGATGCTTTCTTGGGAGGAAGATGCGGAGCTGTCGAGATCTTGAGACAGCGCACTGGTCTGGTTCGCGTCGAGATCTTGACGACTTCCTTTCTTCTAGGCCTTGAAGCTGGAATTCCTCAGAATTGCTCCAAAATTGCTTCTTTTCTTCCTTTTCCCTCTTTTGATGCCAATCTGCGAATAAGGTCACAATAAGGGTCAAATGGCAACATGAAGCCCCCGAAAGGGCTAGAAAAGAGGGTAAAATCTAGGTCATGAAACGCGCTATCAACTACCAAACCCAAAACCCAAACAGTCGTACCAAATCTCTTCATCTCCTCATCTCTTGCAAATCAAACACAAACAAACAGCAAACTGGCGACAAGCACCGACGAGAAAAGAAGAAGAAACACAAGAAGAACGCAAGAGCCTCCCTGGCGGGTGTTGCTGCCTATGTTGAGAGAGAGAAGCACGGTGGCGAGCAGCGACGGGAGTGGTGATTTTGGCTGGATTTGGTGTAGATTGATGAGGGAGTGAAGCTGATTTGGTGTAGATTGATGAGGGAGTGAGGCTGATTTGGGTTGGATTTTTGTGATGTGGATCGAGTAGGTTTGGTGGTGAGCGAGGGTGATTGGCAGTGACGATGGGTGGTGGTTCGTGTGGCGATTTGGGTTGGATTAGGCGGATGTGGAGATGGTGAGGTGTTGGCGGTGGGTTGCGGTGGTTACGGTGTTTGATGGTGAGGGGTTAATTTTTGGAATTAATTTGGAGAGAGGGTGGGAATTAATTTGGTGCAAGGATGAGTCTAATTAATTTGGTAAAGATGGATTAAATGGATTGAATTAATTTGGGATCGGATTTGGGAATTAATTTGGAATTAATTTGGTTTTTTGTCTTTTTGGTTTGAATGGAAAGGAAGAAGAAGAGCAAGTGAGTGGGAAAGAAGGAAAAAAAGAAAAGAAAATGAAAGGAAAAAAGAAAAAAGTGTCTTGTTGACGTGGCAGGAACGATGTGGCAAGTTGCTGACGTGATTTGATGACGTGGCATCGAATTAGTACATGACATGGCACATAATGGTGCCACATCAACGAAACGTGACGGTAGGGTTGTGATTAAACAAAATTAAATAGGTCGGGGATGTGATCAAACAAAAAAAAAATTCAGGGTTTCCATTAAATAAAACGTCAGAATCCAGGATTTCTTAATAGCTTTTCGCCGTATATTATATAATACAAGTCTTCTTTGGTTCATTAGTATTGTGGAGAAACTTCAGTTATGGATACCCCATAAACAAAACATATCCTATAATGCATTTCAACCTTCATTAGCCAGGTGCCATACCAGTGTACGAAGAAAAAAAATGCCAAAATTTTGCGCATTGAGCAAGATGAATCAACATATGGACAAACATCAATTCGTGACAACAAAACTGCTGTGCCAAACCATATTCAGGCCCGTCAAATCCTATTTGGGCTTTGTTATGGGCCCATGGGCTTCACTCCCAGCCGTGTTGGCCACTTTTCTTGTATCTGGGCTTATGCACGAGCTCTTGTTCCACCGCGTCACACGTGTGAGCCCAACCTGGGAAACGACTAGCTTCTTTGTGTTACATGGGGTGTGCTTAGTTGTGGAGTTTGGGATAAAGAGGCTTCTTGGTGGGAGGCTCCGACTGCACCCGGCAGTGACCGGACCGTTGACTGTGGGGTTCGTGGTGGTGACGGCAATTTGGTTGTTCTTTCCACCATTGCTTGAGGGTGGTGCTGATGAGAAGGTAACTAAGGAGTGTAAAATGTTCTTCAATTTTGTAACGAAGAGCTTAAAATTAGGTTGAGAGTGTTTCATCCCCTTGACTTTGATTTTGTTGCTAGAAGCCGTTTCGATAATACAATTTTGTCTTTGTTTCAATTTTATTTATTTGATCCGAAAGTCATTAATTAACGACAATAATCAAATATAGATAATTTTAAAAGAAAAATGAACGTTTTATTACTGTAAACAAACACAAACATCATCAATAAAAAAACCCACACTAACAATAATCGCATGCCCTCCCAGTTAATTATTATTTCGTGAGAAATCAATTAAAAAAAAACTAGAAAAAAGGCAGATAGACTTAATTTCTATAAATTCGTACACCAAACTTCACATTTCTCTCCATTTTCCATTGTCGCAAACATCGCAGATTTCTCTAGCGATAGCAGTGAATTGGACACCAGTGTCGTAGCTCATTCCTGGCTTCCAATTCGCAGGAATTGGTTGCTCCGTCAAAATCCTCTGCGTACTAAATGTATCCCTCACGATAAACCGGAAAACCAATGGCCCGGCCCGGTCCAACTTGGTATCCCACACCGCCCCGTGTTTTCGGCTCATGAACCCGCTACCAACGTTATTCCCCTGCCAAAACAGAAAAATAGAAAATATTAAACTTACACCAGTTACGATCTAATGGTAAAAATAAAATATTGAATTTACTTTTAGTTTAACTGTTAAGTTTCGTCTCTTTGAAGTAAACAATCCTCAAATATAATCAATTTTTTTCGATACTAAATATTTAAATATAATTAATTTCTTACTTCTTGGACCAAGAGATACAAATTAACTAAGATAGAGTGTTTTAATGGAGCAATTACCCCAAGAACATCGATGGCGCCAATTTCGGTCTGACCACCTTGGTTCAAGATTTGAACCGCCAAATAATTCGGGTATTGACTTGATTCTTCCACTCTCAAAGTCAAATTCTGGCTTTTATATGCACAAGGCACCCTGCAAATAATGTTTACTAATCAGTAAAATAAATAATAAATAAAATAATAGAGTATAGAAACTGTTTAATGATTTACTGCATGCCCTTCTTATATGATACTCCCTCGTCCCATATTAATTGTCATTTGTCACTATTCCGGCCGCCTTGTAAAACGGTAGTAACTATATGATCTCGAAAAAGTCTGAATTTTTTTTACAACGCATATTAATCCTTTACGTACGTTGAAAAAAAAAATCGAAATTTTTCGAGATCATATAGTTACTATTCCGGTCGCCTTGAAATACGTGCTGGAATAGTAAAATGACAGTTATTGCAGTCCAGAGGGAGTAAATTATAGATGCTCATTTATTGTAATGTTATCCGCTAAATATTTTATTCTCAATTTCTATAATTGATGTTCCATAGATCTTAGTTGTAGTACTTCAAAATGAATTATTTTATTGTACGAACATTAAATTTGGACTGACAAGGTGAGTAATTAACTAGGATAATGAATTACCATTTATATTCGAGGTCGAGATTCATATGTTTGAAAATCTCGGTTTCGGAGCCCTGTTTGGCCAGAGCCTTGAAAGCTTTCCTACTAAGAACAAAGCCAGTTCGATTATTGCTGTTACTACCAGTGACAGTCACTCTTGCCCCTTTGCTGCTACAAAGAGCTAGGTTTTTGCATCTTATCTGCACAAAAAAAAAAATACCTTCTTCTTTGTTTCATTTTAAAACAAAAAACCACTCACAATTTAACAGTAAGACAGAAACGAAAAACGTAGAAATGAAAACAATGTAGAAATTAACCTGAAAGCAAGCTCCACAAGCAGCTCCATTTTTGTAAAGAGAGGGGGCTACAGACGCAAGATGTCCATGGTTGAATCCGATTGCCAAGGGACCATAACCACAAGCCCCACCTGCAACAAATAATCAGTGATTAATGCAGCCAAATTAATCATTAATCGATTAAACACAAGATCGGAGAGAAAAAGAAGAAATCAATTTACATGAGTAAGCAGAGGGTGTGGAGAAATAAGAAGCGTTGGATTGGTGAGCACAGCGATCGCAAAGTTGTGCAGAATTGGCGCCAGATATTGAGATGATGAGCAAGAAAAGAAAACAGAAGATGGTTGCAGCCATTTTTGTTTACTGGTTTGCGAAAATATACACAAAGAAAAGCTAGCTGAGCAAGAGAGTAGAGTGAGGAAATTAGGGATATATATAAATATACATAAGTGGTCAATGGAATACAGCTAAAAGGATTAAAAAATAATTAAATCTTCATTTTTCTTTTTCTTTTTATATAAGCAATTATATTATATATAATAATATATAAAAGCATAAATAAAAAGATGGTCGGTGATTATTTTATACTACTGCACAATAGACTTGGTAGGCCGGACCGGTCTGTAGTCTAACTCCTTGAAGCCCCGTACGACCTGAATGGGCTGTTGGTCGAGCCGGGCTGGCTCACACTTTTTTTAGAAAGTTAAATTTTTATTTTTTATTTTATATATTTTAAATAAATGTAATGTTCTTTTATTGTTTTTCTTTAACCATATTCTTTAAATAAAACTATATTTTTAACCATATTCTATTATTGCTCAAAAACTACCATTGAACACTTCCATTTGATCCTTATTTAGTGCCAACCCAATTTCAATCCCACCCTCCTCCTCGTCTCCTCCACTTTCACAAACATACATAGCTCCTGAAACATCAATTTGAACCAACTCGCTCTTCTTCAATCTCCCCCACCCGAAATCCGTATCGAAAACCCGCAATTTAGGCGACCCAGCAACTGTAATCAAACTTCCATTTTCAGACACTTCTTTCCATTTCGACATCCATTCCTCCGCCCCACCCATAACCCATTCTCATCCAATTCCTTAATCTTCCCGCCAATTGCTTTCACAGCCACAATCATCCCATCCTCCCCAATTAGCTCACTCTCCTTCGCCAATGTGTACCAAATTGCAAGGCAATTCCCAAAATATGTAATGGGGATTTTGTATTCAAGTCGGTTTCTGCAATCAGCAACGAAGCTAAAGTGGCAAATCTTGTCATCAATTTCATTTTCCTGCTCTAACTTGGCCTTGATCATACAAACCCAAACAAATGCACAGACGATCACAAATGTTGAGATGTGGAACTGGGTTGAATCACAAGTTCTTGAGACCCAGTTTTTCAATTTTTGGAGTTGGGGTTGGGTTAGGAGATAAGTGGCCTTGACCTTATTTAGGAGCTGTTCTTGGTCGTGGTTTGATCCCATGTATGAACCACAATTCCACCATTCTCTCATGAAAATGGATTTAAAGTCGTTTGGGTCACGGATCAACGCTCGATCGAGACAAGGCGGTGACAAACAAAGACCTCCGGATCGAAAAATCGCCGCCGATTGGGAGAGTCATTTTGCAGCTCCGCCGCTGCTTCCTGTGGTTGCACTACCTCCTTGTCCTTGATCAGCAACAGTACTACCACTACAGCCGTCATCTCCTCCGCGCAATTGAAATGTTTTTATTTTGAAGAAATCGTTTTTGGACGAATCCTGATCTCTCCCATAACCAGATTCATCCCCAAATTCAGAAAATCGTGTTAGCCGAGGTCCCCGCCGAGATGGTATCAACGTCAGCGTTGGCCTCTGACACAATTCACCCGCAGTTATTTTATGTTTCGGTACTGGTGACTGGCCGGGAAACGATCTCAGTCTGTTGCTACCAAAGCCATTGGCTTCTTCTTTACCGTTAAAGATACAGAAGTACGAACCTATAGAACAACAGAATCTCTTCATAATATTTTTCTGTGCATTTTTCTTATTTTTTGCTGCATAATACTCCCTCCGTCTTTTATTAATGGACGTTTTAGGATAGTAAAAAAGCGTAGGACAATGATCTTTGATCTTATTTTATTTCACATTGTTTCATTTTTTTTTCTAATTTCCACTCAAATTATCACACCATCACCAAATTGGGTTGATTCAAAAAAAAAAAATTGTCATTTGCACAAAATATATGCTTCAAAAAAGATAAAATGACAAGTACTCCAAATAGTAAAAAAACGTAGGAAAGCGACAGTTATTTAAAAACGGAGGGAGTAATATTTTCCAGAAGGATCATCAACGTCGTCCACTTCTTCCTTCAACGTCAGCTTTGGTCTGTGGTTAAACCCGCCTCTGCCGCAGCCGCAAGAATCACCAGACGCTTCGTCTTCTTTTCTTGTCTGATCAACTGGCAAATCTTGATCAACGTCCGATCTGCTATCTTGATCGGCTCTGCTCTGCTTTGGGAACGAAGACTGATCCATGGTTTTTTTTTATAAAAAAAGAGAGGAAATTAGTAGAAGAAATTAAGAAGCTCTGAAAGTTTTAGTTTTACTCACATATCCATACCTCTATATATAATAATGATATCAGCATTCAGCAGTACTCTTCCAATGCATTTCCTGGAATTTTCTCGAGATTGAAGTTGGGTTTTTCAAATTTGGACGTATACGACTAGACTTGGCCCAAGTCCACTTCACTAGCGAGGCCCATGTAAAGCATTTTCCTATTTATTTTTTCTATATATTTTTCCAGAAGCATAAGGGCGCCGACATAACGGACAAAAAAACTCATGGTGGGGAACCTCCAATTAGGAAAGACGCAACTTCAATCTCCAGAAAAGAAGGACTGGACTAGAGTAGGTGGATTGTTAGCCAATGGGTCCCACATACCAATTTTGGTCTTTGACGCTAAAATTGATATAAAAAAATAAAAATCTTTTTTTTACTAATAATCCAATAATACAGTTGATAATCTAATTAATACAGTATTTTTATTATAATTTTCACAAACTCGGATTAATGAATTAGAGAGAGTGATAAAATTATACCATTAAAAAGGCATGCATCATTATTAAGAGTATTACCAGCATTAAAAACTTCATCCGATTTTTTTTAGTTTTTCAGATTGAAGAATTTTTTTTAAACTATTTAGATATTCAAGTTATATTTTTACAAAATTAACCCTATTGTCCTTAATTAAGATTAGCAACGCATGCTGTCATCATTAAATCTGTTTCACGTATCCAAAATTTACAAAACCAACAAAATTAAAAAAAAAAATTGTAAGAAATTGCTGCAGAAATGAAGATGGGAGTCAGGATGTCCAAAAAATTGTTGCTCTAGATTCGATTGAGCAATCTGCTGTTGAAGAAACGCAAGATGTGACAAGAGTACGACATGAAAATTTTGGGAAAATTTGATTATGTGTAATTTAATTAGTTTAAGAGAATATGATTAGGAGTAATCAATGTTTTAAGGGGTATTACAGTAAATATTTTTGGCAGTTATCTTGCATTGGTATTCGATTTTTCAGTTAATTTGACTGAATACCGAGGGAGTATAGTTTTAATATAAAAAAATCAATAATATATCGTTAGAAAATGTTAGAGTTCCACATCATTATAAATAAAAATAAATCTAAAGGACTAAAGTTGGAGGCAAAAAACTTCAGGAATGAAAGTGTATAATTTATTAAACCTCAAGGATCCTACAATAATTTGAGCATAAATCTTTCGTGAAAAGCTAGTGTTGATGAGGAGGACGGAAATATGCATAGGCAGCAAAGAAGGTCTGAGTAATTGTTAAGATGAGGAGGAGAAGGGCAGCAAGTGCAGACATGAATGACCATGGTGAGTTAAAATAAGTATGCTTAAACCCTGCCCACCTCACGTGCCAGTTGTTCCTATAATACTCATTCACATCCTCAAACACCTTTGCTAGATAACTCTCTTCGATGTCGAACATGACATCTCTCCCGACATTACAGAAGAATTTCTGAACTTCTTCGTCCGTTCCGCAATAGTTCTCAATCACCCTGCGATCACTCAAAAACCCTGCATCCATCGGCGTGTTGATGAGGCAGTTCATGAAGCTAATGTAGGATGTAATGTGTTTGGAGCAGTGGCAGTAGCATTGTTCATATGCTACACAATTGAGCAAAAGAGATGTGGTGATGTCATCTACTGTTAGGTGTGGGATTTCAAGAAACCCATTATTACTAAACTTAATGTCTAGGAAACTAGCTGGACTATTCCTTGGCTTGAACCGAATTCCAGCTTTGCCAAGTTTACTGGCAGATGGGATAAATTGAAGGAATTCGGATCGAATGCCCGACTGATCTTGGGATGGAGGAATGAGAGTCGAACGGAACAAATCCAGTAGATGGTTTCCTTCGAGGTTTTTGTAACTACTTAGTACTTCATCAGGCCTTTGTATCCCATAATTGAAGAATTCCAAGGCGAGCTCCGTCAAGGAAGGAAGATCCTGCTTTCCTGAAGATAAAATCGATAGCTTATATAGAGACTGAAGAACAAAGAAAGGGACTTGGTTCTCTAACCTGAGAAGATCCCTCATCAGGAAATAAAGCACCCATGGGACATTGAACAAAGGGTCATCTTGATTTGTTTCTGCCATCCTTCCAACTATGCAGAACAGCTCGACAATGAAGCATCCATCTAGCATCATCATTTCGACGAACTCCTGGCTGCTGAACTCGATAGTTTCTGCATAACACTCTCTTATCCTTTCCTCATCTGCAGCCACAACCTTAAAGAATTCATTAAATCCAACACCATGTTTCTCCGCTCGAGCACGAGCTTCACCAAGAAATCGCCATTTGTGTTCTTGAACCATCTTGAGGTGTGGTTTCCCGTAATGATAGGGTCCGATCG
This sequence comes from Viola odorata, assembly GCA_963691705.1. Classification (NCBI taxonomy): domain Eukaryota; kingdom Viridiplantae; phylum Streptophyta; class Magnoliopsida; order Malpighiales; family Violaceae; genus Viola; species Viola odorata. The sequence goes on along the minus strand of OY829538.1, from coordinate 77,329,122 downwards.
AAACTATATGGGGCTGATAGGCCTTTTCATTAATCTCAACGAGACTTTGAGGCACTCTGAAGATGCAACAAGAACTCTTCCCAGCTGACCTGCTCAACTTCTTCGGTTCTTGTTTGATCTTTTCAGCCACAGAGGCCAGCCATTCTGGATTAGGCTCGTGCTCGGGCATGGTAATAATATGATGAGAGGTTGAGTTTCCACCATTTTCTTGACCTCTTCTACTTACCAGTGGATTTAATTCTGTTCCTGTTTGTGCTTCCATGTTGTTCTGTTAAAAGGGAATCAATTGGTTAGATTTAGAAAGAAACCAACATATCTTGGATTCATGTTGTTCCATGGATACCTTAAAACTCCCAGCTCCTATGGATATTGAGGAGAAAGAAAACAGAAGCAAGGTGGAAGTTACCTGGAAATTGCGACCACTTCTTCCCGAAAGAAAACAGAAGTAAGGTTGAAGTTACCTGGAAATTGCGACCACTTCTTCCCCTTAGTCTTGTTCTAAAGTCAATTTCGTACTCTGATCAATTAAGAGGTTGATTGTTGGATGTAGCAAAGTCAACTTCTTCTCTGCATTGACCCGTTCTCTTCCTATCCAAGAGAGGAGACATTATATAAAAGAGCAAAATTTTCATCATAAACATATATAACTTAGGTAACATTGCCTTCTTGCACTTATTTTGTAACTACTTAGTACTGCATCACTTAAGACTTCACAGTGACCTAAAAACGCTGGCAAATATATTTTAAGAACTATCAGCAGAAACCAAGACTTCATTCAAAACAACAAAATTATGCATACTAAACCTTTTTATGGATCCAAAACATGTAAAAATATTGGTCACAAGAAAGTTAGTCCTCCGGACATCTTACTCTTGCACTCAGTATTTGTTGCAAGTAATTTAGTTTACTAGGGCTTCCACCTCAATGCTTAAGGGAACCTCATTTGTAAATGATATTTGAGCAATGAATTTTTACATAGGAAATCAACTTCAACACACGCTATCACCTCCAAAATCCAAGATCTTATCCTGGCAAAAGCAACAAAGTCCAAGTTCTCTCCTTCCCTTTTTCTTCTTGGTATCAAAATTGCAACCAAAAAGCAAAAGCTACATCCCCATGCCACGCTTCATCTTTACTTCCTTTGACTATATTGCCGCCCATTGGGAGAGTCATTTTGCAGCTCCGCCGCCGCTGCCGGTGGTTGCACTACCTCCTTGCCCTTGATCAGCAACAGTGCTACCACCACTACAGCCGTCATCTCCTCCGCGCAATTGAAATGTTTTTATTTTGAAGAAATCGTTTTTGGACGAATCCTGATCTCTCCCATAACCCTCAGATGGAGCACATTGGGTTATCCGACGTCGTCTTACTATTATTGGCAGATATGCCGGAGATGGCCGCCGTTTTGCAGGAAATGGTCGCGGTATTGCCGGAGATGGCAGCCGTTTTGGCGGAGATGGTTTTTGGACGAATCCTGATCTCTCCGGATATTTTCCAGAAGGATCATCAACGTCGTCCACTTCTTCCTTCAACGTCAGCTTTGGTCTGTGGTTAAACCCGCCTCTGCCGCTGCCACTGCCGCAATTTACAGGTGACTGGCCGGGAAACGATCTCAGTCTCTTGCTACCAACGGCTTTTTCTTTACCGTTAAAGATAGAGAAGTCCGAACCTATAGAACAACAGATTCTCTTCATAATATTTTTCTGCTCATTTTTCTTATTTTTTGCTGCATAATAATATTTTCCAGAAGGGTCATCAACGTCGTCCACTTCTTCCTTCAATGTGCCGCAAGAATCATCAGACGCTTCGTCGTCATTTTTTCTTGTCTGATCAACTGGCAAATCTTGATCAACATCCGATCTGCTATCTTGATCAGCTCTTGTCTGCTTTGGGAAAGAAGACTGATCCATGATTTTTTTTTTAACAAAAAAAATTGTAGAAGAAATTAAGAAGCTCTCAAAGTTTTAGTTTTACTCACATATCCATACATACCTTACTCTATATTTAATAATGATAGCAGCAGTACTCTTAGTCTTACAATTTCCCACCAAACTTCCAATGCATTTCATGGAATTTACTCACATGGGCCATTGAGAAGACCAAGATTGCAGGACATTTGATCTCCAGATTGAAGTTGGGTCTTTCAAATTTGGACGTATACGTAAACTTCCAATGCATTTATTTTGTGGAATTTACTCACTTTTTGAAAAGACAAAGATTGCAGGATTTTTTTGTCATTAAGAAGGGACATTATTGTCTTTTACATAATTAACCTCCTTTCACTCTAGTCCTTTTTGACTTCTAATAAAGTTATTCCGAATAAATGTAAAAATGTAATGCAAAATTCCGATAGAGAAAAGTATACAGGCAGCCCAAACAAGCAATTTCCTAAAAAGTTGTTGCTCCAATTCTATCCTCGCTGTGTTTGTGTGTGATAAAGCATTAAATATAATGTGATGCATCAAGAGCCACAAGGATGCTCTGAGAATCACAGCCAGAACTGATTGTTTCTTGAATATGAATAATATGGAACTTGTATTAAAGGTATAAGACTCGCGTAAATATGATAGTAAGTAAGAACATACGCTTGCTTTAAAAAAAAGTAAGAACATAAACTTACTTGATGACGAACAAGTCTCCGGGTGTTTGCTTTTACATTGTCAATGGCTTCAGCTAACAGAGTTTTGAGTTGGCAATCATCAGGGGAGTGAAAGATTTCCGTTACATTATTGCTAAACACCTTCTTTTCACTATTTTCTGACACTATGATAAGTCCATCACTAGAGCCTGTTACATTCTCCCCCCTGCCTCTTGAAAGGGAAACTCTAATAAACTCTTTAAACTCTCTCACACCAATAGCTTGTTTAAGACCTCGAGTATAATCTGCTTCAAGCTTGTAAATCTCATAAACTTCATTAAGTAATCCAGCTTCAATCATGCAATCTACTCTCAGGTCCACGAATTTGTCCAGTATAGGAATGGCAGCATCAATACATATAAAGCAGCAATTGTATTTACAATTATCGAGGCGACCCCAGTTCTGCCCTACCACGGTCAAAGTGTTAAAACAATATTCAGTTTAGATCAGTCCCAAACATGCCCTGCCATATTAAGAAGTCAACACCAATCGAGAGCATGCATGCAAGGCTAGTTCATTTCACTCCTAGGAAAAAAAAACCTATAGGCTATGTTTAAATTCAGAAATACTCATAACTTGATGCAAATATTGATGTTCAGGTGTTCGTTGTTAAGTATATTATAGGCGAAAAGCTATTAAGGGACCCTGAATTCTGACGTTTTATTTAATGAGAATCCTGAATTTTTTTTTGTTTAATCACATCCCCGACCTATTTAATTTTGTTTAATCACAACCCTACCCCTCACGTTTCGCTGATGTGACACCATTATGTGCCACGTCATCAAACCATGTCAGCAACTTGCCGCATCGTTCCTGCCACGTCAACAAGACACTTTTTTCTTTTTTCCTTTCACTTTCTTTTCTTTTTTTCCTTCTTCTTCCTCACTGATCTCAAACGACAACCCTAACCTTCATCTCTTTCAACCATCAAACCCGGATCCAAACCCAACCTCACTGTCACAGTCCAAACCAACCATCCACCCATCCGCTTTCTTTTCTTTTCTTCCTTCCTTTACAATAGCAAACACAACCACAACGACTACCAAACCCAAAACCCAAACAGCCGTACCAAATCTCTTCATCTCCTCATCTCTTGCAAATCAAACACAAATAAGCAGCAAACCGGCGACAAGCACCGACGAGAAAAGAAGAAGAAACACAAGAAGAACGCAAGAGCCTCCCCGGCGGGTGTTGCTGCCTATGTTGAGAGAGAGAGGCACGGTGGCGAGCAGCGGCGGGAGTGGTGATTTTGGCTAGATTTGGTGTAGATTGATGAGGGAGTGAGGCTGATTTGAGTTGGATTTTTGTGATGTGGATCGGGTAGACTTGGTGGTGAGCGAGGGTGATTGGCAGTGGCGATGGGTGGTGGTTCGTGTGGCGATTTGGGTTTGGGATTAGGCGGATGTGGAGATGGTGAGGTGTTTGGCGGTGGGTTGCGGTAAGTTGCTGACGTGGCATTGAATCAGTACATGACGTAGCACATAACAGTGCCACATCAACAAAACGTGACGGTAGGGTTGTGATTAAATAAAATTAAATAGGTCAGGGATGTGATTAAACAAAAAGAAATTCAGGGTTCCCATTAAATAAAACGTCAGAGTCCACGATCCCTTAATAGTTTTGCGCCGTATATTATATAATACAAGTCTTCTTTGGTTCATTAGTATTGTGGAGAAACTTCAGTTATGGATACCCCAGAAACAAAACATATCCTATAATGCATTTCAAGCTTCATTAGCCAGGTGCCATACCAGTGTACTAAGGAAAAAAAGTGCCAAAATTTTGCGCATTGAGCAAGATGAATCAACATATGGACAAACATCAATTCGTGACAACAAAACTGCTGTGCCAAACCATATTCAGGCCCGTCAAATCCTATTTGGGCTTTGTTATGGGCCCATGGGCTTCACTCCCAGCCGTGTTGGCCACTTTTCTTGTATCTGGGCTTATGCACGAGCTCTTGTTCCACCGCGTCACACGTGTGAGCCCAACCTGGGAAACGACTAGCTTCTTTGTGTTACATGGGGTGTGCTTAGTTGTGGAGTTTGGGATAAAGAGGCTTCTTGGTGGGAGGCTCCGGCTGCACCCGGCGGTGACCGGACCGTTGACTGTGGGGTTCGTGGTGGTGACGGCAATTTGGTTGTTCTTTCCACCATTGCTTGAGGGTGGTGCTGATGAGAAGGTAACTAAGGAGTGTAAAATGTTCTTCAATTTTGTAATGAAGAGCTTAAAATTAGGTTGAGAGTGTTTCATCCCCTTGACTTTGATTTTGTTGCTAGAAGCCGTTTCGATAATACAATTTTGTCTTTGTTTCAATTTTATTTATTTGATCCGAAAGTCATTAATTAACGACAATAATCAAATATAGATAATTTTAAAAGAAAAATGAACGTTTTATTACTGTAAACAAACACAAACATCATCAATAAAAAAACCCACACTAACAATAATCGCATGCCCTCCCAGTTAATTATTATTTCGTGAGAAATCAATTAAAAAAAAACTAGAAAAAAGGCAGATAGACTTAATTTCTATAAATTCGTACACCAAACTTCACATTTCTCTCCATTTTCCATTGTCGCAAACATCGCAGATTTCTCTAGCGATAGCAGTGAATTGGACACCAGTGTCGTAGCTCATTCCTGGCTTCCAATTCGCAGGAATTGGTTGCTCCGTCAAAATCCTCTGCGAACTAAATGTATCCCTCACGATAAACCGGAAAACCAATGGCCCGGCCCGATCCAACTTGGTATCCCACACCGCTCCGTGTTTTCGGCTCATGAACCCGCTACCAACGTTATTCCCCTGCCAAAACGAAAAAATAGAAAATATTAAACCTACACCGGTTACGATCTAGTGATAAAAATAAAATATTAAATTTACTTTTAGCTTAATTGTTAAATTTTGTCTTTTTAAAGTAAACAATCCTCAAACATAATCAATTTTTTCGATACTAGATATTTAAATATAATTAATTTCTTACCTCTTGGACCAAGAGATATAAATTAACTAAGATAGAGTGTTTTAATGGAGCAATTACCCCAAGAACATCGATGGCGCCAATTTCGGTCTGACCACCTTGGTTCAAGATTTGAACCGCCAAATAATTCGGGTATTGACTTGATTCCTCCACTCTCAAAGTTAAATTCTGGCTTTTATATGCACAAGGCACCCTGCAAATAATGTTTTCTAATCAGTAAAATAAATAAAAAATAAAATAATAGAGTATAGAAACTGTTTAATGATTTACTGCATGCCCTTCTTATACGATAACTTATAGATGCTCCCATTTCTATAATTGATGTTCCCAAGATTAGATTTTAGTTGTAGTACTTCAAAAAGAATTATTTTATTGTATGAACATTAAATTTGGACCGACAAGGTGAGTAATTAACTAGGATAATGAATTACCATTTATATTCGAGGTCGAGAATCTTATGTTTAAAAATCTCAATTTCGGAGCCCTGTTTGGCCGGAGCCTTGAAAGCTCGCCTACTAACTTACTAAGTGTCTGTTTGGCCCCAGGGTTGGGTTGGGAAAAGTGCTTTTTCCAACCCAAAAGCTAAACAATTTTCCAAAAGTGTTTCCTAAAAGTTTTTTTCCTTTCCTTCACAAATTTTCTCCATTGGCCACTGCTAAAAAACTGAGCAGTGGCCAGAAGCAGCTTATGAGGGAGGGTTTGCGGGAAGCTGGCCTTTAGTTTTTTTTTGACAAAAATATCCCCCACTATCCTTCTTAATTACCAAAACACCAGGTATAAATTACCCGAAAAAAACCCAATTCTTTCTCATTTCTCGTGGCTGCCTCGTTCTCCTCTTCTCTCACTCTCGCTCTCCTCACCGCCACTCACCATTTCTCCCTCTCGGCTTCCTCCATCATCACCGCTGCAGCACCATCATCAACCCTCACCATCTCTTTCTAAATCCTCCAATTAACAACCAAAACAAAAATGACGACCAAAGGCAGCAGCCCTCCTCATCTCCACAAGTCCGTCGCCATTTCCAAAGGCTACAACTTCGCTTCCACATGGGAACAGGTTCGCTTTCCGTCTCCATTTCGATCTCTTCCTATTATTATCGAATTCTCCTTCCAGTGCCGTGAAAAATCTGGAATGAAAACCATAACTCCTAGATCTGGATTACTGTTCTTGTTAACTGGCTGTTACACATTCTGGAGTGTTTGATTTGATGTAGTCTGAGCTTAATGAGTGAGATCTACTTGCTTCAGCTGTTTCTGTACTAAATTACGTGATGCTTAATCGATTTTGTTGTGCAGAATACTCCCCTGACTGAGCAGCAACAGGCGGCAATCGTTTCCTTATCTCATGCGTGGACAAGGTGTTTGTTAAAATTCCTAGCTTAACTTCGGGTTGGGCTTAAGTTTAAGTTTAAGTTTTGGGAATATCTTGAATATTTCGCTGCTGTTTGGAATTGAGAAAAAATTCTTAAGCCAAACTCTTCGTAAATCTAATTGCTAATCAATTTGCTTAAATTGTTAGTTTATCTGTTGTTTAATAATTCATATTCATCCTTTAGATTAATTAGGTGTCTTCAATTTGATAATCCGATTAACAGTTTGCTCGAATTTTTAATTTTTTATTAATTAATTAAAATATTGTATTTATCAAATTAAATTGTGTGTGTATTAATCGAATATTTTGTTCGAACAGCTGAATCGGTATTAAATTTAGAGACATTTTGGTCATTTCTGATTTTTAAACCATAAAAATAATTGAGGTATCAAATGAGTCAATCAATTAAAGTACTTATGAAAAAAAATTTAACCCTTCTAATTTTGTATATAACTTAATGAATAGTTAATTGTGATTTATATATTTAAAAATAGTGAAAAAATATTAATTGCTAGTTTAAAGGAAAAAAATTGATTTAAATAATTTATATATATATTAAAAAATATTGATTATAATACTTGAAATGCATCGTGCCCTTTATAGTCATTTTACGGAATTGCGCACCCGGAGGTCCCCTCACTTATTATTTTCATTTTAGTCAGTCCCTAACGTTTGTTTTTGTTCGATTTGGTCCCACACGTTACCTCCGTTAGACCCGCGAAGTCCCTCCTCCCTAAACGGCGACAAACGGCCGTTAGTTTCTATTATTTTATTATTAAAACTGAAAAAGGGGCTGGCCGCGGGACCCACATGTCTGAAAAATTAATTTAAATTTTAAAAATCTTAGAAAAATACGGAAAAATATGAAAAAATACGGAAAAATTAAAAGAAAAATACAAAAAAATTAGAAAAATTAAAAGAAAAATAATATTATTAATTTAAAAAATATAGAATATTTAGAATATTTAATTTTAAAATTAAAAAATATATAATTAATTTTAAAATTCAAAAAAATAATTACTTAATTTTAAAATTAAATATTCTAAATATTATGTATTTTTTAAATTAATAATATTATTTTTCTTTTAATTTTTCTAATTTTTTTGTATTTTTATTTTTATTTTTCCGTATTTTTCCATATTTTTCCGTATTTTTAAAATTTAAATTATTTTTTCAGACATGTGGGTCCCGCGGCCAGCACTTTTTGTCAGATTTAATAATAAAAAAATCAAAACTAACGGCCGTTTGCCCCGTTAAGGGAGGAGGGACTCCGCGGGTCTAACGGAGGTAACGTGTGGGACCAAATCGAACAAAAACAAACGTTAGGGACTGACTAAAATGAAAATAATAAATGGAGGGACCCCGTGGTGCGTAATCCCGTCATTTTACATACCAACCACAGTTTTAACAGCAGTTTTTACCAAATACCATAAACAACTTCTAGTATCTCACAACACTTTAAAAAAATATTTACCAAACAAGATACTGATTTTTCCAGAAGCACTTTTCATACAGCACTTATCTAAAAAGCTCTTCCCCAGGTAGAACCTGGGGGCCAAACAGAGCCTTAGAACAAAGCCAGTTCGATTATTGCTGTTACTACCAGTGACAGTCACTCTTGCCCCTTTGCTGCTATAAAGAGCTAAGTTTTTGCATCTTAACTGCAAAAAAAAAAAAAAATCAATTCGAATCAAACATTCACCACAACAACAATAATAATAACAAGAAACCACTCACAATTTAACAGTAAGACTGAGACGAAAAATGTAGAAATGAAAACAATGTAGAAATTAACCTGAAAGCAAGCTCCACAAGCAGCTACATTTTTGTAAAGAGAAGGGGCTACAGACGCAAGATGTCCATGGTTGAATCCGATTGCCAAGGGACCATAACCACAAGCCCCAGCTGCAACAAACAATCAGTGATTAATGCCGCCAAATTAATCATTAATCGATTAAACACAAGATCAGAGAGAAAAATAAGAAATCAATTTACATGAGTAAGCAGAGGGTGTGGAGAAATAAGAAGCGTTGGATTGGTGAGCACAGCGATCGCAAAGTTGTGCAGAATTGGCGCCAGATATTGTGATGATAAGCAAGAAAAGAAAACAGAAGATGGTTGCAGGCTCCATTTTTTTTACTGGTTTGCGAAAATATACACAAAGAAAAGCTAGCTGAGTAGTAAGAGAGTAGAGTGAGGAAATTAGGGATATATAAATGCACATAAGTGGTCAATGGAATTAGGGCTGAACATTTGACCCGCCCAATTCGCCCAACCCGCCAACCCGAACCGACCCGCTAAAAGTTAAAAAACCGCCAACCCGTCCATGTATAGATACATAACCGATCCGCCAATTTAATGGCGGGTCGGTTCGCGGGTCAATTTTGTATATATTGCAAAATAACCGACCCGATCCGACCCAAACCCAAACCCTAAGTATATATACATCTCTTTCTCATTTTTTCATTCATTAGCCGCTGCCTATTTTTCTTTTCTCCTCTTTTCTTCCTTCTTTCTTCTTCCTCACTCTCCCTCTCCAAACAAACAATCACAAACCCATCTCTCCGCCTCCTCCATCTACACACCATCATCTACTCTGGCCTCCTCACCATCTTCCTCTTCCCCTTCCCCGTTCGCGATTTCTCCTCCCTGCCGTCGCGCCTTCTCCGTCTCACCACCCTTCTGCACTTCCTCCTTCGTTGGCTCCTCCGTCTCCTCAACTGGATCAGCCCCTACGGTTACAATATTGTTTTGTGAACAATCAATTAATTTGCAATTTTTTTTTTGATTTGCTCGGATGTTTCCTCGTATTGTTTTAATGTTAATTTATGTTTAATACTAAATTTATGTTCAATTTGTGGGTTTTGTTGTTCTAGATCTGAGGTTTGGTGTTGATGTTAATTTGAATGCTATTTTATTTCTCTGGTTATTAATTCGTATGAGTTAGATCTAGATTTGATTTTTTCTGTTATTGATTTGATTTTTTCTTGTAAAGTTAGATCTAGATTGAAGAAAAGTTTATCATGGTGGAGGTTTATAGATCTGATAAAAAGATCTAGTTTTTTGTATGATAAAAAGTTAGATCTGTTATTTGGTTTTGATTTGGACGACTAGATATTTTTGTTTCTGTTTAGGGTTTGTTGGAGGAAGAAGAAGATGAGATGCTTTTGTTTTAGGTTTGTTAGGTTTGGTTGATGGGCTCAGCGGAGTTGGAGGAAAGAAAGGTTGAGTTTTTTTTGTGTGAAGACCGACCCATTATTTTAGGCCCAGAAATATAACCGCCAACCCGCCGATAACCGATCCGACCTGCCACACCCGCCAACCCGCTGTTATATGTGCCTATAACCGACCCGAACCGACCCGCTTAATTTTGGGCGGGTCGGTGGCGGGTTGAGTTTATAACCGATTCGACCCGACCCGTGAACACCCCTAAATGGAATACAGCTAAAAGGATTAAAAAATAATTAAATCTTCATTTTTCTTTTTCTTTTTATATAAGCAATTATATTATATATAATAATATATAAAAGCATAAATAAAAAGATGGTCGATGATTATTTTATACTACACAATAGAACTATATTTTTAACCATATTCTTTTATTGCTCAAAAACTACCTTTGAACACTTCCATTTGATCCTTATTTAGTGCCAACCCAATTTCAATCCCACCCTCCTCCTCCTCCTCATCTCCTCCACTTTCACAAACATACAGAGCTCTTGAAACATCAATTTGAACCAAATCGCTCTTCTTCAATCTCCCCTACCCGAAATCCGTATCGAAAACCCGCAATTTAGGCGACCCAGCAACTGTAATCAAACTTCCATTTTCAGACACTTCTTTCCATTTTGACATCCATTCCTCCGCCCCACCCAAAACCCATTCTCATCCAATTCCTTAATCTTCCCGCCAATTGCTTTCATAGCCACAATCATCCCATCCTCCCCAATTAGCTCACTCTCCTTCGCCAATGTGTACCAAATTGCAAGGCAATTCCCAAAATATGTAATGGGGATTTTGTATTCAAGTCTGTTTCTGCAATCAGCAACGAAGCTAAAGTGGCAAATCTTGTCATCAATTTCATTTTCCTGCTCTAACTTGGCCTTGATCATACAAACCCAAACAAATGCACAGACGATCACAAATGTTGAGATGTGGAACTGGGTTGAATCACAAGTTCTTGAGACCCAGTTTTTCAATTTTTGGAGTTGGGGTTGGGTTAGGAGATAAGTGGCCCTGACCTTATTTAGGAGCTGTTCTTGGTCGTGGTTTGATCCCATGTATGAACCACAATTCCACCATTCTCTCATAAAAATGGATTTTAAGTCGTTTGGATCACTGATCAACTCTCGATTGAGACAAGACGGTGACAAATAAAGACCTCCGGATCGAAAAATCGCCGCCCATGATTTCATGAAATGGGTAAAAAGACATCCCATCGGCCGCCGCGTGGCGGAACTCGGCCCCGATGCAGAGGCCTGAATTGGGGATCAAGACCACTTGCAAGGGGAGGGTCGGAATCTGGCGGACCCCGTCCGGTGACGCCGCGCACGGAGGGAGAAGTTTGATGACGAGAGGGTGTAGATCTGTAACGGGTCTCAGATGGTTGTTATTAGCGATGAGCTGGTGGAAATCTGCGGTTGATTCGGGGACGGTGAAGGGGACGGAGGAGGAGTCGCCGTCCTCGGTGAAGAGGATGAAGGGGGTGTGGGGCGGCGGAGGGAAGCGGAGAGTGGCGGCGAAAGGGTAGAAGTGTTGGAGGGTGAGGGAGAGGGAGTGGGTGAGAGAAGGGAGGGTATGGTAGAGGAAGTGTTGAAAGCAACACCACCTTGGCGTTAACAATCAAGCAGCAGCGTCATCATGTTGGAATCTCCAACCTTGGCGTCAAAGGCATGATAACAAAGAAGCGGCAACTTGAAGTTAACAGCAAGCAAGAGTTATCATCAAGTGGCAACCTCAGCTTTATCAAGAAGCCATGTCATCAAGACCAGCGTTATCAAGACATCAAGCGACATCATCAAGGCATCAAGCGGCATCAGCAATAAGCATCAAGCGGCATCATCATCAAGCGACATCAAGCGTCAACATCAGCGTCATCATGGTGTCATCAACAGTAGCACTTGTCTTCTAGAATTTCCACGTGTCTTTAAATGGTGTGCACATCTGTAATAATCTAGAATGTTGTACCACGTGTAGAAAATAGAAGTGTGTAGAAGTATGTAGAAAAAGTAAGTCGGTGGAATGCCTATATATATATATTATATATATGCATCCACCAAACTGCAGAAAAGTGGGGGAATTCTCATTCCCACCCAAAACAGATGCTTGCCATGAGAAGAGGTTCAGAAACACCTCTCTCAGAAATCATGCTTGGTTCTACCTAACAGTAGAACAAGAAAAATCATGTTTGTTTGTGTGGATGAGAGGAGAAGAGTGTGCACAGTGATGAAGTGTACACCACTCACTGAGTAAAGTGTGCGAAGACACCACTCTCATCATCATCATCATCATCTTTGTGTGATTCTACAAACGTAGATCACAGGAAATTATGTCTGCGTGCGGTTCTACAAAGAAGATTGTAGAACAGAAATTTTTCAGAAAGAAGTAAGAAATCAGTGTGTCTGTAAAATACTTTGCCATCCATCTATAATATTCTCCTTCTTTTAGCTTTTGATTTTCTAACATGGTAGCGGAACTTTTGTCTTAAGGGACCTGTGGAAGTGGAAGAACATCAGCAAGCACACCAGCAAAATCAACAGCAGTGATGCCTGCCACAGATGCAAAAATCTCAGAGAAAAAAAGAAGAAAAAAAACAGAAGCAGATGAAGTTGCAATTGAGAAAGAAAAGAGTTGATCCTGTTCGTGTGGCAAAAAGGAAAAAAATTAATCAAGTTGGTGTTGAGGGGGAGTGTTGAAAGCAACACCACCTTGGCGTTAACAATCAAGTAGCAGCGTCATCATGTTGGAATCTCCAACCTTGGCGTCAAAGGCATGATAACAAAGAAGCGGCAACTTGGCGTTAATTGCAAGCAAGCGTTATCATCAAGTGGCAACCTCAGCGTTATCAAGAAGCCATGTCATCAAGACCAGCGTTATCAAGACATCAAGCGACATCATCAAGGCATCAAGCGGCATCAGCAATAAGCATCAAGCGGCATCATCATCAAGCGACATCAAACGTCAGCATCAGCGTCATCATGGTGTCATCAACAGTAGCACTTGTCTTCTAGAATTTCCACGTGTCTTTAAATGGTGTGCACATCTGTAATAATCTAGAATGTTGTACCACGTGTAGAAAATAGAAGTGTGTAGAAGTATGTAGAAAAAGTAAGTCGGTGGAATGCCTATATATATATATATTATATATATGCATCCACCAAACTGCAGAAAAGTGGGGGAATTCTCGTTCCCACCCAAAACAGATGCTTGCCATGAGAAGAGGTTCAGAAACACCTCTCTCAGAAATCATGCTTGGTTCTACCTAACAGTAGAATAAGAAAAATCATGTTTGTTTGTGTGGATGAGAGGAGAAGAGTGTGCACAGTGATGAAGTGTACACCACTCACTGAGTAAAGTGTGCAAAGACACCACTCTCATCATCATCATCATCATCTTTGTGTGATTCTACAAACGTAGATCACAGGAAATTATGTCTGCGTGCGGTTCTACAAAGAAGATTGTAGAACAGAAATTTTTCAGAAAGAAGAAAGAAATCAGTGTGTCTGCTTGTGTCTGTAAAATACTTTGCCATCCATCTATAATATTCTCCTTCTTTTAGCTTTTGATTTTCTAACAGGAAGTGGCGGGTGGGGTGAGGGAATCGGTAGAAGAAGAGACGCTGCATAGGGCGGCAGAGAAGCCATGGGATGTCGAAGAAGGTGACCGGGAGAATTTTTATTTCAGAATTTGAGTGGTGATGATGATGTGCCATTACATTTATCAAAATATAATGTTATCATTTATTTATTTTTATATTCGACCAAAAAACAAAAAAAAGGACCATTTCTTATTGGGGAGTAACAGATTTTACTGATTAGCAAACAACAACAAATTAAGAATAATTAAAAGATCAAATTTGTCCGAGTCTTTGGGGAAACTGTGTAGGGAGTCATTTTGCAGCTCCGTCGCTGCTTCCCGTGGTTGCACTACCTCCTTGTCCTTGATCAGTGATAGCATGTTCCATACTCTCTGTTTTGACCTCCTTTCTAGCCCTTTCGGGGGCTCGATGTTGCTATTTGACCTTCATTTCAGCTTTACTTGCAGAATAGCATCAAAGGAGGGAAAAGGCCGAAAAGAAGCGATTTGGGAGCATTTCTGAGGATTTCCAGTTTCGAGGCCTAGAAAGTCGAGCCATGTCAAGACCTCGACGCGAACCAGACCAGTGCGCAGTTGCAAGGCCTCGGCAGCCCTGAGCCTTCCTCAAGAAAAAGCATCTTCAAAGATCCGCCAGATTCCCAAGCGGTTCCAGAAGACAGCAGGCATGTCAGGAATCCCAGAATATTCCTTTTGCAAGGACGCGTGCTGTCATCTCCTCATTGCCCTTAGCTGTTTTGTCTCCTAGCTAGCATTAGGCTATATAAGCATAGTTTTAGGGTTTTTGTAAGGACGGCTGTCCAGAGGATATTTTCACACATTAGTTTCAGCATTTTAATTTCTGGGAATCAGTTCCTTCTTCTCATCAAGAACAGCCTTTGTCTTTCCTCTTCGATTATTATTAATCTATCGGTTTATTCTAATCCTCTTCTTACTTTTCTTGTTTATTTGTTGTATGATCTCCTATATCTACTGTTTATATTATAGTATTAGTAGCTAAACATCCCTATCTTGGTGAAGGGAGTCTCTAAGGGTTGTAAGGTGCGGCTAAGAGGTCTAATGCATGCTTAATATATTCTCTTGTAGTACATGACTGTTTACCGATTTAATGCCATGCTTGTCCAGAAATGTTAAGAGCTTGATCATCTATTAGTATTTCTGCATGAGTAACGTCATATTCCAATGTTATAACTAACGCGAAGCCCTGGAGTTTGAGCAGACACCTAGGGGAGGCAGCGCGAGAGGCCTCACCTAGGGGTAAACAGGAATCTAGGGAGTGATACGGGTCTGACAAGCCGAGCTGTCGCGCCCTAGATCTGTCTTACCTCCCCTTCATGGGCGTTCAGAGTTTAGCCTCCCTACTTCGAGCCCGGATAGGCCGAACGGTCAAGGCTACCTTTTGATGACAAGGGAGGTAGCTGGGAGGATGGCTGAGCGTCAAGGTCACCTCATATGTGGAAACGGGGGGTGACTTTTATCTAAGAAGGTAAGCAGGGGATGCGGTGTGGAAACGCGGTCCCTATAGCGGATCTGCACATGAGTCTAGAAAACTTCTGCACCAGTGACTGACCGCCCTAGAAAACAACCCGAAAGAACACCTTTCGCTAAGATTCTCTCTCTCTCTGATTTATATATCTTTTACTTTCCTACGCTTGATTTTCCGTTCACTTGTTCCTTTACATTTCGTGCCCTGGATAGCATTTTACTTTCGTGCCCTAGATAAATACTTTACAATTCTGTTTTGTTAGCTCCCATACTCTGCGTTGATTAATTTATTAATCAACATAAACCCCCCCCAGTGTTCTTACTTTGGCTAGATCAGTGTTTATTACCTTGTCATACATTCTCATTAACAAATTAATCCTTCAATCTCTATGGTTCGACCCTGTCTTGCTCTGTACACATTAATTTGTGCATCTAGGCACCAGGAAAATATTAGTATATTTGAGTGCCGATCAAATTTTGGCGCCGTTGCCGGGGAGGGTTTATCCCAGAGGAAATCCAAGTAAATGCTGCAGGCCAATTTATCCCAGTCTCTTACGCTCAAAACTATAACCAAGGGTGGAAACAACCAAATCCAGGATGGGTCCCAAACAATCCGCTTTCAGGACCTAGCCACCAACCACATCAAAACCCATATGGTAACCCCCCTCCAAACATGCCAAATTTCAGACCCCGTCCCACATACCATCAAAATCAATATCAACGCCAACCTCCTCAGGATCAGACCTTTGTCCATCCTCCAGACCAGACCTGTGTCCAGCCGCCGACTGTTGAAATTCAGAAAAATCCTGAGCAGCAGAAGGAAATAGATGAGCTTAAGAAGCAAATGAGCGCGGTAACTGCCAGATTACAAGAGCTAACCAACCATGGCAGACTACCACCCCAAACAGAAGCGAATCCAAAGCACAATGTCTATGCAGTGACCCTGCGTAGTGGAGCGACCTTGAACTCACCTGAGCTTCTAGCCCCCGATGCTGAAAATACACCCGAGGCCGAGATTCGGCCCAAACCCAGAACCAAGCTCCCCAAGGTCCCTAGAATCGTGGAAGTCACAGAAAACAGGATCCGTTCCCCTAGAGGTTCACCACGGAATGACCCCAACCCACCGGAATTCACTCAAGAGTACATTCATAAGATCCTCGAGCCCCCGTTCCCTCACAGATTGGTCAAGACCAAGAAAGATAAAGAGGATCGCGACATCTTTGAAATGTTCAGTAAAGTGGTTGTAAACATTCCTCTTCTCCAGGCCGTGAAGAATGTCCCTAGATATGCCAAATTCTTGAAGCAATTGTGCACAAACAAGAACAAGTTCGTCGAAGTTAACAAGATCAGCGTAGGAGCCAACGCTTCTGCGCATATCCAATGACGGATTCCCCCGAAATGCAAAGACCAAGGCATGTTCATAATCCCTTGTCGAATTGGCACAGTGGATATTGGCAAGGCCATGTGTGACCTCGGGGCAGGAATCAATGTCATGCCCTTGATAATCTACAACAGTCTAGGCCTCGAACCTCTCATGCCTACAGACCTAGCAATCCAGCTTGCTGACAGGTCTATCATTCACCCCGAGGGTATAATCAAGGATGTCTTGGTCCAAGTGGGAGAATTCTTGTTCCCTGCTGATTTCTATGTGATAGCAATGGAGAATGAAGACTCCACCAAATCCACGGATGTTTTGCTAGGCCGTCCCTTTCTGGCCACAGCCCGGGCAAAGATAGATGTCCATGATGCTACCATCTCCCTCGAATTTGATGGAGAGATCATCAAATTCAATATGCTAGAAGCTATGCGCTACCCCTCTGAATTTTCTAGTGTCAATTATATTGATATTGTGGATCCCCTTATCGGGGAAATTGATGATATATATTCTACTGACCCCTTGCAATTTGCTCTTGATAGGAGTCTGACACCAGCCCTTCTAGATGTCGCAGCCTCGACGCTTCCTATCCCATCTGAGTTACATTCTGTCGTCGCTGCCCTAGAAGAGTGTCCTGTTGCTCAGCCCGAACCCCCAAAGCAGTCTCCTCAGCATCCAGGTCATGTCAAGTTATCTCCTTCTATTGATCAGGCTCCAGCCCTAGATCTTAAGCCGCTGCCTACCCACCTGAAATATGCCTATCTAGGCCCCGACAACTCTCTGCCTGTCATCATCTCCAACAAGCTTGAAGACCCCGAGGAGTCTAAGCTCGTTTCTTAACTCAAGAACTTCAGGCAGGCCATAGGGTGGACCATTGCGGACATTAAGGGTTTGTCCCCAGCGTTATGCACTCATCATATCCACCTGGAAGACGCTAGTAAGACCATTCGCCAGCCCCAGAGACGACTTAACCCGCCAATGATGGAAGTGGTGAAGAAAGAAATCCTCAAGTTGTTAGATGCGGGAGTAATCTACCCCATCTCAGATAGCCCTTGGGTCAGCCCTATCCAGGTCGTGCCCAAGAAGACAGGGATAACCATCACCATCGGACAGGATGGCGAATCCATTCCTACACGGATCCAGAATGGGTGGCGGGTGTGTATTGACTACCGCCGTCTGAACTCCGCTACACGGAAAGATCATTTTCCTCTGCCCTTCATCGACCAGATGCTGGAGCGCCTAGCCGGTAAAACTCATTACTGCTGCCTTGACGGATACTCTGGGTTCCATCAAATTCCAGTTGCTCCTGAAGACCAGGAAAAGACTACCTTTACATGTCCTTTCGGGACCTTCGCATATAGGCGCATGCCCTTCGGACTGTGCAACGCTCCTGCTACTTTTCAGCGCTGCATGGTCAGCATCTTTTCTGAACTGGTTGAAGACGACATCGAGGTCTTCATGGATGATTTCACAGTCTACGGGAACTCTTTTGACGAATGCATGAGCAACCTGCAAAAGTGCCTAGAGCGATGTATCGAGACAAATCTTGTCCTGAACTTTGAAAAATGCCATTTTATGGTGGATAGAGCCCTGGTGCTCGGCCATGTTATCTCGGCCAAAGGGATTGAGGTCGACAAGGCTAAGATCGAAGTCATAGAATCCCTACCCTACCCCTCCTGTGTCCGCGACGTGAGATCTTTTCTAGGCCACGCTGGTTTTTACCGAAGGTTCATTAAGGATTTTTCCAAGATTGCCCAGCCCATGTGTCACCTGCTCCAAAAGGATGTTTCCTTTGAGTTTAGCGAAGCTTGTAAATTTGCTTTTGAGATTCTTAAAGCCAGGCTTATCTCAGCACCAATTATTCGTGCCCCCGACTGACAGCTACCTTTCGAGGTCATGTGTGATGCTAGCAATCAAGCCCTAGGCGCTGTGTTGGGCCAGAAAAAAGATAACGAGACCCATGTCATCTATTATGCCTCCAAGCTCTTAGATCCAACCCAGCAGAATTACACCACCACGGAGAAAGAACTTCTGGCAGTTGTCTATGCCCTAGATAAGTTCAGACAGTATCTGCTCGGCACTCATGTCCTTGTTTACTCAGATCATTCGGCCCTTCGGTGTTTGCTGACCAAGGCGGACGCCAAACCACGGCTTATCCGATGGATCTTGCTCCTACAAGAGTTTGACATCGCTATCAAGGACAAGACAGGGAGAGAAAACCTGGTGGCAGATCACTTAAGCAGACTCCCAACCCAAAAAGATAATTCGCGAGAACCAATACGGGACACCTTTCCAGACGAGCAAGTGTGCCTAGCTCAGGCTGTTTATTCCCCGTGGTTCTCAGACATTGCCAACTTCTGCGCTACAGGCACTTATCCGGCTGATGCCACTCCCTCCGAATGCACTCGAATAAGAAGACAAGCCAAGTACTATATATGGGACAGCCCCTATCTATGGAGACACTGTGCGGACCAGATCATCCGTCGGTGTGTGACAATGGATGAAGTGCCCTCGATCCTTAAATTCTGCCATTCGGATGGAGGCCATTTCGCGGCAAAGAAAACTGCCCTGAAGGTCTTGGAAGCAGGTCTATACTGGCCCACCCTTTTCAAGGACAGTTATATGTTTTGCGCTTCATGCCCCCGATGTCAAGTCACTGGCAATATTGGGGCCAGAAATCAGATGCCCTTGACGAACATAATTGCTTGCGAGATCTTCGACATCTGGGGAATAGATTTTATGGGCCCCTTTCCCAATTCCTTTGGCAACATCTACATCCTGTTGGCCGTTGATTATGTCTCCAAGTGGGTAGAAGCAAAGGCCACCCGAACATATGACTCTAAAGTAGTCGTGAACTTCCTCCGCACCAACATCTTCAACAGATTTGGTACCCCTAGAGCACTGATCAGTGATCGAGGTACCCACTTTTGCAACCGGGTTGTGACCTCTCTCTTGGCTAAATACGGAGTCCACCATCGAACATCCACTGCTTATCACCCTCAGACCAACGGTCAAGCCGAGGTCTCGAATCGTGAGATCAAATCCATCCTAGAAAAGACTGTTAGCCAGTCTAGGAAGGATTGGAGTTTGAAACTGGGTGATGCTCTCTGGGCCTACCGTACAGCTTTCAAAACCCCGATTGGGATGACCCCATATAGACTTATTTATGGAAAACCGTGCCACCTCCTAGTGGAGATAGAGCACAAAGCCTTTTGGGCCATCAGAAAAGTGAACACAGATCTAGGCCTCGCTGACCAGCATAGACGCCTGTAAATTCAAGAGCTCGAGGAGTTAAGGGATGATGCTTACGAGAATGCCCTGCTCTACAAGGGCAAGACGAAAGCCTATCACGATCGGCATCTTCGCCCCAAGACGTTCTCAGTCGGACAACAGGTGTTGTTATACAACTCACGCTTGCGACTCTTTGCTGGGAAATTGAAATACAAGTGGTCAGGACCTTTCGTGGTCACGAAAATCTACACCCACGGGGCGGTTGAAATTCAAGCCCCCGACACTGGAATCATTTTCAAAGTCAGTGGCCAGAGATTGAAACCCTTTTATGAAGGCTTCCAGCCCTCGATTGTAGAGGAGGCTATGGTGGATGTCCCACCTATCCAGACCTAGATAATCAGAGCACGTCGAGGCCCCGACGAGTAAATGAGCCACACTAGAGGCATTTGATATGCCGTCTGAATCCTTTCTCTCTCCCTTATCTTCTCAGCACCTTTTTAGATTCCCTGATTTTTATTTAATTTTCCTTGTCGTTTCATTAAATGTATATATCTCTTTCATCTATGATTTTATTCCTTTTTATTAGCATTACCCCCCTTTATTCTCTCTTTTTGTCCATATCTTATTCCAACCGACTCCCTTTTTGAAATTTAAAAAGATATCTTCCTTTTCAGGCAGTTGGGATACGCACGGACATCGTGCACCACGCCTAGGGCGCCACGTGGCCTGACGAGCGCAGCTGCAGCAGGCTCATCAATGCAAAAGCTGCGCCATTTCTTGGCAGATGTGATTTCCACTCTCTCTCCCACGCTTCCATTTAATTTTCACTAATATCATTTCGACCCTATCACTTTCCCCTTACTCTCTCACCAAACACGCAACCCTACCCTCTCACTTCCACCACCATCTCCTACACTGTCTCCTCTCCAAACACCATCAATGGCTCCCAAAACAAAAAAACCAATCCGCAAAAATGCTGCTGGACCAAAGCCAGTGGGCACTCCAAGCCCCGCTCCTTCCCGATCCAGATCACACTCGACCACACCCAACTCGGCTTCGTTCAAAACAGCCTCTCCACCGCCCTTAAACCTCATCCCCGTTCCCTCTCCAACGGCTACCTCACCAGCTACCGTGGAGCAGCCCAGGGAGTTTACTCAGGTGGAAGAGGACATCGAGATCACGGGCTCCATTCCTCCAACTACCACGACCACTAGAGGCGGCCGAGTAGTGAAGCTCCCTCCCGGATCATCCAAGGCCAAAGCCCAATCTAAACCACCCTCGGCATCAACCAAGCAGTCGCCTCTTGACGCGGCTGTCGATCGATTCGTAACTCCTCACCAATCCTTAACCGTCGAGGAGGTCCTCAAGGACATCCAAATCTCCGACGAGGAGCAAGAGGATATGGAGGAGCAAGGAGAGCCGGGAGGAGACCAAGGCAATGAAGACCTCGAAGGAGTGGAGGAAGGGACAGGGGAAAGCGGAGAGGCGGAAGGCAGCGAAGAGAAAATGGATCTCGAGGCCCAGAAAGCGGAAGAAGAGGAGGAGAAGAAGCAAAAAGCAGCCGCGGCAAGATCAGCGACTAAAAAGGAAAAATCCAAAGCTCCCACAGCGGAGAAGCCAGCCACGGTGGTAACACCAGTGGGTGCCAAAAGGAAGCTTCCTAGCTCCAGTGCCGGAAAGCCCTCGACATCGAAGAAGTCTCGAGCCCCGGAAAGCAGCGAAGAGGAAATGGATCTCGAGGCCGAGATACCAGAACCTTCATCCCTCCCCAGATCCAGCACCCAACAGGTAGTTTCTGACCTTTCTTCACCCCATGAGTGGATTATCTTTAATGACAAGCACTCTATTGATAAGTTAACCTTGCTGAATTCCAAGGGCGTTAGCTCATGTGCGCGCCTGGATTTTGATTTTCTGTCAAGAATGGGTATTGAATCGAGGATTAGGGAATATGTTGCCAACATTGGTTGGGAATCTTTGTTTTATTTGGAGTATCCGACATATGTTGAGCTTTCTCTGGAGTTTTTCACAA
Organism: Viola odorata; assembly: GCA_963691705.1. Lineage (NCBI taxonomy): Eukaryota > Viridiplantae > Streptophyta > Magnoliopsida > Malpighiales > Violaceae > Viola > Viola odorata. Next base: position 77,307,200 of record OY829538.1, on the reverse strand, counting down.
CTTTCTGGGTAGATGGGACTTTTAAGCCAAAGGGCAAAGTCGGTCCGAATTCTTCCACCCCGGGTTTGATTAACTTTAAGCTAGCCAACAAGTGGGAGCACTTGACTCTTGGGGAATTTAACTGTTGGTTAGGTTTTGTGACTAAAGATGAATTAAACAGCCCCTTATACAAAAATGCCTTGACTGTTATTCCTCCTGTTTTTGATGCCACTGCTGCTTTTTGTGAATTAACCAATAAGTCTGATGCTAAATATGATACTAAGGGTAGTAAGGCCCATGAAATAGCTGACCCTGCTTTGCGTATCTTGCACCGATATCTAGCCCTCACCTTTTCCGCAAGATTTGGTTCCTCGGGGCAGATATCCGTGCAGGAACTCTTCTTTTTATGGTGCATGAAACACAAACGTAGGGTCAACCTAGGCTTTTGGATAGCTTCTGGAGTATTGCATGTTTTGAATGGTGGCCGTGGGCCTATTTTTGGTTCGCTTATCTCTCTATTTGCTGCAAAGATGCGTAAAATTGACTTGCCTACTAGTAGCCTTTCCGAGCCCTTGGCATTCAAGGATTTGGATATCAGAACCTTGGATGTCATGGGCCATTTGTGTCTCTCACGTGGTGTGGTGAGTTTTTACCCAGGTTGTGCGCCAGCATCAGAGAAAGTTTTCGGGACCAAGAATGACGGCATTTTCGATTATCCAGATCTCTCGGATCCCCACTCCAATGTCGCCCCTCGAGCCCCCGAAAGCCAAACAGCCCAAGCAGAAGCAGTTCAGCAAAGTAGAGCAAACCAAGCGCCAAGTCAGCCCCCAGTTCCTCTCATTGTCTATGACCCGACCCAGACCCGACTTCTCCAGCTTATTCTGCGGGAACTTCAGGCGTTGACGGCTGAAGTAGCCCGCAGAAATTTGCCTCCGCAGTAGCCCGCCATCGAACATTTTCACCCCGGCCCCCGAAAAGGGCCCTCAAAACAATTATATTTATTTTATTATGCTTTACTTTTATAATTTGAACTCCGTATTTTGCTCTCCCCGCATTGAGGACAATGCGCTGCCTAAGTGTGGGGAGGGTTTTATTTATGCTTTTTGACTGTATGATTGCATGTTTACTTTTTCCGCTTGTTGTATGACTGTATGTTTTGTTTCTCGGATTTTATTTTGCGGCTTTTTAGTTTAGCCATGCTAGAAAAACACAGTTTTCAAACCCTCATTGGTTGCATGCGTCTTTCAACTTCTAAGATGCATAGAAAAATCATGACATCCTTCACAGCTGCACCTGAGCACGTATGTTTTAGGCCTGCTAGCCCTTATATCCATATCTAGGCCACACCACCAGTAGTCGCAGTTTGATCCCGTGAGCATTTTTCGAACTTCATGCCCTTCATTTCTGAGTGAAAATGCTTAGCTAGGCACAGTCTAGGTTTGCATAATATCCCTGGGTATAGTCACTGTTAGGACATGGGAAAGCTTAGATATGACGAAAAGCTTCGCATCAATGTCTTTTTCTTTTCTTTTCTCTCTCTCTTATCTTTTCGAGCCCCCGACATTCCCCTTCTTTCCATATTCTTTCCTGACCATTTGTATCTTCTTGATATTTTTCCTTGGCAGGTAAGGTAGCGATTATTGAGGGTAACATCGAGGGCTAGACACCTAAAGTGCGCAGACAAGTTCAAGTGTGGGGAAGCAGAAGAAAGCAAAAAGGCTTCAGAGCAGAAAGCAGAGATCTAGGGCAAGAAAAAGCAGAAAGCCGAAAAAGAAATTCAACGCATTTCGAGCCCTAGATCATTCCAAAGCTTCGAGCCCCAGAAAAGTTCAAGTGTGGGGAAGCGAAAAAGAAGTCACCATCGATGCAGGAAGCAGACCAAGGGCAAGCACCGAACGAAAAACTAAAAGTCCTATGCCCCAGAGGAAGCAGAGTTTTGTAACTGCTTCGTACCCCCCCCTCTTCTAATTATTCTAAAAAAAAAAAAAAGAAAAAGAAAAAAAAAAGAGAATAAAAAGGAGAGGGGTATTAATCAAGCAAAAAGTGCATCCGCATCCGAAGCCTCCACAGCAAGATCGCTTTCCTGCCCTCGAAAGAAGACCTCTGTCTAGCCCCCGAAACATCTCGTGCCCTCAATGAAAGCTGCCTTGCCACTTCACCTTTTCCTAAGCCAGGGAATCCATCCAGGTTATATCTGGTCCTTTCTTTTCTTTCCTTCGTTCCTCCCCTCATTTCTCTCCTATACATCTCCTACTTCTCTCCCTCTCACATCTCCATCTCTTTCTACCCTATTTTCTTTCTTTTTGCTGATGAGTTGCTTTTCCGATCGTTGATTGCCCATGCATGTGCTCTACAGTACTCGGATTGCCATGCAAACTATGCCTGTGTTATGTTATTCGCATTCATGAGTGGTAGCCTAAACACTTGTTTTATATTGAGAATGAGTGCAAATACTTATCTTTGCAAGGACTGCTGGTGATTGGGCTAGATACGGGAAAGTTTGGTTGGTAGGGTCGTTATCCTATCAGCCGGATGTAGGTGCTTTTCTAGGTCTGTATTTGCTCTGTTTGAGTGTAGCCTGTAGGACTTCATGCCGATTCTGTGTATTGGGAGTTGATTGTGTGTGTTTTCAATTGAGGTGGTTTTCCAGTTTTGTTCATGCTCGAGGGCGAGCATGGGGGCAGTGTGGGGATGTTTGATAGCATGTTCCATACTCTCTGTTTTGACCTCCTTTCTAGCCCTTTCGGGGGCTCGATGTTGCTATTTGACCTTCATTTCAGCTTTACTTGCAGAATAGCATCAAATGAGGGAAAAGGCCGAAAAGAAGCGATTTGGGAGCATTTCTGAGGATTTCCAGTTTCGAGGCCTAGAAGGTCGAGCCATGTCAAGACCTCGACGCGAACCAGACCAGTGCGCAGTCGCAAGGCCTCGGCAGCCCTGAGCCTTCCTCAAGAAAAAGCATCTTCAAAGATCCGCCAGATTCCCAAGCGGTTCCAGAAGACAGCAGGCATGTCAGGAATCCCAGAATATTCCTTTTGCAAGGACGCGTGCTGTCATCTCCTCATTGCCCTTAGCTGTTTTGTCTCCTAGCTAGCATTAGGCTATATAAGCATAGTTTTAGGGTTTTTGTAAGGACGGCTGTCCAGAGGATATTTTCACACATTAGTTTCAGCATTTTAATTTCTGGGAATCAGTTCCTTCTTCTCATCAAGAACAGCCTTTGTCTTTCCTCTTCGATTATTATTAATCTATCGGTTTATTCTAATCCTCTTCTTACTTTTCTTGTTTATTTGTTGTATGATCTCCTATATCTACTGTTTATATTATAGTATGAGTAGCTAAACATCCCTATCTTGGTGAAGGGAGTCTCTAAGGGTTGTAAGGTGCGGCTAAGAGGTCTAATGCATGCTTAATATATTCTCTTGTAGTACATGACTGTTTACCGATTTAATGCCATGCTTGTCCAGAAATGTTAAGAGCTTGATCATCTATTAGTATTTCTGCATGAGTAACGTCATATTCCAGTGTTATAACTAACGTGAAGCCCTGGAGTTTGAGCAGACACCTAGGGGAGGCAGCGCGAGAGGCCTCACCTAGGGGTAAACAGGAATCTAGGGAGTGATACGGGTCTGACAAGCCGAGCTGTCGCGCCCTAGATCTGTCTTACCTCCCCTTCATGGGCGTTCAGAGTTTAGCCTCCCTACTTCGAGCCCGGATAGGCCGGACGGTCAAGGCTACCTTTTGATGACAAGGGAGGTAGCTGGGAGGATGGCTGAGCGTCAAGGTCACCTCATATGTGGAAACGGGGGGTGACTTTTATCTAAGAAGGTAAGCAGGGGATGCGGTGTGGAAACGCGGTCCCTATAGCGGATCTGCACATGAGTCTAGAAAACTTCTGCACCAGTGACTGGCCGCCCTAGAAAACAACCCGAAAGAACACCTTTCGCTAAGATTCTCTCTCTCTCTGATTTATATATCTTTTACTTTCCTACGCTTGATTTTCCGTTCACTTGTTCCTTTACATTTCGTGCCCTGGATAGCATTTTACTTTCGTGCCCTAGATAAATACTTTACAATTCTGTTTTGTTAGCTCCCATACTCTGCGTTGATTAATTTATTAATCAACATAAACCCCCCCAGTGTTCTTACTTTGGCTAGATCAGTGTTTATTACCTTGTCATACATTCTCATTAACAAATTAATCCTTCAATCTCTGTGGTTCGACCCTGTCTTGCTCTGTACACATTAATTTGTGCATCTAGGCACCAGGAAAATATTAGTATATTTGAGTGACGATCAATCAGCAACAGTACTACCACTACAGCCGTCATCTCCTCCGCGCAATTGAAATGTTTTTATTTTGAAGAAATCGTTTTTGGACAAATCCTGATCTCTCCCCTTAACCCTAAGTCCAATCCGCCGAATTGCAGAAACTGCTGAGAAATAATCATCAGATTCATCCTCAGCTATTTTAGGTTTCGGTACCGGTGGCTGACCGGGAAACAATCTCCCGAAATTCTGGGGAAGCGTTTCGGTGTTGACGAGATTAGATGAGTCCCCAACCCCACCGCTTCTTTTTTTTAAAAAATAAGCTACCCCACCGCTTCTTGCAACATCTTTTTTTTGTTTTGAAGGATCTCCGTCTCCTTCTACGTATGTAAATGCCTTCTTTTTTAATGTCGATGATCATCTTCATAATATTCTCCTGTGCATTTCTCTCATTTTTTCCAAAAGGATCATCAACGTCTTCAACTTCCTTCAAAAAAAAAATCAACGTCTTCAACTTCTTCCTTCAACGTCAGCGTTGGTCTGCCGCAAGAATCATCAGACGCTTCGTCGTCATTTTTTCTTGTCTGATCTGTTGGTCCAGCTCATATCAAAGAAGATGAGTGGAAAGTGGAAAGAAGGAGCACGTTGATTGAAAGGAAATCCAAGTTGGACTTCACATGGTCAAATGATCACATGGTGTGTGATCATGTTGATCTTTCTTTTTCCATTTGTTGTGCACATGATTTTTGAAAGGGAAATGAATGTGTCTACATGCATAAAGGGTGAAACATACAAGGTGGACGGAAAGGTTGTGCTGGAAAGGAAAAAGGTGGTGGAAACTAAATTAATTGAATGTGTTGTCAATTAATTTGGCTGCAGCAAAACCAACCAAAAGTTGAAAGGTAAAAGGAGAAGCCAAGTTAGATCACCATGTGATTTGTTGATGATTTTGTTGACTTTGGACTTTTGGCTTGGGTTAGTGCTCCTATAAATAGGCATGCATTTGGTAATGGATAGAGTAGAGAGTTGCAACGATGTAGCTGTTAGAGAGAGATCAGTTTCAACGAAGAGCAACTGATCTATGATTGAAAAGGATATTCTTGAATATCTGACAGAGAGAAAAATAGAGAGTATTTTTTTTGTTTGTGATTTTTTTTTAATAGGCAGATAATTATTACTAAGAAAGCCATGAAGAGCATGACACCCAGCAAGAACAAAGCAGAGGAGAGCTCGCAAGAGCCCTCTCACAGACAAATAGCTAAAGGCTGGACAGGGCAGCCTAGCCAAACAAAAGAAACAAGAAAGAAAAATAAACAGCAAGGACAATAAGCTACACACACAGAAGAAATCTGGGCTTCAAATGAGCAACCAATCGGGAGATTGGACCATGTTTGTCATAGTGTAAGTGATAATACATAAAATTATCAGAAGGGCACAATGGACTTTGCACCTTCACAAAGTACTGTTGACCAGCCAAAATGGCATCGCGACCGTTTGACCACGTCAACAGGAATAAGTGACCAAAGGACAAGTCTAGCCCGATTGTCTCAAATCGGGACAAGGCCGATCCATCCGCCCAAGCATGAAGAAACGGATCGGCACCGTTATATACCCTGACCTGGTCAATGTGTCATCAAACGGCACCCAGCCGATTCTACACAACGGCTATCTACCGATTCCACCCTAACGGCATCGTACTGATGGGGCCTAGATATTAATCTCCCCTCACAGATATTATTTGTATAATACTCCATAGTCAGTATACATTTAGTCAAGGTTGGCAGGGAGGATAACCTGCTCCCATCACATCGTCACCTGACAACCGGACAAGGGGACGACTCTATTCCCCTAAAATAAGGTCTGCACCCCACGTTATAATGATGAACCCCTGCTCCTAGACCACCTGCTGAGGAAAAAGGGGAGGGGATGTCAGAGATCTAACCACTCTAGTCCAGCCTAAGGACTAGAGGGAGGTATATAAGGGAAGTTTCTCCTTTACTCAAAGATACGGAAAAATACACATACTTTCTCCACACTTAACCAAAATTACTGACTTTGGCATTGGAGCTCTTACGCCGGAAAACACTTCCGGCATTGTGCAGGTCCCTCACGGCGATCTGATCACTACCTTCCAGCGAGCCACTTTACCAAAAAACCCCTCACTCCGGTCCACGGATTATTATTTGGTGCTTTCACTGAGAGCTTTTGAGTTTTTGAGTGAGCAGCCTTGAAATTCAAAGCTCTTTCCTTTCTTCAATCTTATTGGGGTTTTTTCATTTCCAAAAATGGCATCCGATCCAAACTTTCAATCAAATCAACCTACCAGTGGTGCTGCCGGTCAGTATGAAACTCCACCTCCTCATGTCTCATCTTCCCGTGTGGAAATGAACGCCGCCGCCCGCCGGCTTAATTTCCCAGAAATTCCAGAAGTATTACTTCCCAGCACTCCACAACCTGCACCGTCTACAGCAGCAGCCGTCCCACCAGCGGTCATGCATGAGTTCGCCGCCTTGCATCGACGGATAGATGTGATGATGCAAACGTTTATGGGAGGGATCCCTCCGCCCGTTCACCAGCAAATCCTCCCCCATTAGATCCCCTCCCAACAGATCATTCCTCAGCAGATCCGTGATCAACCTGCGATGACATCGCCTTTAGTGCCTCCGCCCATGGCATTCCAGCCAGTCAGATCCGTACACCAGCACGTCAGCCAGCCAGCACAATGGGAAAATCCTTCGAATGAACTCCGGCTACCCCGTCAGAGTGAAAATCCGATTAGAGGGGAAGGATTCATGGACAACATGGAAGAGGCTAACAGCCGGGCAGTCCAACGTAGCCCAAGAAGGAGCCAGAGGCAGTCAGTAGAAGGAAGATCTGAGAGAGGAAGAGGTCGAGAGAGGTCAATGGATCGGCCTCAGTCCGGAAGAGATCGCGAGAGGGCTGATCGGAATGCCTCCAGAGGCTCGGCCTCCCTGCGAGCTCGTGAAGAGCAAGATGATGATCCAAAGAATCCTTTAACCTTTCGGGTTAGGAAGCATCGGGTGAGCAGACACGTCAAATTGCCAACCGATTCCTACATGGGGATGACGGATCCGACAGTTCATGTGAGCTTAGTAAAAAAGCATGTTAAGTTTTTTACTAGAAAGGATGAGGCGCTGTGCCAAATATTTGTGATGACTCTGAAGGGAATCGCCAACACCTGGTTTGAAAAATTGCCAGCCGGATCTGTGGACAGTTTTGAGCAGTTGGCGAAAGCTTTCACAAGCCGATTTAGCTCTTGTATTCCTGTGGAAAAGTCTCCGGCGATTCTATTTGATATGGTGCAAAAGTCGGGGGAATCCTTAACGGTGTACGTTGCCAGATTCAATGCTGAGTTGGCGACTCTGCCCGACGTTGCGCCAAACTTTGCAGCGGAGGCTTTGAGGAGAAACTGCAGGTATCGGGAGTTGGAGAACGCTCTGATTGCGAGCACGCCGAAGACCCTGGACCTCTTGCGGATCGAGGTGGACAAATATGCGAGGATGGAAGAAGCAGACTTCCAGCGGAAGAAACGGGAGGAGCTCGATCTCCCCAAGAAAGAAACGGCCGTCCGCAAGCAGGGAGAAAAGAAGCAAGCGGCTGGAGGCCGGCAGACGGATCGCCTCGCGGATTTCTCCACGTTGCAGCTAACTAAGCCGGTGGCGGAGATCTTCGCCATCATAGAAGAACGGAGATTGCCGATTCAGTATCCAAAGCGCAAACCTGGCGCCGTTATGGGACCGCATAAGGATTCTTACTGCCGTTTCCATAAGGCAAAAGGGCATGACACTGAGGATTGTTTCTCTCTGAAAAAGGCTATTGAAAAGTTGATTGAAGAGGGCTATTTGGGCGAATTTGCGGCCAAGGCTCGAAATAGGGCCAGGGAGGATCGAACTGACGGCAACAGGAGAGAAGCGGAAGCCGATCCCAATGCAGCCGGAACCAGTGGCCAGAGAGACAGAGGAAAGCAGCAGGTGTTGACAACCTCTCTCGATGAGTTCCCCATGATCAATTTGATAGCGGGAGGAGCCCAGCATGAGGAATCGGAGGATGTACCGATTGGGGAAAAGAGAAAGCGGAATGATCCCGTTGGGGAAAAAACAGGTCTATCGGAGCTGGACCGAATGGCCATAACATTTTCAGAGGAGGATGAGATCGGAGTGACATATCCTCAGAATGAAGCATTAGTGGTGACAGCCATCATTGCCGATTGCGGGGTCAGGCGGACACTGGTGGACAACGGAAGTGCTGTGAACCTCATTTCTGCCAACGCCTTTAATCGTTTGCAAGGACCTAGGCTGGACCTGAAGCCTTGCCGACGACCGATCATTGGGGTAAACGGCATCCCCATTCCTGTTGTAGGCTTAACTTTTCTGTCAATCTTTTTTGTGGAAGACAGCTCCCGCAGAAAGGAGCAGCAGCTATTTCTGGTGGTGGACTTAAACCTGCCATACAATGTGATCTTGGGGCGTCCGTTTTTAAATGCTTTCGGTGTGGTAATATCGCAAAGGCATTTGAAGATGAAATACCCTTCCTGGGATGGCGTGGTTACAATCCGAGGAGATCAGAAGGTAGCTGCTGAGTGCTACATCACAATGGTTGATGGTTGCTGTGATCGCTATGTTTGCGTAGCGGACGATTCACTAGAAGATGATGAGGAGCAGCGTACCCAGCCATTGGAGAGAATGGTCCAAGTGTCGGTGGCTGATCTACCCGCTGAACATTTTTTAATAAGCGAGAAGCTGAGCAAGGGAGATTGTGACCAGCTTGCGTTTCTGTTAAACAAGTGCAGAGGAGAATTCGCCTGGGTCCCGACGGACATACCGGGCCTTTCGAGGGAAACGGCAGAGCATCGACTGAACGTGTACCCGAATGCCAGGCCAGTGCAATAGAAACGGCGAGCCTTCTCCAAAGAAAAAACAGATGCAATTGAGAAAGAAGTGGACAAGCTCTTAAAGGCCAACTTCATCCGAGAGGTTCAGTATCCGCCATGGTTAGCTAATCCAGTGGTAGTAAGAAAGCCAAACGGGGAGTGGAGGATGTGTATTGACTTCACCGACCTGAACGAGGCATGCCCCAAGGACTGTTATCCGCTGCCACGGATAGAGCAATTGGTGGATCAAACGGCAGGGTATGAGTATCTAAGTTCGCTTGATGCCAATTCTGGGTATCATCAGATACCGATGGCGATCGAAGACGAGGAGAAAACGGCTTTCATCACGCCGAGGGCCACCTACTGCTATCGGGCTATGCCGTTTGGTCTGAAGAATGCTGGAGCAACATTTCAGAGAATGGCCAATAAGATTTTTGAGCCGTTAATCGGGAAAAATCTGGAGGTGTACGTTGATGATATGCTGGTGAAAAGCAGAAATTTTGAGGCGCATCTGCGAGACCTTGAGGAGGTATTTTAGATAATGCGAAAATTTGGAATGAAGTTAAATCCCAAAAAATGCATGTTTGCATTCCAAACGGGGAAATTCCTTGGTTATGTGGTCAGCAGAAAAGGAATTCAGCCCAATCCCGCCAAGCTGAAGGCAATCAAGGACATGGTTTCGCCAAAGAGTGTGAAGGAGGTACAGCGACTCACAGGAAGAGTAATTGCTTTAAGCCGATTCATCTCCAAGCAGGGCGAGAAATGCCTCCCGTTTTTCAAAGTCATTCGGAAGAAGGCACAATTCGGATGGGATGACGATTGTGAACAGGCTTTTCACGACTTGAAGCAGTATTTGTCTTCCGAATTGTTGCTAACTCGACCCGAAGAAGGGGACACCCTTTTTCTTTATCTGGGGGCGGCCGATGAGGTGGTTAGTGCCGTCTTGGTTCGGGATGAAAACGACATACATCGACGAAATTTTCACAAGACACAAAGAAGACACACAACAACATTTGACACTTTGGATTTTTGCGAATTTCGGACAGAAAATCGACACTTTTCGGAAAGACACAAACTAACATGAACACACTCAAGAACACGAAGAACACGAGAATGAACCTTGACTGCCTCCGCCGGCGATTCTGTCAAGACCCATTTTCGTGGTCAAAACATGTCATCAAGTGTGACACAACAACAATCACAAAAATAAAAAGAACACAAGGAGGTGTTTTACAAACATTTTCACCGAGGAACAAGGATGAGACTTGGTTC